>CM053769.1:138323609-138499689 GCA_028658325.1 Potorous gilbertii | reverse complement strand
TGGTGATATGGGTAATTAGAATGTCCAGTGTATTGGGGAAGGGGGAGGGGACAAATGGGGAGAAAATTTTGGAACCCAAAATCTTGTGAAAATGAATGTAAAAAGTTAAATAAATTTATTTAAAAAATAAAATAAAATAAAGAAGAAATCCAAGATGTCAGTAGCTATGTGGGGAAATATGCTCCAAATCTATAACAATTTCAGAAGTTAAAACAAAAGAAAATTCTAAGACTCTACCTCATACCCATCAGGTTTGCAAATTTGACTAAAAAGGAAAAAGACCAATATTGGAGGAACTGTAAGAAAACAGCTACATTAATATATTGTTGTTTGAGCGGCAAATTGGTCTAATTATTCTGGAAAACAATTTGAAACCATGTCCCAAAAGCTATTAAACTGTGGATTCCTTTGACCCAGCAATACCACTACTGGGTCTATATCCCAAAGAAAACAAAGAAAGGAAAATGACTCATATGTATAAAAAAAGTCATAGCAACTCTTTTTGATGAAATTGGAAATGAGAGGGTGAATAAGTTGTGTTATATGAATGTGATGAAATATTATTGTGGTATGAGAAATGATGAAATTAGACCAGTGCTCTAGAAGAGCCCAGATTGGCAGCTGCTCTGAAGCTTAAGCTGCTATATAGGTCAGCCTAGAAGATAGATATCAACCCCTAGCTCTCTCCCTTGCTTCTGCCAGTTTTTTGTAGAAGCAATTCTGGTGTTTATCTGCTATATAACTCTTTTCCCCATTCCTCCAGAACAGAGATGGTAGTCTACTGAACCAGAAGGAGACAATCAAGCAAAGCAGTTTCTTTATTGTCAGTCACTTTAAGAAACTATATAGTCACTAAAAAGTTCATTGTCTGAATCATGTGGATGAGGTTCATCATCCAAGAGCAGGAAATTTTCCAAATGTAGAGTAAGGGAGAAACAAATTGAGATTTCCATAATTTTAATATTTCATAACAGTTTTCCATTTTGCCTTGTCCCTAGGTGAATATCAAATTGAGAACAGCAGCATCATTCTCTGTCAACTGGAGGTTAGGGTAGAGGTATAGTAATGAGAATAGTCTAAAAGTTAAAGTGGAGGCATATCATGGCTTTGTGGAAAGATAGAACACAGAATACCCTCTAACCAAGCCATTTGCTCCATAACTGTAGGTTATCACTCCCTAATATGTAAATATTGCCTTGCTGATTAGTTAACTAATGATTAATCAATAGCTTCATTTTCTATAGGTTGAAAAAAGGAGAGACCGGCTAGGTGGGGGCTGCTTTTACAACTATTCATTGCTGTTCTTATTTAGTTTTTCAGTAACATCCAATACTTTGTGACTCCTTTTGGGGTTTCCTTGGCAGAGATACTGGAGCGTTTGCCACTTCCTTCTCCAGCTCCAATGAGAAACAGACGAGAAAAGTGAGGTAAATGGGGTTAAGAGACTTACGCAGGGCCACACACAGTAAGTGTTGGAGGCCAGATTTCAACTCAAGAAGAGGAGATTTCCTGACACCAGGCTGGGTACTCTATCCACTCCACCACCTAGATACCTAGATACCCAATTGCAACTATACACACAATATTGCTGTCACCCACATTTAAATTGAAGTGAATGAGAAAACCAAGGGTAAGAAGGGTTAACTTTTCCCAAGTTCTAATTCTTAGAGAATTCTTCCCTATAATGAGCTGAAATCTGCCTCCCTGTAATTTCTAAACATTATTTGACCTGGAGCCAAGCAAAACAAAGCTCGCCACTGTGATGAGCTGTTTTTCTTTTAGTATAATCAAGTGCCTGATTGAATCTTGCCTGTATCAATCAAGTCTTTACTAGGAGTAAAGTTAGGAACAAGACTTTCTTAAAGTAGAAACAGTATGTGTATTTGTATTGTTAATTATTTTAATGTGATTAAAGATCTTTCCCCATCCATTAATGGGTCTGCCCATTAAGGGGAGTTTGATTAGGGAAGATTTGGGGGAAGGCCCATGTCTTTTGTTAATGAGGTACTGGTTCTCAAGGATTGGGATGCCCTCTGACTCTAAAAAAAGCTATAAAAACTCTGATATAAGGTTTTACTTTGGAGCTTACTGAGGGGTAGTGTTTGTTTGACCAGATGAGAAGCCACTGGGAAGCCACTAAGGAGCCCCCAGACTTGGAAAACCCACATGTCAGTGCTTCCCTGTCTGGTAACTATGGTCAGACAGTTGGACCTCTCTGTTGATGGTCAGGCAGAAGAAGCCATGTCTGCTGACTTTTGATTTCTCTGTATATTCTTTGAAGTTCAGGGTGCTGATTCCCCTGAACCAGGTGAATGATATATGTGCTTGGTTAAAGAAATGATACATGTGCTTGATTATAGTGATTGTTCACCCCTCAAAAGTTACCTTTCTTTTTATGAATGCAGACCTAAGAACCCGTGATAGCAAGCCCCTCTGGGTATGTTGGGGTGTTTACTGTTACGGCCCCTCTCTCCCATTTGACAACTCTTTAAATGCATGAGATCACTTACTTTAAATGAAGTGAAAAATACACTAATTTGGAAAAGTGGGAAGCAGCCATATTGAGAAATGCTTTGAAAGGGAGGCAGGGAGTATAAGAGGAGGCTAATGACAAATTCCCCCATCTCTGTGATAGTGAGTGGATGTGGTCACACATGCCTAGGTGGAGAGTTGGGGCTCTCTTTGGGGCCCCTAATGAGAAGAGTCTCACCTGACCCATCTTTAAGCTACCAATGACATGAATCTGGTACAGCAGGTGCATGCTTTCTTCTGACTCTGAGTGGATTGTATTTTTAATGACTCTTCCAGCATTGTTGATGAGTAAGTTCAACCCCAAGTCCTTCACTTGCTCCTTGACAGAGACTGAGGCCTCTTGAATAGAAGCATTATTTTCCACATCTGCCAAGGTAGAACATTCAGTCCATCAAAAAAGTATTTATGGCAGACATTACTCTAGGCACTGGGGTTATAAAATAAAGAATGAAACAATTTATATTATTAAGGAATTAACATTGTAATGGGAGAGACAGGCATATAGACACATTGTTGTTGTTTAGTCATATCTGACTTTTTGTAACCCCATTTGGGGTTTTCTTGACAAAGGTACTGTAGTGGTTTGCCATTTCCTTCTCCACCTCATTTTACAGATGAGGAAACTGAGGTAAACAAGGTTAAGTGACTTGCTCAAGGTCACACAGCTAGTAAGTATCTGAGGCTACATTTGAACTCAGGTCCTCCTGATTCTAGGCCCAGTACTCTATCCACTGCACCACCTGGCAACCCCAGAGAGATATATGTGTGTGTGTATGTGTGTGTGAGTGTGTGTGTGTGTATGTGGATAGATAAACAGAGTATTTGTATGGGTATATGTACCTCCATATGCCACATATATAGGTGTATGTATGTATGTATGTATGGTGTATTTTTGTATAGGTACAAAAAATTGTGTGTGTATGTATAGTATATGTTTTTGTGCAGGTACATATATTTTTGCACACATATATGTAATTCCATATATAAATATATCTGTGCAGATGTGTGTAAGTATAAACAGAATGAATATAAAGAGAAGTAGAAAATGTATCTATAACAAAGTTGTCAAATAAAAAAGAAAGCAGCTAAGAGGGGTCAAGAAAGACTTCATGTAGAACACAGAGCTGACCAAGTGCAAAACAGGACAATGATGCCATTAGGAGAAGGTGAAGAGGTAATGGGTTCCAGGTATGGGGAAACTGCAAGTGTGTAAATATGGAAGTGAGAGCTGGTGTGGGATTATGACCAACAAAGAAAAAGTCAATTGGGTTGGATCAAAGAATGAAGGAAGAAGAGTGATATAAGATGAGGGAGAACAGAGGCATTTGCGAGTCCTTCTGGAGGTAATAGGGAGCCAGTGCAGTTTACTGAGCAGGGGAATGAAACAGTCAAATGTCCACTTAAGAAAAATTATTTTGACAAAAGTGTGGAGAATGGCCTGGAACAAGGAGAAGTTGTGATAATCCAGGCATGAGATGATGAAGACCTAGAAAAATTATTTTGACAAAAGTGTGGAGAATGGCCTGGAACAAGGAGAAGTTGTGATAATCCAGGCATGAGATGATGAGGACCTAGAGTTTGATGAGGACCTAGACACTCTCTTGTGTGAACAGAGATAAAGAACTGGATGTAAGAAATGTTGTGAGAGTAAAAACATCAAGATTTGGCAACTGATTGCATATGTAGGGTAATGGAGAGTCAGGAAGTCAAAGAGAGTACAGAAATCATCTATGAACCTTGAAGAATGGAAGAGTAATGTTGCTTTCAACAGAAATGAGGAAGAAGAGTGAGTTTAGGGAAAGATAATGAATTGTTTTGGACATGCTGAGTTTGAGATGTTACCAAGACACCCAGTTTGAAATGTCTGGTGATGAGAGACTGAATCTCAGAAGGGAGATGGCTGAATTTAGAGATCTGCAAGTTATCTTCATAACAGATGATAATCGAGCATATTTAGAGATATCTCCGTACCCAATGTTCATGTGAACTATCTATCTGACCTGTGGTAGACTCTTATGTAGCATTGTATGCAAAACTGGACACATGCTGACATACTGATGTCATGTTGATCCTCTTAGAGGACAAAGGGCCAAAACAATCAGAAATGTCACCTAGAGAAGAGGGCCAGGACAGAGTCTTGGGAAATTTATTTGTGATGAACCAGCAGAGTCTGAGAAAGATTGGTCAGACAGGTAGGAGGAGAACCCTAGAGAGAAATAGGAATGGAGAGAAAGAAACCAGAGCAGATGGTCACCAGTATCAAACACAGCAGCTAGATTGAGAAGGATGAGGACTGAGAAGGCTCTCAGCTACATTAGGGAAAGGGAAGAAGAAAAGAGGGGAGACAGCTGACCTGAGTGAGTGGTCCACCAAGGTAGGAAGTTGGCAAAATCTTAGTGTCTGTTTTACCTTTTCCCCTTAAGACCAAGTGTTTCCCTACCACATTCTGTGCATTAGCATGCCTGTGACTCCGGCAATTCTCATCTGTCAGCCTGGTAAGTCCCCAGCACCAAATACAGTGACTCAATACAAAAGCTTCTAAAGGTCCATTCTTCTACCAGGAGTGATGATAGGGAAAGAGATCCAGGAGACACTGGAGAAATGATATCACCTGATAAGAGCTTAAAGTCTCCCAGGAGCATTTTCACATGGAGATATGACACTGTCTAGACTAAAATGCCTTCCCAATCCAAAGAAACAAATCATTTGTGATTAAATTGTAGATACCATGGCAACCTGTCAGAGGAGCTGTTGGGGGGCAGGAAACCCTGTTCTATGCCCCTGAGATCAGTCCCATGGGTAAGCCTGCTTAGCAAATGACACTATTTCTGACAGCACCAATATCTCCTTTACACAAAAGGCAAAGTCTAATGTCTAATATCTCTCATGTGTTCTAGAAACAAGGAGCTGTAGATAGACTTAAATCATAACTAAGGAAAGTGGGGAGACTCAGAGAGGGTGTAAATCCTCCTAAGACACAAAGCAAGGTAGACAAGTTCAGAGGACCTGCCTTTGTGCCACACACTCTCACTTTTATTAACGTGGATCCTTCTGCTACTAAGATGTGGTATAATTTACAAGTCTGATTTTACACAAGAGGACCTAAGTTAGAGTTTGAGTTTGGTATTTCCTAGTTGTATGACCTTCAGCAAGACACTTTTCTCTGACGTTTATTTTCCTCAGCCCTAAACTCTATTGTCCTAAGTATGCCCAGACCCCCCTCTCCTATGAAGATCCTCCTATGTCTTCCCCTTGGAGAATTTGGGGGTGAAGGCCTGTGCCAACAAGTAGGATCCCAAGATGTGCCAGTGGGAACAAATGTCGAGTTGGGGAAAGGAATGGGGCGGGGAGGGAGAAAGATTGCGTCTATAGGAGTACTCACCCAAGCTGAGGATCCGAACATTGGAGTGCTGAGCCGCGAGCTCTTGAAGTTCCTGTAGCAGCAAGAGAGCAAAGATGTCCCACCAGTAGGAGCTCTCCTGCCCCGATGCGGGGATGCGGACATTGAGGAGTCCTCTCCTCGCCTCCTCTCTCCCTCTCGGGAGCACGCGCACGACTAGAGCTTAAAGCCCAAGGCCCCAAAGACACCCCCCCCCTCACTAAAGCCTCCGAGTGATGACATCCCCCTCACCTTTCCCCCACCCCAGACCCGGACCCTGATCTGAATCTGCCCCTTTGCAAAAGTTCATCCTCAAAGACCCAGCGCTGGGGAGCTACATCACTTAACACCCAGGTCTGGAGTTGCTGGCCCCGGGGAGAAGCCCGGGTTCCCTGGAGACATCCTGCCAAAGCTCAAAGCCCCACGCCTCTCCTTTGACACCCCCAACATCCCAGTGGGCTGCATATCTAAACGGTCGGTCTCAATGGAAGGCACTTCGCTTTCGGGACAACTCGGGTGAGGTAGGGTGGAGAGGGAGGTGAACTCGGGAGGAAGGTGAACTCACTCATCTCACCTGGGCGTCAGAAGGATTCCTGCAGGTCGCAAACAACATCTGGGGAGGCTTGGGCGCTTGAAGCAGTTGCCTGACAAACTCCAGCCCCAGCCCGCGGTTGGCACCGGTCACCAGCACGCTGGAAGGGCTTAGAACAGCCTTTGAGAGATCCCAGCTTTCCATAACCTTTCTGAAGTCTATCTGCAGACCTGTTAACTGCTCCCCGGTTTTGCTCGGTCTTCTAGTCTCACCTGTATTCCCCGAGCAATAACCATGTGGAGGGTGCCTTCACCCACCCCGCTGTTGCTTTACCCTGACGCTTAAGGACTACAGCGACTACAGACGCTACACCAGAGACCTTGCTCCCTTTCTAACGTCTTTGACTTGGAACGA
Source organism: Potorous gilbertii (assembly GCA_028658325.1). Classification (NCBI taxonomy): domain Eukaryota; kingdom Metazoa; phylum Chordata; class Mammalia; order Diprotodontia; family Potoroidae; genus Potorous; species Potorous gilbertii. Next base: position 138,492,832 of record CM053769.1, on the reverse strand, counting down.
CCTGGCCCTGATCTGATCTTGAGCCAAAGATTCTAAGTCTTTGATCATAATTTCCGTGTTTTCCATTTCAAGAATGCCTGTAACAAGCCTTCACGTCATCATTCACTGAAACAACCATTCAGAGAAGAGTTATCAAGGCCATTTTTATGAAAACTGAATACCCTGAGTCAGGCTACTAATTATCCTTAGAACTGTGATCTTCATGAAACTCACTATTTTTTTTCCAAAACTGAAGTCCTACAACATTACTTCAAATATAGCAGTGAAATCATTACTTGAGAATTTCCCTTTATTTGCACTCTATGAGCAAATAAATAATTTCTTTCTCTCTTGAATTCCAGAAGGAAAGTAGGTGGCTACGGTCATTTAGCAACATTATTTCCCAGAATAAGACATTTGAATAAGTGAGTGCCTGCAAAGACCTTGGCCTAAAGGGCCCAAGGTCTCCCAGGGCATCCTGGGTCATCTCCAGTCATCCTGATGAATATCTGGTCACTGGATTCAGATGGCTCTGAGGAGAAGTGAGGCTGGTGACCTGCACAGGCCTCCCTCACTCAAAACAAAGTCAAGTGCAAGTCATGTCATCATTTCTCTGATGGCGTGGTCTTCTTCAGCAATGAAGGATGAACACATACCTACAGTCTACTCCAACCCTTAGTCCACCCCTATCCCCCATTCTAGGACTGGAGGACAGAGCAAGAACTCCTTCCGAAGCCCCCATTTTTAGAAGGATGAACTATACAAATTGCTTGCTTTCTCAATGAGGAGTGGTGGGGAAGGGAGTAAGGGAGAGAATTTGGATATCAAAGTTTTAAAAACAAATGTTAAAAATTGTTTTTACATGCAATTAGAGAAAAATAAAATATTAAATAAATATGAGAAAAGAAAAATATTAGATTTAGACTAACACTTCAATCCTTATATCAAAATAAACTTCAAATGGATGCATGACCTGGATATGAAAGATTATATCACATATAAATTAGAGAAATAGGAAGAAATTACCTTTCAAATCTATCAATAGGGAATGCATTCATAATCTGAATGAAAATTTAGCAAAGGAAGCAGAGAAGGAGCAGTTAGACTGGTAGGAGTAAGACCAGCATTAGAGAAGTGCCAATGAAACCTAGGGAGAATAAAATATCAAGGAGACGAGAGTTATTGACAGCGTCAATGGTTACAGGTTGTGAAGAAGCATAAGAATTAAGGAGAACAAGCTACTGGATTCGACAATTAAGAGATCATTGGTAAGCTTGTAAAGAAAAATTTTGGTTGAATGATGAAATAAGAAACCAGACTGCAAAAAGTTAAGAAGAGAGGAAAGGAATGGGGGCATCATATCATAGTTTTCTCAAGGATCTTAGATGACCAAAAGGAAAAGAGCATCAGTCACTAGCGAAATAGAATAAGTGAGGGTTTGTTGAGGCTAGGAGAGACATGGCCATGTTTGTGAGTAGGTAGTAAGAAGGAGTTGATAGACAAGACATAAGGGAAAACTAAGAGGAATGTTAGAGGGAGAAATTCGGGGACAAGGAGATAGAATAGCCTCATTTGCACATGTAAAAGGAGTTGCCTTGGCAAGAAGGGCTACCTCTTCATGTGAAATGGGCAAATGAGAAGATAATGGAAAAAGATATCTCAGTGTCATGAAGAGAGGAACAGAGAAGAAAAGATAGCTGTCTATGAATATGAAATTTTAATTTTTCAGTGAAATATGAAGCAAAGTTTTTGCTGAGAAGTATGGGGGAAGGGGAGCTGTGAAAGTTTGAAGAGGGCTGAAAATATTTAGAAAAGCTGCTATGATGAGTGGAATAGTGAATCAATTCAGTGAGGGACCTGTTGAGATTTGTAACATAAACTTGCAGTGGACCCAATCAACTCAGTTTTGTGATTTGTTCCAATCTCTTTCAGTCTCATATCCAAGATATATAAGAAACTCACTCAAATTTATAAAACTAAGAGCCATTGTCTAATAGATAAAAGATCGAGGGACATAAACAGGTTATTTTCTAAATATTCATCCATCTCATTGAGATTGTCAGATTTGTGGGCATACAGTTGGGCAAATTAATATTGTTTTAATTTTCTCCTTGTTGGAGGTGAGTTCACCCTTTTCATTTTTGATATTGGTAATTTGGTTTTCTTCTTTTTTTTTAATCAAATCAAGTTTATCAATTTTATTGTTTTTTCCATAAAACCAACTCTTAGTTTTATTTATTAGTTCAATAGTTTTCTTAATTTCAATTTTATTAATCTCTCTTATGATTTTCAGTATTTCTAATTTGGTATTTACTTGGGAATTTTTGATTTGTTCTTTTTCTAGCTTTTTCAGCTGCATGCCCAATTCATTGATCTCCTCTTTCTCTATTTTATTCATGTAGGCATTCAATGATATAAAATTTCCCCTACAAACTGCTTTTGTAGCATCCCACAAGTTTTGGTAGGTTGTCACAGTGATGTTGTCACAGAGATTTGGTGGAGTCAAAGGATTATGCATTATCCAGTTTCCTACTTTCCAGGACTTTTGATTTTGGAAGAAATTTCCTTTCCCCCAAGATACATAACTGAGATATAGAGAAATCATGCAACCAAGATGGAAGAGAAGGAGGTCTTAGAGTCATCCAACTTCCCCTGATTCTCCTGCCAAGCCATCGAGGAGTTGGGACATTGCCCTGGTGACAGAAAGCAGAGAAAGCAAACAAAGCTATAACTTCATGGTGTGTTGGAGTAGATGGGAAGGCAGGAAAAGATGAAATTGAATGGGACCAAAGTTGACTGGTCTGCTAAAATTCAACCCATAGGATGTCTTCCCTTTGCCTCCCTGGAACATAACACATTACTCATCTGGGTATTTCATTGTTGATTTCTTCTTTAATCAGTGAGAGGAAGGAATGAGGCAAAAGCAGGTCAATCTACTGCCTACAGTTAACATGGCCTTGGATGACTATCTCCAAGGCCCCTTCTAGCTCTAAATCCTATGACTCCAGCACTGTTTTCACTGTGCTTCGTAGCTTTCCATAGATCAAAGAGTTGTTACCCTTCAGAAAACTTACTGAGACTCAATTCCATCTATTTGTAAAATGTTTGGACTATGTGATGCCTAAACCCTATTCTCAGTCTAGACTCTATAATCCTACAATCTCCATTTCCTATCTTTATAGGGCAATAGATAGCATATAAGTATCAGTCTTGCTTTATAAAGGAGTTTGGAGATTGACTTTTCAGATTAGGGTTCCATGGAGGAAAAGGAGTGGGGATCCAAAGTAGTAGAGGAAGTTAATGTCTATGAGAGCTGAGAGATGGGGGCAGTAAAAGGAGGAGTATATTTGGGACCCCTAGAACCTATGAGATCACAAAAAGGTCCATAATATATTGTTTGACTACCCAATGGCATGCCAACTCTCCCTAAATAGTTCACTCCTTCCCATCCCTCATTTTTCAAACTTTCTTGGACAGTCAGTGATTGGTCTGTTCCCTAGGTTCATTGGAGATTGAGAAAGCATACTGTGGAATATACTCAAAATTATAAAAAAAAAAAATGAAAACCTCTCTCTCACATGAGCTCCCATTTCCAATGATCTGGCTCCATTTATTCAATCCCATCTCCCAACTTGTAAGTTTCAGAAATTCACTCTTCTTCAGTAAGTTTTTATTGATATCTTTTGTCACCTCAATTTCCTCCTATATCCTTTCTCTTCCATTAGAACCATCCTTATAACAAAGACTTTTATTTAATGAGTAAAACAAAAAAATTAAGCCATACCAATTAACATATTTTTAAAAAGCTAATGCAATGTTCCTCTGTAAAGGAGCAAAAGGAGAGCTCTCCATATTTGTCTTCTTTGAGACCAAACTACATCAATTCACTTTTAGTAGTTATCTGATTTATTAACACAATCAGACAATATAAGAACACTCAAATAAATAATAAAACAATATTCCAAATAGCAGGCTACAATCTTTAGGCTTAGGTTGATTTTTTTCCCCTTTCCTTTCCCACCCTTCCTCCCAGGCAGTTTGAGGGGAATGAAAAGGAAAAGAACATGTAAACAGTACTTACTATGTGTCAGATAGTGTTAAGAGCTTTCCAAACGTGAATAAGATTTATTAAGCACCTGCTGTGTAGAAGGCACCGTTCTAAGGGCTTCGCAGACATAATCCCATTTTTTCTTCATAACAACCCTGGGAGGTAGGTGCTTTCCTTGCACTCATTTTATAGGTGAGAAAACTGAGTCAGGCAGAAGTTAAGTGACTTGTCCAGGGTCACACAATGAGTATGAGGTGGGATTTGAACACAAGCTTTTCAGGCCCAGCCTTTTATCCATTGTACCACCAACAACCCATTGAATCAACTTATGCCTGGTGGTGAGTGATTCATTCAAGTGCAAAGCACACTTTCCATCCTTTTCTGTTTTTCTATTACTTTTAGAAAGAGAAAATAGCCTTGTTGTCTGTTAGAAATGGGGAAAGTCCCTGTCATTGAAAGTTTCATTTATCTAAGTTTGCTTTTAATCTCTATGCTATTAAAAACCATGATACAGCATGGTGATGGAGGGTTGGCAACTAAGAGTGGAAGAAGGATGACAATTAAGCATGCCCTGGGGGAGAGACAGAGAGAGAGAGAGAGAGAGAGAGAGAGAGAGAGAGAGAGAGAGAGAGAGAGAGAGAGAGAGATTTGAATGGGAGCTCATTATCAACGCAGAATTATTGATTTGTGTTAACAGTTTCTCAGAGTAGAAAGAATAGATTCACAGTGATTTCTCCAGGCATGTAAAAAAAAATAGCAAGAGAAATCTAATAGACAAATAACAGTTACAACAAAATAAATACAGCATTGGCAACTTTGTGAGAAAATAGTTTTAGCCAAGAGATGAGGTGAGAAGTGAGAGTTAAGGGCATATGATCCATGAGAACAAATAGCTTTTGGTAGGAGTTGAGTGGTAAAAAGGAAAGATGGTCCACACTTTCTGTTCCATTGTATTAGGGGAAGAATATGAATTATCTTTACCCCGTACTCACTTCATGTACTAACTAAATATCTTCCTTCCTTTACACACAGGGGCATGCTCGTAAATGTTTAACAACTAGTTCTCCAAAAGGCAGGACACACTTGTTTCATCTACATGATTGATGTTTTCTCTATCACCTTCTTGAGTCTAGAGCAGTGGCATCAAATTTGGAAACCAAATTCACTGATCTATACCTAAAGATCTAAGGATCCTATGGGCCACATATTAACTTAGTTTGAAAATATGTTATCTGTGTTTTATTATATTTTTATTTGTTAAATATTTCCAATTACATTGCAATCTGGCTCTGGCCTCACTTGAGAATATTGCAGGCCATAGGCAGCCTTCTGGCTGTGTATTTGACATCTCTGGTCTAGACAACCAACAAAATAATAAATCAAACTTTGATTGATAGAATTGGTGGTTTCTGAAATGTAAATGCTGACACTGGAAATTTAACAATCTGTTCTCCATCCAGTTGGTCCTGGATCCAACATACCCCTGATTATATACAGTCATTATGCAGGTGAAGAGGTCAAAAGGTTACCTTTACTCTATCATACTTACTTTATGATAACTACCAAAAATGTTTATTTTTTTATTCTTGAGAGAGAGAAGGAAGGAAAGAGAAAGAAAGGAAGGAAAAAGGGAAAGAAGGAAGGAAGGAACACAGGAGATTTAGAATCAAGAGACCAGAGGCCTTGTTCTGTCTTTATCATATGAACTGGTAAATCATTTGCCTCTGTCTGCCTCACTCTACTTATCTGTAAAATGGGAGAATATTGTACTCTTTGTCTCACAGAGTTATTGTCTTTTGTACATCTTAAAGTGCTGGAAAAATATGAATTGTAGTTTCCAGTGCCTTCTACCTCCTGGTTTTCCCTTCTTTGACCACCAGGGGCTAAGTGTTCCCCTGTCTCTCCCTTCAATGGAAGCTCCCCAGTACACCCATGACTCTCTCCCCCTTACTGATCCAGAATTTCACTTTTCCCCTCCCCTTAACAATTTCCAAGTCCCAGCTGCTGAATGTTAGTGCAGCAATATGATGAATTCCAGTATTTTTGAAGGTCATATTTTTATCTTTTCAATTTTCCAAGTGTTTTTAAAAATTCCCTTCCATCTCTCTGTCCCAGTGGGGGTGGAGGAGTGGTGAAGAAAGACATGTAAAACCCTTGTAATAAACATAAAGTGTAAGTTCCAAGGTTGAAGTGATCTTCCAAGATAAAGAGTTTCTGGAGTATGATGGAGAAATCCAGAGGAATGTAGCCTGTTAGGAAATGAAAAGTATGTGTCCTTTTGTGTGTATATCTTTTTCTTCTCTCTCTGATACCTTTGAGATATAAAACTAGTACAGGTATTGCCAATTCAAAGAACATGCAATTTAATGACTTTTTGAACATCGTTCCAAATTACTTTCCAGAATGGCTAGACCAATTCAGAGCTCCATCAAGAGTGCATCAATATGCTGTTTTCTCACAGCTGTTCCAATATCATTTCCCATTTTTGTCAACTCTGTCAAACTGAGGATGGGGGAGGTGGGTGGTGAGAGGTAGAAACTCAGAACTGACTTGAAAATCAACTACATTTCTATATAACTACAACAAAACCCAAAAATACTCTTTAAAGAAATAAATTATACCCTTTGACCCAGCAATACCTCTTCTAGGTTTGTATCCCAAAGAGATCATAAATATGGGAAAAGAGCCCACATGAACAAAAATATTTATAGTAGCTCTTTTTGTGGTGGCCAAGAATTGGAAGTTAAGGGGATGCCCATCAATTGGGAAATGGATGAACAAGTTGTGGTATGTGAATGTGGTATATTAACAACACTATTATTGTTCCATAAGAAATGATAAGCAGGTAGACTTCAGAAAAACCTGGAAAGACTTACATGACCTGATGCTGAGTGAAGTGAACAGAACCAGGAAAACATTGTATACAGTAATAGCAATATAATTCAATAAATAAATTTGATAGATTTAGCTCTTCTAGGAAATGCAAGGATCTAAGACAACTCCAAAAGACTCATGATAGAAAATGCTGTCCACATCCAGGAAAGAGATATGGAGTATGAATGAAGATCAAAACATACTCTTTGCTCTCTTTTTGTTGCTATTGTTTTTCTTCTTTCTCCTGGTTTCTCCCATTGGTTCTAATTCTTTACAACATGGCTACATGTAAAAATATGAATATGAATGTAAATGTATAGCCTATATCAGATTTCATGACATCTTGGGGAGGAAAAGGGAAGAGAGAGGGAGAAAATTTAAGACTCAAAATCTTGTGGAAATGAAAGTTAAAAATTACAAATAAATAAATATTTTTTTTAAGAAAAGAAATAAAGTATGACTTAAATAACTGGAGATTTATTTTGTGCTTAGGGCTAACCCACATCAATACAATAAAAATGACAATGCTATCAAAGTTAATTTACATATTTAAATCTTTATCGATAAAATTACCAAGCAAACAATTTATAGAACTTGATAAAATTACAAAATTCATTTGAAAAAACAAAAGATCTAGATTCTAGAATATCAAAGGAAATGAAGAAAAGAAATAGAGATGAACAGGAAATAGTACTTCCAGATCTCAAACTATATTATAGAACAGCAGTCATCAAGACCATTTATGTTGGTTAAAAAATAGATAGATCAATAGAATAGACTATAAAAATATTAGAAGAGAAGCAAATTATATTCTTTTAACAACTATGGATAGGAAATATATTCCTAACCAAATAAGAAGTAAAGACAATTGCCAAAGATAAAATAGATAACTTTAATTACTTGAAATTGGAAAACTTCTGCATAGACAAAATTAATGCATCTAGGATTAAGGAAGTGGTCAAATGGGGAAAAAATTCATATTAAAATTCTCTGACAGAGGTTTGGTATCCAAGATTTATAAACAATAAACATATAAAGCCAAGATGGCAAAGTAAAGACAAGGACTCATCCAACTTCCCCAAATTCCACTCCAAACAACTTTAAAATAATACCTCAAAATTAATTTTGGAGCAGCAAGACCAACAAAAAGACTGGGTGAAACAATATTTCAGCCCAAGACAACCTAGAAGGTTGGCAGGAAAGACCTGTCTCACTGGGGTAAGAAGAAAGTGAAGTCCAGTGCACATCATTTCTAGCAAGTCAGCATCAAGGCCCCTCAACTTGATGCAAGCCAGCAGTAAGAGCAAGGCTCTCTCCCCTAACCCCATCCCGTGTAACACAGACAGCAGCAGCCACACCCAGGGGAGGCCAGCAGGCCTTAAGCTCCCAGCCCAATGTAGTAAGGGTGTTGAACAACTGGTAGGAAGGAGATTATAGGGTACCTTTAGTTGATCCTAGGTGCAGGACTCTGTGGGATTGCCCATGTGGAGGATCACAGTCCCAGGGAAAGAAGGAGCACTAGTACATTGGACTCCCCAGAACTACCTCTGAAAACAACATAACAAAAAAATTGAAGCTTCAGGTGGTGCCTTCTCCACTCCAGGAGCAGAGCTCAAGTTATTATAAGTCAAGAAATAGTCTGGAAAAATGAGCAAGCAACAACAACAACAAAAATAAACTGACCATAGAAAGCCACTATGGTGATGGAGACGATCAAAACACAATCTCAAAAGAGGACAACAGTGTTAAAATGGCTATATGCAAAGCCTCAAGGAAAAAAGTGAATTGATCTTAGGCCCAAAAAGATTTATTGAATGAGTTCAAAAGGATGTGAAAAATCAAATAAGAGAGGCAAAGGAAAAGAAATGACAGTGATGGAAGAGAATCATGATAAAAAAGAGTCAACAACTTGTTAAAGGAAACACAAAAATTTGAAAAAGATGTATAAAAATTCACTGAGAAAGCAACTTCTTAAAAAGTGAAATTAGGCAAATCAAAAAAGAGGTACAAAATTTCACTGATGAAAAGAATTCCTTACAAAGTAAAATTGATCAAGTGGAAAAAGAGGTACAAAAGCTCACTGATAAAAAGTAATTCCTTAAAAATTAGAATTGATGCTAATAATTCCATGAGGCATCAAGAAAAAATAAAATGAAATCAAAAGAAGAAAATGTGAACTATGTCATCAGAAAAACAACTGACCTGAAAAATAAATTGAAGAGAGATAATTTTAAAATTATTGAAAATTACCTGAAAGCCATGGCCAAAAAAAAAGATCCTAGATATCATATTGCAATAAATTATTAAGGAAAACTACTCTGATATTCTAGAATCTGAGGATAAAATAGGCTTTGAAAGATCACCTCCTGAAAGAGATTCCAAAATGAAAATGTTCAGGACTATTATTGCCAAATCTCAGAACTCCCAAGTCAAGGGGAAAATATTGCAAAGCAGTCAGAAAGAAACAATTGAAGTTATTGTGGAGCCACAGTCCAGATAACATAAGATTTAGTAGCTTCTACATTAAAGGATTGGAGAGCTTAGAATATGATATTCCTAAAGGCAAAGGAGCTTGGATTACAACCAAGATTCACCTAACCAGAAAAAATGAATATAATTTTTCAAGGGAAAAAAATGGATATTTAATGAAATTGAGGACTTTCAAGCATTCCTGAAAAAAACCAGAGCTGAAATAGAAAATTTAACTTTCAAATACAAGACTCAAAGAAGCACAAAAAGGTAAACAAAAAAGAGAACCCATAAGGAATTCAATACAGTTGAATTGTTTATATTCCTACATGGAGAGATGGTACTTGTAAGTCCTAAGAACTTTGTTACTATTAAGGCAAGTAGAAGGAGAACACATAGACAAAGGGCATGGGCATGAGTTGAATATGATTAGATAATATCTAAAAAAATTAAATTAAATTAAGGGTTGAGAAAGAGGAATTCACTAGAAGAAGGGAAAAGGGAAAGGCACAATAGAGTAAATTATTTCACATAAAAGAGGTGTAAAAGAGGTTTTACACTGAAGAGGAAGATGGTGGAGGTGGGGAGAAGTGTTTGAATCTTATGCTCATTGGATTTGGCTCAAAAAAGAAATAACATACACATTCAGTTGGATATAGAAATCTATCTTACCCTACAGGGAAGGGAATAAGAGAAGGGATGGGGGACTGATAGAAAGGAGGGCTGATCAGGGCAAGCAGTAGTTAAAAGCAACACTTTTGAGGAGGGACTGCGTAAAGGAGAAAGAGAGAAGGATAAATAGGGAGAAAATAGGATGGAGGGAAATATAGTCAGTAATTATAATTGTGAATGTGAATGTGAATGTGATGAACTCACCCATAAAATTGAAGCAGATAGTAGAGTGGATTAAAAAACAAAATACTCTAATATACTGTTTCAAGAAACACACTGGAAGCAAAAAGAAACACACAGTTAAAGTAAGGCAACTGAAACAGACTCTAATATGCTTTAACTAAAGTAAAAAAAAAAAAGCAGGGGGAGCAATCATGATTTCAGACAAAATAAAAGCAAGAAAAAAGATCTAACTAAAAAAAAAAACAAAGAAGGAAACTATATCTTGATAAAATAGACAATGAAGCAATATCAATACCAAACACATATGTAAAAACATATATGTACAGCATCCAAATTCCTAAAGGAGAGGTTAAATGAGTTATAGGAAGAAATAGACAGTAAAACTATACTAGTGGGAGACCTCAGCTTTCCTCTCTCAGAACTACATAAATCTAACCAAAAAATAAACAAGAAAGAGATTAAGGAGATGAATAGAATTTTAGAAAAGTTAAATACAGTAGACCTCTGGAGGGAACTGAATGGAAATAAAAAGGAATATACTTTTTTCTCAGAGGTATATAGCACCTTCACAAAAATTAACAAAAACCTCACAACTAAATGCAAAAATGCTGTTTCAGATCATAATTCAATAAAAATAACATTCAATAAAGGGCTATGAATGCATAAATCAAAATTAATGGAAACTGAATAATCTAATCCTAAAATGACTGGGTCAAAGAACAAATTATAGAAATAATAAATAATTTCATCAAAGAGAATGACAACAATGAGACAACATTCCAAAATTTATTAAATGTAGCCAAAGGAGTACTTAGGGGCAATTTTGTATCTCTAAACATTTACATCAAATAAAACTGAAAAACAGCAGATCAATTAATTGGGCGTGCAGTTTCTTTTAAAAGCTAGAAAAAGAAGAAACTTAAAATCCCCAATTAAAAACCAACTTGGAAATCCTAAAACCAAAAAAGAGGTTAATAAAAATGAAAGTAAGAAAATAATTGAACTAATAAACAAAACTAGGAGCTGGTTTTATGAAAAAATAAAATAGATAAACCACTGGTTAATTTGGTTTAAAAAAAAAAAAAGAAAATCAAATTACCTGCATCAAAAATGAAAAGGATGATTCCACCACCCACGAAAAGTACTTATTATATACAAAAAATAGCAATTATTAGGAGCTATTTAGCCCAATTTTGTGCCAATAAATATTAGGATCTAAGTGAAATAAGTGAATATTTTTTAAAAATATAAGTTGCCTAGATTAACAGAAGAAGGGGTAAAATACTTAAATAACATTATTTTGGGGGGGGAAAGAAATTGAACAAACCATCAACGAGCAGAAAAAAATCCCCAGGACCTAATGGAATCACAAGTGAATTCTATCAAACATTTAAAGAACAATTAATTTCAATCCTACATAAACTATTTGGGAAAATAGGCAAATAAGGAATCCTACAAAATTCCTTCTATGACACAAAAATAGTGCTGATACCTAAATTAGGAAGAGCAAAAACAGAGAAAGAAAACTATAGGCCAATTTCCCCTCAAAAAAAAATGTAAATAAAATACTAGCAAAGAAATTACAGCAATATATCACAAAGATCACTATGAGCACGTGGGAGTTATATCAGGAATTTAGAGTTGATTCAATATTAGGTAAAGTATCAACATAATTGGCAAAATAAACAAATATCATATAATTATCTCGATAGATTCAGAAAAAGCATTTGACAAAATATGAGACTCAGTCCCATCAAAAACTATAAAAAGCATCGGAATAAATGGAGCTTTCCTTAAAATGATAAGTAGTGTTTATCTAAAACCAAGAGAAAGCATTTTCTGTAATGGAAACAAGTTAGAAGCCTTCCCAATAAGATAGAGGATGAAGCAAGGATGCCCATTATCACCACTCTTATTCAACATTGTACTAGAAATGCTAGTTATAGCAATAAAGAAAGAAAAAAATTGAAGGAATTAGAATAGGCAATGAGGAAACTAAACTCTTTGAAGATGATATGGTAATATACTTGAAGAATCTCAGAAAATCAACTAAAAACTAACTGAAATAATTAACAACTTCAGCAAAATCACAAAATATAAAATAAACTCATGTAAGTCATCAGCATTTCTATATATTACCAACAAAGTCCTGCATCAAGAGATAAAAAGAATAATTCAATTTAAAATAACTGTAGATAATATAAAATATTTTTATATTTTTATTTATATAGTTATATATTTATATATATTTATTTATATATTTATATTATATTTTATATTTTTCCTGCCAAGGCCAACCCAGGAATGATATGAACAAAATTACAAAATTACAAAACACTTTTCACAAAAATAAAGTCAGATCTAAACAATTGGAAAAATATTAATTGTTCATGAGTAGGTTGAGCCAATATAACAAAAATGACATTTCTACCTAAATTAATATACTTATTTAGTATCATACCAAACTACCAAAAAATTATTTTCTAGAACTAGAAGAAATAATAACAATCCATCTGAAAGAACAAAAAGTCAAGAATATGAAGGGAATTAATGGGGGAAAAAAGTGAAGGAAGTTGGCCTAGCCATACCAGATCTTGAACTGTATTACAAAGTGGTAATCGTCAAAACAAGCTGATTCTGACCTAAAAATAGAGTGGTGGATCACTATATTAGATTAGGTACACAATACACAGTGGAAAACCATCATAGTAATCTTTTATTTGAGAAACACAAAGATCCAAACTTTTGAGACATAAACTCACTATTTGACAAAAACTGCTGGGAAAACTGGAAAACAATAAGACACACACAGGAATAGTTCAACATCTCACACTGTAAACCAAGATAGGGTCAAAACAGGTACATGATTCAGACATAAGGAGTGTTAAGATAAGAAAATTAGGAGAGCAAGGAATAGTTCACCTGTCAAATCTATGGTTAAGAAAAGAATTTATGACCAAGCAAGAGACAGAAAGCATTACAGAATATAAAAGAGATAGTTTTGATTACATTAAATTAAAAAGGTTTTGTTCAAACAAAACTAATATAGCCAAGATTAGAAGGAAAACAGAAAACTGGGACTGGGGGTGGTATTTACAACAAGTTTCTCTATTAAAGGTCTCATCTTTCAAATATGTAAAGAACTGAGTCATCATTCCGCAATTGATAAATGGGCAAAGAATATGAAAAGGTAGTTTTCAGATGAAGAAATCAAAGGTATCTAAAGTCATATAAAAATTTCTAAATCACTATTGATTAGAGAAGTACAAATTAAAATAACTTTGAAGTACCACCTCACATCCATCAGAGTGACTAATATAACAAAAAAGAAAATTGTTAGATGTTGGAGAGGGTGAGAGATAATTGGGACAGTAAAGCACTGTTGGTGGAGATGTGAACTGATCTAACTATTTTGAAAAGCAATTTGAAACTATGGCCAAAGGGCTATAAAACAATGCATCCTCTTTTAACCCATCAATACTATGTATCCCAAAGAGATTTTTTAAAAGGACCTATGTACACAAAAGTATTTCTAGCAGTTCGTTTTGTGGTGGCAAAGAACTGGAAACTGAGGGGATGCCCACCAGTTGGGGAATGGCTGAACAAGTTATCATACATTATTATGATGAGATACTTTTGTGCTGTAAGAAATAATGAGCAGGATGCTTTCAGAAAAACGTGGAAAGACTAACATGAACTGATATAAAGTGAAATGAACAGAACCAGTAACAGCAATATTGTACAATGATCAATTGTGAATGACTTATCAACAATACAAAGATCCAAGACAATTCTGAAGAACTTGTTATGAAAAATGCTATCCACCTCAGAGAAAGAAAGAATGGACTCTGAATACAGATTGAAGGATATTGTTGTTGGGACTTTTTTTAAAGATTTTTTTATTTTTCTTAGAGTTTTTTCTGGTCTCTGTCTTTTCCTCCACATGACTAATGAGGTTCCCCCTGGGCAGTGGGGGATAGGGAGGGAGGAAGAGGAGTAAGTATGGGAAAGAATTTGAAATTTAAAGTTGTTTAAAAAACAAAAATTAAAAACCTTTTACATGTAATTGGAAAAAATATGAAAACTTTTTTAAAAACAATAAATATGTAAGATTAATAGTCATTCCCCAGTAGATAAATCACCAAAATATATGAACAGTTGTCAAAAAAAAAGAACTGCAAAGTATTCACAACCACATGAAAGAATTCTCCAAAATATTTATAATAAGAGAAATGCACATCAAAACAATCCTGAGGTTTTACCTCATACCCTACAAATTGGCAAAAATAAATTACTAAAAAATGTCAATAGTGTTGGAAGAGGTGTGGGATGATAAACACACATAAAATGTTGGTAAAGCTATGAAATGGTACAACCATTTTGGAAAGCAATTTGGAATTATGCAAATAAAAGAACTAAAATGTCCATATCCTTTGAACCAAAGACTCCATTACTGGGCTTATACCCAAAAGAAATTGGAGAGATGATAAGAAGTCACCATCTTAAAATTTGTAGCGATATTTATAGCGATTTCATAGCCATATATTTTATTTATAGCGATTAATTTATGGTGATAATTTGCGATAATTAAGAATTGGAAACATTAATTGAGAAATGATTAAACAAAATGAAGTTTATAAATGTAATGGAATAATACTATGGTCTAAGAAATGACGTGTGTAGTGAATACAGAGAAACATGGAAAGATCTACACAAATTGATGTAGAGTGAAGTAAGTAAAGTTAAGAAAACATTATTCACAATATTCTAACTCAAACGGAAAGGATGACTACGCACAAAAAAATCAAAAGTGAATTAACAAAATTATAAAGATCAACCAGAACTCAAATGAAGAGATACAAAAGGACAATTCCAAGTCAACCATCTGTGAAGGTGGAAGGTCCACAGATGATACACATTACATATGATTTCAGACTTTTTCAATGTATCAACCAGTTATGCTGATTTTTTTCTACTTTAAAAAATGTAATGTTATATGGGATGGCCCTTTGAGGGAGAGAGAGAGTATGACGATATAAAAAAACAGAAGGTATCAGTAAAAACTTACTTTTTTAAAAAATGCATTTCTCTAATTATTAGTGATTTGGATCATTTTTTCATAATTCTTCTGATAGTTTGGATTTCTTCCCTTGAAAGCTGCCTGTTCATATTCTTTGATCATTTATCTATTGGAGAATGACTATTACTCTTGAAATTTTGGATCAGTTCTTTTCATGTCTTGAAAATGAGAACCTTTGCAGAGAAATGATGCAAAGATGTTTTCCCAATTAACTGTTTTCCTTCTAATTTTAGCCTTATTGGATTTGTTTGTGCAAAAAATACTTAATTTTATGTAATCAAAATTGCACATTTTAGCTTCTGTGATTCTCTATATCACTTGTTTAGTCATGAATTCTTTCCCCATTCATAGATCTGAAAGGTAGCTTCCCCCCTCCCTTTCTCTAATTCATATATAATGTGACCTTTTATTTTTAAGTCACTTAGAGTTTACCTTGGTACGTTGTGTAAGGTACTGGTCTAAACCTAATTTCTGTCAGACTGATATGCAGGTTTTTCCAGTATTTGTTTTCAGATAGTGAGTCCTAACACTAGTAGGTAGGGTCTTTGGGTTTGTGGAACATTAAGCTACTTGAGTTATTTGCTTCTGCATATTGTGTATCTAATCTGTTACACTGGTTTTTAACCAGAGTCAAATTTGATTGTTATGACTTTGTTGTATAGTTTGAGATCTGATACTGAAGGTAAGAAGGCGGCTTTTCTAGTGCTCTAATCATCGTCTCAGAGAGAGGAGATTTGGGACTCAAAACTGGAGAGATCTGGGACTCAGCCCTAGTGGGATTTGGGATTCAATCTTTAAGTCAGTGGCCTCAGTTCTAATTATGATCTCCAGAGGAGAGAACATCAGTAACTCACTAAAGGCAAGGTGCAGAGCCCCCCAGAGTCCCTCTGACATGAGTCTCTGGAGGGCAGGAAGTCTGGGACTTGACCCCTAGGTGAGGAGCAAGTGCTGGGAATGGTCCCAGAGGAGATACAACTTGTAACTCATTATTGTTTGTCTTTCATTTTCAAAGAGGGCCAATGACATCACGGTGTTGGGGTACGGGTGATGTCTTGACTAATGTGTGAATTGAATTTAATTGAGGCAGAATTGCCCAAAGTCATCAGCCTCTCTTCCAGAGTCAACTGGACCAGTGGCAAGACAAAGGAGACAACTGCTAATCCTTCATGGTTGTTGGAGAAAATGGTTCTCCTCCAAGGGTAAAATTAGTTTATTTATTCAGTGCCATACCGGTTAAACTACCAAAAAAATTCTTTTATAAAACTAGAAAAAATATAAAATTTATCTTGAGGAACAGAAAGTCAAGTCTCAAGGGAAATACAAATAAAAAAAAAAAGTGGACAGGAAGGAGCCCTAGCAGTATCAGATCTCACTAGGGCTGAGTCCCAAATTTCCCTTCTCTGAGACTGTGATCGGAGCATTAGAAAAGGCTGCCTTCTTACCTTCAGGTCACCGTTCTTCCTTCCTCCAAGACCAGGATCAAAAGTAGAGCCTAGATGTTCTGGGAAACCAGAATTAATCCAACACCAACATTCACTGGTAGTGAATCCCAGATCTCTACTCAAGGACCAGCATACAAATGAGAACTACCTCAAAGCCCTCTGGATTAAATATAAATGAGCAATCAGAAAAGACTTCAGTAAGATGAAATGTTTGCATACTAATGGTGGGGGAGTGGAGAATGAGGAGGGATACAAGCATCCCCTGAAAACCAAAATGTCAATCAGGGTCATAGAGGGGATAGAACAGATGGAGAGTGTGGCAATGATTTTTTTCTGTTTTGATGATTTTAAAAGGAAAAAGGAAAGGAAGGGGTACAGGTGGGAGAGTATATATTAGGGAAGAATAGGGAAGGAATGAAAGGGAGATCTTTCTCACATAGTAGGGAGAGGATGCAAATAGAAGTCTATATAAATAAGGAAAAAGTAGGAGGAGTACAGGAACTTCTCTTTGAACTGATATAGAATGAAGAGAGCAGAACCAGTAGAACCAGTTGTGTGTTTAGTCGTGTCTTCATGACCTCATTTGGAGGGTTTTTTTTTGGCAAAGATACTAGAATAGTTTGCCATTTCCTTCTCCAGCTCATTTTACAGATGAGGAAACTGAGGCAAAGTTAAGTGACTTGTCCAGGATCACACAGCTAGTAAGTATCTCAGATCATATTTAAGCCAGGGAAGTTGAGTCTTCCTGACTCCAGACCCAGCAGTTTATCCATTGTGCCACCTAGCTGCCCCAAACTATCTGTACTATGACAAAATCTTTGTGAAGACAAACTATTTTGAAAGACTTAAGAATTATGACCCACGTAATAATAAACCATGATTCCAAATTACTGATGATTTAGAGTTCTGCCCACCTCCTAGCATAGGGATGATAGATTAAATACACAAAGAGAGACAAGCTATTTTGAACATGGCTAATATGGGGATTTGTTTTGCTTGACTATGCATATTTGCTGCAGAGGTTTTGTTTTTATTTTCCTTTCCTAGTGGGGAGGTGGAGATGTGAGGGAGAAAGGATAGATGCTTGTTAATTTTTTTTTTAATTTTAATTAAGTGAGAGGAAGAATACTTTCCCCATACCAAGGAAATAGAACTGCTAGCTTCAGCAATTGCTAACTTTGAGTCAGCATTCACAGATCAGCACTTAACTGAGTTGTGGTCCAGCTTGTTACAGAGGCAATACCACTAGATTCAGAATCAGGCCCCAGGTTTAAATCCTTCACTCACTTTACTGCCATTGTGATCTTGGGCAAATAATTTACCTTCTAAGTTTGTTCATGTATAAAATGAGGGCTAGGGGATCTCAAAGGTAGGGAGGGACCAGCTCTGACGTTCTAGGTTCTAGGTTCTATGCTCTTGTGTCCATTCCAGCTCTCTAATATTCTATGCTCTAAGGTCCTCTCAGTTCTAATGATCAGTGTTCTTAAGTTCCTTCCCACCCTAACGTTCGGAATTCTAAAGTCCTGTCCAGCTCTGCTATTCTGTGTTCTCCAGGTTCCTTCCACCCAGAGGCGGCCAGGGGACTCAGCGGGTACAGCACGGTGTGACCACAGGCATGTCACTTTACCTCTGTCTGTCTCAGTTTCGCCAACTGTGAAATGGAAATAACAATAGCACATACCTCCCAGGGTTGTTGTGAGCGTCAAATGTGATCACACTTGTGAAGTGGCTGGCACAGCAGTAAATGGTACTCACTAGTGCCCTTTAAATCATTACAGCCTTCCTTCCTCTCCCAAAAAACTCCTCTTTTCGGAAGCTCTCAAATGTCATCAGAACAATGACCACACGATGGCGCCAAAGACCAATATAAATTCCAACTTTTTGTTGGGAAAGTTATTATTGAGTGATAGTGTCATTTGGGAGTCAATCTGGGTAATGTTTTTGCTGCCTTCCCCACTCCACCCAGTTTTCCATCCTTTTGCCTAGAAGGGCTCATCTCTACAAAGATCAGTGAGAGACATTCCCCTGAGAGAATTGGATTTGTAAACAGTTGCCATCCAAATGACCTGGGTTGACACTTCCTAGCTGCCTGATTTAAGCAAATCCCTTCCTGTCCCTTCCTTGCCAGTTTCCTCCTTTATAAAATGAAACTGCTGGACTAGAGACCAAGTCTTGGGAATAATCTCTCTTGGAGACCTCATCAGCTCCCATTGGTTTAGTTATCACTCATATGCAGCTGACTCCCCGCTCTGTAAATTAGACTTACCCCCTTTACAATTCCTATCACCACCTGCCTTTTGGACGTCTTGAACAGGATGCCACATAGATATCTCAAACTCAACAGGTTCAAAGTGGGACTCACTATCTTTCCTCTAAATCCAGCTCTCCTCCTTCCTGTCCTCCAACTATCAAGTGCCTTTCATCTGATATGGTGTCACATTTATTAATAATAATTGCTAGCATTTATTGTGGCACCTCAAGATTGGCAAAGCCCTTTACAAATATTATTTCATTTGATCTCACCATGGCCCTGGTAGAATGTAGAGGGCAAGGACTTCCATTTTCATCTTTGTATTCTGAGTGCTTGGCATATAGTAGGCCCTCAATAAATACTTGTTGATTGATAGGTTTGCTAGGTCCTCTCTAGCTCTAAATCCTATGATCCTATGAAGTTCCTCCCCTCGCCCGTCTTTGTCTTCATGGCCTCAAGTCTTTATGGCCCAAAATGTTACAGCCTCCGACGCCTGAGGACCTCCACATGCTTCTGGGGAACTGGAGAGAGGTAGATCCAGAATGAGACAAAGATGAAAAAGAGTCCCCTTTCCCAGCCTCTTTGAGGGGCATCTGTTCCATACAGCTATGACACCAGGTTGTGTGGTGAAACAAACTGTTCACATACCAACATATACCCACATGTATATGCTGAAATACCTATGTATGCAATGACACACACACATACATGCTGACACACTCAAATCCAAGACACCTCCTTCCAGGAGGAGCTAGAGTAGACAGATCTCCATAGCACACATTTATTAAGGAGGATGAAAGAAAGGACATTTTGTCCTATGAATAATGCAAATGACTTGAAAACTAGAAAAATTCTTCTACCCATGACCTCTGAGGATTATAGAAATAATTAAGTGGTTCGGTGCATAGAATCCTAGATGGGAGTCAGGAAGGCTTGTGTTCAAATCCAGTCTTCAGTACTTAGTAGCTATGTGAACCTGGACAAGTCATTTATCCATTGTCTCAGTTTATTCATCTGTAAAATAGGAAAAAAATAATACCTGCTTCCCAGGGCATTTGCAAGGATAAAATGAGACAAGCATTTTGCAAACCTTAAGGCACTATATAAATGCTAGATGTTGTGTTTCATAGTGACATGACTTGAGGTTGACTGATTTGAATGAGGGAGGGCTGTGCAAGGTCACCAACCTCACCTTCTTCTCCTGAGTCATCTGGATCGAGTGGCATGATATTTACTAGGACAACTGGAGATGACCCAGGAGGCAATGGGAGACCTTGACCCTTTTAAGCTAAGGTCTTACCACATTCTCACTTTGAGTGAGATACACCCATTCAATTAATAGATTTCTGTTAGTTACTCAAGGAATGGCCCCTTTAATTAAAAAAAAAAAATCAAACTGGGAGAGGAAGACCCTCAGGGTTTCTGGGTAAAAGAGAAACAATTACTATTTGAAAGACACAGTCAGGGAGAAAAGGTGAGCCAGCCATGAGTAACAGTAACGACTCAAGTTGCTGAACTGCTACTTTTTTGGGTGTGAGGCAATCAGGGTTAAGTGATTTGCCCATGGTCACAGAGCTACTAAGTGTCTGAGGGCACATCTGAACTCAGGTCCTCCTGACTCCAGGGCTAGTGTTCTATCCACCGAGACCCCTAGCCACCCAGATACTTTCAAAATATGAAAACAGACAAAAGAAAATCCTCCAATGTGGTAATAGATACTCAAAGAAGAATGTATGTGAAATCCTGGACCAGGGTCACACAGGATAGATTGTGTATTAAGGAGCTTCAGTTAGTGGAGGAAATACTAATAGAGATGAAATATGGCACTGATGTAATCATTTCAGGAGTTAAGTAAAAGGTTAAGCCCATAGTTCAGCCTTTCTGATCCCTCACCCACTGAGGTGCACATCCTGGAATATATTTTAGGGGCTGCTTGAACTGCATTGTGCTTTCCTGCCAACTGGGCTTTGCCTGGGCTATTGGCCCTCCCTGTGCATTAGCTGAATTCCTACCTACAGCTCCAGTCCTTTAAATGCCAATTCAAATGTCGTTTCTCTCACCTAGCTGGGACTTGTGTACCATGCCCCAAGAAGTTCATTATTTGGAAAAATCTCATCATCCTGAAAGATCCCAATAGACTTGAGACTCTCCTCCTCACCATGCTCTGTCCCTCTGATTGGAGGGTAGAGTCTAGAACTCCAGAACCTCCATTTAAGGATTCAACATCTTTCTTAGGGGGATGAACAGACACTTCTTGGATTTTTCCCATCATGTTCCTGTATCAGTACCTTTGACTGCCAGTGCCCCTTTTGTATGTTCCCTTCCACAGCCTCTAAACTCCTAGAAGACTACGTCTATGCTAGATATTATTATTAATTTATTGTATATCTCATAGATTTATTGTTCTCAAAACTTGTACATGTATACAAATAGAACCTACTGCTAACTTTGATATACTCACTGATCCAGGTATATTAACTAACAAACACCCATCATAACCCATGTAGGAAGGGTGTATAGTACAATGAGGAATCTGACACACTGGATTTGGAGTCAGATCATTGGACTTTGAATCCTGGTTCCGTTACTTACCAGCTATATCATCTAGGGCAAGTCATTTAATCTTTCTAAGCCTCTGTTTTTCCATCTGTAAAATAGAGGGGAGGGGGGCTAGAGATATTGTGTCTGAGGACTGACTAAAGTAACCTACCCTAACACCTAAGTGTTCAAATTGAATTGAATTGAAATGACCCCTCAGTCCTTTTTCAGCTCTATATCTAGGATTCAGGTTCACTGAACACATCAACACCTGCACTGCCCCCAGAAACTAATCACAAAGAGTTGTTGCATGACTGTAAGTGGTAGAGATGGGGGAGAAACTGTCCTCAAAGTGGGGGGGAAAGTCCCAGCAGGGGACTGGTCATTGTGTCCCATGTCCTCAGGGTGAGGAACAGGATGGGGAAGTTATAAGGCAGGAGCTTGGGCTCTGAGTCTTGACAAGGAAATACTTTATCATTGAGACCTGGGTTTGGTTCCTGCTATGGTACTTACCACCTGTGTGAGTGCAGGTTTTTAACTTCTCTAGCATGGGCCTGACTTTAGTAAACACTTAATTCTTGTTGACCTCTCTCGGCCTCAGTTTTCTCATCTGTAATATGGGAGCTCTAGACCTAGAATCTTACAGTGGTATGCAAATTAACTGGGATGAAGGAAGATGAGCAACTTTATTCATTTCCATAATGACGTTCAATTTTTTGCATACTTTTAAAAGAAACTTTTAATATGGGATGTATCCTCCTTTTGGTGCAATCATTTGGTTTACAGTATTTGGCATTGAATGTATAAGATTTTGACACCTTTAATTCTTCATCATGAAATCGTACTTATCACAATAGATGTCCATTTATAAAATCCATCTATAAAAAAATCCGTTTATTAAAAAAAGTTCAGTTTTTCCCTACTTATAAAATCCATTTATAAAAAAAGTTTAGTTTTTCCCCAATTACAGGTTAATATAACATTTTCCCCAATTACATGTAAATGTAAAATTTTAACATTTGTTTTAAAATTTGGGAGTTCTGAATTCTTTCCATCCCTCCCCATCCCCCTCACTGAGAAAGCAAGCAATTTGAAA
The DNA here is from genome assembly GCA_028658325.1 of Potorous gilbertii. Classification (NCBI taxonomy): domain Eukaryota; kingdom Metazoa; phylum Chordata; class Mammalia; order Diprotodontia; family Potoroidae; genus Potorous; species Potorous gilbertii. The sequence continues at coordinate 138,470,200 of CM053769.1, read as the reverse complement.
TAGGTTATATAGTCAGGCAAAACATATTTCCATATTAATTGTGTTTAACAATTCATTTTTCTAAGTCTATCTTTGATTACAGCCCATAGATTTTTTAACATTAATTTTTATTTTCAAAAATTAGCCTTTTTTCCTTCCCATTTCCCTTCCTTTCCCCTCAGGAAAAACAAAAACCCTGTTACAAACATGTATAGTTGAACATAACCCAAGTGTCAAAGTCCATTGGTATGGGACATTCTCCTCACTGGTGGAAATCAATAACTGGAGTCTGCATGAGGGGCGGAGCAAAAGTCTTGAGAGAAGGAGAAAAGAGAGCTCTCAGTCTTTGGGCTAGAGAGTTTCTTCAAGTCACTTCAGCCTTAGGGGGCAGAACCAAGATGGTGGAGAAAAGGCTGGAACTCGCTTGAACTCTCTAAGATTTCCCCTCCAAACAACTTTTAATAATGCCTCAAAATGAATTCTGGAGCAACCGAACCTACAAAGCGTCAGGGTGAAACAATTTTCCAGTCCAAGACAACTTAGAAGACCAGCTAGAAAGGTCTGTCCCACCAAGGTGAGAGTGGAATGTTGTCCAGCTCAGGCTGCCTCAGCAAAGGCCAGGATCCAGCAAACCAGCAGCAGGACTTCGTAGCTACTTCTGGAGCTCTCAGCCCACAAAAAGTAAGGCGGTTAAACAACTGGTCAGAGGGAGATTACAGAGGTCCCTTTGCTGGTACTGGGTGCAGGACTCTGTTGCATTGCCCATACTCAGACCCGGGTCACAGTCCTGGGTGGTAGTCCTAGGTTGAAAAGGAGCACTAGCACACCAGTTTGTGGGCCTCCACTTCATCTACCCAAATTTTCAGGGAATTTGTTACTTTGGCAAGGATTTGTACCTCTTATGATAAGCGGTTAATGCCCTTCCTAATTCTTTCTGATATAACTCTCATTTCTCTTCCAATTTTTTCCTCAATGGAATAACATTTATACAAAAAAAAAATCTTTTTTTTTTTAACTCTCCTTTCATCTGTTCTAGGAATTGTAGTTGAGTTTGTGCCCAAGCTGTTTTTCTCTGAGGCAAAGCTTGAAGATGTTTGTGAGTTGTCCCCTCCTATGTTTGTGTCCCTCTCTCCCCATCCCCCTGGTGATATAGTGGCCCTGGTACTATCATAAATAGCTCATTATGTTGGAGGCCTTTTTTTTTGTTTGCCCATTTTTCCAGCCTATTTCTTGGCTTCAGACCTGATGTCAGGGATGGGCTCTGTGGCACTTCTGGAGGGACAGTCTGGACTAGTTTCTTGGGGTATTGAGTGTTGTGATATCCCAGGATCTCAGGGACAGGCTGGTTACCAGTAAGCTCCTGGTGTTCTCAGATTGATCTGATTCAGGACAAATGTAATTGCTGCCCCTCTGGTCTGACCTCTGCAAGTTCCTAACCTTGGTTTGAGTCTGAGCAAGCATTGACTACTGCTGATTTCCACTCCTATCAGCCCACTGGAAAGCTCTATTGGCTCAGAGCATCAGAACTGCAAACTCCACATTGATCTGGGATTTCTACCCTAATTATTTCTCTGAAGGCTGGGCTAGGTTTTTGGATATGAGATCCTGCTTTGGACCCAGAACTTGAGTCATGAAACTACTACTGATGATTTTTTTAACTTCTTCCTTTTTCCATACTTTTCCCATGGCTTCCCTGCAAGGGAACATCACTGCTCTACACAGATTCCCTACTCATTCCAGCCAGAAATCTGTGACCTAAGACTAGATAATGGGCAACAAAACTGCCAACTGTGGGTTTAATGGGGCCCCTATTAGGATCTAAGACATCCTCCTGCAGTGGTATAGAGCTTTGCCTTTCCCTGGGTGTTGGAGCATTCCACATGGTGAGTGCTCCTAACTCAATCCATCCCTAGTGTCTTCAGATCTCTCTGTCTTTCTCACTAGGCCAAGATGGACTGGACAAAGGACTCATTGTGACTTCTGAATTTCCACATCAGAATTCAGTCTGGTTCATTTTCTAAATCTGTTAGGATTCTATAGAAAAGAGGAGTTCCTTGAATTGCCTCCTACTGATTTGCTGTCTTGGCTCCTAAGTCTAGCCTACAGGTTTTCAATGATGTTTAAATCAGACAAATACCCAGGCTAATGAAGTACATTTTTCTTCATCACTCATGTTTTTTTACCTTTGTGAAGTATGGGATGAGGTAAGGTCATGTTGTGGCATTGTTTCTACTTGGGAATGTCTGTAATTCCAAAACAATTCTGCTTCTCAATATATCAAGGTAGTTTTTCAGAGTTCATCACTACCTCAATAGGGATAGGATCTTGAGATCCACTAAAAGTAAAAAATCCTCCAACTTGTTTTAGAGTAGATATTTTACAGTCGAACAAAGAGGCCCAGAACCTGGACTTCTTCTGACAACAGTTTAAGCATATCCTTGAATGATAAAACTTTCATCAATAAAAATTACCTTTTCCCCACCTTCAGTGTTCTGGTCCTACTCATGACAACTGCTTTTTTTTCTTCAGAGTCATGTTTAGGATCTGTTTTTGGCTCATCAGTCCCTCAGTCAGTAAACATTTACTAAGTACCTATGTGCCAGGTACTGTGCTAAGCACTGGAGATATAAAGACAAAATAAAACAATCTGGTATTCTCAGTATTCTTCCAATTTCCAAAAATCTATGCCCCGTGACAAAGGAAGCAGGTCACTCTGAAAACATTTATTTATTTCCTGATTGTTAATTAGGTTATATCAAAGTTTGTGAATCTGGTGCATTGTTTTTCATCTCTAATCATACATTTCTTTGTGCTTGCTGATTCAGTCATTATGGGCTTGAATGATCCTTGAAGATTTTAATTTCCCCACACCAAAATCATCTACCATATCTTTAACAATCATTGACTGAAGTTTGGTCTTTAAGACTTATAATTTTTTCATGTTCTCCTATTGCAGCATCTATTCTCTAAAACTATAGAATTAAAAACAAAACAAAATAAAGCAATGAAATATGTGAATGGTACCAAATTCAACACAAAAAACTAACCAAAGATAGGAAACCATTTCAACTGAGCTTCATCTGCCCATGGTCAAATGTTCTGAGTCAGCCAGGATTAGCTATGTGGGGTGAGCGAGAGGGAAGAGGTGAGGATACCACCAAGGTTGTGAACCTGAATGACAAAGGGCCCTCAGCAATGATAGGGAAATTCAGAAAAGAGAGAGTTTGGGGACAAAGATAAGAAACATACTGAGTTGTAAATGCCTATGGGACATCCAGTTTAAGATGTCCTAGAGGCAGCTGGAGATGAATGACTCTGGAGATAGACTAGGGCTGAATATATGGCTCTGAGAATCATGTGTGAAGAAATGATACTTGAATATATGGGAGCTGATGAAAGTGAGTATAGAATATAAAAAGTAAAGATAGTGAGATAGTATAGAGTAAAAGTGAAAGTATAGAGTAAAAAGAGAAGTGGACCCAGGAGAGAATTTATGCTTAGAGGGCATGACATTGATGAGAAACCAGCAAAGTAGACTGAGAAAGAGGATATCTTTTAATAAAAATTGGAGAACAGCAGAGATACATATCACAAAAATCTAAAGAGGAGAGTATACAAAAGGCAATCAACAGTGTCAAATATTGCAAAAAGTTCAAAGAGGATCATAATTTTAAAAAATCCACTAGATACTAGATCATGATAACTTTAGAGAGGGCAATTTTAATTGAACAATGAGATCAAAAGTCAGACTTTAGAGATCCTAGAAGACAATGAGAGGAAAGAAAGTAGAGATACTAAATGTAGATGGCTTTCTGAAGGAGTTTGGCCCCAAAGAGGAGGAGAGATAGAGACTACTAAGTTTCAAGGATGGTAGGATCTAGTATAAGTATTTTTAAGGATGGGGAAAACTTGAGTAGGTTTGTAGGCAACAGGAAAAAAGTTAGTGGATAGGGAGAGGTTATAAAGAAAAGAAATTGTGAGTCTGTTTGTGGGGGTAATTTACTAACAAGCCTGGGGGGAATAGGATCAAAGGTATGTGCTGAGGGGTTCTTCCTCAGAACACTTGTGGGTGATGGCAAAGTCAAAGGTGTGACCATTTCTGAGTGACTGAAGTAGAGTGGAAAAGTAAGCCATAAAAATTGAATTTATTGAGGACCTGGGAATAATATTTGAGAGGGTATCAATATGCATGTTGAAATCACCTAGTATTTTTAAGGGCAGAACCTGGGTAGAAGAAAAAGATTATGAACCAAACACTGAACTTATTGAGGAAGAAAGGAAAATGCCCAGGGATCACTAGGTAGCAACTGCCAGGCTTTGGATGATAAATTTGGTTAGCATAAATCTCAAAGAAGGAGAGGTTCTTTAATGAAGATGGTAGAAGGATCTGGAAGTGGCATTGTAGAACAAGGAGCATTCAGACCCCTCTACAAGGATCAATGAGTCAGGGGATATGAGAAAGAATAACTAGTACCAGAAATGGTATTCAGGGAGGAAATATATTCAAGAGAGAGCTAGCTGTGACTCACTGAGGGCTAGAAGACAAAAGAAGTGAGAAAGAAAGAGATTTAGTTTGAAAAGAAGTTTGTTAAATTATGAAGCAGGCATTTCAGAAGGCATAATACAAGTGGTGGGCAGATCAAGAGTGGTACATTGCGGGGGAAGAGGAAGGTTTAGGCGGATAACCCTATATCAATTAAAAAGAGAGACAGATTCTAGCTCAATCTTTTCCTTTAACTCTCCACATGAGATCTTATAATTCCAAGTCTTTCAGTACACTGGTCATTTTTCACCTCCAACACCAAGGCTTATTCATGTAGTACATGTAGTGGGTCCCTGGTTGGCATTTTGGATTTTGTGTTGGGATTTCTTTTTCCTGATCTCAGATGATGAGGTATCTACCCTGAAATGAAGGCGTCCATACATTAAGGTGATCTTGTGAGTTCAAGAAGTTCTGGGTCTTTTTGGTGAGAGCTGACTGTTGGTTGGGGGAGGAGTACCTCTTGGAAACGATGACCAGTACAAGAAGGTTGGCCCAAACCTGACCCACGTTAGGAGAATATACATGCAGGAAGTTGTTTGTATAGTATAGAGTCAAAATGAAATGTCAGTCCTCTAATCAGTAGTCTTGTGAACCTCTTTATGTACTGAAGGGGTTTAAACGTTAGCCTCCTAAGAAAGCCTGAGTAGTGAAGTTAAGCTACGGAGTTCTCTTTACTTTATCAATGTGCTCTATGAGGCTTTGTGTCTGTTAGCATTTCTTTTATGTGTAGGAAATAAATTTCTGTCCTATACCTGATTTATATTGTAAAAAAATACATTTTTACTCCCACTTTTGGGGAGATTCCAAATGTGAGTCAGCACCTAACAATAAGTAATTTGTCCCCAGGGCTCAGGGGTGAAGTTTTAATGAATTAAAGAGTATGAGAAAAAACAGCCTCATTAGAGGCTAAGTTCCACTACAATAGATGTGCAAGGGTCTAAGCAGAGGGGCCTTTCATTGGTTAAAGAAATGGACAAAGTACCCCAGACCCTTGGGTTCTTAGGCTTACATTGGCTACATTTGCTTTGTAAGAGGATCAGATCTACAGGGTACCAGTAACTCACTTTTGGAGGACAAGAGCTAATAGATCATTTTGCTAGGGAAGGAAAGTCGAAGTTTGCATGGTTACCAAAACTTTATTTTACAAGCAAGTAAAAGAACTAGCTCTGCAAAGTACCAATAATTCATCTTCAGGAGGAAGTGGGGGGTCTATATAGCACCAATAACTCCTTTTGTAAGGGAGTCATTAGGTCTACAAAGTAACTTCCTTTGTATAGAAGGAAGGACCTGGGTCTAAAAAGCTCCAATAATTCACTCTGGGCAGGAATGACTGGACTGGACTACATAGTACCAATAATTGCCTTGGAATCCAAAAATAGAAGTTCATCGCTTCTCAGAGTCACAGCTCCCATATGCCTCCACCCTTTTCACATTGTAGGGGTGGAAGGGTCCAGGAAGGAAGGACAGACTGGACAAGGGGTTCACCACACCCAAGCTACAATGACTGATGACTCCAAAGTCAGCTCCACCCCTAGTGTTGGCCCAGGCCAACCCTTCAGCTTCTGATCCCCAGCTCCACCTCCCTCTGGTTCCCAATGCACCAGGGTATCAGAATTTAGGTATCAGAACAAGATACCCCCCACATAACATGAGGATCACTCTTCCAGAGGGCCAGGACACAGAGTTAGAAGAGAGCCTTTGGGGGCCCTGTCCTTGCCCCAGCCCCAGTAAGCAGATCCCTGGTGAGGAGGAGGGTTGTGAAGAGGTGCAGGCAAGGTGCCAAGGCCTGAGTCCCTAGGTAAACACCACTGAGCTCAAAGGCCCAGAAATGCACATTCCAGGAATGACTGGAAACCTGCCCTCCCTCCATTGCTGACCAAAGCTGGAAGTCGCAGGGTCACAAGACTTAGAGCAAGAAGTGAGATTATTTAATCTGACCCCTTCATTTTACCAACGAGGGAATTGAGACCTAAAGAGGTTTTCCAAGGGTTGCAAAGATAGTAACACAGCTAGAATTCAAACCCAGGTCTGACACCAAGTCCAGAATACTGCTTTGCCAAGCTGAACCTTGGAACATAACATTGCTCCCACTGACCTTGCCGTCAAAGAAGATGCCAATTTTGTCAAGTACAGCTCTCCCAGCTGATTCCTACACTATGGAATATCCACTTTCCATTTCTCCAAAGCTCCAAACTCCAGATTCCTAAACCTCCAGACTTTTGACAATATCAAGTGGTCATCATCTGAGAGGAGGTCTTAAGGTGTTGCAGGATTAGAGGTTCATAGACTTAGAGCTGGAAAGATGGGTCATCTAACCTTGTTTTTGTCATTCAGTCATTTCAATCATGTCAACTCTTCATGACCTCATTTGGGGTTTTCTTGGCAAAGATATTGGAATGGCTTGCCATTTCCTTCTCCAGATCATTTTACGAATGAGGAAACAGGGTTAAATAACTTGCCCAGGGTCACACAAGTAGTAAGTGTCTGAGGCCAGGTTTGAACCCAGGAAGACTCATCTTCTTAACTTCAGGCCTGGTACTCCATCTAATATAGCACCCTGATTTTATGATGAGGAAACTGACCAGCCCTAGCCCTGAGACTTAAGGGGATATGGAGCATCTGAACCTCTCCTGAGCCTGTCCCTTAATCCTTAGAGGTGGGGAGAGTCCTGGGGTTGGGGGTGGGGGAAGATGATGTTATAGGAGCTGGGGTTAGGAGGAATCCAGGAATTCTGGGGTTAGTCTGCCTTCTGCTTCCCTAGTAAGAATCACTCACATTTTAATAACAATCTAAAGTTTACAAATACTTTTCGGTAGGAGGTACAAGGATTATTACTGCTTTATTTTACAGATTCACAGTCAGACTCCAGTTCACCTTTCCAGGCTGATTACACATACTTACCTTTCCATGAAGGGCCCTTCTGCCCTTCACATAAAAACATTCCATCTTGCGTCTCTGCCTCCTTTAAAAACAGGCTGTTCTCCCCCCATTCCCCCTCATGCTTGGAATGTAGACTCTCTTCATCTCTACTTTAATATCCCTGGATACTTAGCTTAAACATGACCTCCTATATAAGGCTTTTATGATCCCTCCAGCTGCTCTTGACTCCCCCTAAAAATTACCTCTTATTTATTTTGTGTATATTGTATATCTGTAAAGTGCTTAGCACACTCCCTGGTATATCATACACACTGTGTAAAACAGTGTGCCTGTTCTTTTCCCCAATACCATGAGGGAAGGGATGCTGGCCTCTCTCTTTCTACTTCTAGAGCCTACCCCAGCACCTAGAACATGGTAGAAGTTTTAATTAGTGTTTGTCAATTGATGATAAAGAAACTGAGGATCAGAAATCAATCAATGAACAACTATTTTGTAAGTGTCTACTATGTGCCAGGCACTGGCTAGGTGTTGGATGTACAAATGTCAAGAATAAAACAATCCCTACCTGCAATGAGCTTATGTTCCAACGAAGACAGACCACAATGACATATCAAAATGTAGATGGCATAAATAAAGTTAAAAAATACAAACATACACAAAGTACTGTAATTAAATAAAAGGTAATGCCAGTAGTTGGAAGGCTTAGAAAAAGGTTCCTGCAAAATACAGCATTTTCACTAGGTCTTAAAGGAAGAAAGAGACATTATGAGGGAAAGAGGCCCTGAATTCCAGGCATGGACAGTCAAGGCAAAGGCATGAAGATCCAAGGTGAAAGAAATATCATGGGTGAAAAACAGAAGGAGGATTTGGCTTTATCCAGAAAAAATATGGAAGACAGAATATAGCCAATGAGACAAGAAAGAAGGACTGAAGCTGGTGGAGAAGGGCTTTGAAAGTTGAGCAGAGCTGATATTTTTATCCCAGGGGCTATAGAAAGCCATTGGAGTTGGTTGAGTATCAGAGTCACATGGTCAGATTTAGATTTAAGAAAAATTACTTTGGGAGCAGAATGTAGCATGGACTAGAATGAGGAAAGTAGGGACACCAATGAGGAGACTTTACAATAATCCTGTTGAGAAACTGACAAGGACCTGAACCATGGTGGTAGTTGTATGTGTGTGTGAGTGGACAGATGGGGTTGGATTCAAGATGTTGAGATACAAACAGAAAAGTCTGTCGACTGATTGGGTATATGAGCTGAGGGAGAAGGTGGAATACAGGTTAATGCCAAGAACAAAGGATGGTGATGCCTTCAGTCTAAATAAGGAGATTTGGAAGAGGAAGAGTTTAGGGTGAAAGAAAATGAGTTCAGTTTTTGACCTATTGAATTAAAGATGTCTTCAGAACATTCAGCTTGAAACATCCAATTAGCAATTTGTAATGGGGACTGAAGACCAGAAGAGAGACTTGGAGTGGATATATACAGCAATGTTTTGGTAAATGTTTAATAACCAGCTCTCTGGTGGAAAAAAAATGTATGCATGACACCCTTTTAAATTTAACTACACTGATAACACTTTCTGTATCACTTTCTTAAGTCTAGACAATCCACAAAACAATAAATCAAGCTCTAATTTGCCATTTCTGAGGTGTAAATGCTCACACTGAAAATTTAGCATTTGACTTTCAAAAGCCAGTTATGAGCTGGCTTCAGCACACCCTTGGTTGTAGACAAATCTAGACATTATCTGCCTAGAGATGGTAGCTAAACCTATAGTATCTGAGGAGGTGAATATCAGGGAGAGACTATAGAAAAGGAAGAGAAGTGGACCTAGGACAGAACCTTTGGAATCATCCACAATTAGGGGTGAGTGTGGTGTAAATGATGAGCCCCCAAAAAGAGACAAGGAGGAATTGTCAGAACGGTAGGTAAGAGGATAATTTCACAGAAACCCGATCAGAGGTGATCAGTGGGGTCAAATGCAGCAGAAAGGATGAGAAGGATTAGGACTGAGAAAAAAACCTATAATGAGACATTAAGAAATCATTGGCACCTTTGAAGGAACCAGTTTCAATTGAGTGACAGGTAAGGAGACAGACTATAAAAGGTTGAGGAGAGAAGAGAATAAGTAAACACAGTAAGTATAGACAATCCTTTTTTTAAAGGATTTTGGCTGAGAAAGGAAGTGATGAGAACTTGAGGAGTTGGTATGGTCTGGTGACAGTTTTTTAAAGGTTTGGGGACACTTGGACAAAAAGCAAGAAGGAAGAACCAATTGATAGGGAGAGGTTAGAAGAGAGAGAAGGGAATGATTAGAGATGAAACCTAAAGGACAAGGGTGGGAAGGGGTGGGATCAGGTGCACATGTAGAGGGACTGACCTTAGTGAGAAGGACCAAAGCTTTATCATCAAGCAGGGCAGGAGGAGAGAATGGGAGAGAATGTAAAGGGGTTTTTAATAAGAATGGGAGAAGATGGGGTTCACACTGAATGGCCTAATTTTTTCCAGTTAAGTCAAAGGTGAGGTCTATAGGTGAAAGAAAGAGAAGATTTGGAATCACTTTGAGGGGGAGGACAGAGGGAGAGAGGGAGAAAGAGAGAGGAAGAGAAAGGATAAGAGAGAGGAAGACAGAGACAGAAGGAGGGAGGAAAAGAGACAGAGGGAAGAAGAGAGAGAGAAAGAAAGAGGAAGAGAGAGGGAGAGGGAGAGAGAGATGAAGTAAAAGAGAGAAAGAAAGAGAGGAGAGATTGAGGATCGATTAGGAAAGAATAAACAGGCTGCCTTGCTGCAGTGAGGGCCCAGTTGAGGTTGGATAATATGAATTTATGATGCACCCAGTCACAAAGTTGTGACATCTCTTCCAGTCGTGTTTCTTGGCTCCAGTAGGAGGATCAAAGCAGTTGAACTGTTACAGCTAACTTCCAAGACATGATTAGAACCCATTTCCATTCCAAACCTCTTTCCACCACATCACATTGTTCATTCAATCACTAGAAGTCATAGGACGGAGGATAGAGATCTAGTATACACTCAGGATGCTTTCCTCTCCCACCTACCAAACTTGGGATGGGGGAGTCCCAACACAGATACGGACACACACACGCACGCACGCACGCACGCATGCACTCAATCACCTCCACCAGTGAGAATCTGGGAAAAGGAAGGAGATATGGAAAATGAAGAGTAAGAGGCATTATCCCTCTCTGCTACTGGACAACTTCACTGAGCCCCCATCAGTGATTCATCTCCGGGCACTGTGCTGTGACACACACATTGATACACATATGGAAACATTCCTGTTTCCTGAAAAAACTTCAGTCTTCAAAAATACCAACCATTTCTTAATGGCTAAATATGATATATAGAAATACTGCAAGGAGCACACAAATGTACATATGTAAACACAAAGGTATAGAAATATGCAGATTCACCTAGGATCATACTATTTGGAGCTGGAAGGTCTTATCTGTCTTCAAATTCTAGTTCAGCACCTTCATTTTAAAAACGGGGAAACTAAGACCTGGAAAGTGGAAATAACTTGCTCAAGGTCTCACAATTAGTAAGTTGTAATAGAGCAAACCCTAGTTCTCTGACTCCAAGTGCTATACTCCTATCCTTTTATCATAACTGTTTATCTCAGAACCAGTATTAGTCGTTGGTGTGCAGCCCTCCCTCTTCCTCCCTCCCTCCCCTCATACCCCATCTTTGGATGTCCTGTCACATGTTCCTTCTCTCATGGCTCAGTTACTCTCACCATGACCCCAGGCTCCTCTGAGCTTCTTACTCATACTTCCTGTGTGTCCTATCCCTCCCTCCAGGTCAGGATTTATGGGCCTCACTGGCCAGAATGGTACTTTGTACAGAGGTGACACTTAATACTTGTTTTTTAAGTGGGATTATTTAGTTCTAACTTGATAGCCTGATAATCAGAGAAGTGAATCTGGGCTAATAAAAGAGGACCAGAGAAGTTCCATGTTTATTTGACTAGATCCAGAAGTTGGTGTGTCCTCTGGAGACAATGCTTCCACTATTGTCAAGCCTGTGGACAATTCTAATGGTGTACCTTTTGTGCATTGTTTTGGGAGGTATATGCTTTGGTGACCGTAGGGCCAAATCACAGGTCATCTGACTAATTTACATGGAGGGTGAACCCTCACTGCAAAATCAGCCAGAATAGCAAGAGAAGAAAGCTCTACCCCTAGGGAAGAGAGGGACCTTTGTGAGGTGCCTGCAAAGGATTCTGGGTGGGCAGTAGGACTCCAGGATTAAATATTCAAAGAAAGGGTGGGCAATAACATCCTCAATTCCAGAAGGAAGGGAGGAGGTGGAGAAGGGAAAAAATTCCCCCAGGGCTCAATTGTGGAGAGAAGGGGAACCAATTTATTCTTCATATATGTAAGTGATTGGATGAAATCAACTAAGCCCCTCAACAGTTCCCATTCTAATGAAAAAAAAAATCTTTAAACTCAGGGGAACTAGTTTCAAATCCTGAGTCTGCTGCTTCTGAGCTGTACTCCCTTGAGCAATTAATTTAACCTCTCTGAGCTTATCTTCTCATCCGTTAAGTGAAGAGATTGGGCAAGGTGATCTATAAGACCTCTTCTAAATTTCAATCTATGATACCTAGGCTGGCAATGGGGATGGGGCCCAACCAGCTCACCACTGGGTTTGATAGAACATGGAATATTAGAACTGGAAGAAATCTTGGGGCTTATCTAATCCACCTTTAAAGAGGAAGAAATTGATGTTAAGAAGGGAAAAGAAATGCCCAAAGTCACCTAGTGGCCCTGGGACTAGAACCCAGAGCTCCAGACTTCCTGCCCTGCTGATTTTCACTACATTCTGTACAGTGGGTAGGACTCCTCAGCTTAGGATATTCGTGAGATCAGGGTACTAGGTCTCTATGACTCCAATGGGATAAAGGTTAGTGTCATTAACAAGGTTTGGGAATCTATGCCAACAGTCTCTGGGTGATGAGCAATGATGCTTTCACATCAATTCTAACCTGCCTTTACTGTGTGCCAGCTATTGTGTTAGGTACTGGTGATAGGGATAGGGAATAGGAACTAGTGGTTTTACTGGTATACTACAAGTAGAGGTCTGCTCCTTCTTTGAGATTTAAAATCTTACAGTTACCTAGAGCACAGAGAGGTTAAGGGTCTTGCAGTCTATATGTGCCACAAACAGATTTTGAACCCAGAGCAATGTCAGATTTTATATTCTTGGGCAGATGGTGACTACAGTTATGAAATTTAAAAGATCCTTGCTCCTTGGAAAGAAAGTTATGGCAAATCTAGACAACATACTAAAAGTATCTTGCTTGCAAAGGTTTGTATAGGCAAAGTTATGGTTTTTCCAGTAGCAATGTATGGCTGTGAGAGTTGGACTATAAGAAAAGCTGAACACTGCAGACTCCATGTTTTCAAATTGTGGTACTGGAGAAGACTTTGGGAGTCCCTTGGACAGAAAGGAGATCAAATCAGTCAATACTTAAAGAAAATAATTTAGACTATTCACTGGAAGGATAACGGTGGAAGCTGAAGTTTAAATACTTTGGCCATATAATAAGACAGGACTCACTGGAAAAGACCCTGATACTGGGAAAGATTGAAAGTAAATGGAGAAAGAGACAACAGAGGATGAGATGGATAGATAGTGTTATGGAAACAATGAACATGACACTACATGGAAACAACGAACAGACATACTTTAGGAGATAGTGCGGGATAGTCCATGGGGTCATGAAGAGTCAGACACCACCGAACAGCAACCAACAGCTTCCTGGCTTCAAGGCTGGCTCTCTATTCACAACAGTGCTGAGGATACAAAGACAAAAGTTGAAATAATTCCTACCCTTAAGGAGTTTCCATTCTATTGGGAGAAACAACATGTATTCCATTAAGTAAAACATAATATTATAAATGTTATAATAAAATGAAGTAATTCCAGAGGAAAGGCACAGCTCGAGGGAGATCAAGTAAGGCCTAAGGTGGGAGATGGTCCTTGAGCTGAATTTTTGAAGAGATGGAGATGAGGAGAGAGGACATCGAGATGTTGGCCAGCCTCTCCCATCCCCCATCTCCCAGGCAGGAGATCTCTCCCCTGAGCCCTCAGTGGGGAGCTACACCAATGTCTGAAGTTAACACTGGCTGTTTGGGAATGTGTTTGGAGTTTCCTTTGTTTGGAGCTATGAACAAGACTTAGAAGTCAGACGACATGGATTCTCTTAGCCACCCAGGGTCACAACCTCGGTATCATCTTCATCTTCTCATTCTCATCCCCTCCCCCTCAGTTGCTAAATCCAGTTTCTCCTATATCCATAACATCTGTCCTTCACACTTCTTCACTCTGACACCACCACCATGCCCATGCTTGTCATCACCTCCTGGCTTGATTATTGCAGCAGCCTGGTGATGGGTCTGCCAGCCTCAAGTCTCTCCCCACTCCAATCTGTCCTTCCCCTGGCTATCAAATTGATCTTCTTAAAAGTAAAGGTCTGACTGTGTCACACATAATGCCCCCCTCCCCATTCAAATCAGTTCCAGAGATTCCCTATCACTTCTAGGATCAAATATAAAATCCTCTGTTTGGCTTTCAAAATATCTCATAACCTGGATCACTTCTACTTTTCCAACTTTCTTTTACTTTATTTCTTTCAACTTACTCTATGATCCAAGGCCACTGGTCTCCTCACACAAAGCTCCATCTCCCAACTCTATTTTTGTTGGCTGCCCCCATTCCTGGAATTCTTTCCATTATCATCTCAGTCTCCTGGTACTTCTCTGACTTCCTTCAAGATGTACCTGAAATCCCACCTTCAAGATAGCTTTCTCAGTCAACTTTTATTCCAGTGCTTTCATTATTTGATTATCTCCAGCATATCTTGTACATATCTGGTTTGGACATCATTGTTTGCACGTTGTCTCCTCCGTTGGACTTAGAGTGCTTTGAGAACAGCATCCGTTTTGTCTTTCTTCAAATCTCCAGCCCTTAGCATGGTACCTGGTACAGTATAAGGGCTTGTTGACTATTTTAGTTCTGACTGATGTTAACCAGGCTTGTCTTTAAGCAAGTCCCTTCCCCTTCCTGGGCCTTACTTTTCCCTTCTATAAAATGATGAGTTGTATGCAGAAGAGAGAAGGAAGGCCAGAAAGAATCACACACAAGGAGGATAGCCTTGAGAGTTACATTATGTATTTTCAAGTTATATACTTGAAAAAGCAAGCTATATGTCATAGTGATTCATGTTCTCAAATTCTCAAAAATTCATTTGGTCCTGTTCTATTTGAGTGAATGTGGAAGTCCTAAATTTTAATTCATCATGGGTCATAGAGTCAGTGCTTGGGGTATTTTCAGAGGTCATCAAATCCAACTTCCTTTTTTTTTTTTTTTTTTACAGATGTTTAAGTTTAGAATATTAAAAATTAAAATTAAAAAACTTTAAAGGGTTGGATTAAGTTAGGCATTCTTAATCTTCTTTATGTCATGGACCCTTTAGGCTTCCAGTGAAGCCCAGCCCTCACAAACATCATCCAGGGAAGCAACTCCTCTGGAGATGGAGCCATCCATTCCCAACTGCCAGTCAAATGCCAGCCAACTGCCACTCCCAGGGCAGGCAAGTCAGTTGAACTGAAGCAATGAGATACCCAGAGGGAGAAACAGGAGGAAGCATGTGCCAGGTCAGGCAAGTCAAATCATCCTCACTACCTTACCCACCATGTTCCCTCAGATCCTGATGGAGACAGACAGCTCAAGAACCTGGACCCAAGAGCCTTTGGAAGAGCAATGCATCCAGCCCAGTGCCCACAACGATAAACCTGGGAAGCAACCCCTGTAGAGCTACTCCTGCTCCTTTGAGGGCTGCAGCCCCAAATCCTAAAGATCCAGAAAGGGGAGTTCTTGCCTTGGCTCTGTCAAATGGTTCAACAACATAAACTGATACCTTTTTTATCAGTGATAATGACTTTACAGAAGAGGCATTAACATCTTCTTTGTCGGTGCACCCTAAGGACACTGGAACTTTTCTATCTGCCTTGCAGAATAACGTTTTAAAATTCTAAAAACAAAATACAAAGGCATGGTTCAGTGGCAAAAACACTGGAAACTGAGCACTAGCTGTCCGAAGACTTTATATTCATACCCAGAACTACGTGCAAAGGACAACCTAACAGGGACTCCGTTTCTCTATCTCTAAAGTGAAGGGCTTGTACTAAATGGATGTTAGCCCCTTCTAGCCCTAATGATCGCCTATTCCATGGCAGTATTACACATTTGACTTTTTGACCGGCTCAGCACATGAACTGCCCGCCCGCCTGCCTACGCGCCTGCGCAGAGCGGGGCTGGGGCGGGAGTGAGAGCAGGCTCCGCTAAGGATCTCTGGGGGAAAGCTCTCTATAAATAGGACGAGAGGGAGGGATATCTTTATAACTCACGTGCCCCCACACCCTCCCAGGCCTCACGAGTTAAGTTTGGTCTGAGGCCACATTTGGGGAGGGGGGAGTGGAAAAACAGAGGTGCTAGGACCACACTTCAGTTACTGAAGCCCCCCACCTCCACCCCCAGGCTGGAATCTGCTTGTACAACCCAACCTATCCCTTCTTATTATCTACTTCTACAGATGAGGAAACTGAGGTTAAGTGAAGGACATTCTGGCGGTCAGGGCACATCTGGGTCTTAAGGGAGTTCCAACCATCTGGGCCCCTAGCTGAGTCCAGAGCAAAACTGCCCTGGGGGCCAGAAAGGAAGCTCACCCAACCCCAGAATTTTGCACCTGACCCCATCCTAGACCAGTCAAGGCTGTGATCCTAGGGCCCTGTCTTTCCTCTTCCTGAGGCCTGGAGTTTATTGTGATAAAGTAGTTGGATAGGAGTAAAGAGGGAGAGATATTGGAGGACAGAGAAGACAAACCAGAATGAGGCAGAGAGAGGAAAGAAGGAAAGACAGAAAGAGAAAGAGAAAGAGAAAGGAAGGAAGGAAGGAAGGAAGGAAAACTGGGAGAGAGATGGAGAACAGTCTTAAGATAACAGACAACTGAGTCAGATTGGGAGGAAGTCACCTCCCCATCCCCACCTCACCACCAAGTGTGTATGGCAGAAATCAATTTAAAATTTAGATTTGGAATTTGAAAGGACCTGATGGGTCACCTAGTCCAAACCCTTAATTTTACAGACAAGGCAACTGAGGCCCTGAGAGTTAGGTTATTTGTTCAAGATCTCCCTGACTGGTAAGTGGCAGAGTCCAGGACTAGACTGTGCCTCACGAAGAGGTGGCCAAATCCTTGAGTTGTGTGTCAACCCCACCCTACTGTGAGGCTGGGTCCTAAGGAGAATCCCTCCCTTGTTCCCTCATTCCTGGGAATCCAAGGTAGGGAGAGTTCCATCAAGTCCACAAATCCAGCTGGGATCAGTTTAGAAAAAAAGCACATGCCCCTAGAAGATCTCAAAGGGGTCGGCTGTTTGGGTAGACCTGGAGGCAGCGGGATATCTCTGGTGCACAGCTGGTGGGTCTTGCAAACACCACCCCCAACTGGGAGTTCTCTCATAAATACCAAGGTCTTGGGGAAGAGACTAGTCTTCCCCTCATTCCAGGGTCTGGAAGAAGCTGATCCCCTTTCTCTGATTTCAGGGTGTGGGAGGGGGCTGACTTTCCGCTAATCTGGGGTCCAGAAGGGCCTGACCCTGAGTAAGAAGGATGGATTAGGCCCTTCTGGGCCCTCCCGGACCAGGGAATGGGTGGATGGGGGGCGGGGGGGAACTCCGAGGGCTGCCGCTCTTCTCATTACCCAGGATGGGAGGGGGTGTGGGGTAGGGGGAAGCAGCGCGAGCTGAGGAACAGGCCCGGGGGGCGGTGCCGCCGCGAGGGGCCGGGCCGAGCAGGGCTAGGGGAGGAGCGGGGGATGGGGGGAGGGAGAAACGGGGACGGGGAGGCTGAAGGGGGAAGAGGGAGGGGCGGCGCCGGCTTCAGCGGCTGCGACGGCGGCAGAGGAGGAGGCCCGGGCCGGGCGGGCAGATCAGAGCGGCAGGGCCGGCCGGGCCCAGCGCAGCCCTGGGCGGCGGAGCCATGTGAGTGAGGACGCCCGGGCCCTGCCCGGATCGCGGGTCTGGGACGGAGGGTGGCGGGGCGTTGCGGAGGGTTACTGGCTGGGCCTGGGGAGAAGGGGGTCCAGTCCGGCTGGTCCGGCAGTCCCTCCGCCACCTCCACCTCCCCTTCGGCGCCACAGGGGTTGACGTGAGTCTGGGTAGTGTTATCTATCCCCCAAACCCTCTTGTCTGTCGGTCCTTCTCCCCACGTCGCTCCGTTCCCACCCGGGCCCTGCCACCGGGGTCTCCAGCGCCAGGGCCTGCGATCCGCGCCATCATCAGCCTTCAGTCCCAGTGCCCGAGAAATCTGTGCAGGGGAGCCTGGGACCTGGGTCTGCAGCCTGGTTCTGGCCTCCCCCACTCCACCCTGGGCCGGCTTTCTGGGCCCCGGACACCCCAGAATCCCTCCCCTTGGCGTTCCTGGGCATCCGAGGCTGGCGGCTAACGGGACTCCTCTGGCACCCTACGAAACCTAGAACCTTCGGGCCCGGTCCATCTCCTCCACCCCAACCATAAGCACAACTCCCTGCCCCACCAGGCCGGCAGTGCAGCCGGAGTGGGGGTGGGGGACCCATTTTTGAGTGCCCCAGATCCCAGGCCAGCCGGTTGTTCCTGGGCCCGGCCTCCTCCCCCTGTCCTGGCGCGGGGGGAGCAGGATGGGGGGGGGACCTGAGCCCTACAAAGGCTCTGCCTTGATGAGAAAAAATCTAGAGAGGAGTCTAGTGCTAGTGGCCCCCACTCTGTCTCCGCAGCCGCCCCCACCCGCTGCCGCTTGTCGAAGCAGCTGCTTCTGGGCGTGTGGGAGGCAGAGACCTGGAGATTGGGGGGAGGGAGGAAAATAGAAGGGAGTGGGGGAGGCAGACACAGGGGGTGGGGAAGGCTGAGCCACAGGAAGCAATTTGGAAAGGGAAGAGGAACTAAAGAAAGCAAAGACCAGAAAGGGACTTGATGAAGAAAGAGAGAGTAGAGGCAGAGAAAATTGCTTCTGGGGGGAGATAGGTGGGTTCTGGTAGAAGCAGGATGGGGAGGGGACTAGGGGAGACAATGATAGGGAAACTGAGGTAGGCACCCACTTTTATATCTCCCCACTCTTATTGCAGTTAGTGTTTCTCTGGGGGAGGACACTTGGAATGGGGGTAGAGAGTTTGGGGTCTTAGAGACTTTTCCTGATTACTTGACTCTGACATCACTTCCACTCAGGTTTTAAGCAAATTGAGGGGCCCTCGACCAGGAATCCAAACCAGAGCTCTTTAGCAGGGGCTAAGGCTTTGGAGAAGAGTTGGACGTTGTTCTAGAACCTGCCCCCCCCATTCAGTTTTGCCCCCACCCCTAGCTATAGTGTCTGCATCAGCAAAAGATGTTACATGGCTGCTCTGCTCGCTTTTGGAAAAGACTCCCTTTCCCCTTACTCCTCATGTGTCTGTGTGAATTTATATTTTGATGACTTGGTCGGTCTGCAGGTCGCAGTGCTTTCAGTTACTTGCTTGTATGTAGTTCTTTCAGTGTTTACTGAGGACAAAACAGATGTGGTTTAAGTTTCTGGGAGAGGAGACTGAGCAAGGACAACCTTAACTTGGAATATCATCAGTCAGTCCTTCTCTCTTAGAGTCTCTCTTCCTGAGACAATAGCTCCCACTGGGCTCCCTAAGTTTTTTGTTTATATGATTGGCTTGTTCTGAACTTCAGAAAGTAGCAGGGCTCCTTCCCTTGATCCTTGGGGAAGAAGGAAGGGCCAGCACTACCAGTCTGACGCTCTCTGCTAGTTCAGATCCAAGCCGGAGCTGGAGATGAAAGTGA
This sequence comes from Potorous gilbertii, assembly GCA_028658325.1. Classification (NCBI taxonomy): domain Eukaryota; kingdom Metazoa; phylum Chordata; class Mammalia; order Diprotodontia; family Potoroidae; genus Potorous; species Potorous gilbertii. Next base: position 138,450,921 of record CM053769.1, on the reverse strand, counting down.
GGAAACATTCCCCCTCTATTTGCTGTGCTCCAGCCCCTACACTGCTCCTATGGGAGTCTATCCATCTGCTCAGTATCTGCTCTGGGTAGAAGGGACTAGGTTAAGAGGTCTGGAGCTAGAGGGCTCAAAGGAAGTAAAGCAGATGCTGAGGGGGGATGCGGTCCCCAAAATTCTTTGGACTCAGTGAGGTAGTTATACATAGCTTTTGCGCCTAATCCCGGCGGCTCCAGCACCCAAGCCCAACCCTGGGAGAGGTGGCTCTCTGACCAGATGGAAAAGCTGACGGAAGACAGGAGGGGTCCCAGGCTGAGTCACTCCTTTGCAGGCACCCCTCCTCTTGCTGGCTGGGGGGCGGGGCTCAAATAGTCCCTCTAGGCCGTTCCGTAAGGAGGGGAGACAAAATCCCTCCCACACTCCCTCCCTGCTCCTAATGGGGTGAGCCACAGGGTCCCTCCGCCTCCGTCCCCTAGTACTCTGCGAGCCTACAGCCTTGGGAATGTGACCAGCTGACCCTTGGGAGGGAGGGGCCTGACCAGGATGTGCAACTGACCCGGTGCCTGGGGTGATGGCCGGAGAGGGTGACAATTCAAAAAAAATAGAGGCCCATATGGCGAGAGCAAAGCCACTTCGAGCCTGCCTGTCACCTCCCGCGTACCCCAACCCATCCATGCCAAGGCACCAAAGCAATCTAAGACGACTCTGGTTCTGTTTGTTAAGGTTGAAGGTGCTGCTGATCTGGTGGAAATTAATACTTGTGACTGGGCCGACTCCCGGACCTCCGGCCTCTCCCGGGTCAGCACTGTCCGCCTACATGGCACATCCTTGGACAGGGAGGAGAAGGAAGTGAGGAGGCTTTCCGCCCCTCGGCTGGCAGACCCTCAGCCTAAGCACCCTGCTTGAGGGGAAGGGGGGGGTGCTGGGGAGGAATCGTAGGCGCCAACTTAGGCTGTGCGTCAGCTGAAGGGTTTGGGGCGGTTGTCATGGGGAAGGAGGGGGAGGGGGCTGGGGGCGTGGCTCTGGGACAAAGGGGTTGGCAGGGCCCTGGAGAGAGGGGAGGAGGTTTAACCCGTGTGGATCCAGGGGGCCCCACCCTGGGGATTGCAGCTCTGATCTAGGTGGCATGCGGACATTCAAGAGCAGGTCATGCTGAGCCGTCTGGCATCCCCCTGCACATACACGCCCCTTGTCCTCCTGGCCACTGTTTACATCCTGTTCCCCCGCCCCTCCCAGGGAGGGGCTCACTCCAGGCCCGCCCTGAGGCTGGGGGCTCTGGAGAGGGGATCAGGGTTGCCGGTGTGGGCGGGTGGCCTTGCCAGCTGGCTGCTCGGTCCCAGCGAAGGGGACGGGCGGCAGGTGGCAGACTTCTGGTTCAGCGCGTGCGGTGGCCGCAGCGTGGGCTCTTTGCCAGCCTGGGAAGGCAAGGGAGGGAGGTCCTTGGACTTGGGTTCCTGACACTGTCACCTCCTTCAGTGCCGAGGCAGAAAGCTGGTGAGGGAGTGGGTCCGAGAGAGGCTTCTAGAGAAAGAAGCTAGGGATGAGCTGCGAACAGGACCCAGGAGTTTGGCCTCTCTCTTTCTGCTTATGCCCACGGCGTGACATTGTTGTCCAGACTACTTTTAATAAGAATAGCAAACATTTAAAAAAAAAAAAAGGTTTCCTCACAAGGAAAGGCAGTGGGCTAAAGGTCTGGCCTCTGTGTGGAACCTCGAGGTTCAAGTCTGCCTTTGACACACACTGACTGAGAGACCCTGGGCAAGTCATTTAATTTCTCAGAGTCCCTCCACCCCCATCCCAGGCAACTCTATAAAACTTTAGGTTGCATAATAATTGCCTGCAGATCTGCTTTAGAACCGGGAGTTTCCCCACTGGGAGCTCCCTGCTACTCCAATGAAATCAGCAGTCAAAGTTAAAAAAAAAATCAAACCTTGTAAAAGTATGTCGTGCCTATCCCTGTAGGTAGGTAGAATCAACTGCAATTTATAGATGAGAAAAACTGAGAAAACCCTCAAGTTGGGAAAAGGCTGAGAGGTCAAGGGTACAGGATTGTGGCTGGACTCCTGGTGGTCTGGATGAAAAATAAGTGCTTTTTCCAACATGCCAGTTGGCAACCTAGCCTGGGCTCCTGCCCTCTCCTGCCAGGTGTAAAACTATTTGCACATGTCTATAGGGCTTTATAACAACAATAGTTAACATTTATTTATATCATATCAACAAACATGTGCCAGGCCTTTCTTTGTGTCTCTAGTGCTTACCACAGTGTCTGGCATACAATAATGACTTAATTAAATGTTTGTTGACCAACTAACTGATGTATACATGTAAGTATATAGAAGATACATACAAAATAAATACGTGGTTATTATTTGGGTGAAGAAGGCATTTACATCTGGGGGAATTAGCAGTGGATTCATAACATCTGTCACTTAAGGTGACCTTTAAAGGAGACTAGGGAATTTAAGATACAGAGGTGAGGAAGAAGTGGGTGCCAGGCGTGGGAGACTGCCTGGGTAAATGCAAAAAGAGAGAGGATGGAATGTCTTATGTGAGGAACAGGAAGATCAGTCTGGCTGGACCTCAGAGTATATGAAAGACAGTGATGTGTAATGAAGCCTGAAAAAAGAGGTTGGAGCCAGAGTGTGAATGATTTTCAGTGCCAAATGGGGGAGTGTAGATTTGATCTTAGGTGACAGAGGGAGCCAGTGGAGTTTATTGAGTAGAGGAGTGGCGTGGTTAGACTTGTGCATTAAGAATATCGCTTTGACAGCTGGTTGGAGGATGGGTCTGAAGAGAAAAAGGTTTGAGGCAGGGAGGCCAACTAAGAGGCTATCAAAATATAGTCCAAGTAGGGAATGTTGTTACTGCCTCTTTACAGATTAGGAAACTGAGACTCAGAATTTAAGTGACTTTGGGCACACAGAGCTTGTGAGAAATGGTGCTGGAGGAATCACACTGTGGGCTCAAACTGGAGTAAAAAAAAAATTTTTTTTTTTTTTGGTGCTACTATTAACCTAGACTTGTATGAGAGGCAGAGTTGGGACAAGAGCTTTGGAGAAGAGACATTTTTTATTCCTTCTTTGAGAGGGACACACATGGTTCCCCTTTTGGGGACCAGGAGTAAAATGTTTTTTAAAGAAAAAGAATACCATGAGATTAGAAGGGAAAGAGTGCTGCTGCTTTGCCTGGACTGTAATTTAGAGTCAGTCAATAAACATTTATTAAGTACCAACTATGTACTCATCCTTCTGAGTTCAAATCTGGCTTCAGACACTTATTAGCTGTGTGAACCTGGTCAATTCACTTAAACCTGTTTGTCTCAATTTCCTGCTCTGTAAAATGAGCTGAAGAAGGAAATGGCAAACTACTTTGTCAAGAAAAACCAAAATGGGGTCATGAAGAGTCCCACAGGAATGAACCAGCTGAACCACAACAAAATGAGCTAAGCTCTTGGGACAAAAAAGGAGGCAAAAGATCTCTTGACCTCCAGGAACTTACAATCTAATGTGGGAGACTATATGCAAACCAATTTATTCAAAGCAAGCTATATACAGGTTAAATAGGAAATGATTTATCCAAAGCAAACTACATACAAGTTAAATAGGAAATAATTAACTTGAGGGAAGGCACTGGAATTAGGAGGGATTAGAAAAGACTTCCTGTACAAGATGAAATTTTGGTCGGGACTGACTTAAAGGCAGCCAGAGAAGCCTGGTGGTTTATAGATTTGTGGACCTCAGGGCTTTCCACAAAGTCTGGGGCTCATCCACCAGTTCTTTTGCTTTTTAGCCCAGGTCCCCTTAGAGGTGGTATGGTAGAAAGGGCAAATGAAAGAATGATGGACTCAGGAAATCTGGATCAGAAATCCTGGGCCTGCTCCCTGACTAGCTGTGTCATTTCTCTGGGCCTCAGTTTTCCCTTCTGTAAAATGAGGACAATACTGCCCTAACTGCCCATCCTAAAGAAGAAGGGATTGTCTTGATCAAATGAAATATTTAAAATATGGAAATATGAGCTGTCGCTGCTATTTTACTACTACTGCCTTTCCTTTGAGAGGTCAATTGGTGTCAGGCAGGAGCGTCAATCTCAGACAGAATCAGATTCCTGCCACCCTACATGGCTTTAGTTTTAAATGTGATGTTATTTGTGTTTTATTGTCTTTTTAATGATTTTATTAACTATTTCCCAGTTACTTTTTAATCTGGTTCCTATGGCATTGAGAAGTGGTGATGGATTGGGAGCCTGTCTCTGAGCCAGCCAGCCTGTCATGGGTTCAAATCCAACCTCTGACACCTACATAATGGCTGGGTGATTGACCAAATCACTATGTCCCCAAGCAACTTTCTGTGACTCTAGGTTTCAGACTCTATGAGTTACAAAGAAGGAGTATCTTATCTAGATTGGTGGAAGGGAAAGGAACAAGTATTTACTAAGTCCTTCCCATGAGCATTTCACAGTTCATCTCTCCTTCGATCCTCACAACAACCCTGGAAGGTAGGCACGGTTATTGGCTCCATTTTACAGTTGAGGAAATCTGAAGACAGAGGTTAAATGACTTGCCCAGGGTCCCTCAGCTAGGAAGTATCTGAGGCCAAATTTGAACTCCAGTCTTCCTGACTCCAGGGAACAGCCCTTTGTGTCACCAGTTTTCTCATCTGAGAATAACCCATAGAGGTCTAGTCCCTATCTCTAGCCCACCTCACTATTACCCAGGAATGGGAGCATTCCTCCAACTTGGCCCCTCACCATCCCCATCCAACCTCAGACTCAGGCACTTAATTTGGCTTTGGCTCTGAAGGACAGATAGAAATAGAGCCCAGGGCTGAAGACCTTGGCCATGGAATGGGAGTCAGGGTCAATTAATGGCAATAAGAGGCCTGAGTTCTAGTGTAGTGGTGCCTATGACAAATCAGTTCATATCTCTGATTCTCTGCAAATATGAACCAGGGGAGTTAAATTAGAATGGTACATCAGAGGTCACTTAGCCCAGTCCCCCCATTTTGCAGGTAGATAAGTTGAGGTCCAGAGAGACTAAGAGACTTGCTTTTGTCTGGTTTTTATTGTGGTTGTTGTTCATCTGTTTTACACTGACAGTAACAGATTAGCAGGAGTGGGGGGAATCTGGGACCTCTAGGCCACTTGGATTCAGTCAGCCGCACCTGAAGACCTAGAGGGCCACAAATGGCTTCAAGGCTACAGGTTTCCCACCCCTGGATTATAGTATTCCATCGGAAGATTCCTTCCACCAACCCAGATTATCTTTAAAGTCACTGCCAAATCTAATAGTCTATGGCCACTCATCTATGGCATTGTTGTACAGTCCAATCAGAAAGGTGAGTTCAAATCTGGCCTCAGACATTTCCTAGATGTGTGACCCTGGACAACTCACTTAACTTCAGTCTACCTCAGTTTCCTCAACTGTAAAATAGGGATATTATTACCTACTTTGAAGGGATGTTGTATCTGGCAGGTAGTGGGGACTATATATAAATGCTTATTCCTTTCCCCTTCTCTATAAGACTAGAGGTCATATCCCAGTTCCAGACTTCCTAGCTGTGTGATCATAGTCAAGAGCAAAGAATTTTGCCAGAATTGGAAGGAACCTTGTGAGCTCCTTGAGATCAAAGACTGCCCTTTGCCTTTCTTTATATCTCTTAGTACTGAGCTCAGTGCCTGGCACATGGCAGGCACTTTGGCCAATCAATAAAGATTTATTAAGCACTGATTATATGCTTCCAGGCACTGTGCTGAGCCCCAACTGACCAACAGTCCACCCCCTCCCTGGGTAAGAATATTTTCTGTATCCTATCTGACACATGACTATCCAACCTCTTTTAGTAGCTCAACAGTGAGGAGGAACCCACTCCAGGAGCATCTAATCCCACTGTTTAAATTAATTTAAATTTTTACCCACTTCTCCTGATTCTGCCCACTGGGAATGAGCAGCACAGGACTAATCCCTCTTTCTGTTTGCTTGTTCTTGAAGTATATGAAGACATCTACCATGGCATGTCCCCTATAAGCTTTCCCAATCACTTGGCCCTTCTGACTGTCAAGTACTTCTTCTTTATGAAGGGAATATCACCAATTATACCCATTTCACCTTCTTACAGAGAAAGAACTCCATTAACTGGACAATCTCTCTCTCTCTCTCTCTCTCTCTCTCTCACACACACACACACACACACACACTGCCGACACCACTGCCAGTATCCAGCCAGGTCCAACCTCCCCCAGTCTCATAGTTCTAGCAGCCCACCCCACCCCAAGGAGACCATGTCATCGAGGTTTTTGACCTTAGCTGCCCTTTCCTAAGCTTAGGGTTTACTTGAGCCTTTCTACACACTCCCACCCCAGTCACATCCCTCCACCTCATCTACTACAGGTCTGGTCTTAGCTTTCAGTCTTCAGTGCCTCAGTTTCTTCTTCTGTACTGGGGATATTCCCTTTAAGAAATGTTGGCTTCCTGAAATTACTTCAAAAAGTGCTCCTCCTGTGACTAAGAGGAAGCTAGCCCAGGGAGGGGCTCAAAAAATGTACCAGGAGTATTAAAGCCCGCATCCTCCCTAATGTCCAAGGCAAGGTCCCTCCCCCATCAAGACTTCTCTTTATCATAGAAAGTGAGGGCTGAAAGGAACCTTAGGGATCATCTTATCTAACCCTGTCATTTTACAGATTAAAAAAAAAGACTGAGGCCTAGCTAGGGAAGGGAAGTGACAGGCTCAAAGTCACCCAGCTGGTTAATGTCAGAGCTGGGAACAGAACCCAGGAATCCTGACTTCCTGTGCACCCTTCTTTCCATACCGCTGTGGCTGTTCATTTTAACCTGATTTCCCCTGGATAACAGAGAAGAAGAAAGGGGCAAAGGAGTGAGCCCCTACTGGAGATGTGCCTGGTGAGAGGAAAGCAGACAGAAAAGGGTGTTTTCAGCCTCATTCCCCCAGAAGGAAAAACAGACTGGGGATGGTCAGAATCCCATGGGAAAGACTGGGTTTCAGATCCCACCTCTGAAGCTTGCTACTGATAACGCTGGCCTATTCATTTAATCTCCCCTGGCCTCCCATTCGTCACCTTATTTGGAACCCTGAGGGGTCCCATCCCACGATGAGGGTGGGAGTGGGGGATTCCCAGCCAGACCTGAACAAGGCATCTTCAGTCTGGGAAAGGTATAACTGTCCACCTGGAGACTTTGAGCCTTCACTGACTATGTGTAACAACTTAGTACAAATGAAGAACAAAATGTAGACTGTATCGGAGCTGAAAGGGATTGTAGAGCTTATCTAATGTTCAATCCCTTCAATTTAGAGATGAGGAAACTGAGGTTCAGTCAGTCAGATTAACAATTTAGGAACGCTTTTCTATTATTAGATATATCTATACAAGCAATTCCACGCCCCCCCCCCAATTTCTTAATTCATTGGTGTAAAGAGTGCCCTGTGAGAAAACTCCCTCTATCAATCAAATCATCCAGTTCTCAGCAAGTTTGTCTTAAGAGAATTGCCTGAGCCTGAGAGGTTAGCCTAAGACTGACAGCCTGTATATATGGTCAGAGGTGGGACAGAAACTCGAGGTGTTCCTGTGTGGCCAGATCACGATCCCCTATGGCAGGATGCCCCTTTGTGCAGTATAGAATAGTAAATGTATCCCCCTTAGAGTCCCCGATTTGTTACATAGTAGGTGGCCGCCAATCTTGCATACCCCTAAGCTAGGCCTGGTTCCCCGGGGAAAATTTTAGGGGCAGGGATGAATGTGTGTCCACTCCCTTTTCTTATATTAGCAGGTTCACCCAGACCAAGGGGGCAGGGGAAAGTTTAGGAGGCCCACCTTCACCCCAGGTCAGTATTGAAGACTGGGGTCCTCGGAGCCCACCCCAGTGCCGCCCAGCGCCCCTCCGCCTGCCTGCCGGAGGGACTCTGAGTCAGGCGCTAAACAGCAGGAACTGGGCGGGGGGACCCGGCCAGGGCCGAGGGGAGGAGCTGGAGAGTGAGCCTGAGCCCCAGCTGCTGCGGGAGCCCGAGCACAGCCCAACCAGGCGGGACCGGGGCATCGCGGCTGATCGGCTCCACTGGGCCGGGTCAAGGGCCGGTGTAGTGGAGTCGCTCCCCACCCGCCATGAATTCGAGAAAGAGAGGTAACCTCCCCCCTTGGGCCCCCTCGCCTCTCAGAGAGGACTGGCAGGGATGCGAGGTGGTCAGCTCAGGGTTTCTACAGCTAAAAGACCTTGGGTGGACAGAGTGGGGATATGGAGAGCGCAGTAGTCTAGCCGTGCCTCGGTTTCCCTTCCTGGAACTCAGGAAGACCGGTAGGGGCGGGGCTTTTCCCGTCATAACCCCCAGAGCCCGAGACCCCTCCTTCCAACGTTTCCCCCTCCCCCCCCATCCGGGAATCCCCTGCTGTGCTCTGGGCTTTAAACCCCAGGACTCCTCTGGACTGACCCGGGCGATCAGGCATAGCCCAGAAGAAGGGGGACAGAGGTAGCCGGGGAACGTCCTTGCCCCACTTGGGTGGACACATTTATTTATCGATCCTGCCGACCGCTCCCAGGCTGCTCCAGAGTCTCCCAGAACCCAAGCTTACAGGCTCTGCTTTGGGGGCTGGAGAGGGGGCTTGGGGGCAGGCGCAGAATGACAGATTTTGTAGACCCGTCCGTGCTCCCCTTGGCCCGGGATCAGGGAGAGGTCAGGCTGGTTTCGGGGAAGCCGGTTCAACGCCTCTTGGATCTGGCTACCTCCTACCTGCTTCCCTGCCCTTGTGTTTTGTCCTGTGCCCATCCTGGTCCCAACTCGTGACTGGCATCATTTATTTCTTATAATAATAACACATTTCTATGGCGCTTTAAGGTTTTGGGGACTGGCCTCCAGGGCCTCGCCTCCCTTCCCCCATCTCTAGTGGGGAGGGACGGAGAAGCTCCTCCTGTCTGCCTGTCCGGCCCCCAGGGGCCTTGAGTGCAAAGATGTCCACCGGGGCACTGCACCCCTTCCATGCCTTGGGATGTTAGGAAAGGGGAAATAGTTTAAGTGAGGAGAGGGGGGCTGGAAATGGAGGGCTGGGAGGCCAGAAGGGGCAGCCCCGCCCACTCGTGTCTCTGGGGTAAACACTCGCTTCCTTCCATTCTTTAGAATCTGTTCTTTCCCTTTCCTGCCCCCTCCCAGGGCCTGTGTGTGTGTGTGTGTGTGTGTGTCTGTGTGTGTGTGTGTGTGTGTGTGTGTGTGTGTGTGTGTGTGTGTCTGTGTGTGTCTGTGTGTCTGTTGGGGGGGGTAGTTTAGGAAGGGAATCTCCCAGAGATAATGGAGGGAGGGCCAACTCTGGAGCTGAGTCAGTCCTAGGTCCGGCCAGCTGTGATTCTGCCATGCATTTTTGCCAAGGTTTTTCTCCATCTCCTCCCCTCCACCACATTGACCGACCCCCCAGGGTCTTCACCTATCCCAGCCATCCTTTCTAATCCCTTCCCCCTCCTGGGTTTCACTGGAGTTGGGTGAGGACAGAGAAGGCAAAAGGTAGAAGTTACGTGGGGTGGGATTATTGTTTGGGAAGTTGGCAGGGCCACAGGAAGGCGAGCCTGGTAGCTGCCAAGCAGAGTCCCCACTCCACCGGCCTTGCAGGCCCTGTGATTACCTCTGGCTTGAGCTTCTCTCATTACCTCATGTTTTGACTGGGAATATCCCTGCTGAAAGATGGTGTCTTAGAGAGGCTGTCTTCATTCCCTTTTCCTACCCCAGGGATTGCCCTGTTGGAAACAGTTGGCTCCAGGGCAGTGAGCCAAAAATGCGCCCTAGGATTGGGAGTTAGGGGTCCAGCAGAGGACCTCTCCCTCCTCCTCTCATCTTCCCTGATCGGATTACATATGTAATCCTACAGTGAAAAGGGAGGGGATGGAAAGCTGTTGTCACAGAGACAGAAGGACTGGATGGAAGGGGGGGCAGGACCCCTTCTCACTCGGTTCTTTAAAGGTCAGCCAACTGGAACAAGTTGTGATGGTCAAAGGTTGGGAGTCTGGACCCCTGGGTTCAGTTCTAGACCCCTCTGCTCCATTTCTTTTGTGTCTCTGTCCTGACCCCAGGAAAGGGCTGGAGGCAACTCTGGGATTCCCACTCCTGGGAGGGTGTCCTTGCTGATCTCCATGTTTGGCCCTTTGCTCCCTAAGGGTTGGGGAATTTGCCCATCTACTCCTCCCTTTACTTCCTTCCTCCTCCCATTAGGGAGCCCCTCTCGGACTCATTCGATGATGTCGCTGTCTGTTCGGCCCCAACGTCGAATTCTCAGTGCCAGAATCAATAGGAGCCAGTCCTTCGCAGGTGTCCTCAGTGGCCAGGACCGGGGGGGCAGGTATGGAGGAGAAGGTGGAGGGTGGGGAAGGTTGAGATTGAGCAGCAGATAAGGATGGAATATATGGAGAGGGGATGTAATGGGTACCAGTGAATTTGTGGGTCATCATTCTGAACTGCTGCCTCTTTTAGGAGCCTAATAGCCTTCAGCCCCCCTGTGGCCCCCCGAAAAACACCTGCCATTGTCCGAGTCTCCAGAATGTTCTCCATGGCACACCCACCTCCAAAGGTGCCTCAGCCAGAGCGTCTGGACCAGGTGTATGAAGCCCTGAAGAGGGGCCTAACGTAAGGATGCTCTTCCTTTCTAGGCCAGTCCCTAAATGATCTATGGAACCCTCTCCCTCCCTCATAATCCTGGGGAACCTTCTCATAGGAACCCCTCATTCTCAGAAATCTTAGATCCAACCCCCTACTAGTCCCCAACCTCTTTTCCCACACATACTTTTTTCATAATATTTTTTTCCAATTACATGTAAAGACAATTTTTAACACTCATTTTTTTATAAGACTTTGAATTTCAGATTTTTCTCCCTCTTTCTTCCCCCTCAGACAGTAAGTAATTTGATATAGGCTATATCACACATATATTCTTATATCAAGAATTCTACCTAACCCCCTCTCTTCCCCAGCCATGACCTGGAATCCTGCTCCCACCTCCACCACATACCCCCAGCCCAGTTGCCCCCTCCCCAAGACTGAAGGCAAAATATAGACAATACAAGACCAAGCAGTGTCTTGGTGTCCTCCTTGAGAGTTATATGTGAATCTGCCTGGGAAGAATTGGTGGAACCACCATCCTAAACATTTTCACACTCCTCCCCAGGGCATACCTGGAGGTGCATCAGTTAGAACAGGAGAAACTTCAAGTTCAAATCAGAGAATCCAAGAGAAACTCTAGGCTGGTGAGTGATTTGGGACCCTTCCTTCCCTTTAAACCACTTGCATGAGTTGGGAAGAAACCTAGGCCCTTAGGGGGAGATGGGGGAGACAAAACAATCTCTCTGTATTGGAATGTGCTTGAGCTGATTCCTAGTTACTGTCTCTTGGGAGGGGTCTCTCCCTGCAATTGCTTAAGATGGCTCAAGCTTAAGAGAGGTCACTCATGGGATTCATAATGCACCTAGGACATTTTTGGACTCTTTCCTGATTCCAGAAGTTTGAACTATTAGTAATAGCCTTCTAAACGGTCTCTCTGCATCCAGATATTTTCCTCTTCTCTCTACCTTCCACATTTCTGCCAAAACAGTCTTCCCAAAACACAGGAGTGACCCTGGACTTCCTCCAGTGGCTTCCTACTGTCATATCAAATACAGACCCTCAATCTAGCTGCAAGGCCCTCCTCAGTCGAATTCTAATCAGGTCAAGTTTTATTTCATATTAATCCAGTTCACACCCTTTGCATTCCAGCCAAGCAGGACCACTAACTCTCCCCTAAATTCAACATTCCCTGTCTATGCATTCATACATCTAGATCTTCTTCCATACCTGGAAGGTACAGTTTCCTCCTCCACGTCCCTTATCATAACCTTTGTATCCCTTCAGAACCTTACTCAGGCACTGCTACCAACTTCTCTGTGAACCAAGCTTTCTTCTCCCTCAATTATAGTATCTTTCTTTCCCTAAATAACCATGTTTATTTCTATACATATTGTAACCCCCTAATTTTGTGTATGCTCCTGGAGGATTGGGGTTGTGTAATTTTGGTTTCATATCCCCAACATCCTAGCTCTAAACACCATCATTCAGTCATATTGTACTCACTGTAACCCCATTGAGGGTTTTCTTGGCAAAGACACTGGAGTAGTTTACCATTTCCTTCTCCAGATCATTTTACAGATGAGAAAACTGAGGAAAACAGGGGTTAGTGACTTGTCCAGGAACACATAGCTAGTAAGTGTCTGAAGCCAGATTTGAGCTCAGGAAGACGAATCTTCCTGACTCCAGGTCTAGCACTCTATCCATTGCTTAATCAAAACTGATGAAATTTAACTGAATTCCTCTAGGACTTATTCCCCCCTCTTCTTCACTGAGGTACCCAAAAGTTCTCCTACTATTGCTATAGATTAAAGGAAGTGACTTTAATCAAGGAAAACTAAAAGGTACAAAGGACTCAAAGTGGTAACAAAGGGTTTGCAAGAGTGGAAAGGGTCTTGGACTAAGAATCAGGAGACCTGGATTCTGAGCTTGGCTTTGCCACTGACTGTGGAAATTCTTGGAAGATACTTCTTTGTGGTTCTGTTTGCTCTTCTGTAAGATAAGGGACTCATGGGCTCTCAGGTCCCCTTTGCTGATGTGGTTTGAATCCAATGATTGGCTTTGCAAGCCCATCCCAAGTGACCAGTGTTACTCTTGTCCCTCTATGGGACAAGATCAAACTTGTGCTCTTAGCAAAATTCCACCTTCCAGCCTCAGGAGTGGCTCTTCCTTTTCAGTGTCTTTTTTAAATTTTTATTTTGACCCACCCCTGGCTCTCTTCTTGACCCTCTCTCAGTTTCATACCTGGAGCACTTCTTGACTCAGGAAGTAGCCAGGTGTTCCTAAGGCATGCCATTCCCCATCTCCCCAACTCCACCCCTGTGCCCACTGATCCCAGGTCTTACAGAGCAGTCAAAGGGGCCTCTCTGGCATTAATGACACAGAACAGAATCTAATTTAAGTGAAAAACTCAATTCACAAAGGGTCATTTCACAACATCCTCCAACTCTCAGAACCCTTCTCAATCTTGAATATGGGTTAGGGAATAAAGAATGATAGGATAAGAACGAGCTTAGCCAGCAGTGTTCAGGTAAATGTTTAGGGGACTAGGGGCAGGGTACGAGAATATAAGCCAGACATACTTTTAAATTTAATCTACATTACTAACATTTTCTCCATCCATGACTTCCCTCAAGTCTATACAATCGACAAAGCAATATATCATACCCTGATGTGTCACATGCTCATATTTTTGAGGAATAAATGCTCACACTGAACACTTAACAACCAGTTCTAGCTAGGGGGTTGGAGCTGGCTCCAGCAACCTTTTTCCTTTGCCCTTCCTGTTCTCACAACCATTTCCAGGGAGAGGAACTGGTGAGAGTCCTTCACACATCCAGCTAAGTCCAATAGGCTTCTATCTCCCTCCTCCATTCCGTTTCAAAATTTCTCTCACCTTATCCAGACTACGGTAGGGCAGTAGATCCTTTATTCTCAGTATTACATCCCCCTGCTATCCAGGACCCACATCTCTTAGGCTTCTCATCTTAATTTTTTTTCCTCATACAGGGCTTTCTCTATGAGTTGGACAAGGTAAGTGAATCTGAGACAGAAGTTGGGGACTGACCAAGAGGATAAGTAAGTCAGGGTGTGAGAGGTCAGAGGGTTGGGGAGAGGGTGCAGAAGGAGGTAGCCTCTTCCTCCCTTCCCCCACACTCCAACCAGTCCTTTTCTCAGAAAAACCTTCTTTATTTCCTCAGCAAGTGAAATCTATTGAGCGTTTCCTCCGGCGCCTAGAGTTCCATGTCAGTAAGGTAAAATTGGTGGTAGACACAGAACCTTGATGGAGATTGGTAGGGGGAAGCAAGGGAAAGATTGAGATACAGAGTTAAGATGCCAGGGCTGGTACTTTTCTCTTTGGGGTGGAAGGGGCGACTTTTGGGGGTTCCTAGATTACAGAGCCAATGGTGATGAGGTTGCTTGGTCCTCTGGGGCTGCCTGTTTGGATGCTTCTCATTCATCTCCACCCTCCTTTGATATCTTCTTGGTCCTCTCCTCCAGATTGATGAGCTATATGATGGATATTGCATCCAACGGCGCTTACGGGATGGAGCACACAACATGGTTAAAGCTTATACTTCAGGGACTCCTGGGAGTCGTGAGGCCCGGGACAGCCTGGCTGAGGCTACCCGTGGGCACCGAGAATACACTGAGGTGAGAAGGTTGATTGGCATCTCAAGAACAAAGGAGGAGAGTGGAGCAAGGCTCCATTGTAAAACTTCTGGGGTAGCCTGAGAGGGGATAGTGTTTACTGATTCTTTCTCCTTTCCTGCCCCCAGAGCATGTGTTTACTGGAAAGTGAACTTGAAGGACAATTAGGTGAATTCCACCTCAAAATGAAAGGTGTGTATAACTGGTGGGAAAAGTTAAAATCCTAGCTTAGGGAAAAGATAAAGGGGGACACAGGGAGCCCAAAAAGAGGGAAGGAAACTTGAAAGTTCTCAGATTCTCTCTCATTCTATTTTCAGGGCTAGCTGGTTTTGCCCGGCTGTGTGTTGGAGACCAGTATGAGGTACCATGGAAATAGTGAATAGGGAGGAAGGTATTGGGGAAGAAGTTGTTTTTAACCTGTGGATCATCTCTGTCTCTCAGGGGGAGTGATTCACAGGTTGCCATCCTTATCTCTGGTAGTCGCTATCACTTCTGTGTCAGGCAGTGGGTTGAGGATGAAGTTGCTCACTTTCCCTCCTCCTCAGATCTACATGAAATATGGGCGTCAGCGCTGGAAGCTACGTGGACGAATTGAAAGCAGCGGGAAACAGGTTTGGGACAGCGAGGACATGGTCTTCCTGCCTCTGCTCACAGAATTCCTCTCCATCAAGGTAACTACAATTCCCTTCTCCCCATGGCCTCAGCCCTCTCCGTCCCCAACCACAGTCCTGGATAGACACAAGCTCTTCCCACTGCTGCTGGCTCACTGTCCCCCTCGCCTGCCCCACAGGTCACAGAACTAAAGAGCTTGGCTAACCACGTGGTCGTAGGAAGTGTCTCTTGTGAGACCAAAGACCTGTTTGCTGCTCTCCCTCAAGTTGTGGCTGTGGATATTAATGACCTGGGCACCATCAAGCTCAGCCTTGAGGTCACTTGGAGGTTAGTGCCTGAGAGGGGGCTGCCATATGACAAAGGAAGAGAACTGGCCTCTCGTCAGATGGGGCAGTTGTTCCTGTCTCAAGCAATACCCTGACTTTCCTTTTAGCCCCTTTGACAAGGATGACCAACCTTCAGCAGCTTCCACAGTCACCAAGTCCTCCACTGTCAGCAAACGCTTTTCCACCTATAGTCAGAGTCCTCCAGACACCCCTTCACTGCGGGAACAGGCTTTCTATGTGAGTATTCCCTAACCTCCCCTCCTTGAGGGATTCAGAGGGTCACTCCACCAACTCTGCCCCAAGGAATGGCCCATTGTGCAAGAACACTCAGCCCCTCAAAGCAAACTGTCCATGTAACTGTCTTCAGTGGGGGTATTACCTCAAGACCCCAAGAGTCTTGCCCCCTCTTTTCTTCTCTGACCCAACTTTAGACAATAGTCTGACTGGAAGGAATGGAGTGAATTGGGGGGATGGATGGATGAACTGGGGGGCTCTGATTGGGCCATGTCTCATCTCTTCCTTACATGCCTCTCTCCCTTGCATCTCCCTGCTAGAATATGCTCCGTCGTCAGGAGGAGCTAGAGAATGGAACGGCTTGGTCCCTGTCCTCAGAGTCTTCAGATGACTCTTCCAGCCCCCAGCTCTCAGGGGCAGCCCGCCTCACCCCACTCTCTCGGCCCCTCGTGCAACAACCCGAGGCTCCTCCCATCCACATTGCCTTCTCTCGGCCGGAGATTCCCCATACCTCAGGGGAGGCCCTGGAGGAGGAGGGGGCCAAACCCCCAGTCTTGGCCAATGGGCACATCCCCTACAGTCGAACTCTGAGCCATATCAGCGAGGCAAGTGTGGATGCTGCATTGGCAGAGGCTACCAATGAATCTGTGGCCTCAGAAAACCATATCCAGGGCCTCCCTTCCTCTGTATACCCAGACTCTACTGACACTACCCCACTTCCTGCCCCAGAGGCACATCCAGATCCCTTAATGCCAAGCCCCACCCTCTCTTGTTCAGACCCAGCCACTCTGCATGAAAGCCTTACCCCCTCACCCTCAGAACCAGTCACTTTAAATCTGAACTCCTTTCCCTCACATCCAAGACCATCTGAGTCTGATTTTCCTCATCTAGACTCCATCCCGTCCCACCTAGATCCCATCTCCCCTTGCCCAGACTCAATCCCCTCCCATCCAGAGCGTGACCCCTTGCACTCTGACCGTGGTTCTACCCAAGACCTTGCCCCTATATGCCCAGTCACCAGCCCCGAACTCATAAATCATGTTTCTCCTTCCCCAGTCCCAACCCTGTTGCACTCAGACCCTGTACCCCCTCATTCAGACTCACCTTATCCCCATTCATACCCTGCCTTTTCACACACAGATCCCACACCCACACAGTCACCCCTCACAGACCATGCCCCTAGTCCCCCTGTGGTGCCCCAGGTTCCAGTCCAGGAGGCTGCTGGTATTCCCCTAATGGAGGCCAAAGTTCCTCCCCAGAAGGGGCTGCTGGAGCAGGGAGCAGAGCCAAGGGACACAGGGCTGGAAGAAGCCCTGGGGGCCTTGAGCTCTGCCCTAGATGACTATCGGGGCCAGTTTCCAGAGCTGCAAGGACTGGAGCAGGAGGTGACTCGACTTGAGAGTCTACTTATGGTGAGGGGGAATGGACATGGAGAGAAGAGGGAGGGGGGGGAAGGAGGAAGGAACGATTCGTCACCCCCTTCTCCACCATGTCTGCAGCAGAGACAAGGCATGTCCCGAAGTAGGGCGTCCAGCCTCAGCCTCACTGTGGAGCATGCACTGGAGAGTTTTAGCTTCCTCAATGATGATGAAGATGAGGATGATGGGCCAATGGACAGGTGAGGAAAGGGCTGGGGTACAGGTGAGGGAGGGACCATTGAGAGAGAGCTAGAAAACAGAAGAGTAAAAGTGGAGGGAGAGCTGAGGGGAGGATAGTTAGGATTTACTAGGAAGGGGCCCTGTATCTAACCTTCATCTCCAGCGCTCTCCTCTCTGTGTCTACCCCATGGCCCCCTTTCTGGGGCTCTCAGGGTCACTCTTCATGCCCACACCCAGCTCCCATCCCTCCTTCAATGTCTTTCCTCCTTAAGAGTCTTTAGAACACCCCCTCCCAGCACCCCCAATCTGTCTCCCTCTAGCTCTGCCTCTCTCCCTCAGTCTCATTGTGGACCTGCTCTCTGGACATGCCCCCCCATCATCTCCTCACTCACCCATGGCTGGACACTGGCCTCATCATCTTCATCTCTCCCCTTTGGCCCTCACACCCTCTGCCCAGCAGAGGCGGAGACTTTGGTCCCTTGATGAACTCCCTCGAAGCAGCTTTCCTACTGCCCGCCTCACTGCCCAAGTTTTGTCCCTCCTCCCCTCGCCGCTGCTCCAGTTCAAGGCCTCAGCACCTTTGTCCTCCAGCCAGAGTCCCTAACCTTTCCTTTGGTGCTCTGTCCAGTCACTTCATCGATGGCCTTCCCATCTCCAACGTGGTGACCTGTCTTCCCATTACTCAAAATGCCAGCACAAGTCATCTGCCCCTCTGACTACATTTCCTCTCTGCCCTCCCTGAGACCCACCTCACCCCACTCAAATGTGCTCACTACTTGGCCCTTCCTCAAAAGCTCCCCACATCCAGGAAGTCCACTTACCAGAACTATGCATGTGTATATGAAGTCATCCTCCATCTGTCCATCCATTTGTTGTTCTCTCCCATCCATCCATCCATCCAACCATCCTGTCTGTATCTAGAGGTGGGAGGGGGGCGCTGAGGATGTGTATACATCTCAATAAAGGTCCACTGGGCACAATGATGGTAATACTCTTGCCTCTGATGGTGCGGACAGCAGGTGCTCACTACTCAGGTCTCTCCTGCAGGAGGCTGAGCAGCCCAGGGCCTGGGGCTGAGGCTGGGGTTAGCAGTGTGTCTGAGGATGCCCTGGACTCCTCTACGCCTGGCCCCCTCAGCACGGGTTGGCCTGCCCTGGACACAGCCCTGGTCTTACACCTGCAGCACTGTGGCCACCTCTTGCTGGTGAGGCCAGCAACCCTCCCCCCAATACACTAACCCATTAGTGACCCCAAGAGTCTAGCATGCTAGGACCTTTAGTCTCCATTGCCCTACTGCATGCTTATAACCTCACATGAACACACCTGCCCTCTGCATGCTGGGAATTGCAATCCCTGGGCTCCACACTATATTTCTAGTTCCTCTGTGCTACCCACCATCCCCAACTCTGAACAGGGGCTGAGTAGAAATCCTCCTACTCCCTGTGTCTGAGATGGCTCTGGCTGGTCTCTACTCTTCAGAAACTAGGCACCTTTGGGCCCTTACGATGTCAGGAAGCATCAGCATTGGAGCGGCTACTTCGGGAGGCCCTGGTGTTGGAGGTGGTGTGCCAACTTTGTGGGGAGCAAGTGGGCAAGGCCACCTCTGCCCAGGAAGGTAAAGGCTTCTACCCTGGAGCAAAACTGGGGAATCCGCCTCCATCCTCTTTCTCCAGAATTCTGCCCTTCCCTCCTCTCCCCCTCCCCCAAGACCTGCACGCGCTCTCCCCCCAGTCCAACAAGCCCTCCACTGATCTTCCTCATCCCACTGCTTCCCTCCAAAACCCCTGCCCTCCCAGTGCTGCAGTTCTCTGTTCCCCGGCCGGGCTTCCTGCCTTTCTGGAACCTGTGCACTGAGGGAAGCGATCTCTTGGTCTGTCCTGTGGAGCGCATCCTCTTCACCTTCTGCAGCCAGTATGGAGCCCGCCTCTCACTGCGCCAGTCAGGCCTGGCTGAGGCTGGTGAGTGAGAATCCGTCTCCCCCAAGGCCTGGTCAAGCCCTGTCACACCTAACTCATAAATATTTACTTAGTGCATACTGTGTTCAAGGTAAAGAATGAGCTGGGACCCACAAAATGTGTGGCATACCGCCTGACCTCAAAGGGGGCAGGTAGAAACAGCATAGCATATCAGGTGAGAAGACTTGGAGCTGGAAGGAACAAGAGGCCACCTTTCCCAGCTTTCCTCTTTTATTAGAGGATCAAACTCAGCCTGTGTCTTGCCAAGTTCACCCAGATCGTGGGTGACAAATCTGGGACTTGAGCCCAAGTCTCCTGACTACAAATCTCGGTGTTCTTGCTCTGTCACTGGGCAGCTTACATACTTGGAGGAGAGGTAGAAAGAGTAAGCACTTTCAGAGTTCAGAGAAGAAAGGGATCGAGCCCTCTGGGGTAGGTCTGATCAGGAAAGATTTGCTGAAGGAGGTGGAATCTGCAATGTGGAGTGGGCACATGAGACACACCTTCACCCAGGCACTCATCGGGGTTTGGAGAGTCACATCCAAGGTCTTCCATAACGTTTCTCATGAGTACACCCACCACTCTTATTTTCTTTCCCAGTGTGTGTTAAGCTCCTAGAGGATGCCATGGGACAGAGGCTGCCCAGAAGGCCTCGATCAGGGCCTGGGGAACAGCTCACAATCTTCCAGTTCTGGAGCCACATCGAGGCCTTGAATAGTCCTTCT
Source organism: Potorous gilbertii (assembly GCA_028658325.1). NCBI lineage: Eukaryota > Metazoa > Chordata > Mammalia > Diprotodontia > Potoroidae > Potorous > Potorous gilbertii. The sequence goes on along the minus strand of CM053769.1, from coordinate 138,431,246 downwards.
ATGGAGGCTTATGTCACAGAGACAGCTGAAGAAGGTGAGTAGTTGTTCTTCCTTGAACCCATACATTAAAAGAGAGTGTCCCTGTTGTATCACTAGAATGATTAGTAGGTTCCTCTTTGCCTTTCATAGCTGTGATGGGATAGGAACAGGGAACAGATCCCCTTTTGTTGATATCATTCTAGCCTACCTCTCCCTTCCTTCCTTGTCCTTCCCACCTTTCTCTCAGTGTTGCTCGTGAAGAACCTGAATTCAGACGACCAGGCCGTGGTGCTCCGGGCACTGAGACTGGCCCCCGAGGGGCGACTCCATCGGGATGGGCTCCGGGCCCTTAGCTCCCTTCTCATCCACGGTAACAGCAAAGTGATGGCTGCTGTCACCACTCAGCTTCGAAGTTTAGCCCTGAGCTCGGACTTCCGGAAGAAGGTCAGGGACAGACCAAGGGCCTGGGTTTAACACAGTGTGCCTAGTGACTCATTCTGCCCTCTCTCCCTCTACCCCAGGCCCTGCTTTGTTTTTTGGAACAACTCGAGGATGAGGATATACAGACACGAGTGGCAGGGTGTGTGGCTTTGGGCTGTCTCAAGGTAATGTCCCTCCAGACTTCCTGCTATGCCTCTCCAAAATCCCTGTACTGTACTGACCACCCCACTCCTCTGTGGCCATTTCACTGCCCCCTTTCTGGGTTTCCACTCCCCCACCCCTTGTCCTTTCCTCATTGCTTTGATCCCATCTGTTTTGGAATGCTTACCACTGACCGTCTCCATCTCCAGTGCTTCCGCCTACTTAGTGGTCCCATTCCCATGAATGTTTCAGCTCTTTTCATTTTTCATGCCTTGTCCTTTTTCCATCCAGGCTCCAGAGGGCATTGAACCACTGGTGTATCTGTGCCAAACAGACAAGGAGGCTGTGAGGGAAGCTGCCCGACAGAGCCTCCTGCAGTGCGGTGAGTGAGTGTGCTATGGCTCAGAGCTGCTCTTCATGACCAAGTCCAGAAGGCAGAGATGGGGAGAAGGGAGGTGGTCACATGAGACAAGTGGGAAGAAAAGGCAACGTGGAAGGGGCAGAACTTCTGGACAAGAGGCCACTGCTTGACCCTGCCCCACTATGCCTCTCTCTAGGGGAGGATGGGCAGTCAGCTCACCGACGGCTTGAAGAGTCTCTGGAGGCTCTGCCCAGGATTTTCGGGCCAGGAAGCATGGCCAGCACTGCATTCTGAGCTCCAGGAACATAGGGGACTCAGGAGTCACTGCCTATTCCCTCGAGCCCCTCCCCTCCCACCACCTTTCAGGGCTGGCCCTGCCCTGGGAGCCCCCAACCCATTGGGCCCAACTGACATTGGCAGGGGTAGGCTGGGTGTCAGGACCCAGGTTCCAGGGTTCCCTCCCATCCTACAGATTCCTATAAATATAAATCTCTTTAATATATTCTTCTGCTCCCCCCAGCAGAGACTGCCACCTGCAGCCAAGTGCCTCCCCAGCCTCCACAGGCTTCCCTCACCACACTGGTGTCTGGGATCCCCTTCTAATCCCTGGTCACCCTGCCTCTACCCTTCATGTGTGATTTTGTATTTTATTTACAGAGTTTTGCAGAAAATAAAAGGCAAAATCTCTTTCCTATGCTCATCAGCCTTGTCACGAGCAGTGTGGAGCTCCCACCCTCCAACTCTAAACTCAACAAGGGAGAAAGGAGACTTGGAGAATCTGTTCCTTTTACTTCAGCCATACTATTGTCACTGTTTTACTGGGGACCTGGCATGCATTTCTGCCTATGCACCAAAAGTGTGTTGACACAGGCAGAAGTGTATACCTGATAAAAGCTCACAGTAACATTTACAAAGCATTTCACAGAAAGCAAAACACACATACACACCTCTGTAAGGTAGGGACTGCATCCGCATTTTGCAAATGGGAAAACTTGAGACTCAGAGACTAATCTGCCCAAGATCACACAGCTAATAAGTGTCAGAGAAGGAACCTGAACCCAGATCATGTAAGCCAGCAAAGATCATCATGTCTAATCTTGTCCAGCCATCTTGTCTGACCAGGAATCCTTTGACTCCACACCCAGGGCTACTTCCTCTAGAACCTGATGCCTCCAGAAATAGAACATATTTACTACAAAGCACTCATAAAATAACTATATAAGTAGTCATGGAGATCTGAGTTCTTCTCCTTCCCCCAACCCAGCAAGCTAGTGGGAAGGGTGGTCATAGACTATGGGTCTTCAATTTTGTTTGCAGTTTGTCTTTGAACTTGTTTGGAGACCAGGTCTGAGCTTCCCGATGCCTTAGTGTGTACAGCACTAGGATCTCAGGACCCTGGACAGGGCTGGATCTCAGAAAGCTGGAGGACTCTTGAGAGGATGGGGAAAATACTGGAAGTGGTGGAGGTGGGAGAAAAGAGGCAAGGTAGAGAATAAAGGAAAAAGGAAAGCCTCAAGAAACCAAATTCTTGGAGGAAAAAAAAAAGGTGAAGTGGGTCCGGGTACTGAAGCAGGTGAGAACAGACTGTACTGGTTTGGTTTGAAGAGCTGGACCTCCTCCAGAGGGCGCCAAAGTCTGTGTCTGAGCCAGGCAGAGATGAGAGAGGAGAACCTAAGTGAAAGCGAAGGGCCTGGCAGCGACAGGGCGATCAGATGAGAAGGGCCTGAGCATAAGAGTCTCTTTAGGATTGCCCTTCTCACTAAGAGGAGCTGTGCAAATGAGAGGCTGATAGGAAGAGGAAGGGAGGCCAAAGGTAGGAACTATGGGGAGATGGAGATAAAAGAAGGCTGTATAGTGGAAACATGCTTTATTTCAAGTCATAGGACCTGGGTTTCAATTCTGCCTTTGCTAGTTACTCTGTGACCTTAGGTAACTGCTTTTATTCCTCTGGGTCTCAGTTTTTGCTACAAAATATTGAGGCTGGACAAGCTGATGTGTTCCAGCTCCAGTTTCCATCACATGAGAGTACCAAAGACCTGAGAGCATTAGAGACGTGTGAGAGAAGGGGGACAGTAGGGAACCAAAGGCCAGGAATGGCGGCCCACCAATGTAATTCCCTACTCCAAGGGCAGAAGGCCACCAGGCTGCTAGGGAGAAGCAGACTGCTCAACTTCTTATCAATTAGTATTGGAGTCTAGTCGGGCTCATGAGTGATCACAGCACTTCAGACTGGGGCAAGATAGGGAGAGCCAATCTCAAAGAGAGTCTTAATGGCAAGGGGCTTCAAACTAGATTCTCACAGGGGCAGGGAGGGATGGAACTGTTACCTTTCAGTTCTTATGAAGAACCTCCAGCTACGGTGTCTCTGCAGTAAACTCAATTTATGTTACCAAAGCTCCATCTAAGTACTCAGTGAAGCAGCATCCCCAGTGTTCCTTTATCTGGAGCTGTTAGCTCCAGGTCCAGTGGAGGCCCTAACAGGATTACAAAGAGAAGTGTGAGGGAAAGATGGCCTCATAATGGGAATGAGGAGGTGAGAGCGCCATAGAGACCTGGAGTTACAAGAACTGAGCTACAGAAACCAAGTAGAAGGGGAATGGGCTGGTTAATATCAAAGATCCAGCAGCATTTGTGAAGGCTTGAGAAACAGCAGCCCAATGAGCCTTCAGATCACACAATTCTTCCTCCTCATAGCTTTTCCCAAACCATTTCATGTTTTAGTTACTCCTGTGTCTGTCTTAGGTCTATCCCATCTATCATGTGGAAAGGAGGAAGACATTTGAGGAGTGGGGGTTCCCTTACATACTCTACCCAGGGCATTCCATTCTCTCTAATTTTACATGTCATTACAAAGCATCACCTCCCTTGCCTTTACAATGAAGGACAGCAACTGAAAAATATGTATGTACTAATAGAAAATATACACATACTCTGTTTCTAAGTCTGTGTGTACACTGCAAATGACTTGTTTCCAGACTTAATGTCCTTTCTACTCCAGACTCATCATGTACGGTGATGATGTCCCTCATGGGGACCCTTCCAGTACATCCTGATCCTCTCTACCCCCAAAAGAATTACAATGGATAAACTGGAGGGAGTGAAGGGGAGGGTGGTTTTGGCTCTAACCACCTGCTGGGGAAGTTGAATAGAGTGATATGGCAACAGGAACCTTCACAGGAAGCACCTGTTGTCAGGATGCAAGAGTGGTCCCTGGGCTCAACGAGTCTAGCTGAGGCAGGGAAATGAGGGCATATGGTGCGGGAACCAGCATGAAGTCTGTGATGAGTGAGACATTTTATGTGTGTTTGTGTGTGTGTGTGTGTGTGTGTGTGTGTGTGTGTGTAACAGAGCAAGCTAGTTGCGATGAACTGGGGAAGGGGCAGAGGGAGGTAGAGAAAGTGCATTGGGCAATAGCAAGTACCTCAAAAGAATAAAGAACATTTAAAACCATGATGGTGTGAAGTAGAACCTCCCCAAAGATTCCTCAGCATAGAGACCAAATATTGAGAGACCACCAGATTGGATCTCTCTGCCCAAGACTGGGGGTTGTATCTCAGTCCAGAAGCTCCTATCAAGGGGACCAGTGAGTCTGGGATCAGTGGAAGTATCAGGGGAAAAAAACCTTCCATCTTGGGGTATTGGATGGAGTTGAAATCAAATAATTGATTTCACTAAGAGGGATTTCACTGAGAGTCACTAAGGGGGAAGGGCTGGGAAACAGGAGGGAAGAGGGATCATTTCTGGCTGTTTGAGCATATCAAGTCAAACCTAAGACATCAGGCCCGGTATAAGCCAGAACTCTTTTCCTGGGAATTCCAGCTCCCAACATCTCTGAAGAGAAATACCTGGGGTAGGGCAAAACTAGTCAATCCTCCCCCTCACCAGGGGGTCTTGGCAAAGCACAGCACACATGGGAAAGGCAGTCACTGAAGTAGCATGAGGGGTGGGGTTAGGGAAGAGGCTAAAAGTTAAGAACACTGGATTTGAAGTCAGAGGTCTCAAATCTTGCCCCTGCTGATTGCCACCTTGTGACTTTGGGCAAGTCACTTTTCTAATGTATAAAATGATGGAGGTGAAATAGGTGCTAGACTAGACAATTTCTGAGGTTTCTTCCAGTTCAAAATTCATTGTAATAATAACCAGCATTTATAGAGATTTAAGGTTTGCAAAATATAAACATTATTGTATTTGATTCTCACAACTCTGGGAGGAAAGTACTATTATCATCCCATTTTACTGATGAGGAAACTGAGACAGACAGAGGTTAAGTGACTTTCCCAGGGTCACATAGCTAATAAGTGTCTTAAGCTGGATTTGAACTCAGATCTCCCTGATTAAGTCCACCTCCCTACCTATTGCACCTCCTTAGCTGCCCATAAATGCTGTGGAGGAACTGAGTGTGTTTGTCCTTCATTGCCAAAGACCATGCCATCAGAGAAATGGTGACATGACTTGCACTTGACTGTTTTGAGTGAGGAAGGGCTGTGCAGGTCACCAGCCTCATTTCTCCTCCAGAACTATCTGAATCCAGTAACCAGATATTCATCAGGATGACTGGAGATAACCCAGGATGAGGCAGTTGGGGTTAAGTGACTTACCCAAGGTCACACAGCTAGTGAGTGTCAAGTGTCTGAGCTGAGATTTGAACTCAGGTCCTCCTGACTCCTGCACTGGTGCTCTATCCACTGCACCACCTACCTGCCCCATGGGGGAACTAGGATGGAGTTGGAGCAAAGAGGGTTAGAAGTAGGTCTGAGCAGTTAGGAGCAAGGGTAGCTGGGAACAAGAGAAAGACTTTATGTATATGTGGGAGGAAGAAGCACAGCAGGGGTATGTAAATGAGCTCTGGCAATGAGGCATGAGAGAAAAATAAACTCAGTAGTGCAGTGAATTCAATAATTTGTGCTAAAACCCGAACTGATAGAATAAACCCAAAGCATATAAAATGTCTCATTCCCCACAGGGGCTGGGCTGCTTTGAGGACAATGAGCCTTAGGGCATGGGACAATCAGACAAAAACATGGGCACTGAAAGCTCTGGACACAGACCCACCTTCCTGTACTCCTAGGCTTGTGGGAATTCGTTCTGCCTCAGTCCACTAAAACCCTAGAAATAGAGTCTATATCCCTAAAACAGTAACTCAGCAAGGTTTTTGTGAGGGTCAAATGAGACACTCAGTGTGAAGGGCTTAGTAGGGCCTGGTACACAAGTGCTATATAAATGTTAGCTATGGTTGTTGGTGGTGGTAGTTAAGTGAATATTTTTTCTTTTTTAAAAGTTTCCTGTATTTTCTATTACTACAATTTTCCAAAGATCCCAACAGATCCCTCCCTTGTAACAAATAAGTACAGTTAAGTAAAATAAATCAAGACATTGCCCACCTCTAAAAATGTTAGCTTTACTCAGCACGTATGGTTCATCACCTCTATGCTGGGAGGTCACAGGCATGCCTCCCCATCAGGACTCTGAGGTCACAATTGGCCACTGGTCAGAGTTCTGAAGGCTAATCCAATGCTCTTTCCAGTCTCCCTCCCGCCTTTCCTGTGCTGCCCTGTGGGGAGCCCACCAGAGAATTCCTGCTCATCTGTTCATCCTCTCACCCTCACCTCCACCCCAGCACCTGAAATCAGGTATCAAACGAGGTTCCAGTCATCAGCTAATAAGATTGATGACATTTAAGCCAGATGAAAAATGTAACCTGTTTTAATGTGTCCCTACCACAGTAGACAAATCAAAGGGACAGTCCTCGATTCCACCCAGAATCTCTTGAGAGGAATGCCAATTTGGGCCCAGAAAGGGAAGATACAGAATGCCCTTCCTTTTCTCCCAACAAAACTCAGAAAGAAGAATCTCGTGGGCAGTTCTTATGGTGCCTGATGTCAGCAGAGTGAATGAAAGACTTGGCCACGGGTCCAATGAGTCTGCTATATCAATCAATCAATAGGCATTTATTAAGTGCTTATTATATGCCAAGCACACTGTGCTATGCACTGAGGATACAAAGAATAGAAAAAAAAATAGTCTCTCCTCTCAAAATGAGCTCACAGTCTAATGGTAACGATATCTACATACACGTAAGATGCAGAGAACAAGGAAGAAGATCTCAGAGGAGGGGGACTGAGCAGCTGAGAGAACCAGAACCAGAAAGGCCTCCTTTGAGAGAAGCCAGGAAGTATAGGTGAGGAGGGTCTCGAGACACAAGGTCCTGGAACAACAGCTCTAGATCCTGGAAGTACGGTGCAGAGTACTGGACCTGGAGTCAGGAAGGCAGAACTGAGTTCCAAGATTGGCCTCAAAACACTTACTAGGCTGTGACCCTGAGCAAGACACTTATACTGTTTGCCTCAGTTTCCTCATCTGTAACATAAGCTGGAGAAGGAGATAGGCAAACCACTCCAGGATTGTGGCCAAGAAGACCCTAAATGGGGTCACTCAAAAAATACAACCAACAGCAGTTTCCCCTCCTAGGACAGAAGGTGGGATCAGGAAGGGCTCTAAATACCTGTGACACTTGAATAAACAGGTACATCGTTTCAAGACCCAACATGGACAGTGTATGCCTTTTAGGAAGCAGGTAACGATAACAGCACCTAACCTCTATGCAGTACTGAACCAGGGGCTAGGCACTGGGTTACGCGCTTTAAAATTACTATCTCACTTCACCCTCACAGTCCTAGGAGCTGCTTTTCTAGGATGTCGTCTCACCTCCAGAGGCGGAGAAGCTAAAGGGAGAGTACATAGATATGGATCATCTACTTCTTTTTTCCAGTCTCTGCTTTCAAATCAGTCACCAGGTATGTTTCTTAAAACTTAGAATGCCCAGCACCATACTAGGCACTCTGGGGTGTGACAGGGAGGTCTTTTCATGCTTTGCCATATTATTATCCCCGTTTTACAGATGAACTCAGATCTTTCTGACCCCCAGCCCAGCTCTATGCACTAGGTACGCAAAGTGTCTTGTAAATGACAAAGCTCTATAAATGTCAGCCATTAGGAATGCAAGCTGACCCCTCAGTGGCCTAGGAATGAAGCATGTACTTTACAAGATCCATGGCCAAAAAAAGAAATGATTTGTGACATTAACCCAGAAACAAGCCTGGGTCCTCTAAAGTCACTGTTTGCTTGTGTCCATCTGAGAGAGGGAAAAAAGTGAGTAAAGCAAAGACCCAGGCCTGTGAAAGCTGGAAGAACCTTGCAGCTCAGGGGACCTTCTGCCAGGAGGCCGTGGATCCTCTCAAGAAAACAGGGTTATTTCCAGGAAAAAGCCTCTACCAGAGAAGAATAGGGAGATTAGGGCATTTCAGGAGGAGAATGTCTGCCTAAGGAGCAATAATGCCTAAAGGAGGATGAGTGAAAAACTCAGTGGGTCAGTCAATGCATGTGATACAGGAATGAGGAAAATGAAAATGTGGGGGCCACCACTGGGAGAAGCACTGGTACAGGCAGAGAAGAGGGAATGGGCACCACGAGTCTGGCATTCAGTTTCTAGCTCTGTCACTTACCATGCGGCCAGACAAGTCACCAAATCTCTTGAGGTCTCAGGATTTCCTCTCCTGTAAAAGAAAGGCATGGGGCTAGATGATTTCCAACATCCTTTCTCACATTTTATTTAATCTTAACTTCTATGATTTATTATTAAGATGGGACTGGCCAACAGGGAGCAACCAGAGTCAGTCATAAGATCACCATGACCTCCTCCCTAGCCAGTGTAGAGGATTGACAGCTAGAATTGACCTTGAAGATCTAGTGCAATCCCCTTATTCTGCAGATGAAGCAGATCCAAAAGTTTTATTTCAGTCCTTGCCCTATTTATCCTTTTTTGTGACCTACTTCTTGAAACTCTGTCCTCCCTTGGTTTCTATGACACTGCACCATCCTGGTCCTCATCCTACCTCCCAAATGCCTGGAAGAACGCTGGTCTAACATCAGAAGACCAGTTCAAGTCCTGGCTCTGACACCTACCAGCTATGTGACCTTGGGCACCTGACTTAACCTGTCAATGCCTCCATTTCCTCATCTATAGAATGAAGTCAGTTACATGTAACTACCCTGAGAGGCTGTAAGGAAAGAGCTTTGTAAACCGGATAGCTTAATCTAATATTATCACTATTACCTCTGCAGCTTTATGCTCATTCACTGGGTACTCTTAGGTCCTCAATATTAGTAATTGTAATAGTCAGTTCTTTTCTCCACTCACTTCCAAAAATTTCATCAACTCTCTTGACTTCTTATGCCATCTTTTCAATGGGTTTACAATCCTCTATTTCCAGCCCTTCCTTCCTGCTTTTCAATATCCTGATATCCTCTGATATCCTCTTATTTTTGATGTTTTCAAAACTTCCCTAATTATCTTTTCCCCAAAATGGGCTATCAAGTTACCATTCTATATCTCCTCCTTTCCCCATTAAACAACTAGTTACCAAAATTTCTTGCCTCTAAATAAAAAAATTAATTCAATTATTTTATTTTCATATCTGACTTCCCTCCCTCCCCCATGGAAAAGGCAAGAAAAACCAAATCCACATGTAGAGTCAAGCAAAACAACTATCTGCATTAGCCATTTTTTTTTTTTAATGAAATTTGAACTGAGTTCACCACCTCTCTATCTGGAATTCTCTAAGATTGTGGTTGCTCATTGTGTTGATCAGAGTTCTGAAGTCTTTCAAAGCTGCTTATCTTTCTAATGTTGTTAATGTATACATCCTTTCCCTGATTCTACTTACTTCACTTTGAATCAGTTTATATGAATCTTCTCAGGTTTTTCTGAAACCATCCCCTTCATCATTTTTTCAATATATTTTAATTCCATTAAATATTCCCCAATTACATGTAAATTTTTTAACATTCATTTTCAAAAATTGAGTTGCAATTTTTTCCATCCTTACTACCTCTCCCCCTCCTTGAAATGACAAGCAATTTGACAAGTTATACCTGTGAAGTTATGCAAAACATCTCCCTATCAGTCATGCTGTAAAACAGAGATGAAAAATAAAAAGGTGCATGTTCAATCTGCACTCAGTCTCTCAGTTCTTTCTCTGGAGGTGGATAACATTTTTCATCATGAGTCCCCTGAAATTATCTTGCATCATCACCTTAAATGAAGTGGCTAAGTCTTTCACAGTTAATCATCCTTACAATACTGTTGTCAATGTGTACCGTGCTCTCCTGGCTCTGCTCGCTTCACTTTGCATGAGTTCATTTAAGTCTTTCCGGGTTTTTCTGAAATCATACTGTTTATCATTTTTATAGCACAATACTATTCCACAGTATTTATATACCATAACTTGTTTGGTTATTCCCCAACCGATGAGCACTCTCAATTTCCAATTTTTTGCTACCACAAAAAGAGCCACTATGAATATTTCTGTATATATTTTGTCTACACTTACTTCTGCTTAAATTTTTAAATTAAATTATTTTATTTTCAGATCTAACTTCTTTGATCTCTTTGGAATATAGATGTACTAGTGGTATTGCAGAGGGAAAGGATATATACCATTCAAAAGTTTTGGGGGGTATAATTCCAAGTGCCTTTTCAGAGTGGCTAGAACAGTTCACTGATCCATTAATCCATCAATATGCCTGTTTTCCCATAGTCTCATCAGCATTTGTCATTTCCACTTATTTTGGTCAACTTTATCAATCTGATGGATGTAAGATAATATTTCAGAGTTGTTTCAATTTGCATTTCCCAATTAGTGATTTAGAACATTTTTAAAAATATGTTATTGAAAGTTTGTATTTCTTCTATGGGTAAAGGAAGAGTTTATGATCAAGCAAGAGATAGAGAGGATCACAGGAAGTAAAAGGATAATTTTAATTAGATGAAATTAAAAAAAGGTTTTATATAAACAAAACTAATGCAGTCAAAATTAGAAGGAAAACAAGAAACTGAGGAAGGGGGATTTTTTTAATAGCAAGTTTCTTTGATAAGGCCTCATTTCCCAACTACATAGGGAACAGAGCCAAATTTATAAAAATAAGAGTCATTCTTCAATTAATAAATAGCCAAGGATATGAACAGGCAGTTTTCAGAAGAAATATAGGCTATCAACAGTGACATGAAAAAATGCTCAAATCACTACAAGAGAAATGTAAATTAGAACAACTCTGAGGTACCACCTCATACCTATCAGATTGTCTAACATGACAGAAAAGGAAAATAATCAATGCTGGAGGGGAATGTGGAAACATAAGGACACTAAAGCATTGCTGGTGGAGTTGTGAACTGGTCTGACCATTCTGGAGAACAATCTGGAACTATACCCCAAAGGCTATAAAACTGTGAATACCGTTGACCAACAATACCACTGCGGTTTGTGTCCTAAGGAGAGATCAAGGAAAAAGAAAGGATACTTTTTGTGGTGACAAAGAATTGGAAATTAAGGGGGTGCCCATCAATTGGGGAATGATTAAACAAGATGTGGTATAGGATTGTGATGGAATTCTTTTGTGATGAAATGACAAGTAGGATGGTTTCAGAAAAACCTGGGAAGACTCATATTTACTAATGTAGAATGGAGCAGAACCAGGAGAAGATTGTACACAGTAACAGCAGTAAGGATGGCTGTGAAAGACTTACTCTGATTCCACAGGACAATTCCAAAGGATCCACGATGGAAAATGCTATCCACCTCCAGAAAAACAACTGATGAACTGAACGCAGATTGAAACATACTCTTTTCATTTTTTTATGCATATGTGTATGTATGGATAAATATGTATATATATATATATATATATTTATATATATATATATATATATACATGGATAAAACGGAAATGTTTTGCATAACTTCACATGCATAACTGATGTTGCTTACCGTCTCAATGGTGGGGAAGGGGCAGGATGGAGAGAATTCAGATTTCAATTTCTAAAGATGAATTCATTTCTAAGGAAATCACAGGTCCATGGGTGGGGGGGAGGTTTGGAGTTCTTCTGAAAACTAATTGTTCAGATCCTTTGATATGGGGAATGGCTCTTATTCTTATCATTCTATTCTCTATATATCTTAGAATCAAGACTTTTATCAGAAACACTTGCTGCTAAGATTCCCACCACCACCAATACTTCTCCTCTAAGTTTAGTTGCATTGACTTTACTTGTACAAAACCTTTCAAAGTTTATTAATCAAAATTGTCCATCTTGCTTCCTGTGCACCTCTCTAGCATTTAATTGGTCATGAACTTTACCCCTATTAATAGATCCAACAGATAAGTTTCTTCTATGCTCCTCTAATGTCACTATGTCTAAATCATATACATTTGGAGTTTATCCTGGTATATGGTATGATACTGGTTTATACCTACTGTCAAACTGCTTTCTAGTTTTCCCAGTAGTTTTTACTGAAGAGAATTCTTGCCCCCACAATTGGGATCTTTAGGTTTATCAAATACCAGCCTACCATGTTTATTTGTATCTGTATAGTATCCCCAATCTGTTCCAAAGATCAACATTTCTATTTCTTATTCAGTATCAAATTGCTTTAATGAGTATAGCTTTGTAGTATAGTTTAAGATCTCATACTGCTTAGGTCCCTTTACTGTCACTTTAAAAAAAAAATTTAATCCCCTTGACATTCTTTATCTTTTATTCCTCCAAATGAATTTTACTATTTCCCCCCAGCTCTATAATCTTTTAGCAGCTTGATTGGTACTGCATTCAATGAGTAAATTAATTTAGGTAGCATTGTCTTTTTAATCTTATTGGTTCAGTCAACCATGAGCAACTAATTTTGTTTTGTAACTCTGTTCATATAGTACCCAAGTACATCCTGGCCTGCAATTGTTAGGCCATCTGTACTTCTCTTAAATAGAAACTTTCTCTTCTTGTGGAATTTCATTGGTAATAGTCAGAAATGATAATTAGCATATTTATTTTATATCCTGAAATTTTGTTTAATTTTTAAAATGAAACTCATTTTCAATTAGTTTTTCAGTTGACCCTGTTTTCTAAGTAAACCATCCTAGGGTCTGCAAAAAGTGATTTTTTTTTTCTTCTTACCTATGCTTATTCCTTCAATCTTTTTCTTGTCTTATTGTGATAGCAAGTATTTCTAGCAATATACTGATTTGTGAGAACTGATAGCCTTACTTTACCCCCAATTTTATTGGAAAGGCTTCTAAGCTTATTCCAATTACAATAATACTGACTCTTGATTTTAGGTAAATACTACATATCTTTTCAAGGAAAGTTCTGTTTATTCCTATGCTTTCTAGAGTTAACAGAGATGAGAAAACTTTTCTTATATTTAATTGTATGATTTTTGCTATTAATATAGTCAATTGTTTGTAATTTTCTTAATACTGAGCCAATCCTGCATTCCTAGTATAGATCTAGTCTGGTCATAGTGTATAATTTTGTGATATGTTGCGGGAATCTCCTTCATAATATTTTGAAATTTTTATATCAATATTCATTAGGAATATTGGTCTATTGTTTTCGTTCTATTTTGATTCTTCCTAGTTTTGTTATCAAGGTTGCATTTGTATCATAGAACATTTTCTTATTTTTCCAATTTACATCTTTAAGTGTTTGGTAGAATTTTCTGGTTGGTCCAATTCGTCCTGGGGTTGGGTTTTTTCCCCTCTCTGTGAGTTCAATTTTGGCTTGTTCAATTTCTTTTTCTAAGACAGGGTTACTTAAATATTTTATTTCCTGCTGTATATCTGGTCAATTTCCATTTTTATAAATATTTTCTTACCCACCATTCTTCTTAATCCTTTGCTATATGGTTTCTATCCCCAACACTCAAGGGAAACTTCTTGCAAGGTCACCAATGATCTTTTTATTGACAAATTCAATGTCTTTTTCTCAGTCCCTATTCTTCTCAACCTCTTGGCACCACATGAAGCTGTTAACCATTCCTGTCTTCAAAATACTCTCTCACTTGGGTATTTGTGGAATTACTTCATGTTTCAGTCAGTATGAATCTTGTCAGTCTCCTTTAGTAGATTCACCATCCTCTCCTCTCTTTATATTCTTTCGGTGATCTCAACAGCTCCCATGGATTCTCTAGGTAAATAATTTCTAAATATACAAAACTAGTCCTCATCCCTCTCCTGAAATCAAGTCCTGCATCTCTGAAGTCAGAAAGACCTGAATTCAATCTTTTTACTTATTAGCTCTGTGACCCTGGGCAACTCGCTTAACCTTTATCAACCTCAATTTCTTTAACTGGAAAATAGGGATAATTAATAGCACCTTCTTGAGTTGTTGTGAAGGTCAGATGAGATACTTGTAAAGCAACTATCAGAGCCCTAGCACACAGAAGGTGCTCAGTAAATGCCTGTTGTTTTTTTTTCCTGACGCCTCCACCTGGATGCCCCAGAGATTTACCAAAATCACCATGTCCAAAATAGAATTATCTTTCCCCCAAAACCATCTTTCTTCCTAACTTCTCCCTTTCTAATGGGGATACCACCATTCTGCTAGTCACACAGGTCTACAACTCAGGAAGGAGGTATACTCAACTCCACTTTCCCTCACCTCCCATACACAAGCAGTTGTCTAATCTTTGTCAATCACATCTCTTTGGTCAGTTAATATAACATGTATTAAGTATCTACTATGTGCCAGACACTATGCTAAGTTCTGGGAATACTAAGAAAGGCAAAGACCCTGTCACTATTCTCAAGGAGCTCACATGCAGAGGAGACAACATAAACAGTGTAAGCAGAAGGTAATATCGGAGCAAAGGCTGAGAGGGAACCAGGAAAGGTACAGGTGAGATCTGAACTAGGCCTTGAAAGAAAACAGAAAAGTTAGGAATTGGGAGATGAGGAAGGAAAGTCTTCCAGGCAAACTGCATGTGAGGAAAAGCAATTAGAAGAATATAGCTGTTAAAGAATTCATGGAGGGAAGTCAGTGCAGAAAGTTTGAAAAGTTGAAAGGGTCTAGGTTGTAAAGGGTGTTAAATATCAGAGATTTTACATTTAGTTCTGCAGGAAACAGGAAGTCGATAGAGCTAAATGAGTATAGGAGATAACAAAATCAGATCTAAGTTTTAGGAAAATCACTTTGGTTTTGGGTGAAGGATAGGATGGAGTAGGAAGAGACTTGAAAAGAGGGACACCAGTTAACAGACTATTTGGAATGATCCAAAGAAGAGATGAGGGTCTACAGCATAACAGTGGTGGTAACAGTGGTGATGACGGTGGCTGTGTGAACGGAGAGATGCACATGATAGATCTTGATTAGAAACACCTCTCACATCCATCCCTTCTTCTCTACATAAACCATAACCATTCAGGTTCTCACCCAAACTCCTATAACAGCCTCCCAACTGGTCTCCCTGTATTCAGTTCTTCCCCTCTCCAACCCACCTTTATTCATACAGCCACCTCAAAAATTCAGATTAGACTGCTCAAGAAGTTTCCATGGCTCCCTATTGCCTTTAGGTTAAAATAAAAACTCCTCTGTTTGGCATTTATATTAAGCTACAGTATATCATAGGTGATTGATTACATATTCCTCTTTCTCATGTATACTGTACATGATAGCCAAATTTTTGTGCTTACCCCTGACACCTGACACTCTTGTCTCCAGTCTCCATGATTGGCAGTGTAAAGTCAACCAACATTCATGAAGTGCCTATCAATCATATGCCAGCCAGGCACTGTGCTAAATGTTGGGAGTTAGAGATGAGGAAAACAATCTCTGCTCTCAAAGAGCTTTCAATCCAATGGGAGAAGACAACAAAAGGAAACTGAAAAGGAGGGAATGAAAGGCAGGAAGGGTAGTTAGAGACATCTCAGAGCAGTTCAGCCCCCTAAGAAAGATATTCTGAGCTGAGCTCCCTCCTTAAATAGAGGTTTTGGAGCTGATGGCTCCACCCTCCGGTCAGAGAGTGGCAATGAGGTAGAGTTCCAAAGCTGACTAGATCTTGCAGGATGATGTCTTCCCAATAATGAGCTACCTAAGGCATAGCAAAAAGTCTGAGAAATCCCAAAGTTGTGTGGTGAGAAATGAGGAGTGATACCATCTGAATTCACAACAACCCTATGAGGTAAGTATCCTGGGAATTATCATCTTTAACTTTTACCTGAGGAAACAGAAGCAAAGCTCAGAGCACTGTGTGACTTGTCTGTGTCACTCCGTACTGAGTGACAGCGATGACATATGAAGCCAGGTCTCTCCTAACATTCATTGCAGTGTATACTTACAGCACTAAGTTAGACTTTGCCACACAGTGTGATCTTAGGTCTTTCATCCAACATTTATTAAGTGCCTACTGTATGCAGAGTACTCCCCCCCCATAAAGTTTAGTCAATATTAAAGACCTGTATTCTCAGTTTACACCCTTGTAAAATGAGATTAATCTGTTCTCACCTTAATGGGCTGTGTAAGGATCAAATAAAATAAAGAGGAAGAGTTATTTTAGCCCGAGCAGAGGAAAGAAGTAAATAGAGAACACCAGTGGTCCCAAAAGGGCCTTCAAAATATTCTGGAAAAAAAAAAAAAAGAGACTGAATTTGGCAGCTGTTGCTAGTTTTCTAACTGATTTATAAGGCTTAGATGATCAAGTCTTGGTTTCTTCAATACTTCCAGCAGGCAGCTCTTTCCTGTGGTACAAGTTTTTTTTTTTTTTAACGCAGGAACTATTTTATCCATCTCAGTAGCTCTGGTCCTTAGTGAAGTACTTGGCATATAAAAAAGCTTTACTAAAAGCTTGCTGATTGATGACCACACCCTACCACACCACACCCCCAACACTAATACTACGCAATATCTTGGTAGATTGTTTTCATCAGAGGTTATGGTCAAAAAATAGTGATCATCTGGGGGTCAACCTTCATTCAGTAATGAGCCTCTCTCAACTGAACTAGGCTATTCTTCAAAACCATTCAAGGCTTTGGACTTACTCAATTGTCATTTCAGCTCACTAGGACTTGCCAGAGTTTACAATCAACTACAGACCTTCTGAGGATCCAGGGTTATCTTCATGCTTTAATGAGATACAAAAGCAGGATCTCTGAGGACCAGAGCACTGACTGAACTCGGAAGATCATAGCTGTAAAGTAGGAAGGGCCCTTAGGGATCATCCAGGACATCCCCTTCACTTTACAAAGGAATGTTTGAATGAATCACTTTCTATGTACAAATCAGGAGACAACAGAAAGATGAGACAGTTCCTGCTCTCAAGGAGCTCATTCTAATGGCAAGAACTAAGTGGCTAGAGTGCTGGCCCTGGAGTCAAGACCCAGTTCAAACTATGTGACTTTGGACAACTCACTTAACCTGCTTGCCTCAGTTTACTCAAGTGCAAAAGGGGGATAACAGTAGCACCACTCTCCCAGGGCTGTTGCGAGGATTAAATAATATTTGTAAGTGCTTATCTTTACATGCCTGACACATAATAGGCCAGCACCACACGAATGTTTTGTGGTTGTATCCAACTTTTCATGACCCCATTTAGGGTTTTCTTGAGAAAGACAATGGAGTAGTTTGCCATTCCTTCTCAGGCTCATTTTACAGATGAGGAAACTGAGGCAAACAGGGTGAAGTGACTTGCCCAGGGTCATACAGCCAGTCAA
Organism: Potorous gilbertii; assembly: GCA_028658325.1. Lineage (NCBI taxonomy): Eukaryota > Metazoa > Chordata > Mammalia > Diprotodontia > Potoroidae > Potorous > Potorous gilbertii. The sequence goes on along the minus strand of CM053769.1, from coordinate 138,413,788 downwards.
GTGTCTGAGACCAGATCTGAACTCAGGATTTTCTAACTCCAGGCCTAGCAGTCTATCCGCTGCACCATCTAGATGTCCATATAAATTATTGTTACCTATTATATTATTACAACATATGGAAGGTTTCAGGTCTAGATCAGGTGGAATACTATGGTACTTAAGGTAAAGCAGAAAAGCAGATGTTAATGCGTCTTCATTGATGTAATTTCCACTGATAAAACAGTATCTATTTCTGATACTGAATGACTTGACAGGGTCAAGGACTTTGGTAGCAAGAAGCTTCATTTCTGGGTCTTCTGTAACTATGGCTGCAGCCCTTACAAATCCTCTCCACAAGAGTGGCCTCCCAAGATGATGGCTAAGGCTATTGGCCTATTCTCAAGGTTTTGGGGCTCAGGGCTTTGGAGTGTCTCCATTATGGCATGAAGAGAGATAGGGGTCATGCAGTAGCAACTTTACTTACCTAGAACATTCTGCCTTCTGTCTTTCCCCAGGGCACCTTGCTGCTTTAGTTGGGCAACTTGCCTACCCTGTGGGAGGCAAGTGGTTGGCAAAGAGGAAACGAGGGTGAAAAAGGTACCTGCCCAAGACCACACAGTAAATATCTAAAGTAAGATTCGAACCCAAGTCTTTCTACCTCCAAGTCCAGAACTCTGTCCACTCTATCACACCGTTTCTCATATTAGGCTCTGCCAGGAGTTCCCTCAGGCCTCGTTAAGAGTTCTTCCATATATTCAAAGGAAGTAAAGAAAGGGAGATTAAAGCAACGATGCAGCAATAGCAGGGCCCTGTTTGCTTACTAGTAAAATACTCAGTACGAGTCTTTTCTTTATTCATCACAAAGGAAACATTTCTAAGATCTAAAATAGAACTCCTCCCTCTCATGTTTGTCAGAAGACACAAAGTAGCTACTGACATGCCGCTATGGTCAAAAGATACAAAATACAAATGGTAAAGACTTGTGGTTCCGGAAGACTAGTACCGCTTCTGAGAGCAGACAAAGGGAGGCGTTTAAGAGTTCCTTTTCCTAATATCCACCTTAAGGGTTTGGGGACCTATAACTTTCAGGGAAAGTTTCAACCTTCCTTTAGTAACTCATTAGGCATCTCTTATTCATGAATTTACTGTAATCTCTTTACCTCATACAAGTCTAACAGATAAGTCAGGCTTGGAGTTAGAAGCTGTGCTTAGAAAACAGGTGACCAGATGTCCTGCTGCCTCTAGGCTTCTCAAAGTTACAAATGAATTGTAGATCAATGTCAAAGAAACCACAAAACACACCCCAAACAGGGTAAAAGTTACTTATATTTCCAGCTTGTATCACCTACAAGGTATAAGTTTTGTAACAACAATGTAATTACTTACTATGTAAATGTTTTCTTTTATATACAGATCATCCGACTACTTCCTCAGACTTCAAAAGAGCCCCCAGATTGTAATTCAGAATATCCTAGAATTTAAAACCCTATTCCACTCACACAGATAAGTAAATTCAATGCAATCAGTAAGGTTGTTTTGGATGGCCAGAGAAAAAGAGGCAAATGAGCCTCATTGTGGTAAAGGAAAAAGAACCAAATCTATACGAGAGGATGCTTAAGGAGGAATAGAAGTGCTCCCTAAAACTGATTCTAAACTAGACTATGATTCTGTTTGGAAGTTTTCCTTTCCAAGGTCTTCTTTCCATACCAAAGCATTCCAAATTTTGTAGTTTGTCTTCTCTGGTCCGGTCTTAGTGGTCTTTCTCAACAGGCACCTAAGGTATTCCAGGTATTTGGTCAAAAGGGCTCTCCCTGATAACATTCAGCATTTTGACAGGCTTCTGGATAAGTTCTGGACAAAGGCCAGAACTTTTTATCCTGTAGGCAATTTTAATCATTTTCTCCCCAACTACACAATTGCTCAATTGCCATTTTTCTGCCCACTCAAAACAGCTTTACAAAGTTTTGCTGTGGTTCACCTGCAAAGAGAAATTCAAGAAACAAAATGCAATTTGAGGGAAAGGAAATCTTGGGAATGAGTTAATTTGTGTTTGAGCTGTTCTGAAAGCAACTTTTGGAAATGAAAAGGTAGCTTGTCTCTTCAAGTGAAGGGAAAAACCAAACCAAATGATTCCAGGCTGACTAGTTTCTGGTCTAGTAGTGTGTCCTTCTGTTGGGAAGAATGCCAGATTTGGATTCAAGAGATCCCAGGTATGCATCCCAGTCTGCTACTTAGTAGCTGTGTGACTTTCAGCAAGTCCCTTCATTTCCCTGAGCCTGTTTGCTCATTTGTGGAATAAGGGAATTGGATTAGATGTCTAAGGTCCATTCGCAACTTTTAAATCTTTTCACCAAGATTTCTAACATCTGCACAGAAGATAGTGAGTATTGTGAAAGCTTCATGTCACAAGTCTCCTTGGCATGTTTTTGCCAGTCCCTTTATAGAAGCATTTTTGATCATTATGGCTGGGACCTATATAAGGGAATGAATGGAAATGTGGAATGGTGCCCCCTTATTAGCCTGATGACTGTACTTCTTTAAAACCGGTGATTTGCACACAGTATGGTCTCGCATATAGTAAGCTCCAAATAAATATCTGATGAACTAAATCTGAGTGAGCTCCAGTAAGTACCTAAGTCCAACTAGTGGTAACAGCTTACAATAATGAGGAAGACTCTATCCCTGTGCTGCTAAAGGGAACCAAATAGGCCTTTAACTGTGGCATCTCTAGACGGAGTGACTTTTAGTCAGTTATAAGTCAGCTGTTATTTACGGCCTGTTTGGAGCCCACAGTGTGCAGGTGCATCCCCTACTAGGCCCAAGGGGCCTACATGAACTCTGCACTCAACTTGCAATTAAAGGAGACAGGAAATGTTCATAAAAGTACCCAATGCATACATATATGCTGCTGTGAGAGACACAAAGTCCTTTTTGGTAAAATTCTAAAATACAGGCTATGACTTACATGAAAGACTTATTGTGTTTGTCCTTCGTTCTTGAAGACAACCATGACATCAAGATGATGACATGACTTGCATTTGACTTTGATTTGAGTGAGGGAGGGCCATGCAAGGTCACCAACCTCACCTCCTTCTCCTGAGCCATCTGGGTCCAGTGGCATGTTATTCATCAGGACAACTGGAGATGACCCAGGATGCAAATGGGAGACCCTGGCCCCCTTTCTGGCTGAGGTCTTATCACAATCTTAATTTGAGAGAGATATACCCATTCAATGAATGGGTATGGGATGGCACCATTTAATCGGAAAAAAAAAAAAAATCAAACTGGGAGAGGAAGACCCTCAGGGTTTCTGGGTAAAAGAGAAACAATTACTATTTGAAAGACACAGTCAGGGAGAAAAGGTGAGCCAGCCATGAGTAACAGTAACGACTCAAGTTGCTGAACTGCTACTTTTTTGGGTGTGAGGCAATCAGGGTTAAGTGATTTGCCCATGGTCACACAGCTACTAAGTGTCTGAGGGCACATCTGAACTCAGGTCCTCCTGACTCCAGGGCTAGTGTTCTATCCACCGAGACCCCTAGCCACCCAGATACTTTCAAAATATGAAAACAGACAAAAGAAAATCCTCCAATGTGGTAATTGATACTCAAAGAAGAATGTATGTGAAATCCTGGACCAGGGTCACATAGGATAGATTGTGTATTAAGGAGCTTCAGTTAGTGGAGGAAATACTAATAGAGATGAGATATGGCACTGATGTAATCATTTCAGGAGTTAAGTAAAAGGTTAAGCCCATAGTTCAGCCTTTCTGATCCCTCACCCACTGAGGTGCACATCCTGGAATATATTTTAGGGGCTGCTTGAACTGCATTGTGCTTTCCTGCCAACTGGGCTTTGCCTGGGCTATTGGCCCTCCCTATTCATTAGCTGAATTCCTACCTACAGCTCCAGTCCTTTAAATGCCAATTCAAATATCATTTCTCTCACCTAGCTGGGACTTGTGTACCATGCCCCAAGAAGTTCATTATTTGGAAAAATCTCATCATCCTGAAAGATCCCAATAGCCTTGGGACTCTCCTCCTCACCATGCTCTGTCCCTCTGATTGGAGGGTAGAGCCTAGAACTCCAGAACCTCCATTTAAGGATTCAACATCTTTCTTAGGGGGATGAACAGACACTTCTTGGATTTTTCCCATCATGTTCCTGTATCAGTACCTTTGACTGCCAGTGCCCCTTTTGTATGTTCCCTTCCACAGCCCCTAAGCTCCTGGAAGGCTACCTCTATTTATTTGCATCTGTATCCCCAACACTTTGCACAGTGCCTTGTTGGTGCTTAATGTTTACTTAAGACTAGTGATAGCTACCGGTCTTGAGTGTCTCCTCTGTCTACTGGTCTGCAAATACCTTGAGACCAGGTACCTGGCCTTTTCTGAACTTTCTATCTTCCCTCACAAGGTGCATGAAGAGAGAGAGAAAGACATAGGTAGAGAGAAATACAGCTTTTTTTCTGCCCTGAGTTTTGGTCAGTCAGCCAGACGACAAGCATTTAAGGGCAAAGGATTGAGCAAAGTCCTTGCCCTCAAGGAGTTTACATTCCCACAAGGAGTCGTCAATATAATACGAATATCTGATCTTATATGATGCAAAACGAGATTAATCTCGGAAGAGGCATCAGCTGGGAGGGAAGATGGATCGAGGTACAAGCTAAGACTTCTCTTGGAGGGTGGGCTCTGAGCTGGGTCTCGAAGGAGCCGCTGAGGTGGGACCCGGATGCCCCCAGTCCGGGGTACGTGCAGCCTCCAGGCCTCTCAAGCCTCCTTCATGAAAGGATTTGTTCTGTCAAACTTGGACTCGGTCAAAAGGCCGCACCCGAGGACCCAGAGAGGGCTGGGCGGAGGCAGGGAGCTGGGAGGTGGAGGAAGATCAGGCCAGGGCCGCTGGCGGGCTGAGCAGGTGAAGGTGAGCCTAGAACGGCCAGAAGGGGAGGGAGGGGCCAGTCTGGGGTACGGAGCAGGGGGTGGGGGACACCGAAGGGGCCGAGCTTCCCTAGGGCCAGGGACCCCAGGGGGAGGGTCTTCACTTCGCAGGGGTGCGCTTACTCACCTGCTGAGTGGGGGTGGGGGAGGGGGCTTTGGAACGACCCGGGGCCAGCCCGGTCAGTGGGGCAGGGGGTTGGCTCTCTGACTAGGATCAGTCCGGGGTCCCCCAAGGAACGGGAAGCAGGGACAGCCAGCAGGGTCAGACGCGCCGCTCCCGCCTCGGGGGCACTAGGGGCCTAAAACCCCCAGCCAGCGTTCCCGCTCCGCCCCGCCCCGTCATCGGGCGGGGAAAGCGCGGTAGGGAGCCGGGACGCGATGACCCGGATGACTCTACGCTCGCGGAAACCCGCGTACCACGCCGGGGTCTGAGGCCCAGAGCCCGGCGGGCGCGTGACGCGCGGCGTGCCCCGTGACGCCATCGCGCCGGCATTTGAAACTTGGCGCCCTAAGGCCGCCTCCCATGATACCCCGCGCCACTCCTCCCTCTTCTCACCTTTACTCCCCCCTCCTCCCTTCCCTGCCCGTCACCCTCCCTCCTTCTCCCTCCGCCGCCCGGCCTGCTCTTCTCTCTTCCCCCCCCTCCCCTCCCCGCTTCCCTTATCAGCTCCAGCAGTACCGGCAGCCCCGACGCAGGCGCACTGCGCCGCGCCGCCGCCATTTTGTGTCCGAGGCTGTGGAGCGATTAAACCGTGCGCGGAGCTGCCTGTTTCCGAGCGGCGACGGCGGCGGCTGGCGGCTGGGAGGCCGGAGCGGGCCGGACGGCGGCCGGGACGGCCGGAGCGGGCCGGGCAGGCGAAGGAGCGGGCGCCGCGGGGGGGTGTGGCGCGGCGCGGCGCGGAGGTAAGGGGGGAAACGCGGGGTTTGCAGGGAGGTTTCGCGGGCCGCCTCTAGGTGTCACGATGGGGCCGCTCCGGTTGGCGCTGGCTGCAGCCCCGGCACCAGCCGCCGCCGCCGGGGGGTGTTTGTCTCCCTCTATCGTCCCTGCTGCGGCGCCAGCCGCCGCCATTTCCCTGCCGCCGCCGCCGCCGCCATGGCCCGCCGCGGCGGGGCCCGAGGCCCAGGGCCAGGGCCGGGCGGGGCCGAGCCCCGAAGGCCCCGACTCCATTTTCCTTCCTTTGTCTCGGCCCGCCCGGCGGCCCCGGCCCGGCCCCGGCCGCTCTCCCCGCCCGGCCGCCCGCGCGCGCCCCGGGCCTTGTCTCGCTCCCTCCTTTCCCCGGCGCCGGCCCCGCCGCCCCCGCGTCCCCGGAACCTCCTGGGCGCCCGAGCCCCGCCGCCGCCGTCCCCGGCCGTCCCGCTCCGCGCCGCTTCGTGGCTCCGCCGCTCGCTCGCGGCAGGCAGCGCGGGGTCCCGGAGCCCCGGCGGGCGGCGGGCGGCAGCCCCCGGGGGCCCGGGCCGGCCGCGTCCCCGCAGCCTCCGCTGCCGCCGCCTCGCCGCCCGCCGACGTCCGTGTGTGGTCCAGAGTGGCAGAGGCGGCGCTGCTGCAGCTGCGAGAAGAGGGACCCCGAGAGCTGGAGAGAGCTCCCTCTGCACTCCGGCTGAGCGAGGCGCCCACGCGCACACTCGCACTCACGCCCCGCACAGCCGCGCGCCCCCCGCGCCATGTGCGGCCGCCTGGCCCCGGGCCCGCCCCGAGCCCCGACCCGGCCGAGCTGCGCCCTACACCAATGACACGTCGGTGCGTCCCCCGCGCACCCTCCCCCAGCCCCCCAGGGGGCCGGGGAGGGCCGCCCCGGAGCCGGTCCTGCGGACCCCGGGCTCTCCTTTACTTCTCTCCAGGAAGTCCTCTGGTACAGGGAGTCTGCACCGTGCTTGTCCTCCGAGCCTCGCACGGAAGCCTGTTACTGCGTGTCCGTGCGCTCCTGACAACTGCTGTCAGCGGGCAAGCTCGGCTCCCTGTGAGAATTCACCCTTTGGGGGGTGATCGACATATGTTTGAAGGGCTTGGAATTTTGAGTTCTTAAGTGTGTGAAAGGAATTAGAGGCACTTGGTGGCATGAGACGTTCTAACTGGTCTCCTTTCCTTGGCATTTAGACTTTTAGTGTCTGCATGTGTTTATTCCTCTGTGTATTTTAAAATATTTGATCTTGATAACTAAAACTGGGATCGCTCAGTTCCAAATTACTAGCCCCATTCTGTTAATAATAACTCACAAGTACGTTGAGCTTTCCTGACAGTTTTCTGAAGCAAAGCCACTGTTATCCCTTTGTATAGGTATTTCTCTGAGCCTCCCAATATTGATTAGAGATCGAACGGCTAGTTAAATGTCACAGGTGAAATTCAAACTCAGATCTTCACCCTTTTCTATCCTGCCAAAACAACTAAGTTTTCTCTTCCATGTAAAGTTATTTTTTCTGTTGCTTTTTTCACCATTTCAGAGGAACATTATCTTTAGTTTCATTTTTTTCATTTTCACTTTCCTTCAACTTCAGAGGAAGTGAAGACTAAGCAGAACAGTAAATAAGTGATATATGTGTTTGGAACCTACATCAGTCAAGATAAATTAACTCATCTTAAAGATAGAAACATCTTTTTATAGTCTTTATTAACTCAAAGAACTTAGTTTTATAAAGTATTTAAAATTTAGTTAATTATGACTAACTGGAAAAATTCATATTCTTCCAATTTGAAGTGGATTTAGAAATAATGTAATTTTTCAGATATGTATTTAATTTATAAACGTTTGCACAGTCAGGCCGTTAATTTGATTGTAGGGGATGAAGAGAGTAGAGAAAGTAAAGTAACTAAAGTGGGAATTGTTAGCTTTATGATCTTTGACTTACAGCTATCCTGTGAAATCGGTGGGGTAGTATTCTTCCGGACAATCGGGAAATTAGACTTCATAGGGAAAGGTTAAGCAACTTCCCCTAGATTGTACAGCCCGTGTGAGGCAGTCTATGAGAGGCTAGTCACCACACCTTCAATGATTTTTCTGTTCCCATACTTAGTCATTTTACAGAATAGTTTTACTTTGCACAGTGATGATTGTGGCCAACCACAGTTTCATAGCAAATAATGATTTAGGGTGTTCGCCCCGACTGTCACCTTAAATCTTAACTACTGTCTGATCTCTAAATTAGCCTGAAAGAATTTAGATTGATTCTGTGTTTTTACTACTTACCTCAAAGGGAGTGTAGCGTTCTTTTACTCTCCCTTTGCATTCTGTATAATGGAAACCCTGCTATCCTCCACTTTTCCCTTGGCCCTTTTCCCAGCATTCTTATATCTTGCATCAGAAGTGCAAGAATCTCTCCCTGATTCTCAGTTTGATTTCATCCATTCTTCAAGGTAATGAAATGCTTTTGTCACTCTTCCAGAGAATTTCTCACTTAAGCTATTGTGTCCCTTTTAGTGCAGAGTTTCTGAATGAATAATGAGCAGTTAATAGTTCACATTTCATCTACTAAATGAGATTTCAGGAGACATTGCTGAAGTGATAGCTTCAGTTTTCTTCTAGTTAAACTCAATCCTTCCATCTACTGTGTATGTGTATTTTTCCTTGTTACTATTTACTTAACATCTCTTCCCCTTGTCTGTTATCCCCTCTGTCTTTTAACTAAGTATATAGTATGAAATTAAAAGCATATAATATATTTCTAAAATAAGTTTTTATATTCTCTGTTCATAATTTAAGGACTCAATGAGTTCAGCAGTGCAAAAAACCCCATGCTGGACAGGGAGTTACAAGTGTCTGTGTTCTAAACATTTCTGTTTACTAGCTCTTCAGTTTGATGTTGAATAGGTCTCTTCACCTTTCTCTCCTCTCCTTTCCATCATTAGAATGAAAATAATACTTGCTTTGATACTAGGTGACAGACATTTAGGGGATGTAGAATATTGTTATTAGGAGATACTAAGTTTAGATAAGGATGTCCCCTCAGTCTTATGAAAGCTGGTAATGTACTCAAAGGGTAAGAATGACCAACATATCAATAATACTTTATATTATAGTGATGAAATACATTAGTTATAAAGCTTCTGGGTGAATGAGTTGTAAATTCAAAGCACTTATAGACTTGTTAATTGTTATTTTTTTAATTTCTATAGGCTCACTTTTCCCTTATTGTCACCTGCCCTGATTAGGGGTATGAGAAGAAATTCCTTGTCTTGGTGTAAATCTCCAACCCTAATTTTAATATGTCAGTGCTGGCCATTTAGGGGAAGAGAATAAGCATTTATATGGTACTTAAGTATGTGCCAGGCACTGTGCCAAACACTGAGCAAATAGTATACCATTTGAAACTCCCAACCTTGCCATTTAGATGTTATCCTCATTCTACAGTTGAGGAAACCTGAGGCAGACAGAGGTTAGGTGACTTGCCCAAGGTTAGCTAGTGTGTCTGAGACTATATTTGAATCCGATCTTACTGACTCCAGGCCCAGCACTCATGTGAACCTCCTACTTGGCTAAGGTTAAGGATTGTGTCCTCTGGACCTTCTCATTCAAGCCCTGGGTTTGCAGGGGCGGGGGGGGGGGGTTATTTCTGTTTTTTCCTTTTTGACATTTTTTTAAATTGACCTAGCAACATATTGTAGTGTTATCCAATTATTAATTAGTAGAAAATAAAAACTTTATGTAGAGTTAGAAATTTTTTAAGAAAATGGACCTCGATTCAATTAGTCAGCAAGCATTTATTAAGCATTTACTATGTGCCAAGCACTGTATTAAGTTCTAGGGGTTCAAAGGAAAACAAAAACAGACCCTGCCCTCAAGAAGCATTTGTTGTAGGGTGTTAGACAACATGTAGATAACTCATTACATATGAAATGAGACATATATGAGTAAATGGAAGGTAACCTGAGTGGGGAGGCACTAGCAAGGCATCAGAAGGGCCTTCTACTGATGGGGATACTTGGTACTATGTTTTGAAGAAAGCCAGGGAAGCCAAGAGGCTGAAATGGGTGACAAGGGAAGCATTCCAGGCCTGGGGAGGGGTCACCAGTGGACAAAGGCAGGAGAAAAGTTACCTTGTCAGAGGAAGTGCAAGTAGGCCTGCATACAGACAAGAGTTGGCTGCAAGAATTTGTAAAGAGTTTTAAGTGCTGAACAGGGTTTTATATTTGATATTGGAAGTAATGGGGACGAGCTGGAGCTCATTAAAGCAGGGAATGAGTTGGTCAGACCAGTACTTTATAAAAATTACCATGACCACTGATTGGATGATAATGTAGAGTAGGGAGAAATGAGCCAGGAGACTCTTGCAAGGGTCCAAGTGAGAGGTGACAAGGGCCCGAATTATGTGAGTACAAAAGAAAGTACTTTGAAGTATGAAAATAGAAAAGAGTTGAACATGACACTGAGGGTGGATGACTGTGAGATTGGGAGTGGGGAGTGCCTTTTATAGGAACAGGAAAATTAGGAAGAGAAGATTTCCAAGAAGAGATAATTAGTTCTGTGGACATCTTAAGTTTGAGAATTTCAAGTCACGGTTGTATGTACATGACTGCAGTTCAGCAAAGACATTGGAACTGAAAATACTTGTAAGTCTGGATCTGAACTCAAGTGAACTAGTGTAGAGAGAAAAGAGATACCCAGGACAATACCTTGGGAGACACCCACAGTTAGCAGGTGAGACATGGATGAAGCATTAGCAAAGGAGACTGAGCTGTCAGACAGGTGATGGGAAGGGTAGGAGAGAGGAGTATAGAAGAAACTCAGACAGGAGAGAGTATCCAGAGGGAACCTGAAAGGCAGGGTCACGTGCTGCAGAGAGAGGGCAAGAAGGATGAAATTTGAGACATCCTTGGAAGGAAAAATGTGTTCTTTATTTAATGAAGATTAATGATAAAAGTGCTGTGCCCAGAACTTAGTCCAGGTGCAGAAGAACTGAACCTTGTAGTTCTCTCATTCTTTCTTCTGCCGTATTAGGATCACAAACTTCTCTTTACAACACTTCCCTCTGAACTTACATGTACTTAAACTCTTCAGCACTCCCGTTTTGTTTTGTAAGTATAGACAAACTGACCACTACATGTCAGTCACTGGTACAGTTTTCGTGTTGGAAATAATAATGAAGCCTGCTTCAGTCTGGTATCCTTTTCTTGCTTCATAGGCTTTGCATTATTCCATCTATTGCAACATTTTTCTTTAACCCCAATATCCTCTTGGAGGAGCTTTTGGCAGCAAGTATTATTAAGTAAAGGAACAGACAGATTAAAGAATGAAATTAAAGTTAGACTCATACCTCATATCATATACTAATGGATATGTATATGGATAAATATAAAAGGTAACATAAACACATGAGAAGAATAAGGAAGAAGATGTGAATAGGAGCTAGGAAATTCCTTTCAGATTTGTGGACAAGTGAAGAGTTCATGACTGGACAAAGGATAGAGGGACTTGGAAGAGAAAATAGAAACTTTATTAAATAAAATTTTTAAAAGCTTTTTAAAAAACGAAATCAGTGCAGTTGAAATTTGAAGAGAAACTTTTCTTCAAGTTTTTTCAATAAAAGCCTTAATTATATGATACACACACACCCCAAAGAGAATCATTTCAAACTTAGAAGAATAAGAGCCATCCCCCAATTGATAAATGGTCAAAAACATAAATAGGCAGTTCTTAGAGGAAAAAAATCCAAGCTGTAAAGCTTATTTTCAAAATTCTGTAAATCAGTAATTAGAGAAGTACAAATTAATCAGCACTGAGGTTCTGTCTCACACCCATCAGTTTGGCAGAGATCACAGAAAATGAAAATAACAAATATTGAGGGAGGTGGCAAGAGAAATTGCACATCAATCCATTTTCGTTGGATTTCATCCGAGGGCAATACCATACTCCCAGTGTCTCAGGCCCATACCTCAGGTCCACATGCTGGTCTCCTCCCTATCTCTCAGCCTTCACTCCCATATCCAAGCTGTTACCAAGAGCTGACGATTTCTATTCTGCAACCATCTGTCAGGTATACCCCCTTATATCCTCTTGACGCTATCCCCACCCTGATGCAGACCTTCATCACCTCACACCTGGATTATTGCAATAGGCTGCTGATGAGTCTGCCTGCCTTAAGTCTCTCCCCTCTTCGATCTATTTTCCATTCAGCCACCCGAAGTGATTTTCCTGAAGTGCAGGTCTGGCTACATTACCTCTCTACTCAGTAAACTCTAATAGCTCCTTGCCTCCATAATACTAATAATAAAGCTGACATTTATATAGCACTTACTATGTGCCTGGCATTGTGCTAAGTGCTTTACAACTGTCTCATTAAAAACAAACTCCACTATTTGGCATTCAAAGCCCTTTATAACCTAGGGAATACACACACACATGCACACTCACACACACACACATACACACACACACACACACACACTCCACACAGATCTTCCCAGTCTTGTTATGCCTTAGTTCCCATTGGGTACTCTTCAGTTCAGTGAAGCTGCCCTTCTGGCTGTTTCCCCCTCCCTGGAATGTTCTCCTTTCTTATCTCTACCTACTAACTTCCCTAGCTTCCTTCAAGTCATTTTCAGGAAGCTTTTTCCAATCCTTCTTAATTCTAATTCCCTCTTATAATAATATCCTATTTGTCTTGTATATACATTGTTTATACAAATTTACTTGTCTCCCCCATTGACTTGTGTGCTTCAGAACTGTCTTTCTTGCCTCTTTATATCCCTAGTGCCTAACTGGGTAGGTGCTTGATATGATACATGTTTATTGACTGACTGCCTAGAGCTTTGAATTGGTTTAGCCATTCTGAAAACCAAATTGGAACTTTGCCCCAAAGGTCACTAAATTGTAAGTATCCTTTGGCCCAGCAATACCTCTACTAGGCAGATTGACACCTCTAAAACCTTCTTATGTACATATACTCACAATAGCCCTTTTTGGAAAGGCAAAGAGCTGGAAACTAAGGGAATTTCCATCATTTGGGTAATAGATGAACAAGTTATGGTATTATAAGTGTATTGCAATGTGATTGTGCTCTAGGAGTGATGAAATGTAGTTTCAGAGAAACCTGAGAAATTTTGTTATGAATGATTTCAGAGTGAAGTAAAAAAACAAAACAGGAAGATATTTTATAGGATAACAACAACATTTGTCAAGACAAACAACTTCGAAAGACTTAATTGGGATTGATCCAGAAACCAGCCAGGATTCCAGAGGACTGATGATGTGGGCTGTGCTCACTAGCTACCTGATACACTCAAGGTGCAGAGTAAGACAGATTTTTGGACAAGATCAATGCAAGAATTTGTTCTATTTAACATGAAGTCCTTGCTACAAGAGTTTGTTTTAATTGGGGGAGATGGAAAGAGAAAATTGATGCTTGTTAATGGAAAAAGTAAATTAAATGTTAAATTTAAAAGAATGAAGTTAAATTCCATGGCTAAGGCAGGAAAAGAACTGTTACTTCTAGTACAGTGTTGTTTTAATCTTGAGACTACTTAGTTCTCTGGTCCTTTTATCTGTGACTATTATCCTTGTCTTCCTCTCCAAGAGCTTTCACTGTGCTAGGCAAGATGCCAGTAATCTTTCTCTATTTTTATTAGGAAATTGGATCTGTGGAGATAATGGAAAGTCATAAGACTTTTAAAAAACAGCAAGACCAGACTAGAGTTATCCATTCAAATAAATGTTGACCTGGTAGATGGAGGAGACTGAATGCTTATTCAGTGTTCCCATGAGGCCATTGTTGCCCCAAACATGTTCGGAATGCCATTGTAATTGTTTACAGGCTATTAAAAAAAGTCTTATTTTATGGTTGTGGTCTTGTTGGGTGTTTTTTTTGTTCATTTAGTTGGTTTTTGTTTGTTTTGAATCAAAACCAATGTTGACCAGAATTTTCCCGTGCTTGACGTTGATAAACTTTTTGGTCACTTCTAAAAGTTAAATTTGGCCTCAAAGGAAAAATATTTTGTAGCAGTTGACGCTATTCAAAAGTATCTACTGTGGGCTTTGGAAGACTTAAAAATTGTTCTGAGTGATGACAGTTTCCTTGGCATCAGTGTATTGCTTTCCATTGTGACCTTGAAATTTGTATAATAACTCTTTTAAGTTATGTAGCGCTTTGGCAGTTCTTGATTTTGATTGCTACAGTAACTCCATGAAGTATTATATTTGATTTAAGTCACTACTTGATAATGATGCCTTCTTCATAACCTGGCTGATGTCTTTCTAACTGGATGATTTCAGCAAATATCTCGTAGAAGGCCAAAGTGCAAAACTCAGAGATAGGCTTTTCTTTGGTCGCCTACCACTTGAGGGTCTTTTGGTTTTTGTGCAAACATTTGTAAGAATCTGTTCTTGAGAACTTTCATCAAATAAAAATACTTTTAAAAAAATAATAAAAGCGTTTATTAAATAATTATGTGCCAGCACTGAGCTAAGTATGAAGATGCACATAACAAGCAAGGGAGAGAGTCCCCTGCCTTCAAGCTTAACTTCAATGGAAAAAGACACCACACACAAGGGAGCTAGAAAGGCAGAGCGGTGCAGGGGGTCACAGTGGGAGGAAAACTCATTTCTCCAAGCTCAGCTCCCAGGGCAAGGATCCAAGGTGGGAGGCTGGGAAGGCATCAAGAAATTGGAAAATGATCCTCCTTATTCTGGCTACATTAACTATCCTTTTGAAACCTATATTGTTAATTCTATTGTTCTCTGAGCTTTTCTATCTTAATTAGTATTACGTCAGTTTAGTTTTGTGGGGTTTTGGTCACTTGCGGAGTATATTTAGCTTTACATAATAGTTTCTTTACCCCCTCCCCCCGAGTATTTATTTTTTCCAATTACATGTAAAGATAGATTTCAAATGTCACTTTTATAAGATTTTGAATTCCAAATTTTTCCTCCTTAAGATGGCAAGCAATCTGATATAGGCTCTACATGTACAGTCGTATTAAACATATTTCTATGTTAGGCATATTATGAAAGAAAAATCAAGACAAAAGGGAGAAAACTTGAAAGAAAAAAACAAAAAAGTGAAAATATGCTTCTCTCTGTATTCAGACATAGTTCTTTCTCTGGATAGGGATAGTGTTGTCTTCCATCATAAATATTTTGGAATTTACATGACAATTTCTTTAGATACTTTTTTTTCTAATGTAAATTCAGAGATATAGCTTTTAACAATATTTTGGCTGAAACTTATCCTGGCTGCATTAATGTGTAACTCAGGAATGGTCAGCACATGACATTTCAAATTTTTTTGCTAAAGATTTTTATGAATAGCACAGTATATATAAGGTTAAGGTTTTAGTTATTTGATTTTGATATGTTGTTGACAAATAACCATGAAAGACTTACATTACCATTGATAAAACAATATGTACATTTTTTTTATGTTGAACAATAATTTGCCCTTTATTCTTTTAGAATGAATGTTGATCTTCAGCAGAGGGTCAGCATGTTGTAGTGAACCAGTCTTCAAGGACTTGGAGTCAAAAAACCTGGAAACTATTCCCTTTCCACAAGCTGACTTTGCAGGCACAGAAAGGTAAATGTTTTTATTTCTTGACCTCAGAGATGGATGTAATACAGGTTGTTTCCTTTTTGTCCTTTCCCAGATTTGGATGTATTGTAACTTTTAACTCTTGAATTCATGATGACAACCCACTTGTGAAATTTTTTCCTAGTTATTGGAACTTTTTTTTCTTAGAAGTTATTGAAAGAAGTATTAATGTCACTCGATACTTCAGTACTTCAAATGTTCTTTGAATTCATGGGTTTGTGTCTCTTATTTCTAACATCCCAGTTATACAGCCTTTCTACATGTTTAGTGGAGACAAATAACTGTCTTCAAACTTAAACTGCTGTCTTTGGGGAAAAGTACCAAACCTTTTCTATTTGTCAGATGTAATGGATGAAAGTTACAAAGAGGAAATAATCCCCCAACCTTGCTGGAAATCTCCAGGCAAAAGCTGGGTGTTGGGTGTGTTATGAGAGGCATTCTCTTTTGGTCTGGGTGGCTTCCAACTCTGAAATTCAGTGACTTAAAGTGACCAAAAAATTCATCAAGATTTAAACAGATCTTTCTCCCTTGAGCCAAGCAAAAGGCAGAGATGTACCCAAGGTCACATACTTAGGAATCGAGGCCTGCAGTTGATTGTGTAATCTATCATTGCCCGTATCATTTCCAGTTTGGTAGAGCTTGCTAGATTTTGGGCTTCTTTGACACAGCCTTCAAGAAATCCGTGGTCCCGTGATGAATCTAGAGCCCAGAACTTTAGTAGGAATATGATAGAAATTATTAATAGAGGTAGGTAGAAATTAGGTGTTTAAAATAGTAGTTAAGTTAGATAGTTAAGAAAGTAGGTGTTTAAGATAGACTGTTTCCAAATAAGAGTAGATATTAGCAGATTTGCTACTTTTTGGGTTAGAATTGTATGGCAAAACAATTGTAATTTATTTTTCCTTGATCTCAGTGATTATGGGGGAGGGTTTGGGGGGTAGCATAAGAAATATAGTTCTGAAATTCTCTCTACCGATATTTGCTTTCCATACTAAAATTTTGGTCCCTTGTTGGATTGAAGAAAAACCACATAGGCTAGAATTGGGTAGCTCCAGAAATAATTTCTAACTTGTGCCTTGAAGGTCTTATTGGAAATGTGGCTAGAGAATGCAAGCTAATAAGTTATTCGAGAGAAATTGTACTGGATGAGCCAGCCTCACGAGTGGAGGCTTGGACTTCAGGAACATGTTATTCAGGTCACTGAGAAGGCAACAAACATGGCATATAGCTGGACCAGGAAGACTAGGTTTGAGCTTCACCTGACTCAGAGGTGTGTAACCCTGAGATCCACTAAGCTCTCTGAGACCTCTCCAGTTGCAGAAAGGGTGCCAACCTGCATCGGTAAGAGTTGGCTCAACCCAGAAGGAATTACAGGTCCAGCCTGCATCCCTATTAGTTAGGTAATAGCAGAGGCTAATGGCACTTCTGCTGAAGGCTGTTGTTGTTTGTTTAAATCAATGGATTCTGAGATATAGGATTATAAATTTAGAGTTGAAAGAGTAATTCAGAGGTCATCCCTCTCATTTACAGATGTGAAAACTGAGGCTCTAAAAAATTATTCACCCAAGATCATAGAGGTGGTAGAGCCAGAAATTGAACTTGGACTAGGTGGTTTGCCCTACCGCCACAAAGCCTGAGCACAAAGGGCTGAGACTTGAATCTTTTTCTAGATCAGCCCTTGTAATCAAAGCAAACTATTTAACTTCCCAGGTCCTCAGCTTCCTAATCCATAGTATAATAATACTGCACAGTCTTGTAAACTGTTAAGTGCTATTTAAAGGGATTAAGAGGGTTTTATTTTTTATAAGTATTACTGCCTTTTTATACTTGTTATCATGAAGAACTCTTAACTTCTTGCCATGTTTCCTCATTTTTGAAATTAAGCTTGATGGTTCTTTCAAACTGGGGTGTCTGTGATCTCCTTGCTTTCTTTTACTGCAGCAGTACTACTACCACTGATACCTCCAAGCGACAGACACCTTTTCACATGCTTCAACCATTTGTGGGGTTGTGAAAGTTTCCTTGAGAGTCTTGTATATGAGCTTTGAACAAATAAGAGGCTAGTTGTAGATGACAGGCAAAAAGCACAAAAATATTTGCTTAAGGAAGTCCTTTTTCTTTGAAGAAGTTAGGAACATTTAAGAAAGGGGAAAATTAGGAATGGTAGGGGGAGAAAAATAAGTGGAACATAATAAGATTATGCCCAAGATTTATTCTTTATACAAAATGTTCCAGCTCCTCCCTCCATGCATTTACACTATCACCTGTTCTGGAATTCTCTTTCTCTTCCCTTCTGGTCTTTCTGGCTTCTTTCATATCCCTGGTAAATTCTACAAGAAGCCTTTCTGCTGTTGATTATCTCCCATTTATCTTGTTCGCATCCTTTTGGATATAGTTTCCTGATGTTTGCCCCCATTAGACTCTGAACTTTATGATAACAAAGACTGCTTTTGCCTTTCTTTCTATCCCAAGAATTTAGCACAGTGTCTAGTACACAGTAGGTGTTTAATAAATAAATGCTTGTTGACTGTTTCTGAGTTAGAATTGCTGTGCTGGTGAGACAGAACTTCATCTTTTACTTCAAAGACTACCCAGCTATAATACAAAGGATTATCCTTCTCTTACTGAGTGGGGCAGTTGAGGAGAAGGGGTAGAGCCTATAGCCTCACCTATAAAATGGGGATAATACTTGTAATGCCTACCTCATAGAATTACAGGAGTCAAAAAAACTGATAATCAGTAAAGAGTTCTGCAGAAGTTCAAACCAATCCCTTGGGTAAGTGGGAAACGTTTCCTGTGGCATTTGAGTTGGATCTTGAAAAATGAGTCCCTTTTCACCAGAGGTGAGGGTTGGGGCGTTCCAAATATAAAGTACTTTGTGGGTGAACACATGAAGACATGAGCATGCAGGGGTGTGTTTGGGGCACAGTGACAGTCCTAACTGGTTGGATTGAAATATTGGGAACAAGTAGTGAGAAGAAACTGGAAAACGTAGAGTTATTGGTTAAGAGAGAGTGGGGGAAAGCATTTATATAGTGCCTACTATGTGCCAGGCAAACACACTAAACACTTGTACAAATACTGTCTTATTTGAGTCTTACAATAACCCTAGGAAGTAGGTTAATCCCCATTTTAAAGATGAGGAAACTGAGTTGCCCAGGTTCACACAGATGGTGTCTGAGGCTGCATTTGAATTCAGATCTTCCTGACTCCAGGCTCAGTGTTCTATCCATTGTGCCTTCTAACTATCTCTGAATAAGGAGTTACAACTTTTGGGTTTTAAGGAGGTGGAGCTATTTAAGGAGCAGACTGTTCTTGGTGAAAGAAAATGAGGACTTGGACTAGGAGTTGATAGGAATGAGAGAGTAGATGTGTTGGCAGTATTACCACAGTAGAGGTAGAATCAGCTGTATTTAATAACTAGACAGAAGGGTATGACAGAAAAAGTGACTTGCCAGGGTTTTGTGCATGAGTGGGTGGGAAAAGATTGATGCTATTTAAGAGAAAAAGAGAAGTCAAGATGGAGGAGCAGACTCGGGAAGGTGAAGAGTTAAGTTTGGGCATAATGAGTTCAAGGTCTGCTACAAACTGAAACTTTTTATTTAGAATTACGCATAAACTAAGAGTGAACCTAAGCAGCTTGACAATGAACTGTATGTAGATTTAATACTGCCATTTTAGCTGCTTTAAGTCTATTTACCCCATTGTTCCTCATATGTTTTGGTTACTTGAAATTTGACAGACAAAAGACCTGGATCAATATTTCATACGTTAAGTGGTTAAATAGATCATACTATTGGTTATCTTAAATTTTGCATTTAAACTCTTAATTTTCATACCAAAATTGGATCCCTATTGTCTTTATACTTGTAAGAGGATGCTTAGCTATCTCTTAATATAAATTGGGTTTGAAAATTTAGCTCTGAAAGCCCTGACTTGGATGCTTCATTTCTTTTTGTGCCATTTCCAAATATTCACATACAACACTACCCCACCCTGACCCAGAAAAACTGAACTCTCTCGTAACAGGAAAAGAGTTAAGCAGAAACAACTGATAATAAGGATCACATTTGACAATGTATATTCTTTTGCCCTCATGGTCAGAAGCCCCCTACTTTTCTACCAAAAGGAGAGAGATTTTCAGAAATAATTTTTCTCAGGGGCCTTTGGTTTTGATTTCCTTAAAGTTATCTTTTCGCTTACACGGTTTTTTAAAAGTCTATGTATCCTGGACCTGCTTATTTCCCTCTGCATCAGTCCATGTAAATCTTTTGTAATTGTTTTTTGGAATTCCTCATTCTATATATGAGATACTTAGTAATTTTCCTTTAGAATTCTAATATTTGGGGGGGGTCATTATTTCTTGCCTCACCAAGAGTGTTCATCCTAAGGTCTTCCTTCACACTGATTTTCTCATATCTCCCCCAGATAGGCATTATACATTTTTTTGCCTGTATCCAGCACTTAGCAAAGTACCTGGCATATAATTGGTCCTTAGTAAATACTCATCGATTTGACTTGTACATAGAGAAAAGAACAGTAAAAAGTTACAAATGAAACAGTTGCTCTCTATATAATAGAGGCTTAATAAATGTATGTTGAATGGATGATTTGAACAAGTAATAAGTTTTCCTTATTTTGCGGGGGGAGAAAGTTCATTCGCTATTTTCAGATTCCATGAAGTCCCTAGATCTTGTTTTCACTAAATTTGGAATTTAATGGTACTCATTTTACATGGTGGCACCTTCTGAAGCATGTGAAAATATCTATGAGCTGTCAATTCAACAAATTGACAAAATTCAGACTACCTTTGTGCCAGTTTAGACAGATGGAGTATCCTATCCTATCCTAGGATTTAATAGTTTCTAAATTGTTCCCAGAATGATTTACATCATGGATTAGTAACCAATATTTAGTAATTTGGACTACCAAAATTATCATATGTGTCCAGTAAATACAACATATAGAACATAGGTTAGAGGTAATCTAGACAACTTTACAGTTACCCTATTTTGTGTCTTTGTGTGCAAGTCTTCTTACATAGCTGCTCTGTCAAAAATGATTATAAAAGCCTTAATTGGCTTTAAGGCCTCAGTTTTCATTAGAATTGACAGCATTATCCCATTAAAACAGGATCACAGTTTAGAACACCCAGAACATCTCAGCTTTGGAATCTAGCAAGTACAATTTTTCTGCCTTTTTTTTTTCTTTGACCATGAAATAGTGAGATTTACCTGCTCCCTTATTCCTTAGGATTAATTAGACTGAAAACCTGATAAGCATTTAAAGCAAATTGATGGTAGTGAAAAACCAGGGGAAAGTGGTTTGGGTTTTTTTTAATATTCTCAGATTTTTATTTGTAGCTAACATTGTGACTATAAAGTA
Organism: Potorous gilbertii; assembly: GCA_028658325.1. NCBI lineage: Eukaryota > Metazoa > Chordata > Mammalia > Diprotodontia > Potoroidae > Potorous > Potorous gilbertii. Next base: position 138,392,972 of record CM053769.1, on the reverse strand, counting down.
TTGAGACTGATTTGTCCAAATTTTGACATTTGTCAGGATAAATTTGGTCTTTGGTGTAGGTGACTACCTTTACTTTTATATGTGTACAAATTCCACATTGTGTATTTTTCTACCATACTTGTTAAATGATCACCTTTTTCTGGTATTCATTTGAGTGATCTGATTATTTCAGTGAAATGATTCTACTTGAAATCATACTTATATTGCCACTTTGATTTTAGATTCATTTGTTCTATCATTGTTAGGATTCTACCTTTTCTCTGGGCTTCCCTTCCATTCTTATATTTGGTTGTCCAATTTAATTTGTGTCCTGACATTATTTCATTGGGGTTTTTTATTTTGGTTTGGTTTTTTGAGACTGGGTCTCCTTTTTTCACCCAGTCTGGAAATGTAGCTTCCACTCATGGGCCCAATCTCAGTATTGAAAACCTAACCAGTTTCCTTCCTTAGACAGCCTATTGGCCTGCCACTGCCCGGGGCCCACCATATCTGTACTTTAGCCCTATTGCACCGCAGAACTCTGAATCCTCAGGTTCAGCTTCCCCTAGTAGCAGGGATTCCAGGGACACACCCCCATGCTGGCCATTGCTGGTACTTTTCAAAATGCCGTCTATTTCTTGTTCTATTTTAGTAATAGAAAATGAAGTCCCGTCAAATCAATCAATAGTAATCAGCAAGCTTTAAGCATCTAGCATGTACCGTTTAGAATGGCAGCCTTGCAGAACAAGATCAAGGCAAATGAATGACATTTGTCATTTGTTTTAATGATACTTGGAACAGGTCTGTACAGTTGGATACCAAATATTAGCTTCACTCATAATATTGAGATAGAGATATGTATCTTTTTATACATATACATACGCATGTACGTACATATTGTCACACCTTCCTTGGACAAAAGTCATGAGCCTACTATGTAAGACCACGGATTTAGAGTTAGAAGGAACCTCAGAGACAACCTGACTAGTATAAAAACTTGAGGCCTGTTAAGGTGACGTGACTGGGCCAAAATCACACAGGTAGTAAGTGTTAAAGGTGAAATTAAAACCCAGGTCCTCTGACTTGAGTAAGGACTCCCATCCATCGTAAGGGTGGGAATTTGGACAGTTATTAGTGCCACTTTGTCTTACGTATTTTTTCTTTTCTCTTTATTCTTTTCTTTCTCTTTTTCTGCGATAAAGATAACTCAGCATTTTCATGCTCCTCCAAGCCCTTTCTTCAACCCTGAAGTCAACGATATAGAAGTATTTTCCCCTGTTGTGCAGAAGAGGAAAGAAAGGCCTTGCTCACAAACACAATATTCACATAATTCAAGTCCTAGCTACACAACAATGTTTCTTATCTCAGGTTATGCCTGGAGTTTTCCAGTGACTCTTACAGGTCTTGCTTGGCCTGGATGGTGTGTAATAAAAGGTTGGAATTTCCACTTGAGGTCTTCTTGGTAATGGTAGACCAAACATAAGAGTGCCTGGCCCTTCTGAATGGTCTTGTTCTAAGAGTCGTGTTAATTTTAATCTAAGCCTGGTTTGACTGTGAGGGATTTTCAGTTCTTCATATAACAACAGGGACATGTAAAGTCACCACACTGGTAACTTCAATTTCTATGTTTACTTACTGGTTAGTATTTTTTGACAGGAGGGCTACAAGCAAAAACTTCAAGGTAATACATATTTCCCAAGTGTTAATGGATACATTTTTACCTTTTCTCTTATAAACTATCTACATTTATTCACAACAAACTATAATAGAGTATATTCATATGCAGATTAGGTGATGGTACTCTAAAGTGATGGCCTTCCCCCAGCATTCTGAGTGATCAAAAATTGGCTATAGGTTAGATTCCAAAGAAAATGGAGTTTTCAAGTGCTTTCAGTCATAACCCCCTGTTCTAGGAATATGTGATCTGGAAGAAATTCTTGTTCTCTCTGCTCAGAAAGAAGTAAGGAAGAAGCCAGTATTCTCTTCATGTAATTTGTATTATGAAATTCAAATGGGATTTCTAGGAATATTCAGAATATCTATCCAAAGTTTAGGCCCTTCCTATGAGCTTGAACATACACAGGGGACAATAAATAGTTGTTGAATGAGTGGGTATTTCCTCTTAACATTCAGAAATTGGTTGTGACTAGATCCATAAATCCAAGTCTCAGTAATAAATTATATCCTCACTTGATTATACACTTATCCATCTAGAATGTTTGTCATTTGCCACTTAGCCACTTGGATTAATGATTATTTATTGTTAGGCTAGGTGGCACAGTGGAGAGGTTGCTGAGCCCAAAGGAACTCATCTTCCTGAGTTCCAGTCCAGCCTCTCTTAGTAACTGTGTGCCCCTGGCAAGTCACTTAACCTTGTTTGCCTCACTTTCCTCATCTGTGAAACAAGCTAGAGAAGGAAATGGGAAACTCTTCCAGTATCTTTGCTGAGAAAAACCCAAATGGGGTCACAAAGAGTCAGACACAACTCCTCATCATTTTTAATAGCATAAACTCTTTTGCCTTACTGTATTGTTTTGCGATGTTGCCATTCTAAATATTTTATTACTGTCATTCCTAGATCCATAACATCTTAAATATATTCCCTTTCTAGTTCCCTTGTGTGGAGAAATTAACTTGTTCAGTACTTTCATTCGAATCTCAGGTTCTTTGTCCCTATTATATAATGTATCCATATTAAATATTTTAAAGTCGTAGCGGAAAGTGACCATTAACTCAAGCCATTGCGATGGGTTATACCAATGGTGTCAAATAGAAACAGGTTCCACTAAATTGTACATAAGAAGCCCTTCGGGCCACATGTTTAATTTTAAAATAGATTATGTTCTATTGTGGTTTGTTGGTTTTTTTTTTTTAATTTTGTTAACTTTCCCAATTACATTTTAATCTCTTCTGACCATGTGCTGGTTGTGTTTGACACTTCTAGACTGTGCCATTCCTTTGTACGAAAATGTCATGTACTTTTAGTCATGAAAATAGTTTTTCTTCCCCTATCCCACCCCCACCCCCCTTTTTTTAAGGGAGAAGAGGAGGCTATAAATAGATGATACTGTTTTCTGGTCAGTTCTTCCTGAGGACCCATCACCACAGTCACTCGTACTCTTCCCAGTTTGAGCCAGTTCTTTCCTTTGTCCAGCTCTTTTCTGGTGCTTATAAGGCTATACTGTGATAGCACACTAATAATGCAGTACCATTTATGTTTTCTGCTAAGATCATAATTTCTTTTTTAAAATACAAGAAAAAATATTTTTTTCATACTTCACTTTCATTTAGCAGGTTGAAAATTTCTCATTCCCATTCTTTTATGTGCCGTCCTTCCATGGACGTTCAGACTGTTAGACTATGTCCAAGAAGGAAGAGCTTTTGGTTCTTAGGAGATGAATAGATGCTTTTTTGGCTTGTCCTTTTTTCTGTAGTGGGAAATAGAGTCAGTAGGCATTGAAGTGCCTACTGCATAGTTCTCACTCTGTTGTGAAGTTAAATATCCTTAACCCACTAAACATCTTCTTAAAATGAGGGTGTTGGACAAAATGATCTTAAGGTCTCTTTCAAACTAAATTCTGTGATCCTAGGATTATGAATTCTTCTTCCACTTCCTCTGCCAAAAAGGTGGTGCTTGATGTGATGTTATGAGGCCTTTTAGGATCCATATTAGGCTTTTTCAATGGTTCTGTTCTTTGGAAGGGTAGGGAGAGAAAGAGAAAGAAACTCTATAAGTAAACAATATTTTTATAAGCCTCTTTGGAAAATAAGCTGGAAAATTTTAGCAGGTCGTTTGGACCTCACAAGAACAAATCATGTGTTAAATAAAAAGACTATGACTTTCTGCTTTATAAAGCAGATCTCTAAAAGTTCTTGCCCTTCCAATATCTTATACATCATATCTGTTTCCCTCTTTCCTTACCTGCCACCTCCTCCTCCTTACCCCATCCACCACTCCCAAAAAGGTAGAAAATAGAGATAGTACTTTTTCTTTGGGTGTTAGCTTGCTGTTTAAATAAGTCTAAAATCAGAACAATTCAGAAAAGCATGGGAAGACTTAATGGAATCGTGCCAAGAAGGTAGTGTTAAAGGAACAGTGTAAACAGCAGCTGGCAACCATTTCGATTCACCATTAAGAGAACAAAACATTAATCAAATACAACTTAAATGTTAGAGCTGTACTTCAGAGCTGTAGCACATCCTTCTTTTAAAAAATCAATAAATTTTTACTGGGGAGAGGTGTTACTTTTTTAGGAGAGTTTGTTGAGAATTGCCTGTCAAAATGCATCAGTTTTTGATTAACTAGCTTAGCTACCAGCCATACCTTTATGAGTAAATTTTTGTTTAGATTTCTTATGAATGCATAATTTTAAAGCTGATTTTAATATTTGGCAAAAATGTTACACCTTTTAAAATAAACATTTTGATTTAGTGAAATTGGATAATTAAATTTTCAAAAGACAAAAATTGATTAAATCCAGATTTGTTGATCTTAGGAGCAATAGAAATAATGTTAGAGATCATCTAGACCAGCAGCTTCTCTTATAGACAAGGACACTGAGGCCCAAAGAGGAAAAGTTACTCATCTCAGTTGTCTTTTATGTTTGCTACTGGGTACAACTCAAGCACCCAGATGTCTGTGTTGTGGATGATATCTGAACCAGAGTTAGTATTGACTTAATGTTGCCTGAACGCTGTTTGTGTGGCTCATACTGTGCTCAGTTTTGTAGAAACAGATATAAGATGATTCTTGCTAAGCAGGCACTTGGTATAATTGAGGCTATAAAACCAACACATACCAAAATGAGTGCATGTGAGATAGAGGTAGATGTGTTTGCTTTATTTGATTTCTCTCTGTCTCTCTCACCTTATTATATTATATTTATTGATTTAAATGTTCTTTTCAATTGGAATGTAAGTTCCTTGAAAGCAAGCACTCTTTTCCCTTTTTTTTTTTGGTATGTCCTCACATCCTGTAATAGTGCGGAATGACCTAGGTATCACCCAGTACTTGCTTAACTGTTGGACTATAAACAGCATTTTAATTCCACGAGCAAAGCACAAGCTTAGAAAGGGGTAAAAATACCAAAAAAAATGGGAGGAAATGCTAAGTTAGCATTAGCATGACCAGGTTAAAAAAATATACTAAAATAGGAATAAAGATTGGATAAGAAAACAAAGTCCAATAGTTCGCTGCATATAGAAAATATCTAAAAACTACATACATATACAGTGAAAAAGAGAAGACAATAAAACAAGATCTTTAAACTTATATGAAGGAAAAGCTGATTGAATTATGAAAGGACATGGTAACAATAAATGTAAGAGACTTTCATATTCCTTTCCCAGAGCCAGGTAAATCTACCAGATAAAAGAGAAATATAGAACTGAACAGACTATAGAAAAATTTCATTTTGAAATATTTGTGATGCCTTGTGGATGGGAAAATACACATATTTCTGAACATTACATGGTGTCTTGCCATATAAGTTAATACATGTTCACTAGTCATTTAAATGCAGCATCCTTTTGACCAGCAAGGCAATCAGAATTTCAGAACTGAGTACACTAAAATAAATGTTTTTCTGTTTGCCTCAGTCATTAGATTATAGTTTTATATGCAACGTCAAAAAGTTTGGTAAAGTCAACAAATATTATTAAGTGCTAAGGGCTGGGAGACCCAAACTCTTAACTGGGAAACAGCATGCAAACAACTATGGACAAACAAGATACAGATATTAGAATAAATTGACAGTAATCTCAGAGAGAAGGTGCTAACGTCCAGGAGGAAAGGAGGAGTTTTGCAAAAGACAGGATTTAGTTAAGACTTGAAGAAAACCAGGAAAGGTGAGGTGTGGAGATGAAGGGGGACATTTAAGGCCTCGGAAGAGACCGCCTGTGGAAAAGCCGAGTCAGGAGGCAGGGGTTTCGTTCTGAGGAAGACCAAAGAGATTGGTGTCATTAGGCCGTACAGTTCATGGAGGGTGAGGGTAAGATGTGTAGAAGTCTGACAGTTTGGCTCAGAGCTGGGCAGGCAGGAAATTGTTAACTTCTCTAGGTAGCGACCAGGAGACCTAAGTAGCAAGGACTGTTTAGCCAGTGCCTTGGTCGTGCAAAGGCAGAGATGTGGAATGAAAACCCATCCCCCCAGGCAGGTAGAGAGATCGTTATTAGCTGGTTGCCTTAGTTTTGTAAAGAGAAATAGACATCTTTAATTTCTGTTTTCTCTTTGGATGTGGTTTAAAATTTTTTGTCAAGGTTATCTTATACTAGTTGTCATGAGTTTGGGGTTTTTGATGATGTCCAAGTATTCAAGATTTAAAGCTATCCTGAATTGGTAGGAAAAACAGCTTCATGCAGCTTTTTGAAGTCATAGGTGTTTAATGGAAAGGGCACTGGATATGGTGATCAGAAGACCTCTTCTCACCTTGGGGAAGTTATACGACTTACTGGTACTTCCATGTCTTCATCTCTAAACCAGGGTGGAGAGAGACTAGTTGATCTCTAAGATCAGTTCTGGCTTTAAGTTTGTGATCCTGTGGTATCCTGTTCCATAGTATCTTCATAGCATTAGGCTTTAAAGCTGAAATCCAGAGGTGAGCCAAATCCTTTGACTTCTCCTGCCACTGCCAAAATCAGTTTTGGGGGTACCTGCTAGACCTTATTCTTGGGTTTTGTAACCGGAAAGGTGTTCATTCTGGTGTTTGTCTGCTGTCTTGGCAAATATTCCTCAAAGAAAAGATCAGCTGAAGGTCCAGGAAAGAAGAAATGTATGAGTTGGATTCAGTGGAAGAGAAAAGGGGCAAGAGACATGTGAATGGTCGCATGTGCCACATTTCCCATTCATTACAAAATTGAAGCTGCTGCTTAAGGCCACTAGACCCAGGTCCCACCTGCTAAGTTTCTGTGGCTAAAGAATTGAATTGCAAGTAGAATGCTGATTTTAGACTTTTTTTATGCCAAATATTTTTCACAGTGAGAGGGTGCTATGTTTTGGCAAGATAATACAGTTCTAATTTGTGTATTCTGATTGTTTTTCAGTGTAGGTTAGGAATCTGTGGCTACTTTGGGATTCAGTTTGTGGTGTGTAACACCTCTAACAGATAACCTAGTATCACAACTTTTAATGTTGTATTTTGATAGTGACTTAAAGACAATTTTCAATTTTCTTCAAAGTTTTGTGTTTTCTAAAATTTATGAATTTTAGTCTTTCCATCTCTCCTACCTTTAATTGGAATATTTGTTGTCTGAGATGCTGGAGAAAGTTTAGCAAGAGCAGTAAGGTGAGAATTTACAACACCTGAATTCTGGTTTAATATAGTTAGAGAACTCCTTGAGATCAGCTCCATATTTTATTCTCCTTAGTGCCTAATACAGTACAGTGAACACAAGCATTTAATGAATGTTTGATTTCCCCCGTACCCTCAGAGTATATCTACTGTTTTCTCCAAGGGAGTAGGACTTTTCCACCTTATTCTGTAACTGAATTGTCAGTCATATCTTCCTTTAGAGCTAGTTTTGGGCACTGAAAGAAGTGTTTTCCTTTATTCTTAGGATGACAGTAAAGAGATTAGGTGCCAAAGAGAAATCTGGTTTTTTTTTCTAAGTAGGAACCCACAGATTGTCCCCAGATCCACCTATATTGCTACACAGCTGCCAGTAATTGAATGGAAACATGTTAAAGGACTTTAGGTGATACAGAATTAATTATGGCATGCATCTCCAGGAGATGTTTTTGGTAACCCTCCCTCAGGCACATGACAGTGAGAGGTTCTTTTCAGTGAAGGTCGGAGTATTCTTAGTTCTCTAGAGAAAGGTACCCTAGGAATTACTTGGTGATGGTAGAGCAAATATGAGCTCTCATACTAACCTTGAAGTGTCTCCACTAGTTGTGTCTGTGATGTGTGACCTCACTGGCTGTAACTGTTTCTAGGCAGAAGGTTAATGTTGCTGCTTTTATCAAAGAATTCTCTGTGCCTTCTTGGTGGTTTGAAATTTGAGTCAAAGAATGTTAAAGCTAAAAAGGACAGCTAGTCATAGAAGCCTCCGCTGGACAGCACAGCCTCTTCTTTACCCATGGTCATGTAGGTAGCAAAGAGCAGCTTCTGGATTTGAACCCAAGTCTTATAACTAGCGGCCTTTGCGTTCTATCCCAGGCTCTTGCATCCTGTCCCAAGGCAGCAAGCAGCATGGAAAGAAGATGGATTTTCAGGTCATAAGACCTGGGTTCAAATCCTGCTTTAATTGCATCTTGTTTGGCCTTAGGCAAGGAACCCAATCAATCCTAGTCTTCAGTTTCTTCGTCTGTAAAATGAAGTGTTGGGACTAAATGATCTGAGGGATATCTTAACTCTCATCCTTTGGTCTTGGAATTGTATCAGGAAACCAAGGCACAGGGATGGATTCCTGTAGATTTGAAATTTTGCTTGACATTTTTCTTTTTTATTATGAACTTCATAATTATGTGAAAATCCAAGCATTCTAGTATATACAGCGAACAAAAAGGAGGCTTGTTTATGAAACTGAGCTTCTGTTGTATACGTTTTGTTTTTAAAAAATATTACATTTAAAAGGTAACGAATTATCTTTGTGTCTCCTAAACTGGTTTTCTTCTGGTGTTTTGGGCATCTGTATCACTTCTTACTGACTTATCACCCCTTTAAGACATTTTTGTGTTATTAACTATATAACACAAATATAATTGAAGACTTAAAGAACACTTCATATGTTTATTATCTCATTTGATAATCACAACAACCCTGTGAAGTAGATGTTATCCCCATTTTACCGATGAAGAAACAGACTGAGTAGTGTAAGTGTCTAAGGCAGGATTCAAACTAGTCTACCTGACTGTAGGTCTGTTATTTTTTCACTAGCCCTCGATGTCTCCCACGATACTAGTAAGTGAACTGATTATGGCCTCTGTGAGTGTTTGTGTGATCTTTGTTCTTGAAGAAAAGAAGCTTCACTACTTCCTATAGATTCTCAGCAAGGTATAGTGGAGAAACCCGACTTCAAATTCACCTCTGGCTCTTTTTCCTTGTGTGACTTTGGGCCGGATACTTCACTTTGTCCTGCATTTCCTTAACTGGAAATTAAAGGGGTTGGGTTGGGTAACTTCAGAGGTCCCCTCCAGCATCTGTGACTACACCGCAGAATATTGTTCATTTGTAGTTTGATGTTCTACAGTGTTCTACTGTCTTAAGTCATTTGCCAAGGTTTACTTTGCTTTGCTTTATTTCAACTAAAACTAATTTTTTTTCCTGATGGGGTGGGTATTTAAGTGTACTTGTCCAACAATAACACCATACGAATATTTCACTCTTGGCTGTTTTTCTGTCTTTCTTGATAGATATGCTTTGTCTCTATCTACGATAAAGCCAGAATAAGAAGGAATGGGTAAAATTGCAGTCTCAGAATATTTTTGAAGAATTTTCCTAACAATGAATTAAATATTGGAACGGGTTACTGAGGAAGGTTTGTAAAACCCTTTTCCCTGAGGTCTTGGAAAATTGGGGTTGTTTCTTCTCTCTGAGTTAGTTTTAGATGTCAAAAGGAGGGAGAGCTGGGGGGATGGGTGGGTTACCTAATCAGTGGTATTTGGTAGCTTCTGGCTTCTGGCCAAAGGGAATGAAAGGGGTGGGAGGAGTACCAGGAAGGACAAATTAAATTGGGGATGGGGAGGCAAATGGGAAACAGTTTACCTGATTGTACCTGAGAGGAAACTCAAATGTTTTTCTGTAGATTCATATAGCAGTATTACTTCACTGTTCTTTTCAAAGATCCATTCTTCATAAGTTTGTCTTTAAGTTCAACTTATCTGGTGACCGCACTCTCATTTTAATCTGTCTTTTGTTTTCATTTTTCTCTCTTAATTGGGAAAAAAGTACAGTCTATCTGAGAGGATACCTTGGGACAATTGGAAAATAATTACGTATTAAATCGAGTGGTTTAGAAGATAAATATAATAGAAATTTAATAATGAAGTCTTCCTGTAAGATAGTGGGCTTGAGCTGGACATTGAAGGATCAGGAGGACATAAACCAGCAAAGTCAAAAGACATCAAGGCAGGAGGAGAAAAACTAAGCATCAGTGAAATATGACTGGTCCTGGTTTCTACAGAACGTAATGAGAAAAACCAAATAAACTCGACAGGAAATGTGGTATTTAGGGAGCAATAGAAAATAAAGTTGGAGAAATAGGTGCGGGGTAAGATTAGAATGAGAGGGCTCTGAATGCTCTGTAGAGGTGATTGGATTTGAGGCCTGAGCAAATATTGGAATTTTTCACATTGGAATAGTTTTTAAAACAGCACAATAATTCTTCCTTTTTTCTCTCGATGGAAATAGAATAAAGCACAAACAAGGAAATAACAACTTTACTAATGGTAGAGCCATCTGTATTATTAGAAATCCCCAAGGGAAGAAGATATAAAGGAATTCCATTCAGCTTTTTATATATGCTTGTTATATCCACGAATGGAACAGTTTTTTTTTCATGCAGGTGTACCCAACCACTAATTTTTGCAAATGTGACTTTTTTGGTAGTTAACTATTTATAATAGTTTTCACAAATCAGTATTTTTTTTTTAAACCAAACTTACGTTATTTTATTGGTGTCAGGAGCACCTGGTTAGGAGCAGGTTGGCATTTGCTCTCCAGTTTGTGGAGAGTTGCCTGAGTCACACCCAGGATGTGTCAGAAGCAGGACTTGAGCAGGGAGGGATCTTTCTACCTCTGAGACCTGCTGTGCATCCAGTGCTCCCCACAGCCTCTCAGTGCTTGTTAATCTGTATATAAAGTCTATGGAAATACAGTGTTGCAATTGAAATTACACCTGAAACATTTTTTCCTCTGAAGATCCTTAAAAACACCATTTTGGGTGAAGGGTTGTGGCCTAATTATTTGATTGAATAAAGGAGAGAAGAGATCTTAAACTAAACAGATACTAGAAGGAAGACCTTGTTTGGAAGGCTGTATCTGTGACTCTGGACTGTCAGTTATTCTGGATCTGTTTCCTCATTTGTAAAACAAAGTTAGACTTGATATAACCTCTAAGGTCCCTTCCACCTCAAAAATCTTACGATTCTTGTGACATAGTAGAGAAATATTACTTCGTTTGTTTAGCATATTCACCAATCACAAAATCTTTTAAATTCCTTTACCTGGTACATAATGTGTTGGTGGACTGACTGGCTACACATTCTTTTCTAATTTAATATATATAAAGTTATATGTAAAGTTTAATGATCATTAATTTTAAATAATCACATATCTTTTGAAAATACATTGTAGAAAGGACAGAATTATAGTAAAAGAAGAAATCCTTCTACAGATCTTAATAAATAAGAAGTGGTATAAATGAGCTAAAAAGATTGATATTCTGTAATATTTCAGGGAATACATGATTACTCCAAATATGCTCTAATTGCTTCCTGTCTATACCACCTCATCCAGTGCAATAATTTTGTCCATGCTGTTCTATAAATCCTCCATAGAGGATTTAACTCAATATGCCTTTTATGCCACCAACCAGTTGGAGTCTGAAGTACCATATTCCTGGAACTGTGCTTTATGTTGGTTACTGTTTATTCCCCTACCACTAGAACAGAATGTTATATATATTGTCATAGGCATTTTTGGTTATTTTTGGTGACAGTGATAATTGTTCACTTCCCAGTGTAGAGAGGCTGGTATTTTTTTAGAAATAATTGTTAGTTAAAAATAAATGACATCAGTAAAACATTTTTGATCACTTATTTTAAAAACTTTTAAAAATTACTAATAGACAGTTTTTATGTAAGTGCTTTTTATTGGGGAGAACAGAACAGAATTTTTCTTGTTGCTTCATTTTTCTTGTTCGTGCTGTGCTTCTCATTTGTCCTTGAGCTGACTAAAGGCAATCTACTTTTTTTTTAATCATTGATATATATATATATATATATTTTTTTTTTTTAATGAAGGGAAGGAAAATGGAAGGTGAGGCAGTTGAAGCAATCATGGAGGAGTCTGAAACCTTCATCAAAGGAAAAGAGAGAAAAACATATCAGAGACGCCGGGAAGGGGGCCAGGATGAGGATGCTTGCCATATATCACAGACCCAGGCGGATGGGAGTGAAGTGGTTCAGGAGGTAAACAGCAGTGTCCAGATGGTCATGATGGAACAGCTGGACCCTACCCTACTTCAGATGAAGACTGAAGTCATGGAGGGTGCAGTACCTCAGGAAGCTGATGCTACTGTGGATGACACACAAATAATAACACTTCAAGTTGTTAATATGGAAGAACAACCTATAAACCTTGGGGAGCTTCAGCTTGTTCAGGTCCCTGTACCAGTAACGGTGCCTGTGGCCACCACTTCTGTAGAAGAACTGCAGGGGGCTTACGAGAACGAGGTCTCTAAAGAAGGCCTGCCGGAAGGCGAGCCCATGATTTGTCACACGTTACCTTTGCCTGAAGGTTTCCAGGTGGTAAAAGTAGGTGCCAATGGTGAGGTTGAGACATTAGAGCAGGGGGAGCTGCAGCCCCAGGAAGATCCCAATTGGCAGAAAGACCCAGACTATCAGCCACCTGCCAAAAAGACAAAAAAAACCAAAAAGAGCAAACTGCGTTACACGGAGGAGGGCAAAGACGTGGACGTTTCTGTGTATGACTTTGAGGAAGAGCAGCAAGAGGGCTTGTTATCAGAAGTCAATGCTGAGAAGGTTGTTGGTAACATGAAGCCTCCAAAGCCAACCAAAATCAAGAAGAAAGGTAAAGTGAGACTGCCCGCAACAGAAGTAGAACAGAGCCTAACCAACATTGTGTATGAGTGAATCTAGTGTTGATTTGTTGTAGGTAAAATTCTTATTAACCAGGCTGAAAATAAATTCTGGGATTATTTTTCCCCACATTAAATATTTTGGGTTTTAATGTGTGTCTATAATATCAGTGAGCTTGAAGGTAGAAATTCAGGTAAGATTTACCTAGAAAGGCCAGTGAAATTTAGAGATCCACAGGCAAGTTAATCTAGAAATCCATGGAACAATCCAGGGACATTAAAGCTTTGGCTAAAATCCTTTCCTTGTATACAGGTGTAAAAAAGACATTCCAGTGTGAGCTGTGCAGTTATACATGTCCACGACGTTCAAATTTGGATCGACACATGAAAAGTCATACTGACGAAAGACCACATAAGTGCCATCTCTGTGGCAGAGCTTTCCGCACAGTCACCTTGCTGAGGAACCACCTAAATACTCACACAGGTGCTATAGGGCAAAGGGATGGAATGAGGGGAGGGCTGCAAGGGGTCTCCTTTTTAGAACAGAAAGTGTGGGGTGTATAGATGATGCTTTATAAGAAATTTCTTGTGGACAGCTGTTTTGGATAGTCTTTCTGGTGGTGGAGGCCAGGCACAGCATTGAGAAGAGCCTGGACTTGGAGGCAGGAGAAGTGTAGGCTTGCATCTTCCCTCTTCAACTTAATGGTAAGATGAAGAGCCAGGAAAGACCTTGTAGTTAATGTGGACTGTGTATTCCCTCAGCAGTCTTGGAGCTTCAACTCCATCATGCTTCTATAAATCAGCAAAGCATTGGATGCAATAGATTTTATAAGACATCAATAAAACATTAGGTTAGAAGCACTGATGCTGATCTCTCAGAACTTGTGTACAAATCCTTCTCCTGACACTATTTGTGTGACCATGGGGGAAGTTCACTAGCCATCCCCGATTGGACTGGATGGGCTGTGCCCTGAGGCTTCTTTGAACTAAATTGCCATGATCCTGTGAAAGCTATCCATTGGTGCTATCCCTTCTGGCACCAAGGGTCACCTCTGTGCCCAGATAATGACCTCATCCATCTTTGAATATCAGATTTATATATAACTGGAAAAGACGCTAGGCCATTTAGTACAACCTTCTTCTCTTATAGAGTAGGAAAGTGAACATCAAGGAGGTGACCTGCCTTGTCCAGGGTCACTGTGCTAAAATAGTTTTATGCAGATATTATCTTCCTTGAACCTTACAGCAACCCTGGGAGGGAGGTGGTAGCATTACAGTACCCCATTTTACAGATGTGAAAGTTGAAGTATGCCCAGGATCCCACAGCCTGGAATTGTCTGAAGACAGATCCTGACTACAGACCCCACTGAGCCACCTAGCTGCAATATTGCAGATTTAAAAATTGGTATTCTTGAATCTAGAAGAAATAGGCTAAGTAGCAGCAAATGTGTACAATTAACCACAATTATCAGGAGGGTGTGAAACTGTTGACTAGATCTTAAAAGAGAATAACCAGTAGCTCCCACCCATGAAAAGTCTATGCTGCTTTCCAAATGTAGAATCCTATGATATAGGCCAAAAATGGACAGTCAGACTGTGATCAGCTAGAAACCTGCTGCATGTTATTTTTGTGGTAGAAGAGGCAGATCACCAGAAAACATGCAGTTCAAGACTGTTAAGGAGTTGAAACAGGAGTACTGGATGTTAACTGTGTCTTGATGCCATCACATTCACCTGATGATACTGGCTTGCCCCCTGGTGTGGTCCACCAGCATGGTGATTCTTAGTAGTACCAGTCCAGAATCACATACTGCTTTCAGGTTTACAAAGCATTTTACAAAGGCTTTGATCTGGTAATGATGAGTGTCATCAATCGTTTCTAGCCTGTTGGAGTGAGTCAGTGTGATACCAAGGTTGGAGCACAGATGCTCATGACTTGTATGACCTTGGATAAGTCCTTTCCCCTTCCAGTTTCTCCGAGATCAGTTACCTTCTGTGAAATCCTGGCTCACATCATCCCCTCCACAAAGGCCTCCCCAACCTTGGACCTCGTGATAGTAATCTTGCCTTGTAACATTTTTCATATATTTGTCGTGCATTGTTTATTACAGATCTCTGTGCAGCTACTAGACTGAATTTCTCAAGGACAGGGGACATGTCTTTTCTAAACATTAGATCTGCAAGGCCTAGCACAGTGTTCTAACGGTGGTAGGTTCTTAATAAATGATGGTACTTAGGAAAACAGGGTTGACTTGTTTGTGTTCTTTCCTTTTAAGGTACTCGTCCTCATAAGTGCCCAGATTGCGACATGGCCTTTGTAACCAGTGGAGAATTAGTGCGGCATCGACGCTATAAACACACCCATGAGAAACCCTTCAAGTGTTCCATGTGTGATTATGCTAGTGTTGAGGTAAAGGTTACATTCTTCAGTCATCTTTTCCATAGAACAGATCTCTTCAGTGCTAGCGTAGAACACAGTTTCTTATGTTGAACGCTTAATTTAGGATTTGCCAATAATCAGTTCTTGATTATATATAAACACTGAGAGTAATTACTGGAATTTGGTGGGAGTGGGGTAGAGAGGGTTGTAAAATGAATCCTGAACCTTTACCACCACACCAGTTGTTTTTGTCATAGTGTACAATTGAGTTGCAATGGGGAGTGACAGTTGGGTAGGGGAGGGTGCAATTCCTTGACTGATAAATGTTCAGCTGTCACATGTAAAGTTGTACACATAGTTGGGGCAACTAAAGGAGCAGACCCTCCATAATGCCTGCTTTGAAGTTTGTCTAATAATGATGAAGATAGGGCAGATAGGTGATAGTGATGTGAGCAAAAATAAAAATGACTGTTAGTGAGTGGGCAGGAGGGTATCTGTAGGAATTAGAGGCAGAGAGTTAACCCTACATAGGTGGTCACTGAAACCATGGAAATAAATGGATTCTGAAGAAAGTGGAGAGGGCACAAGACCTACACATAGGCTCTAGTTTTAGTCATGACCATATTTACTAGGTTAGAGGCATCATCAGAAGACAGGGGATAGTCAGAACATGGGGAACAGTAGATTGTGGTCAAAAGAGCACCAGTTCTAATCTGGAATTTTGGTCCATGAAGTGATGGTCCATTGACAAGCACAAGGCAACAAAAAATGAGGATGTGATCCTTTAGAACTTTGGAGTTTGTCTTTAATGTCCTTAAACTGAGCTTTTGTGCTTAAACACTGCTAAAATTGCCATTTGTATCTTAGAAGGCTGATGACTTGATGCTTCTTTGCTACAGGTCAGCAAGTTGAAACGTCACATTCGCTCTCACACTGGAGAGCGCCCATTCCAGTGTAGCTTGTGCAGTTACGCCAGCAGGGACACATACAAGCTGAAAAGACACATGAGAACTCATTCTGGTATGCTGCTCTTTATGATTAGACTAAGACTGCTTTTTTTCAGACGTTGGCTTTGTTTTAGTAGATCATCTGTCTGGGAATTCTTGACCCACTTGTTACTAAATGGACAACTAACTGGCATGTAATAAACACGTGTGGCAAAGTCTGGTTTCATTATTTTTAAAATTCAGGTTGATCTGTGATCTCATCATGTGGGTCACTCAGCAACAAGGCAGATCATATCCCATTCAGATTGCCTACCCATCTTGTGTAAGTCTGCTCCAGATCCTCCCCATCAGTTAGCCAGCAGGTCCACCAAGTGTGTTTGTGAAGTTATTTCTTCCTGACATTTCTGGGATTCCAGTGGACACATGGTGGGTTGTCTACCAGTTATCCTTCAAGCTTGCCAAATGATCAGCTCATCATCTTTTTCACTCATTCCTTTCTCGGACATCTTTTACTTCAGTTTTCCTTTTTAGTTCCTTATTGTTTAAGTGCTAAAACCTCCTCTTATCCACCACATTTTTCTGAATGGTACTTATTTTTACTTCTTTGGAAACCATAGTGTTACATGACTTTTAACCATTCAACAACACTGTTAAAATATTAGTATTCAAAAGTTGGGCCTTGATAACTTTCTGCTCATTAATATCAGGCAGAGCACCAAACAGGGAGATGTATGATCCCCCACAGGTATTTGCCACTGTCATAGAGGAGATCCGGTAGAGATTTCAAAGCTGAAGGAGAGATTCCTCATAGAGTGTGAGTTCTTCCAGGTGCTCCTCTTTGGGGATGACATTGTGCTACCTTGCCTCAAGCTTCAGAACAGAATCCTAGATAAGATCCATCACCATTTGAAAGGCTTTTGGCTTCTCTTGCTATACAGGAACAACAATCCCGCCATGCATCATTGTGTTCAACATCCTTCCAGTATCCATTTCTATAACCTCAATAACTTGTTCAAATAGTCATGTATTATACACCGCATCTTACTATTTTTAGTCTTCTAGCTTTGTATTACTCTGGCTCTTTGTTTTGATTGTATACATACTGAGGGTTCGGGAATGATGATGCCCTTATTAGTAATGAGTCTCTCTGTCTCAAAATATAGTCACTTTGTGGGAATTAAGGAAAGGGGCATGCTATCCTACGCTAACCATGTCTGCTGCCTTCCAGTTCTTGAAAGTATTTATGATATATGGCTGTGAGGTTTCTGTGTGGGTCAATAAGTCTTAGACCTCTCTTATTCTTTATTCTAGAAATGAATTTTCTAACATAATTTTCACCTTGCCCATATCTACCTTTGCACTAAGAGTCAGCAAGTATCAAATACATGTTTTAATTTGAAGAGTCTTAGCAATTCCTCGTTTCCTTTCCTTTTCATCTTCTGTGGCTGATACTGACTTAGCCACTGCATTCATTTATAGTCTTTTTGCAAATAACTCTCCCGAGTACTGCAGCAGTAGACAACCCGATATCCTATGAAATCATATTTCTCATCGCCTTACCTTGGGCAGCTACTTTGTCCCTCCGAGGACTTGGGACTTTCTTCCCTTGAGCAGTAACTTTCTGATACCTTTAGAGCAAGAAGGCTGTGGTTGATGTGTTTGAGTTTTCCCCCACACTATATTTGCTCTTTGGTCATTGAACAAGAATCTCTGCTTTACCAGCAGCCCAGATTAGTGTTTATAGATGGCTGTATCTGATTCTTAACACTGAAATCTGCCACTCTGCCTTTCTCCTACTCTCCTACACCTTTACCTGCGGAAGCAGAAATTGGCCACCTGGGACTGAGAACTATTTTATGTTTTCGTTGATTTGTGTGCTACCATGGCTAAAGGATTCATTCCCCAGTGACCAGCTTACTAACAGTGAAGAATCTGGTCCTTGGAAAGCAGTCTTCCACTGGTGTTTTATACTCAAAGATTTTTCAGTATGGAAAAATCTGATAAACTTTTTGTTCTTCTTATATAACCCTTCAGTGGATTGCCTTCCTAGGACTTTGTAGAGAATAGCTGAGCTCTCTAGGTGGAATTCTTGTTTGAAAGATGACGTTTGTGTATCCCAAGTTGAGTTTTTTAATCAATTTGCTAATTTATGGAAAACTTCTAGGCTGTTATGCTTCTCATGTTCCTTTTCTCCTCTGATAAGCACCAGTATCACTGTAAGGTCAGAAAACAAAAAACTTTAAATTCTCTAACAGTTGCTAGAAAAAGAGAAAAAAGAATCTTAGTAACTGACAGTTGATCTGAGAGTTCTAATAGACTCTTCAGAGTCTTGGGAAGGCTGATGTAAATCTAGACAGTAGCTTGCTGAAATAGATTTTCTTAATTGTCCTGTGGTTTATGAAGCTTTGATTATTTAGACCCATCTTAAGTCAGAGTTATATAACAAACGTGTTCAACTCTGTTTCTTCTTAAGGTGAAAAGCCGTATGAATGTTATATTTGTCATGCGCGGTTTACCCAGAGTGGCACAATGAAAATGCACATCTTACAGAAGCACACGGAGAATGTGGCCAAATTTCACTGTCCACATTGCGACACTGTCATAGCCAGAAAAAGTGATTTGGGTAAGTTGTTTAGCTGTTTATTAATCAGAGGTCCTCCTTGAAGAGTGTGTGAAAACATGAGCATTAGAGTGGAGTCAGGATGAGCCAACTGGTGCAGACCTGCAAACTGGCATTTGTGCACATGCCTGGGTTTGACAGAAAGTAATTGCTTTGTTGCCATTTCTCTTGTTTCTCCAAGAAGAGTAGCATTCAGGCTGAAAGGTTTTTACCCCTGAAAACAATTCACCAACAGAAACCATTTGATGGAATTATTTTAGCAGAGCACTTTGTATTAGGTACTAGGAGATGCAAAGTGTAGGTAAAGTAACAGGCTCTCAAGTTTATAATCCAGTTAGTGACAAACAGGCAATTATAATATATGTTATGTGAGCGATGCCTAGAAAGATACAAAGCAAAGTATTCACTGAGGTTTGAGGGTTCTCACCCAGGCTAGTGCCTGTGGAGGAATTGTTATTTGAGTTAGGTTTTAAAGGATGGGGACAAATTCCAGCAAAGGAGCAAGGCATTCTGGGCATAGGAGACAACACGGAAGCCATGTAAACGTTATGGTTGGGTAAACTGAGAAAACTGACACTTAAGAGTACAGGTCCAGGAATAATATTAAATTAGACTCAAAGAGCTAGGTTGGTGCCAGATTGTGGAAAGCATTAAGTGCCAGATAGAAATTTAAATCTGACTCAGAAGGTAAAGAAACCCTTTAAGATTTCTGTACAGAAGAGTGACGTGGCCAGAGCTGGGCATTGCAAAAGAAGAAAAAGTACATTTTTATCAGACCATTTCCCAGTTATGAGTCAGGTCCTCTCAGGAAGTGAAATATTTGTCACAGCTGAATTCAGCCCTTATAAGCCTTGTCATGGCATATTATGTCAATTTATTCTTCACAGTTGAAAATTTGCTGAGTCTTAAGAGAGGTAGTGTTGCTCATACTTAACGTGTGTTGTTCAGACAAGAACTTGTGTAAAGCTAGACAGTTTATTTACTAGGTTTCATGTTAAATGCATTTTTTGTAGAATTAATCAAAAACACTTTCTTAGATGCTATCCAATTTAGTATTTTCACATGTCCTTTAATTGAGGTAGAGGATAAACCTGTCTTGTGACATAACATAGGCCCTTTTTTTGAATGGAGACTTCTTTTTTGCTCATAAAATAAATGAACTTGCTAATGAAGACTGGAAAAATTGGAGCTGAAATCTAAACTGATACCCTGCTTAAGAAAAGGCAATAATGTGATATGATTATATTGGAAAGGAATTTTAATAATAATCTAGAACTTCTAAGCTAGAAGTAACATTTACATGTATTATCTCACTTGATCCTCACAGGCCTGTGAGGTTATAGAGTACACATGCTGTTTAGTGCCATTTACAGATAAGAACCAAGCCTGCAGAGGGTGAGACTGTCAACCCAGGAACTAATACTGACTCAGAGCTCAAAGCTGTGAATTGTGCCACATGGCATTTTAGTTCAATGTTATCTTTTTAAAAAAAACATAAAGAACAGATATCAAATAATTTATGAGGCATCATATTTGGACACTGTAGGAAAGAATAAATAAAAGCTTTGATCCCTTCCTGCCCTCAGATTGCTTACATGCTATAATAATTAACTTGAAAGTGAACGACCCAAAAAAGAAAGTCCTCCAGAAAGACAAAGCACAAGGATGGTGTTATGCAAAGGGGAGAACTAGGCTAAAATTCTAGCTATTGTAGACCATAGAAAGTAGCACTCAATCTAAAAGATTTTACCCCTGAGTACAATTCACCAACAAATTCCATTTGATGAATTACTTCAGCAGCACTGTGGTATTAGGGAAAGGGAAAGTTTAGGTAAGGTATGGGCTCCAGTCAAGGAGTAACAAACACCATTATAATACACAATTATGTGAGGGATGCCTTAGAAAGATTAAAATAGTGTTAAATGAGGTTTGAGTGAAATGGTTCTCACATGAGTTGGTTCCTCCGGAGGATTTATCTTCAGACAGCTGCTTCTATCTGAGCCTCAGCGCCCTCACCCTGTAAGTAGAAAGGATTGCTTGCTCACACACTTGTGAGGAAAGTGGCTTGTGAGTCTTAAAGCACAGCATATGTGGTCTGCTGTTTTATAAATGTGAGTTAAAGTCAGCTAGCTAAAGATATGCCTTTAGTGCGGGGATTAAGTATTCACTAGAATAGAGTTCATTTGCTTTTTATTTTATGCATCAAAGTATGTATTGGCATTCTTTCAGGTGTCCATTTGCGAAAGCAGCATTCCTATATCGAACAGGGCAAGAAATGTCGTTACTGTGATGCTGTGTTTCACGAGAGGTATGCCCTCATTCAGCATCAGAAATCCCACAAAAATGAGAAGCGTTTCAAGTGTGACCAGTGCGACTATGCATGCAGACAGGTAATCTTTGAGGGCTTCCCAGGAGGGTGAGAAAGCACTTACTACCTCCTCTTGCTCATTTGTACTTAATGGACCTATTTGTATGACACAGGAGAGGGTAGGATGTATCAAAACGCAGTCTTTGACTACATAAAGGACTGCCTAAGCAATTTATGTGGGAACAAGTGCAGAAATAGAAGAAAAGTTTAGAAAAGTTAGAAAAGGAATAGGAATGGGGCAGGGGGGCGGGGGAGGAAATGGAAAATTGGAATGTTATGTGATAGAGGAAAACTTCAGTCATCTTGGCACTTCGTATTATTCAAATGACCTCTAGTGCAGTGAAGAACCTTTGACCTGTCTATGTCTTCAGGAGCTTTGAATGAATCAGTTTTGAAAACTGAAGAATATAAAAGAAACCTCCTTTATTTCCTCATTAAATGTTAACCAGAAATGCTCAGTAATATTGAGACTTAACTTTAGGAGGTCTGTCAGATACTTTAATTCAGTAGCAGGCAGTGCTTCCTGAGCCCATTTTCTTACACTCTCAGGAACGGCACATGATAATGCACAAACGAACGCATACTGGAGAGAAGCCCTATGCCTGCAGTCACTGTGACAAGACCTTCCGCCAAAAACAGCTCCTGGATATGCATTTCAAACGCTATCATGACCCCAACTTTGTCCCTGCTGCTTTTGTCTGTTCTAAGTGTGGTAAAACATTTACACGCCGGGTAAGTGCTGAATTTTCCTTTTCTTATACATTTTCTCTCATGGTGAATTCTTCCCTTCTTCATATTAGTGGACTCTACCTTTTGCATCACTTGGATTTATTTAGAACTTGTGTACCTGCATCCTTAATGTAAAATACCTGAAGTTCTTTTTATAAATAATATAAGCCAGTATTTCTGTGGTGCCTTGAGGTTCAAAACACCCTGTAAGGCAGACTGCCCTACTGTTACCTCATTTACAGATGAGATTTACCCACAGGTAGACATAGCAGGGGTTAGGGCTTCACCCAGGGGTCTTCATGCCTATTGTTTTCCCCTTTACGAAAGTAAAGAGACTATTCTGAGTCTTCTTCGCGTTTTGTTTTAAAAGAATGAAGGTCCTGCTCTGTGGCCTGTTTTGTTAGTCAAACGCTTGTTTTTCTTCTTCTGCTTAGAACACAATGGCAAGGCATGCTGACAATTGTACCGGTCTGGATGGTCTAGACGGAGAAAATGGAGGCGAGGCCAAGAAAGGCAAGCGCGGGCGGAAAAGAAAGATGCGCTCCAAAAAGGAGGAGTCCTCCGACAGTGGTAAGCGCTGGGCCTCCTGGCTCCCCCAGGCCAGATTTCCCCCTGTCACACTAAGTATTTAATGCATTGTGGTGCTTGCTAATACTAATTATGTCCACACTTAAGAAGAGTGGCTCAACCCCAGGGCCATGTAGGAAGTTTTCAGATTGGCGTACAAAAATGTTCACTGCTTCGTAATAATTACATGTGTAATGGTATGCTGCATGACAGCCATAAAGGCATATTATCTAGGCATTTTAAGGGGGTTTTTTGGTTTCTTTTTAAAGAAATTGTGTGGGGAAATTCAGACTGTATATGTGAATTGTCCCATTCAAGTAACAATGGCCCTCTGATCCAGGAAAGTGGCTTCAGTTGCTGGTACTCATCTTACCTCCTACCATGAAGATATAGGACTAAATATTCTCCAGCGTCCCTTTCCACTTTCCAGTTTAGTCTGGCAACCTGTGGTATTTTAATTGTATGCTTTTCTGCATCTGGACCTTCTATCTCCCCCACATCTGGCTTTAAAAAACTTCAGCAACATAAAATTAAAATGAATATCCAGGTTCAGGTGCAAAGGAGTCTGCCTTGATAATATTAGCAGAAACCCCACAAGAGTGTTACACATGTACACACCCCGAAGGTGCAGAAAGATAATTCATATAAATATTTTTCCACTTTTTCACTCTACCAATCCCTTTCCCCCTTCTGCACCCCACGATTTTGCAAGAAGAAAATGCTGAACCAGACCTGGATGACAATGAGGATGAGGAGGAAACTGCCGTTGAAATTGAAGCTGAACCAGAAGTGCAGCCTGTGACTCCAGCCCCACCACCGGCCAAAAAACGAAGAGGGAGGCCACCAGGCAAGGCCAGCCAGCCCAAGCAAGCTCAGCGTGAGTTACTGCCCCTGACTCAGGCAGCAGGAACTGGGGGCTCCCAGCCTAGACACACAGACTGGTCATTACCCTGCTGTGGCAGCAGCTGTTTGGGGGCTTTTTTTTTTTTAAAACCCATTTACCATAAAAATGATGCCCCCACCTCTAGACAGCTTTTAATCCCATCGTCCTATTCTGAAGAACATTTTGTGCTGTTACATGGGATGGGAATTAAATCAAGGCAAGTCAAATCATGTTTCCACTCTGCATAGGATCTTTCTCTGTCACAAGAGTTTGATAGTAAAATGTTGGCAAGGTGGGCAGGAGGAGGCATTGTCTTGGCTTTACATGTAGGATTCAAGCAAGAAGGATGTGTAGGTTGTAATTCTGTGCATCTATTTAGATAATTTCCATGTATGTGTGTATACGTACAGTCTTTGGGAATAACGATGCATGCAAGATTGGCCTAAGAACCACTTAAATTAGCCAGATAAGTTGTTACGTTCATTCTTTTGAAGACACGGAATAAACGATCCTCCCCCTCCTTTTTTTTCTTGTGATATCTCTGAAATCTTCTTAAGGGGAGCTGTTCTTCCCTGTAAAATTGTGCTCTGAATGGTTTCAGAGGTAATACTTTGATTGTTGTGAGAGCCCTGGCTCCTTTTTACATTCATGAAAGCCTGCAGTAGATGGGATGATAAAAGAGCTTAGAGCAGACATTGTGCAACTGTTCCCATCATTTTCATTTGTGTAGTCTTCTTTTAACTTCTGGAAAACCTCTTTTAAGCCACAGGGATCAGTTCTTCAGGGAAATAGCAGAGTTTGTACTTAAGATCGCTGCCTTTACTGCCTCCCCACCCTGACCACACGAGGATGTTCTCTGTGCACCCTGTGTAAAACTCTTGAGTTGAGCCTGTTGTCATCTTAGCCTGTCTCGGCACTGTGGTTATCTAGCCTGTACTTGAACCCTTACTGTGAGGGAATTTTTCTTTGTGTCTCCTACATGGTAGTGGTGAAGTCGGTGGTTAATTGTGAAATGGAAGTACCCCATCTCTTCCTGGCTTATAGGGGGTTCTAAGAATGCCGTAGCAGCTGTTCTGCATAACATGGAAAGCCAGGAAAACAGATTTTCATTCCTGCCTCAGTAGGTGGAGTTTTCTTTCAAATGGCTTCACCTCCTTTGCAAACTATGAAACAGACTTGGTTGCCAAAACAAACTAAGAGTTTTAACATTCAGGAAAAGTGTTTGTAGGTGCTTATCAGCATTTTGCTTTTCCTGATCTTCCTCCTTCTCCCAAGGGCCCTCCCTGCCCCCCCCCCCCCAGCATGTGCCCAACTGCTTGCTGCTCTCTCTCCCAAATAATCTTGCACATAAATATTCTGTATTTGTTCCTTTATCTAGGCAGCTGTGGCATCATAAATGGACAGCTGGCCTAAGATCCCTGAAGCAATGGCTTTAGGTCACACCTTTGACATGGGCTGACTTTATGCAACCCTGAGCACTCAATTTCTCAGGGTCCTGGGCAAGTCTCTGAAGACCCTTAAGTTGCAAAGAAAATGCCAGCCTACATTGGTAGAATGACTTTCCTCCCCTGGGAATTTCCTTTGTCACTAAAACCACAGTTCCACTCCCTATCATGATTCTCTTTACATCTGCTCTGTATTAATAAATACTTGTTGATAGATTTAAACTGGGATGTGTTTTTTAAAAAAGCATTTTAATTAAGCAGATATTGAAATGGGGTGCCAATTTTTTGCTGGTTTCTGGGGTGTAACAGTTTGTTTCCAGAGATACTGGTAGTCACTAGTACGTAAGTATTAGAAAGGAAGAGTAATGGGTCACATTCGAGTGGAACGAGGTACCTAGCCTCTGCTTGCCAAATGATGGAAGAAGTTCATGTTGTACTAACTAGGGCATGTTCTGTGTGTTCTCTCTACAGCCATGTTTATTTAGAGTTGACATGATTTTAACTGTACAGAGCCACTCTGGACATCATAGTCTCATAGTGACCCTTTGTGGTGTCTCTTCTGAACTGTGCTATCAGGACATTTGTACTCCACTGTTAAGGCATCCTAATTAGGAACCTCAATATAAAGAGGTTGAAAATGATGCCATATGAGAATCTATTGGAGTTGAAAGAACCGGGGGTGTTTAACTGGAAAAGACGAGGCTTGAGAGGGAACACAAGACCTCTTGAGCTATTTGGAAGACACTTATATGTAGGACTGTTCTGCTTGGCCTCACAAAGCAGAATGGAGAATTAGTGAAAGTCATGTATAGACTTAGTGTAAAATAAAAAACAGCTTTCTAACAGAGACCTCCTAAAGCACAAGGGGCTGCCTCCTGAAGTAGTAAGGGCCCGCTCACAAGAATTTTTTCATTCAGGGATACTGGTTCAAGAAGAGGCTGGGAGAGATCACCTTTAAAGTCTCTTCCCCTTCTGTGATTGTATTTAACAAGAGAAAGAAATGGAATATTTTCTTTAGGGGATTTTGACATTTGTTTTTTGTGTTTCTCCCTATTCTCCTCAATAGCTACAGCAATCATTCAGGTTGAAGACCAGAACACTGGTGCAATTGAAAACATTATAGTGGAAGTCAAAAAAGAACCTGATGCCGAAACAGTAGAAGGTGAAGAAGAAGAACCCCAGTCTGCTGTGGTGGAAGCTCCCAATGGAGATCTCACTCCAGAGATGATTCTGAGCATGATGGACCGGTGATGGAGGAAGGCTCTGCCCACTGAACTGGCCTGGGCTGTGTTTAAACGGCTCAATCTTATTTTTTTCTTCTTCTTTTGTTTTTTTGGCTTTGGGAAATGCATCATTTTAGACCATTTTACCAAACATACTGGGAACTAAACTCTTCAAAGATTATGGTAGAAAATGTGATTTAACTAGAACTTGCTGTTTGATGTTAGCATTGCAGATCATGGAACGTTAGAATACACACTGAGTCCTTGAGGGGGTTGACGATGAAATTTGAGATCCACATTGCAGTGATGGTCCAAGGACCATGTTTACATCTGACCAGTTTTGTAGATGGAAATGGAGACATTGGAGCCCTTCCCTGAAGCCCTTAATGGTAAACCACTCCGGAATTGCCACCAAGGTTTCCCAAAGTTCTACAGCCCCTTCCTAGAAGAGTTTTTAATTGTAAATGCAGACTTGGAAGGGTCCTAGACTTTTCAACCATTTTTATTTTTGCTTTTCCCTGACTCCCTATGGCTTGGAGTTAGCTGCACACCAGTAATATGGCATGCTATGATTGATTTCTGTCCTGAACACTTTGCTGCTTTCTTAGCAAAGCATCTGTTATGGTCAAGCTTGTAAATACCTGGTTTTTGTTTGTTTTTTTTTTTTTACATTTTAATCTTTTCCATTAATTAAGAGGTTGAAAAGAAGTGCAGTTTCAGAAGCCCAGCATTTTAATTAACTTACAAATTAAGTTACAACAAACTCAATAGTATGTAAATGTTGGAAAAAAATTAATGGATCACAATCACGTAGAAGAAGGTACCCAGACTATTGCTTGCTGAATAATGGGAGTCCACGTGGAACGTTTTTTATTCCGAGCACATGGAACTGGCATTGGAACCTTGTATAATTAACTGTTATGATTTCACATCTACGTTTTCTTTGCTCTGTTTTATAGCTGTATTTTTGTGTTTTACAAATCCTCTGTAAGGCAAAAACAGCGGTTTTAAGTGGGTCATGGTAGCCCTTGGAAAACCTGGGCCAGGAAATTTCGCTAGGTCAGTAATTTAAATTTTGGATCTTAAAAAGAAACAATAATGTGAAACAAACACAACTTTCAAAACAAATGATGCTTGTATATGGACTGTCATGTTAAAAATGTAAGCTTTTTATAGAGTCTTGCTGATTTCAAACAAATTTTTCTTCTATGTATCGCTTTTAAGAAAGGCTATAAGTATAGCTATCAGACTCTAGGTTGATGCATTTTTGTACTTCGCTGTACTGTGTGATATTTTTCATTATTTTAGAAGGCCAACATGAGAACTGTAATAAAATATGTAATGGGGGTTTGAAAGCTGGGAAGGTGAATTATACTGCTGTACAGCTAATAAATAATAATGGATTAACATGTGCTCTAGACAGCTAGTTTCGTTTGAGCTGTGTAAGAACTCAGTTCCTGGCTTGATAGGGTTTTGTCATCCCCAGACTTATTTCAAGCTGTTCTCCAGCTGCCACTGGCAAAGCTGCCAGGCTTTTGTTTTCTTTTCTGCCCTCAGATGGCATGCCGTGTTCCTGGGAAGTCAGGGCCTGCTCCAGCATATGGAAAAGAGCCCACAAAACGACTTGGATTTTGAGGGACATGTCGATTATTGAATTCCTGTGAAGTTTGCTGGGGGAGAAGAATGTGTTAATGTTAATGAATTCCCTCCAGGTCTGAAGTGCTGAATCCCAAGAAGCATTTCTGTCTCTTGTTCTCTTTGTTCCTAACACCCACTCTTTCAGAGAAGTCACAAACCTTGGGACGAAAGAGGCCCTATAGGTAGTTAAGGATCCAAGCCACCAGATTACAGGAATCTTGAAAATCCAGCATGAATCAGGAACGTACAAGATCCCAGAAAGTAGAGGTGGTCATAGCGTATAGTCTGACATCAATGAGAAAGTAGAGTGGACTAATCAGAAAGTTCCTTGCTATCAGTGAGAAGTCTCAGAGAATAGTTCCATCAGTGAGTGACACGTTGTCCTGCCATTGACTCAAGCGCTATGCACCAGCTTTCTTGTCAAGGTCATCTCCAGTGACAGCAGCAGCCACCCTTCTGTGGGAGGACTTTTGATGGTTACTGTCTTTGCCTTTGTCATTCTTCTGAATTAGACCTCTGCCTAATGCCACAGGGAGAATTCCTCTTTTCCTTGTGCCTGCTTTTCAAACTTTGACTGAGCTCATTAATACCTTGTTCAGAATCTTTGAAAGTCATTGCCAGGCCAAGCAGCACAAGCAAGCACCTCCATTCTCATTAGCTGTAGATAACATATGTGTTACGTAAACATTTCTCTTTGACTCATCCTATTGTCTTACGCCTGGTAACAAAGGGAATATGGGTATAATCTGAGCACACTCTAGTGGGGGAAATGTCTATTATTCTTTAACACATCAGGCGGTTGAGGAGGAGGGAAATGAGAACTTTGGGCACCACTTCCAGTTCCCTTCTTGGGATTCGTTGTCACTCTGTTGTGTTTTCTGTATTGTGTGGTGGTTAACATTTCCCAAGCGCCCACCATGTACCCTGATCTGTACAGAACGTGGGGAAAGACAGTCTCTGCTTTTAAAAAGCTTCCATCACTTCTTCCTCCCACTGAGGCTCTTTATTTTTCCCTGGATGTACTTGTCATTTTTAGAAGTTGAATCCCATGTTTCCAACTTGGAGATCCTTGGTAGTCTTGATGTCAGTCATTCTAATTAGGATCATCTGTCAGGTCCACAAACGTGGTTCTTCAACTGTGCTGCAAAAGTCCCCTAAGAGCCAAGTGGTCTGCATTGCTTAGTTTTATTTCTTCCTTGCCTGTGGTTTTCATATCACCTAAGGGTCGGGAGACCTGTTGTCAGGCTTAACTTGAAAAACGGTCACAGTTTAGTCCTGAAGAGGTGAAGTGGTTAGGAGTTGGTGCCATAGGATTCCAGTCCAAATTCACCCTCTTGTTCAACAGCCAAACTTTTCCACTCAGGATTCTGCTCAGAATCCTTGGCCTCATTCATGCTTGGCCTCATTCATGCTTCATCAAGCCTTTCTTTGCTCTCCTTTGTTGTCATGAGAGTAAGTTCCTTGTGTATTTTCTTTTTTTTCCTGCATGGTGGTCAGACCAACTCCATGTCAGTCATTTGTTATCTCTTGACATTGGTGCTTTCCCCTTCAAATCATTCTTGACTGTGACTTTCTCAGTTTAAGTACAAAGGCACTTAACATGAGACTCTTACCTTGGCATTTTATGGTTGAGATGATTTCTTTCTGATTTGAAGTATTTTATTAATCTTGATGGGTTAGGTCCCAGCAGTTTTCTTTCTCTGAAAAACTGGGGATCTTCATTGACGTTTCCATCTTATATCTGTCAGTGACCCACTCTATATTACATATTAGCCATTTTGCAGGAGTGGCCTGAAGCTCAAGTTGAATAGGGTCGTGTCCATGCAGAGCAGAAGGCCTAGGCCTGGAACTTAGGTCAACTCCAGGTTCAGTATTCTTTCCACGACACCAGCTTTTTCATATGATGGTCAGTTTTCTTGTGTAGAAAATGACTTAGCTCCCTTTCTCGACCTTAAGTACAAAAAAAATTAAAGTACTTCCTTTGCTTATTGAACTTTTGGGTCTGTATGGTCTTCCTGCCAGATATCTCTGCCCCATTACCTGAGTTCCTTTTGTTTTCTAAGACAGTGGTCTATACTTTATTTCTGACCTTACTCCAGATAATAGTCAACTTGTTCCTTCCCATGTGACCTACAAGGTTGACAGTTGTGGCTAGGTAAGTTTTTTATTTCCAGCACCTCCTAGATTCACAGTCACATCCCCACTTTGACCAGAGCAAAAAATTCTCAGAGCACTTATGGCTCAATAGCTTGGTGTCTTCCATGGTCTCTCTCCCCTTTTCAACTAATAATGTTTTTCCTTACAGCCTTGAAGTTTCTCCTCCAGTCCCCATCCCTAAGCAGCTTTGTAGAAATGCCATTTTTGTGACTCTTTCACCCATATCCACTTAATGTAGAACCATGTTTCCATGACCAGTGCTTCAGTATAGTGGAATGATAGTGATGGAGAGCCTTGCTTCAAGAGTCTGTGCCATGGTGGGTAATTGGTCTTTGTTCACAAAACTTTGACTCCTACTTATCTTCTTCTCTGGGGTTACCATCAATATCTGTTCTGGAGGGAAAGGTAAAACTGAGCTGTGATAGATCCCTGGGCTAATATCTCTTCTAACTCACCTTCATCCCTTCTTGAGGTTGTAGGTGCCAAGTGAACTCTGAATTGTTTGAAAAACCATGCAAAAGATACAAAATAATTGGTATTATCTCCCTTCCTCCGTCCCCTCAACTCCTTTGCTGTTTTCTCAGTGGGAGGGAATGGATCACCAAGTCCTGGTTCCATTAACATCTTAAATTTATAGCTTTTTTTTTTCAGCAAAAAATGGTTCCTTCACATTTTTTTTTTACTGCATTAAGACTTAAGAAAAATAGAAGAAAATGTCCTTACTTCTACATCATGTCTGATAGATGGTCAACCAGCCTTCGTCTGAGTATCTTAGAAATTCACTATTGAGCAAGACAGCCACTGCTCGACCCATCTCATCATTAGAGAGTTGTAATAGCTCCTCCTCTTTGTGTAACTTGCACCCCTTGATCTTTATCCTGCCCTTTAGAATTATATACAAGGAGTGTGTCCTTGCATGACTGCAGCCCAGGCTATCCTGAAAACTCACCTTCTTTGGGCTCACTGTTTGCATGTGCTCTTGTAGAATGGTGAAATTGCTCCAGACTTTAGATGACTTTATTCTACCAAGGAGGAGGTTAAGGCACAAAGTGGCTGTTAACTTGACCATCGTGGGACCAGAACCCAGGACTCCTTCTTGTCACTATGGTGTAATGCAGTGCAAAGTGCTACTTTTGCTACTTATGATGTTGCTAGGTCAAAAATGATTCATTTGCAGGTGAAGAATCAGGACACGTAGGGGAAAGATTGGTCTAGAAATAATTAGCAAGAGATGATCAGTTCTGAGCATTACCTTGTGGGAGCTATTCTTAAGCAGCCTTGGTAGATATGTCACCTAATTTCCAAACTCCTCAAATGGAGGCTAAAGTGTTCCCCTCTGCTAAAACGTTTTCTTTGCCTCATCCCCTTCATTTCATGCCCTCCCTTGGGGGCTTATGATCCCTGTTTATAAACTTTTAACTACTCTATTTGAATAATGAAATTTTTCTTTCCACAATCATTTGTGGGCAGCTAGATGGCACAGTACATCTGGGTCTTGAGTCAGAAAGACTCATCTTCCTGAGTTCAACTCTGACCTCTGATACTTCCTAGCTGCATGACCCTGACCAAGTCACTTCACCCTGTTTGCCTCAGTTTCATCATCTGTAAAATGAGCTGGAGAAGGAAATGGCAAACCTATCCAGGATCTTTGCCAAGAAAACCCCAAATGGGGTCATGAAGAGTCAGACAAGTGAACAACACAACACTTTTAGGTACCCTGAGTTATCACCATTTTATAGATAAGAAAAATTGAGGCTTGGTGGTTTTTGCTTGTCTGATCATGCAAATTATGATTCACTTTGGAATCTCTGAATGCATATCTGTCTTCACATTAAGAGATGTTTCCATTTTTGCTCCTGCCTTAGGTCATCTGATCCCACCCCCTTGTTGAACTGGCCATCTTCTGATAGCCAGAGGCAGCGCTGAGCCTGCACCGAGGTCTTCTGATTTCCACAGCCCAATGCCTCCATTCATCTGCTCTTACTCTGTATCCATCTTCTCCTAAAAATTTTCTTTGTTCTCACTCCTTTGCTCAAAAAGCAGTGCCTCTTGCCACTAGGATCAATCTCATCTTCATAAACCTCTCTGATCTAAATACTCTGCACACTTGTTCAAATCATCCAGCCATTTTCCCCTCAACTCTTGTATATTCAGGCTGTTGCTTCAGCCTCTATTGTCCTGTCTTCTTTATGTCCATCTAGTTTTTCGAGGTGTTTTCTAATGCCCTGGTTAAGTCTTCCTTGAGTACCTCTTCCTATGGTGATCTTTGCCATTTGGCAAGCTGGTCTTCCATCCACATAATGGCATAAATGTAGCTCTGTAGTGTGGTGGAAAGAGTACCGGATTTATCATCCAAAAACACATTCAAAACTCGACTTCCATTTAATTATCTTTTGAGCTGACCCAGGACACTGCTTCTCAGAAAGACCTGAATTTCCTCGTATGTAAAATGAGGAAGGGTGTTAGACCAGATGAGTGCCTTCTGACTCTCAATTCTATGATGACAGCAACTGGTACCTTTTGAGGCTCTCTGCCAGAAATGTTGCCCCCACTGAGCAATTTCAAAATCAGTGAAGGTGTTTCTGGTTAAATTGGAGAAATTCAACAAAGGTAGCATTAAAGCACTCATCCATCAACCCTGCGACCTACTCTCAATCCAATTCTTACTTGTTATAGAGCAGGGAAGACCCTTGAATGTCTGAGCTGTCTTGTAGTAAGTTTTGATTGAGAGAAAGGTGTGGACTGATGAGTAGGGGGAGGTGATTGCAAGGGAGGAGTGGGTGCTAAAGAAAGGCATCATCCTCTTTCCTTTGCCTTTACCTGGCCCTGGCAGCTTTAGATCAGTCTTGACATAATCTGGCAGTTCTTAGCATTGTGCTCTCCTTGTTTAAAATACGTTTTTTTCTCGAAAAAAGCCAACAGGTATTGATTATCTGATCTTATCTGTAAATGATTAATCGTTCTGAGCTCTGGAAGACCGAACGTTTCAGGCCAAGGCCGAGGCCTAGGCCATCACAGTGCTTTTCATCCCAAAAGGCTTTGGGCCTGTGGGGAGTGGGGGCAATTAGCCACCTTGAACAAACAGGTGAACCTCGCCTCCCACACCTATCTGCCAGGGCTGGTGCTAGGTGCTGGGACTTCCCTCACTGAATTTGCAATTTGAAGTATAGGCCATATCACTGCCCCACTCAAAATACCTGAGTCTTCCATTACTGATATCAAATATAAACTTATCTAAAGTCCTTCACAATTGGACTCTAAATACATGCCCTCGTCACAGAATGTGTCCCATGGTCCTATTCCCCCATACTTAGAATGCACTCCTCACTTCTGTGGCTTAGAATTCCTGGGCCTTTTCCCTGGTCAGCTCTAATGCCACTACCTATAGGAATCCTTATCAAATTATCCCCAGTTTAGTGCCTTTCCACCCAAAAATATCATGTATATATTCTGTTTATGCCTTTATATGTGCTTGCTGTTTTGCCCTCATGGAATGTAAGTTCTTTGTTGATCTAGTGGCTAGCACAGCACTTTTCACATAGTAGGAACTTGAATGCTTATCCATAAGCTACTGTTTTGAGAAAGTGAAATAACTGCCAAGATCCAGGCGCTGCATAATGAAGTCATGTCAGTTGGAGGAGAGGCAATAGATAAGAAATTCTGGATTCTTCACTCACCCCACCATATCCAAGCTGTTGCCACAACCATCGCATCATTCCTTATATACTCCCCCTTCTCTGACCTTGCCACCACAGTGGTGCAGGCCTCATCACCTCATGCCTGATGGCTAAAACCAGGGGTGGCTTTGGTGACTGCTCCAAGTCTCTCCCCAATTCAGTCCAGCTGCCATTCAGGGGCAAAAGTGATTTTCCCTAAACTGCAGGTCCAACCATGTCACCATGACCTCTCCCTCCCACCTAATAAACTCTACTGGCTTACTATCACATCCAGTATTAGATTCAAAATGTTGTTTGACATTCAAAGCTCTTCATAACCTATCCCCCTCTTACCTTTCCAGGTGACATACTTCTACCAGTCATGCACTCTTGATCCAGGGACACCTACCCCCTAGCAATTCCACAAACAAGACCTCCATCTCTCCACCTCTGGGCGTTTTCTCTAGGTCTTCCCCAAGCCTGGAATGTTCTCCCTCCTTAAATCCACCTGCTGCCTTCTCTAGCTTCCTTTAAGTCCCAACTGTAAAGTCTTGTCTTTTTTAGGAAGCCTTTCCCAACCCTCTTAATTCTAGTGCCTTCCCTTTGCTAATGATTTCCTATTTATCCTGTATATAGCCTATTTGTATATACTTGTTTGCATATTGTCTCCCCCATTAGATTGTGAACTCCTGGTGGGCAGGGACTTTTTGCCTCTTTTTGTATCCCTAGTGCTTAGCACTGTGCCTGGCACTTAGTAGGTGCTTAATAAATGTTTATTGATTGATTGTTTGGAAAAGATTGCATCTAAATGGGGTGTTGAAGAAAGGAAAGAAAGGACTTCAGTCGATGGAGATGGCAAGAAGCCATTTTACCTATGGGTGAGCAGAGAAAACGAGATGCAGAGATGTTGGTTAGGAATTCAACCCTATAAACATTTAAGCTTCACCAGACAGAAATGCTCTTAGCAGAGGATAAGTCCTACTCTCAAAGAACATAACTGAGAAGTGATATGGCTGAGTGTGTGTATGATGCTCTAAAGTTTGCAGGGCTTCCCAAAACGTCAGTCCTCTCATCTAAGCCTCATAACACGGAGGGAGGTACTACATTGGTGAGTGAATTAATTAGGACAAAGTAAAATTGTTCAATTTATGGCCAATAATAAATCTTACAAATTTTACATAAAAAAAAAATACTGACTATGCAATATGTCCTTTTGCTCCAGTCATGTGTTTTACACTATTTGCCATTGAATTCAAAAGATCTTGATGTGTATTCTTTGATCTTTCGTAAGGAAACCACATTTGCCATGTTGTACATTGTGTACCTTTGAACGATCTTTTTTACTTTTTGTCTTTTTTTTTTAGGGGGGGCAAATCTAGCCTTGATCATAGATTTTCAATGGGGCTTAAATCAGTTGGATTTTCCAGCCATTGAAACATGTTTAGCTGCAAATCTTGGGAAAATTTCTTGATATTTGATGATGGTTAGCATGGGACAAAGCTATGTAGCAGTATTCCATCTTCATCAGTATAGCAACATATCAGGTTTTATTATTCCATCAATGAAGATAAGTCCTCTAGGCTTATTGAAAGTTATTTTTTAAAATGTGTTATCTGGAGGGTAGATGTTTTACAGTTTTACTTCCCTGCCTTCCTTAAAACCTCAACTAAAATTCCCACCTTCTGCATACATCCCTTCAACATGCACTCATCGGTATTTGCCAAACGTGATTTATTTTTGCAAAAGCTCTCTTCAGATCCAATTCAGTTTTCTGGATATATACATATGTATGTATGTATGTTATTACTATATATACATATATTTGTACTTATATCTTGTTTGTACATTTTGCGTGTCGTCTCCCCACAGTTGAATTGTGAGCTCCTTGAGTGCAGGGACTGTTTTTGCCTTTATACCCCTAGTGCTTAGCACAGAGCCTCTCACGTAATAGACACTTAATAAATGCTTGTTGATTCGTAGGTGCCCTGGAGTAATTCTCTGAGTGGTTTCAGTATACTGAATGAAAAAACTTGAATGAAAAAAAGTTTAAAATTACCTTTCTCCAATCTTCAGTACTATCTGTGCCCAACTTGTGGTAGAGCCACAATCGGACACGCTGAAATTTCACTTTATCATGGTGATGTCATTTTGGTCCTCTCCGAAGACAAAGCACAACAACAACCACCATCCATAACAAGTATTTTTTTTATCATAAGTTAGTTGGGGTTTTTTTAATGGGTCTTGTCACATTTCCATCAACTTAAGCCTATGCTGTACTGCAGAGGAATCATTAACAACCACCCCCAGTTGCCAGATCCAAAGTCTTTGCTTCCTGGGGGTTTCCTTGGACCATTTTGAAGCAATTAGCTTGTCAGTGTTTAGCATCGTTTTTTTCCCATCCTTGACCACTTTTTTTGCACTTGGATACAGTTGCTCCAATCACAGTAGGCTTGAATGATCCATAAAACTCTTGACTTTGTTCTGGCTAGTTAATGAAAATGTCAAACCCTAGACCCCACTGCATGCCTGTGACCAGGTCAGAGACCTAGCAGCCTGCTTTTCTCACCCTTTTTGTAAATCTTCCTACATAGATCATCAGGTTAATTCTGGTACTAAAATTTGATAATTTCAATAGAAAAAAACCCTCGACTTTGCCTCACCAGTAGACATTGCAGTGCCTCTAAACAGCTTTTGAGGTGCACTCTTTAAAAGCTATGACTTTTGCTTGTTTCTTTGCAGTATGGTTCATCTTTTGAAACTACAGAATTAAAACACAACAAAGGAAAGCAGTGAAAACTGTAACGCTAATCCAGCATTCAGCTTGACATACAACTAGGGAAAGGTGGGAAAACCAGATTAATCCAGTTTCTTCTGGTCAAGGTCAGAACTCATCCTAAGTAATACTCTTTAGTGGGAAAAACTGGGAAAATGACTTGCCCAGTTTCCAACAACTCATCTCAAAGGTGAGATTCAACCCTAAGTCTTTCTGATTCTAAGTCCAGAACACTCCACTACAACATACTGCATTCTCTTTTGGACTATGGAAAAGGGAGGTGGTGTAATATATAGTAGGTATGTAAACTCAAGGCTGACTATGACAGGTCATGGAGAGACTCCAGACTCCCGGTGCTATAGGAAAATTTGAGGGATGAGAATACTGGGGATAAGGAAATGTTTCATGAATGTGCTAGCATCTCAACTGAGTGGAGAAGGATTTTAGGAGGCAAAGATGAATTAGTTTCCAAGTATGAGGAACAGAACTGTATACATACCACAGGAGCATGAGAAAGTAAGTCAAGGAGGCTGAAAGAATGGAAATAATCATTCTATTAGCTGTTTACTATGTGTGAGGGCATAGCAGATAAAGAGTTGGGCCATCTGAGTCAGGAAGACCTGACATCTGACCCTAGACACTTACCAGTTGTATGGCCCTGGGCAAGTCACTTAACCTCTCTCTGCCTCTGATTTCCTAAATGGAGCTAGTAACAGCATTTGCCACACAAGAGTTCTTGTGAGGATTAAATGAGTTAATATTTTTAAAAAGCATTTAGTACAGTGCCTGGCACATAGTAGGTGTTCTAAAAATGCTTATTCCTTTTCCTCCCCCAAAGCACTAAAGATGCAAAAATTAAATAGTTCTTTAAGAAGCTTATGATGTGTGAATGAAGCCAGAAAAGTCTTATGGGGGGTGGGGGAGGAAGAGAGTTAATTCAAACAAAATCATGGAGGAACAAAAATTCCAGATGAAAGAGTTTGTATTTCACCCTAAAGGCAACAGGTGGTCCCTGAAGTTTAGAGCAAGGGTATTGACATGGGCAGGTCTCTATCTTGGGAAAATTATTTTTGGCACCAGCATAAAGGATAAACTGAAGCCAGGAGAGACAATGCAGGAAGGGAAACCTGAAGCTATCTCAGTAGTTCTACTGAGAATTAGTGCACTGAAATGAATAGACTGAAAGATAAACTATTAAAGAAGGAGCAACATAAGAAAAGGTTGAAGAGGTAAATTGGAGCCAGTTCAGGGTGAGCTTCTAGGCCCTGGGGAACCACTAGGAAACTTCCTGAACCAATTGTGTGATGGACAGGTTGGAGAAAGGAAAGACTGGCAATAGGAAGACCAATCAGGGTGTTCTAATAGCCACAAGGAGATGAGATATTGTCCTGAACTGGGGTGGCAGTTAGGACTGGAGTGGAGGGCATGGAAGTGAGAGATGCCCAAAGATGAAAAGTGATCCAGGCCCTGCCATCAGTCAGCTTACAAATGACTAGGTGAACATAGGGATGAGAGGGAGATTCCATCAAAGGCAGCAGGATGGGAGAAGGAGTTGCTGCTCTTGCTTTGTGTGGCCAAGGCTAACAT
Source organism: Potorous gilbertii (assembly GCA_028658325.1). Classification (NCBI taxonomy): domain Eukaryota; kingdom Metazoa; phylum Chordata; class Mammalia; order Diprotodontia; family Potoroidae; genus Potorous; species Potorous gilbertii. The sequence continues at coordinate 138,355,261 of CM053769.1, read as the reverse complement.
ACGCACTCTTTCTGTCTTTGTCTCTCTCTCCATCTCCATCTCCCTCTCCCTCTCTCTGTCTCTGTGTCTGTCTGTCTCTCTCTATTTCTGTCTCTCTGTCTCTCTGTCTCTCTCTCTCTCTCTCTCTCTCTCTCTCTCTCTCTCTCTCTCTCTCTCTCTCTCTCTCTCTCTCCATCCTCTCCCTTCTTTATCTGGAGGAGAAAAGGATGCATAGACCCAAGGAGGTTCTTTAGAGGTTGATCAGTGGGTGGACAGCACCCTCTGGTGTTCTCAATGAAAACGACAGCTCTGGGGAGGCAAAGGGGTGTGGGGGAAGGACAGGAACGTTTTTGGAACACCCCTACCCCTTCTGGGTATTTTGGAGAAGAGAACTGGACAACTTCCTGAACAGGGATGATGCTAACCCGGACAAGTCTCTCTGTTGTGGGAACCACCACAGGTTCCGACTCCAGCACTCAGGTCACACTAGGCCATACGGCCTACAGGCCACTCGGTCTCTTCTTTCCCAACCCAAATTTAGAACTGAAAAGGATCTGTGGATTACTTAATCCAGGGGTCCTGAACCTTTTAGGGGATCACGGATGCCTTTGGCAGTCTGGTGAAGCTGATGGATCCCTTCTCAGAATAATGTTTTTAAATGCATAGAATAAATCAAAATATATTATATTTTATATATATCAATGTTATCTTGAAATATCACGGTTGTCAAAATACATAATAAAACAAGTTCACAGACCCTTCAATTAAGAACACTTGATCTAGTCCAACCCACTCATTTTACAGATAAGGAAATTAAGTCCCAGAGCAGATATATAATTAATCATTATCACAGTGAAGATTTGAACCAGGTCCTTTTGAATCTAGTTTTTGTTTCTTTCCTCTACAACAGTGGGTGGGAACCCAGGGGAGCCTAGATTCGCATGGGGCTGTCACTGCTGAGGGTAGAGAGCAGGAAGCAGCTCTCACCTTCTGCGGAAGGAGGAACAGGTGGTGAGGGGTCAGGGGAAGACGAGGGTTTCCTGTACTGCTGCTCGTTCGCTCAGTTGCTGGCTGGCACCATTCCTGACTCTGCAGGGTCCCAAGCTCATCCCCACAAATGGCCCAGCCCCCTGAGGGCATCTCCTACGAGCTACAGGGTGAGTTCTCCCTTTTCCCCACAGGCTTGGAGCCCTAGCAGGATGACCTCAGAGATCAGGGTGAGGACCATGTGCCAGGCCTTCCCAGACACTCCTTCCCCCTCACCCCCTCTCCGGACAAGGTTCAAGGAAACCTGAATTCTCTCCCCTTCAGCCTCTCTGACCCACTTGCTCCTTTCCCAATCCAAAGTCTCCAGCCCCTCAGAGGCCCCAGAATCAGGAAACCCTGGTGTTCTTCCCCTCCCAGCAACTCCTGCCCCAGTTTGGGCAAAGTGAGACTTCAGTGACCCCCAGAGGCCTGGGCTAGGGTGGCCTGTAGTGACCTCAGTGGGAGGCCAAGAGAAGACCAGACATCTAAGGCTGGTCCCACAGATGAGATCACCAGGTTTCTATGGCCAAAGGAAGTCAAACTACTGCTGATTATCCAGATGTATGACAGAGAAGGTCCTGAAGTTCGGGACAGGGTGCTGGTAGGGTTTATGGGAAAGGCTTGGGTGGGGGTGCCTCTGCAGGGAGGGGAGAAGGGGGAGAAGGGATATGGTGGATTGGGCCAAAGGAGGGAAGGAGGATGGAGGAAGAATTGATGACTGGGGACTGATCTTGGAGACTGGGGGGCTGTGAGCTTGCAAGGCCCACATCTTCAGGTGGCTGCAGACAGGGTTTGTCTCTTTTTCTCTACCTCACTGCCCTCAGGCACTGTTACCCTGGAGAGCCTACTTACTTCACACCTCCCTGCCCCTTCGGGTGAGTCTCCCCTACCCCCAATCTCCAAACTCGAAGCTTTCCCAAACTCTAGGTTTCTGTTCCCTAGACTTTAGGCCAGGCACGTTAACAGGGGATTTCCGTAAACAAGCATTCAGCAACCGTACTGACAAAGTCCCTACTTTATGTATGATAAAGGTGACTGATTCTTTCCTTGGCAACTGCTCTGGTCTGTATGCCAGGGTTTCCTGGACTGAGCCCTGAGCTCTGAGCTTGAGGATGGCCATGGGGATGACCAGCCTAAGGGTTTTGTGTTTCATCCAAGGAGACAATGGGCAAGAGACAGGGATAGCCATGGAGGCAGCTGAGGCTGGAGGGCACTTGACTGACAAGTCGCTAATGCAGCTCCTCCCCAGTGGAGCACATCCGTGAGTGTGCTCGACCTGGCCAGAAAACCCCTGGAGAGACAAAGGCTTGGAGTTGAGCTAAGCCAATATTATTCCTCCCCCACCCCCACCCATAGGTGGACTGCACATTCAGTTACCTGGAAGTGAAGGAGATGATTCTTCAAGAGATTCCCCCTCAGGTGAGGCTCTGCTTCCAGGATGCCCCAACCAGGATTCCCTGGCTGGGCTGCTGCCAACTTGGGAGGCAATCTTTTTCCTTTTCTTTCAGTTTTTATAAAACTTTTAAGGTTTTTTTTAACTTAGTTTTTCCAATAAACAAAAATTTATTTTTTTCTCCCCCCAACAGAAAAAGAAAAAGAAAGCTTTGTAACAAATATGTAAAGTCAAGCAAAACAAATCCCCACTGGACAGAATTCTAAGTCTCATTCAATTCTTCTTCTGTCTAGAGGTGCTTTCACCATGGCTGCCCTGAAATCCTGCCTGTTATCGCAGGCATCATGGTTCCTAAGTCCTAAGAGTGTTTCTCTTTATACTGTTGCTAATGTATTAATCGTTCTCCTGGTGCTGCTTACTTCCCTCTACATCCCTTTGTATTTCTTCCCAGGTGCCTTTGAACATATCCTTTTCATTATTTCTTACTCTGTGTAACCTGGGCTTCTCTGGGCATGTCCATTTCTAACATGGACCTGTCCTTGAGGGGCCTTGACAGTCTTCCCCTTTCACTGGTTGTTAGCAGTTTTTGCTCTGGAGAAAAAAAAAACCCCAAAACAGTTAAGGTTGGAAGAAAAGAGCAGCACAGTGATTGGCCTGACCTCTCCTGTTTTAAAGATGCAGGTTACCCTCACCCCAGTGGTAGGGGATGCATTGGGCTCCGTGTTGGGCAATCTAGGTATACTCAAAAGGCCCTTCCATGGTATCTCCATGTTAGAAAACTGGCCTGTCCAGAGAAGCCCAGGTTCTGTGTTATAATAGTATTCCATTACACTCACAGCCATTCCACAACTGATGGACCACCCTCCCAACCCATCTTAGTTTCCAGTTCGTTGCCATCATGAAAAGAGCTATTGTAAATATTTTTGTACATATGGCTTCTTTCTCTTATTTCCTTGACCTCGTTGGGGTAGAGGCCTCTAGCATTGCTGGGTTAAAGGAGATGCTCAGTTTTGTAGCTTTTGGGGCATCCTTGCAAATTGATTTCCAGAATGACTGGACCGATTACCTCCTTCAATGAGCATATCAACCAAACCTGGTTTTCTGTCATTTTCCAGTTTTGTTAGCTTTGTCTAACTTATTGCTGAGAAGAATCTCAGAACAGCTTAATTTGTAGTTTTCTAAACATAAGTGATTTAGAGCATTTTTTTTGTTCAGCTGTTGATAAGCTGGCTTTCTTCCTTGAGATCTGCCTGTTCATCCCCTTTGATCCATTGACCAGAGGGGGAGAGCATCAGTTCTTCTGACCATCAGGTGATCATCGAGCTGGAGTTGCTGCCCAAGCTGACCATGAAACTTCCTGCTCTTGGGGCCCTAGAGCAGTTGGCCTTACACATGGCTATGTCGATCCGGAAAGTCTTCCCAGAGACTTCACCCAGGTGAGGCTTGATGGGAGCAGGGCCCAGAGGGATTTTTGCTCTCCTCTCTTCTCCCACCCCCACCCTGCTGAAGCTGGGGACCCAAACTAGGTAGAGAAAACCCTCCAGGCAAGGGCTTCTCTCTCCAACTTAGGGGTGGTGGTCTGTTTCTTGCTTCCCTCTCCCACCTGTGCTCAGGAAGCTGTTCCGGAAGTCTCCCTCAGCCCTGCTGGCCCGCCTGGAGAAAAGAAGTAGCTCCCTGGAGGAGGCAACCCTAGGCAGCCTTGGTCCCTGTGGTGAGGAGGCCGGGGAGGAGCAAGGGCTCTGGGCTGACTCTTACAAGTCCCAATAATAGTCCTCAGCCCTTCAGGGCTTCCAGGTTTATAAAGCACAGTGCATAGAGAGTCCCAGACTTGGAAGCAGGAAGATTTATCATCCTGAGTTCAAATCCGGCCTCAGACACTTACTGTGTGACCCTGGACAAGTCACTTCACTCTGTTTGCCTCAGTTTCCTCATCTGTAAAATGAGCTGGAGAAGGAAACATCATACCACTCCAATATCTTTGCCAAGAAAATCCCAAATGGAGGGAGGGGGTCACAAAAAGTTGGACACAGCTGAACGCTAAAATTCCTCACAAATGTATGAGGTTAGGTAGAAAAAATATTACTTCCATTTTAAAATAGGGAAACTAAGACCCAGATTTGTCCAGTGAAGTGATTTGCCCAGAGTTACACAGCTATCAAGTGGCAAATTGGAATAGAAATGCAGACCTTAGTACCCCTCTTCTCTCTTTCCTTTCCTCCCCTCCCCTCCCTTTCTCGCTTAGGGAAAAAAGGGAATTATATCTCTCCAAACCTGAGCCTTCAATACATATTTATAAAGTACCTTTTAATTTACTAGATTGTCAGCTACATGAAGTCAAAAACTCTGACTTTTTTATTTTTTATAGTTTCCCAACAACCAGGACAAGGTTTTCAACATATTAGGATCTTAATAAAATTTTTAATTTATTAAACTGAGTAAGCGCGTTAAATGAGAGGTGAAAGTAGAGTGTGAACCAAGCATAGAGACTTTTACCCAGCCTTGACTGCCCTGTGCTGTCTTTCTGCCCCTCTCTCACTGGGTTTGTTCCTCCTTACTTGTTTCTCTCTGACACGTCTCCCATACCACCCCCCCATACCCCGACGTGGTCGTTGTCCCTGTCTGACTCTAGGAGGATTCTCCGAGACTTATGCTGCTCTTTGTGACTATAATGGGTTTCCATTCCGGGAGGAGATCCAATGGGTGAGACTAGGGCCCAACAAATATTTATTAAGTACCTACTGTGTACATATAACTAGGCTAGGCACAAAATGTAGCTAAGATACTGTCCCTGTCTTTATGGGGTTTAGAGACTAATAATTTCCAAATGAGTCATGGGGAAGGGGGTGTTTGTGGGAAGTTTGGTATCATGGGGGGCAAGGATAAAGCTCAGTCCTCCAGGAGTCAGAGTTGGGGGAGGGAAAGTGGGGGGAGAGGAATGGAGCCCTGGAGGTGACCCTGTATACTTACTGAGCCCAGGATGTGGACAATATCTACCATAGCCAAGACTGTCGGAGCTTCAGCCTGAGAGATTTCAGTCATCTGCACAGCCGGTGAGGGGGAGAGGGGAACCCAAGAAGTAAAAACTAGAGGAGGAATCCAGCTCCACTTGCCTTCTTAATATCATGGGATAGTAAGGGTCTATAAGGGACCTTAGAGATTATCCAATCATCCTTCTACAGATGAGGAAACTGAGACCTAGAGAAGGAAAATGATTTTGCCCAAGGTTCCACAGGTTGTATGTAGCAGGACTGAGATTTGAAAACAGGTCTTGTGGCCCAAGAGCAGCTAGATAATAGGCGAGGGAGCTGGAGTCTGAAGATTTACCTTCCTGAGTTCAAATCCTGCCTTAGACACTTCCTAGCTGTGTGACCCTGGGCAAGTCACCTAACCCTGTGTGTCTCAGTTTGATCATCTGGAAAAGGAACTGGGAGGAAAATGGCAAACCAGTCCTGTATCTTTCCCAAGAAACCTCTAAACGGGGTCACTAAGAGTCAGACAGGACTGAACATCTTCCGGCTCCAAATCTATTGCTCCTTTTGCGACAGCCCCCTTCTTAGGGCCTGTTTCCCCAAGGGTACAGTAAGGTGGCAGTTGGGAAAGCCAGGTGGGGTGAGCCAGGCTCCCCGAACTTTCCCCTGCCTCTCCTGTGACTCCCGGGGTGGGGGAGTTAAGGTTTTGTCCCGTCTCAGAACTCAGCACTGACTGGACTTCCCCCCACCCCCCTCCTCAGGGATGTGGCCCTAAGTGTAGCTGCTTTGTCATACAACCTTTGGTTCAGCCGCCTCTCCTGTTCTGACCTCAAGCTGGTGAGGAGGGACCGGGAGTGGAGGGAGGGAAACCATAGGAGGAGAGGAATAAGCATTTATTAAGCTCCTCTTGTGTGCTAGGCACTGTCCTAAGTCAGCAGAAATGGTGGGGGAGGAGGGATATGGGTTAAGTAGAGAGACGGATGGCAGAATGTCGGGGCTATTAGAAGGGTCTCTGAACACGCCGCCCTTCCCCCTTCCCTCCCCCCCCACTTTCCCCTCTCCCCTTCCCCAGAGCCTGGAGGTGTCTGAACAGATCCTCTACATGCTGAGCAAGTCATCCCGGCTGGAGGAGCTGGTACTGGACCACTGCGGTCTGAAGGGGTGAGAAGGTGGGGAAGGGGAAGGGAGGGGGCGACAGGGCGCGCAGAGAGAACTGGGGCCCACTTCGGGCAAGTCTGGGTGTCCCAGCACCCCGTCTCGCCCTCCCAGGGATTTTGCGCAGCGCTTGGCTCAGTCCTTGGCGGAGCATCCCCGATCGGCTCTCAGTGCGCTCAGCCTGGCAGGGAACCCTTTGGAGGACCGAGGTACCAGCCTCCAGCCCCGCTCCTACGCTCCAGGACCCCTTTCCCGCTCCTGCCTTCACCCCGCCCTCAGATCCACCCTCTAGTGGGCCTTGTCTCTTTTTCACTCCTGCCATTGGCCTCGCCCTATCATGCCCGCCCTCCAAAACCAGTCGCGGTCCCTCCCTTCTACCCCATACCCTCCTTTGACCCCTCCCATCCACGTCCTGTCCTGACTCCGACCCTCCTGGTTTGGGGACCCTAGGTCTTAGCAGATGAGAGGAGGATATGGCCAGGATCCGTGTGTGTGTGTGTGTGTGTGTGTGTGTGTGTGTGTGTGTGAGTGTGTGTGTGTGTGTGTGTGTGTGTGTGTGTGTGTGTGTGTCTCCTTGATTGGGCCTCCACCACATTCAGATTCAACCAACAGGCCCTAACGGACTGTGCTGGGTAGCGGGCTCTGTCCTCTGCTAGTCCTCCTCCTCCCCTCCGCTAGTGTTTTCCCTCAGAGATGACCTTCCTAGGTTTTTGGATATAACTTGGGTGTTTGCATGTTATCTCTCCCTTCAGAAAGTAAGCTATTGGAAGGCAGGCCTTCTTTGGCCTTTCTTTGTATCCACCATGTTTAGCACGATGTAAGCGTTTAATAAATGCTTGCTGACTGACTGCTGACCCGCTGTGCTAGTCATTGAGTTTAGGTAGGGTGAGAGCAGACCCTGTCCCTTAGGGTCTACCTCAGTCAGGCCCTGGGAGAGGACGGGGCATCGTGAACTGAATGGGGTGCCCCTAGGAGCCTTCCTGTCTTGCCTGGGGCAATGGCAACTCAGAGATACCAGCACAGATCTATCTGGGTGGGGGCTTGAGTTGCTCGCTCCAGTCCCCCAAACGATTCACAGTCTTTCCTCCCTTCCTCCATTTCCCAGGAGTGACAGCGATCAGCCGCCACCTGGAAAAGCGTCCTCGGGCTCTGACTAGGCTCACCCTCTCTCGAACAGGGCTGACAGCCAGAGGTGGGGGGGTGTGGCCTGAACTGAGGGGAGTGGGTCGGGGAAGCAGGTTGCAGAGAGGGCTCCTCCTGGGCCAGAATGAGGAGGGCTGTGGAGATGGAGATGAATCCCTCCTCCTGACCTCCCCCCTACCTTCTCATGTCTCCTCTTCCAGGGATGAGTGCCCTGGGCCAGGCCCTACTCACCAACCCTGCCTTTGCTTCCTCCCTAACCCACTTGGACCTGTCTGGGAATCCTGGGGCTCTGGGGATCACAGAGGATGAAGGGGTCAGTAATCCTACCCTCTAAGCCTAAGATTCCCCACCCCAACCCTGATCCCATGAAGCCTGGGCAGTGGGATCACAGCCTAGATCTTATAGAATGTTTAGAACTTCAAGAAACTTGGAGGAGCCATTCACCTTCCTCCATCTTTACAAACAAAGAAACTGAGTCCTGGAGAGGGAAAGTGACTCCCCCAAAAGCAGAACTAGGGCTAGCGAGAGTTCAAGGTTTCTTCAGGGTCCTTGCTACTGGACCAGGCTATTGAAAGCCATGGGTGGAGGTGGGGGTCCAGAAAGGAGGTCTAGGGAGGTTCCTACTGAAGAATTGTGTCTTCCCAGGGTCTCTACAGTTTCCTGAGTCATCCCAATGCTGTGACCCATCTAAACCTCTCGGGGACTGACAGTGCCCTGGACCTTGTAAGGAAAGGGCCCTAGCCCACCCACTGTGTTGGGGAGGGAGGGGAGAGATGTAGAGAAGTGTGCCTTTTGACCCTGCAGGAAGAACCCTGGGTGGGGGGAGCTCTGGACAGCAGCCCCTCAAACATAGATAATGCTAGCCACAGAGGAACTGAGGAAGATGTGCTCTGATTTTGCTGTGGCATGGAGGTGTGGGGCTGTTGTTCACTGCCTCCCGACCACTGTGGCATGCTTCTTTCCCTCCCAGCTGTTCCGGGCACTGTCTCGAGGTTGCTGTGCTAACCTTGTTCATCTTGAAGCTTCCAACAACATCTTCTCCCGCATGTAAGAGGAGCCCTCCCCTGCAGGACCCCGGCAAGGGTGGGGCCCATCTTAACTTGGGGATGAAGAGGAAGGAAGGGGCTGTTTGGCATCTCAGCTTAGTTCAGCTCCCCTGACAGACCAGGCAGAGATGGAAGCCTGACCTGGGCTGTTCCTGAGTCAGTCGAGGAACCGGGTAGGACAAGTCAATATCCACAGCCTAGGGAAAGGGCAGTTAGGCAGGAGGGAAAACCCAGCCCCAGTCCCCACCACTCTCCCTTTATTCCATTTCTCCCTGCAGAAGGAGTCGGGCAGTGCCCTCCTCGCTCCAGTCATTCGGCAGTCAGGCGAGGTCACTTCGCCATGTGGGTTTGGCAGGAACCAAGTTGCCTTCAGAGGCTCTCAGGTGAGTCCTGGGGCAGGGGCAGATAGACAGTCCTCCAAGGGAGGGGTCAGCCAATCCTGTCCATGAGGGATTGACATGTGTGGTAGCTCCTGGTGGGGTCTGGCTGGGGTGAAAGGACCCTAGTTGGAAGGGACCTTAGAGGTCATCTGATCCCACCCCCTCACTTTACAGATGAGGAAACCAAAGCCCAGATAGGTGAAGTGATTTTGCCCAAGGTTGCAGAGATAGTAAGTGGCAAAGACCGATTAGAACTCAGGTCCTACCATTCCAAAACCTGGGCTCTTTCCAGCACAACACACTACTTATTGACATACGTTAAAAGAGTAGACGAGGTTGTCAGAACTTGAATCAAACACATAATAAGCAAGTCATTCCCCTTCTTTGAGCCTCAGTTTCCTCATCTGTAAAATGAGGATAGTAATATTCATGCTATGCTCAGAACTACTACCCTACTTCCACAGGAGCCTTCTCCAAGGCCTGGCCCTCAATACTCAACTCACTGACATCCACTTGGACCTCAACACGTGTGAGGTGAGGCCCCTGGCCCTATGAGCCCTGCTCAGTGTCCTTGTCCCTCTAGCCTAGAGGCCAGGATGCTATGGTTGTCTCCCATATGTGAGGTATTCTTGCCTTTGATCTGCTGCTGGGCTCAGATCTAGCTAAAACTGCTTGGGGAAAATTCAGGTAAGCTGGATGTAGGCATGCATTTGGCACAGAGGACAATCTCAATTTTGGGGTATGGTTGTGTCTGGAAGAGACAAGCTATGCCCCAGAGTACCAGCCCCTGTGCCCAAGGGGGTTAGTGGAAATGACAGGCCCCAGGAGAGAGGTTTCATGGTAATAGGACCCTGATGATGGTCCCTTGAGAAGAACACCCCCCAAAAAATCCACCATATTAGAACACTGGGGCAAAGCCCCCCTCATGATGCCAGTTACAATTTTGCTTGTTGTAGGGGGAGGTAAGATAAGGGCAAGGGAAATTCTCAGCATCTTCAAAGTAGCTTGGGCAAGTCTGAAAGATGGAAAAGAGACTGACCGTATTCTGTATACCCCTCCCCCGCAAAAAAACACAGCTTCGTTCAGCTGGTGCTCAAGTGATTCAGGATCTCATCTTTGACATCAATTCAGTGAAAGCTCTGGATATATCCGACAATGGTGAGGACTACGGAGGTAGGAAGTGAGGGATTCCCTTTACTGCAGGGAGTAGGGAATTTTTTCTGCCCTCTGGTGAAGGGGTGGAGGAGCTGGGTGGGGGAGCTGTTGTGTCCCCATCCCAGGCCAAGCCCTGCCCCACTACTACCCTGCAGGCTTTGAGCCCAGAGCCTTGTAAACCCTTCCCCCTACTGCCTGCACCTTGTCCACTGACAGAGAGACTGATCCTTGTCTGAGGTGGGAAGGAAATGTTGAAACAGCTGCCTCTCTGGCTGCCCCAGGGAAAGAGTCTGCCCAGCTCTGGAACTCAGAATTACATTAGCTTGGGAGGAAAGAGTGGCACATGGCCCCCCTCCTTCCCTCTCCCCAGCCCCTGTCAGCTGAGCTGTGATTGCCTGTTCCCTAGGTTTTGACACAGACATGGTAACCTTGGTGTTGGCCATCGGGAGAAGCAAGTCCATCCGACATGTGGCTCTGGGAAAGAACTTCAATATTAAGTCAAAGTGAGGTGCACCCCCTAAGCCCCTACCCTTGCAAAGGATTCACTGTTGACCTTTAAGCCTCACTGACTTAGAGTCACGGCTGACTGGTTCTGGCTTTCCAAGTCATATTCAGAGATTTCTGTATTTTAAAAAATTTGTCTAAGGATGGAATCCCCAGTTGGAAGCCTGGACCTTCCTAATGCCTTCTTCTTAATTCCCTGGTTCAGAGATCTTCCTCACTCTAACCTGCTCTCCCTGACTCCTTTCTTCTGCCACCATCACTGTATCTAGGTGTCTTTCCCAGTACTCTCTGTCCTACCCACTGTATCTCTTGTAGTTTGGAGAACGTAGACCCAGAAAATAAAAAAAGATAGTAGGATTTATTTATAAGGGAAAAGAGATTATAAAGTCAGAAACAATACAGAAGGCCTCAATTGTTCGACATGTTGATAAATCTTCCTAGTCCCAGACTTAACAGGATCTGAGCTTTCTAACCTAAGCTATAACTAGAGTTTTCCAAGCCTAGCATGACCCATGATGTGGCCTTGGGATCCTTCCTAGATCCAGAATAGCAACCAAGCCCAGAGGATTCTGTCTGTACTCCCCTTCACAATCCCAGGCTCACCCTCAGCCAGTCAGGAAGTCTACTCTCTTAATAGCACAGTAGGATTGCAGATGTTCTGCCCATTCTCCCATAGAGTCAATGAACTAAATCGCTTCCCCCCCCAATCAAGAATAAAGAAGGGTTCATATGAAGAAGGGGGAGGGGGATAGAGAAGGGAAGAGGGGGAGGGGGAGGATCCCATCTGACAGTTTGCAAATGTTATACTTCCACATCTGATACCATCCCACCATCATTTACTTCTGTTTCTTTTCACAAGCTCCGGTGGTTCCTTCCTCTCACAATCAGCTTAACTAATGAGCCAGTGGCCCCTGGTTCAGTTTAAAGACCCACAATCTAGCCACAACTATACATGAACCCCACACCTGCAGCATATGCCCTCAATCTGAAGCCCTCTACTTCCCAGTGTGTACTCTGACAAGCTTAGGCCCTCCCACTCACTTTCTTTCCCTTTACAGGGAGTCCCTTGGGGACGTGCTACACCGAATTGTCCAGCTCACCCAGGATGACGACTGTGTAAGTATGAGGGGAAAAGGGTAGAAGTAATTAAGGGGAACATTGTAAGAGGCTTGAGGAGGCCCCTGATACTGGCATCCTTTTGGTGACCCCACCTACCTCAGTCAATGACCCCCACCTATCCCCACAAACCCAGCCCCTACAGTCTCTCTCTGTGGCCGAGTCAAGGCTGAAACTGGGCACCAGCGTTCTGCTGAATGCCCTGGGCAGCAATCCTAGCCTGACATCTTTGGATATCAGTGGCAATGCTATGGGGGACACAGGTGCCAAGATGTTGGCCAAAGCCCTGCAGATCAACACCCAGCTCAGGTGAGAGTGGGCAGGAAGGGTGAGAGGGACAATGGTCAGAGTAGGGTCGCCAAAACACAAGGCAAGAAAGGAAGACTGCAGTTACTTAAGACTAGAAGAAATAGAGACAAAAAAAGCAAAAGCCAGGGATGGGAGGAACAGAGGCAGGGGGATGAGAGGGGATGTAAAGGGGAAGACCAAGCAGAGGGGACAGGAGGGAGCTGGGCTGAGGCCAATGGAGATATCTCTGTGTGGCCCATGGCTACCTCCAACTCCTGTTGCCTAGGACTGTGATCTGGGACAGAAATAACACCACAGCCCAGGGGTTCCTGGATGTGGCTCATGCCCTGGAGGGGAACCACACGCTGAAAAACATGCCCCTGCCTCTGAGTGACCTGACCCAGGCCTACCGAAGCAACCCAGAGAGAACCTCTGAAGCAATACACCAGGTCTAGGCTGGGTGTGGGGGGAGTGGAAGAGAAAGGATGGGACTGTAGGGGGGTGCAGACTGCAAGGTGGTATAAAAGGAGGGGCCTCAGGCCCTCTGCAACCCTCCTACCTCCTTCCCCCAGATTCAGGCCTGTCTCTTGAGAAATAATCACACACACAGAACCCTGCCTGACCATGCCTTCCGCCTGCAGCAGGGAATTGTCACACGGTCTTCTGAACAGGTCAGGCCTGGCCCTGTTTTCCCTTTCCTAGGGTCTCTCCTGTGCCATATGAAGTGGCTAGGCAGAGCTAGGCTGGACTTGGAATGGATGGGTCAGTCTGGACTTTGTTGTCCTGGGATAGGGAGAACAGAAAGACCACTGTCTCTCCTGCCCTATTGCCTCTAGTCCTCCTGCCCCCTGGACCCTCCTCTATCTTGTCCCTAGTTCTCCTTCTTTTGACTCTCAGAAACAAAAAGGTCACCCAGGGTCAGGATACCAAGGTCCTTGGGGGTAGGTGAAAATTTGGGGGGCTCAGGGAGCAGGTGTTAGAGCCATCTCTTCCCCCGCTCCCAGATGGTGAACGAGATGTGCCTGACAGTGCAGGAGCACATGGAGTTGCTGGGCTGCTGGCCCAGCCCTCGGGGTGAGGCTGCCCTGCGCCAGGCTGAGGAAGCTATCCGTGATGCTAATTTCTCCATCAGTGTGAGTTCACCCATGCCAACCCCTCTGGTCTCCAATCCATGCTTCAATCTACTGAGGGTCTACTTGATGAGAGCCTAGCCTCTTATCTAATAATATTAATAAAAGCTAGTATTGATATATCAATTTAAGGTTTGCAGAGCACTTCACATGTTAACTTGTCTGACCCTCAAAACAATATTATGAGGTAGGTGTTATTATTTACAGATGAGGAAACTGAGACTGAGAGAGCATTAAGTGACTTGCCCAGAGTCAAACAGCTAGTAAATGTCCAGCGCAGGATTTGAATTCATGTCTTCTTGACCTTGAGTTCAGTGCCCTAACCACTGTGCCACTTACCTGTCTATCTACCTGCCTACCTGCCAGTCCCCCTGATCTTATTCCAACTACATCACTAAAGGTATCAGCAGAGGTCAATTCCCACCCAAACCAGAGTAGCAGAATCTAGGCTGGGGTCATGGGCTGGAGCCAGTCTTCCTCCACAGACCCTGGTTCCTCCATATCACCTTCACTCCAGATCCTGCCTGTGCTGTATGAGGCTGGAAACTCCCCATATCACAACAGCCAGCTACAGCAGAAACTAGAAGTCCTCTTGGAGGAGGTGGGCCAGGCCTGTCACCAAGAGATCCAGGTGACCTCCCCTTTCCCCTCTACCAGCCCATGCCTTGACCCTCCACCCATTCACATGAGGGCTTCCCTTACCTCCGGAGCACAATAATGACCCCACTTGCCCATGTGAGCACCACTTGGGACCCATCATATTTGTGGAAATATAGTAATGGTGAAGGGATGGGTTATGGCCTTTCTCAAGTCTGCCAAATCCTGAGAGAATGAGGTGAGGAGTGAGGGATGTCTCTAATTTAAGACAAGAATGGGTTCAGTAAAATGTACTCCCACTGTGAAGTTCAATGTCTAAGGCTTCCCTGTGCCCTCTGAAAATGCCCCATGCCTCCAAGTCAGTTGGTTTCCCCACTTTTCATATCCTCTGACCCTAATGACTCATGTACATCTGACCTCCCTGCCTTTGACCTCTCTGCCTGTGCCTCAGTCTTTTGTGCAGGCCACGCTGGACACAGTTCAGAGCCTGTGCCCAAAGGTGATGCAGAAGGCTGGCCGTCGGGAGCAGCTGAGTAGTGCCATCTCAGGCCAGGTCAGCCGCCAGGACCACCTGGGCCTCAGCCTACTCTTGGAGCAGCTTCTCAATGATGCCTTCAGCAAACTCAAGTAGCCTTCTGTCCACGGGATTCTGGGGAGGGAAGAAAAGGGAAGGGAGCAGTGCAGCAGTGGAGGCTAGTCTGTCCTTGACTCTGACCTTCAAATGCATTTCCCACCTTTGCCAGTGAGATTCGACTGTCTATCACAGCAGCTGCTGCAGAGCGAATCATTGCCCAGGTAGTGGAGGATCTGAGTGCTGCCCAGAACCGACTGGTGAGCTGAGGATAAGGGAAGGGGACCTCGGGGGATTCAGGGCTGGAGGAGAGCACCTGATGTTGGGTCTACACAGCTCTCCCTCACATCTCTGGGATCACATTTACTGTGTGGGGTCACTAAGCGAGATCTTCATGGAGCCAAATGCCTCCTTCCTCTTGTTCCTGGCTCTTCTTGCCATTGAACAGTGCCCCTTTGAAGAGCAGACATTGACAGAACACAGCTGCCCATCAGAACCTATGAACTGATAACCTCTTTTGCCCTGTTCCCTGGTCTTGGAGAGCCACCTCAGAGCACCATTTTCCTGGTTTTAGGTGGAAAGCTTGTCCCAGAACACACCAGAAACTCCCCCTTCCCCACTTCTCACAGACTGTGCTGAAGCAGGGCCCAAGAAGAGTGGGATTCTTCTCCATAGGGGTGAGAGAAGTCCTGGAGAGGGGGAGACAGAAGGCCTCTCTACTTTGGGGGAGGTAGGTGATTTCTCAACTAGTTACCCTTGCCTAGTAACAAGGTAGGACCCCTGAGAGCCTGAATTCTCCAAAGAGGACATGCCCTATACCCCACCCCTCAGTTCATCTCACATTAACAATAATCTAAAATCATAAGACTAGTTCTCAGTTCCTCAAGTTCCCACTTGGTGAATTCATAAATTATCAGAATTCTCAAGACAATCTGACCTCCAAGTCTTTGTGACAAGCAAAGGCCCAGGTTCAAGGCCCTACTTCACTCCTTATTATGTCTGTGACCTGGGTCTCCTGTCTTGGAGGAGGTAAGCCAGGCCAGTCAGCAGGATATCCAAGTGACTTCACCCTTTTCCTCTACTAGCTTATGCCCCTGCTTTCCATCCACTTATACAAGATTTTGGGCGCAGAGCTCCCCCTGCCCACAGAGCACAGTGACTATCCTTAAAATAGCATCTACCTCCTGACTTTATTTGCCCCATCTGTCAAATGAAAGCGTTGGACCAACTCTGAGAATCTTAACCCTTCTTGTGCCATGACCCCCTTTAGTAAAAGTTTGATAAAGTCCCTTCTCAAAATCCTGTTTTTAATACACAAAATAAAATACAGAAGATTTCAAAGGAAAACAATTCTGATGAAATACAGTTATCAAAATATTCTTTAAAACAAATCCACAGACTGCAGCTTAAGAAATCCTGGGCTGGAGGATCCATCTCTAAGGTCCCTTCCCATTCTAAGAGTCTTATCAGACACTAACTTGACTGTGGATTCCGAACATCTCAAAATTCTCTTCTTAGAATTGCGCCATTCTTCAGGGAGAAATGCACTAAGCCTCCAGACCTTCTGCCCACCTCCTCCCCCAGAGACTTTCTGTGCTGAGGCAGATGGGCTGAGGCCTGATCCTGGCCTTCTCCTTCCCCACCCCCAGGACAAGGTGGCCCAATGGAGAAGAAATAAACACAACCAGAGCATCCGGCCTACTCCTGCTGTCCGAAGTAAGACCTGGGCCCCTGACCCTCTGGCTCTTGGTATCCTTGGAGGGTAATGGAGTAGGAATGAGTTTTTCCAGAGAATATCTTATCCTCAGGGCAAGCCTGGTCAAGAGAGTTTTGTGCCTATAGCCTAATGGGCACTTCTCAGACCCAAATACTTAGTTCCTGGGACCTTTTCCTCCAGGACCCCTGAGTCATGAGCAAGACAGCTATGGAAGAGAACCCAGATGATACCAGTGTCAGTTCAGGCCCCCTCCCCCCACTATTGATCAGTTAGACGCCACAGGCTCTAGCACTGGGCATGACTGGGTAATAAGGGTTGGGAGGTAAGGGGAAGAATTTGGTAGGGAGGGGGTATCCAAGTTAGGACCTGATCTCAGACTCATCTACTTGCTCAAATCCTTCTCTGAGAATTCTGAGTTGGGGGAGGGGGTGTCATGGTGGAGATACCCTTTGGTGGTCATGCCCTGTCTCTGGACTGGGGGCTACTGGCCCAGACCAGCATCCCAGGATCCAGGACCAGGTCCGGCTCCTAGCCTTTCTACTCAGGGAGTGACGGCTGCATCCCTTACCCGGGCCAAGGCCTGAGCTTCTTCAGCACCCAGGACAGCGCCCTCGGGCCGACCGAGAGGAGAGGGGCTGAAAGGGGGAGGTGCCTCTCCCTCCGCCCTGGGCGGGGTTCCCCGCCCCCCCCCGCCCCCACCTCACACACACTCCCTTACTGCCCTCAGTCCTCTCTCCCCCCTCCCCGCAGGTCCCTCGGAGGAGCCGGAGCTGGAGCCGGAGCCGGAGCCGGAGCCGGAGTCAGAGCCAGAGCCGGAGCCCGAGCTGGCGGCTCAGGGAGAGGATGCGGAGCCCGGCGGGCAGCGGGCGGGGCCGTCACTTAGCAGCAGCGCCCCAGTCTCGTCCCAGCCTGGCCGGGTCCCGACCCCGCTCCCCGCAGTCCCGGAGCTCCACATGGACCTGCCGCTTGCCAACCAGCCGCTGGACCACCCTACCCGGGCCCGGCCAAGGCCCCGCCGCCGGCACCACCAGCCTCCCAGCAAGGTCCAGGTGAGCCCGGCCCTGCGGCCCAAAGATGCAGGGGTTGGGTTGGGGGGAGGGAGCGGCCAGGGGGATGCAGGAAGGATGCTGCTATCGCTGGCCGGCCCAGGGATGCGGGGGAGAGATGCAGGATGCCCCTGGCGCTGCCACGGCCTACTCTCCCCCCCGCCCCACGGGGTGGGAAAGGGGGCTTCCTCTTCTCTCTGGTCAGCCCAACCTGCCCACTGGCAACACTCTACCCCCAGAAAGTGTGTGTCTTGGGGGAAGGGGGGGTCTCAGGGTTGCTGTGGTGACAGGACCAGAAACTGGATGGTTAATTAACTAGGAAAGGGAGTTGCTAGTGAGGATGGGGGAGGGGGGGCTTGTGTCTATGTGTGCAAAATATTTCTATGTGCATGACTGTATGTACATTTGATTGTATGTAAAATAAGCTGTGACTTTGTGGGAGGCAAGGTGCGTGCAAGTGTACAGAGCTATCTGTGTACAACTAATTGGGAGAGTGTATGTGACCATATGTGGGATTCTATGTGTACATATATGTTAAAGGCTCTGGAGGGCAACCGTATGTGTGAATGCTTGTGTGGAAGTGAAAGAAGACTGTGTGAGGGATTTCATGTACCTCAACCTATCTGTCCATAATGTGTTTCTGGATCTGCCTGGGTGTGTGTCAGTGTGTGGGTGTGGGTGTGACTGTGTGGGGCTAGGGTTGTGTGTACCCATGGGGAATCATGTATTTGACTCCCTATGTCCCTGGAAAGGGATTTGTGTGTATGTATATGGATATGTGTGTATGTGCATGTATATATGTATATGTGCATGTGCATGTGAAAAGGTAGAGATGGGAGACCAGTAAAGGGTCTGAGGTTTTTAGGTGCCCAAAGTTGCTACATCCTGGTTCTGACACCCACCTAGCCTCCTTGCAAGGATTACCCACCTGGATGCAGGTCCATAATCACTTTCTCTTCCTTTTCCCAGCCTCCTTCCCAACTTCCCTTGGGCTCAACATCTCACCTCCCTGTCATCTTCCCACAGTAACACAGTTCAAGGATGGGCAAGTAGGGGGGAAATAAGAAGGCAGGAAGCAGGGGGCAGGAGCTACAATACATGGGGGTGGTCTGACCTCCTGTATACAGGGAGGAGGGCCTAGGGAACAGGCAAGGAATTCGGGTACCTGAGAAAATGTTCCTGGAGACAATGAGATGTGTACCTAAAGGAGCCTAGACACACTTTTAAGGCAAGGAGAGGGGGAGAAGGAGGAAGGAAAGAATACTAATAAGACAAGACAAGTGACCTAGCCAACCCGGAGATACTAGAGGCTCTGTCTGCCTCCTACTCATCTTAAACCAATGGATAATAGGATATTAGGCTTGAATATTAGGCATGGACAGTAGAAAAGGGACAGTCTGGGAACCAGAGTTCTGAAATCTAGGAAATCACCCCCCCAAAAAAAACTCTCAACAACAACAAAACAGATCACTGTGTGGGTGAGAATGTGAGGTGTGAGGGAGGAAAGAACCCAACCTTGTGCCTACCTTGAAACTGCTTCCTTGAAACTGGTTCCAGAGCCCTGAGCTTCCTATGCCTCTTCCAACTCCCTGCCTCTACTCAACCAGAAATCATTGTGTCCCTGTGACCCCATGACCCTGCTATAGTCTCAAGTTTGGGGACTACATAGGGCTTCAGATGTAAGAAAAAAGATGAGACTGGTCCAGACCCCACAGCTGGGGTTTGTCACTGACAAGGACAGGGCCCCCTCATTTTTCTCTCCCCAAGGTCCCCATGTCCTATAGTTCCTGCCCCTCTGCCTGCTTTTCCCTCCCTTCTCCATCTGCCTCATCCTGAGCTGTAGGAAGTTGAGGGGGAGGCTAGATGTTCCAAGATTTGAAAAGGTGGGGAGATTGGGGCTGCTGAGTAACTGGGGGATCTTCATCCACCACATGGGTCAGCCATATAACGGTGTGAGTAGGGGCTCTGCAGCAAACAGAAGGAAGGGGATAGTGGCAAGAGAGAAGGCTGAAGTCTCCACAGCAAGTCTGACGCAGCAGGAGGAAAAGAGAAGAGGGAGTGCGGGGGGAGGCTGAAAGGATGAAGGGGAAGAGACACTGCAGGGAGGTGCTCAAAGCAAAGGCTGGCTTTCCAACCCAGTGCTGGGGAGGTAGGAATCGTGGGTGACTCTGTGTGAGTATGAATGTACCTTTGGTTGTGTGTGATGGTTTCTGTGGGTGTATGTGAATGGTGGCATGAATGTGATGGTGTATGTGAATGTATGACTAGGGCTAACTTTATGTGATAGTATGTATGTGTGTGCGTGTTTCAGTGTGCTTGCCTGTTCATGTATGTGATTGGCTTCTTTTGTTTGTGTTTATGATTGTGATGTAGGCAAAGGTGGACATCTCTCATGGTCTCTCTTAACTATCTTCCCACTCTACCTCACCCTACCCCCTTGGCACCTGAGATGAGTGCATAGCCCTGCCCTACCCCTTCCTAAGACTAGAGAAGATTGGGACTGGGAACCAGGACTCCAGGGTCCCCAAGATGTGGGAAAAGTGGACACTAGCCAGGCCACTCCCTGCCAGGGGTTCTCCCTGCTTCTGCTCCAGGTTTCCTGGTCCAGGAATCTGGTCTGGGAGGGAAGGAGCCTTAGATGAGTGCCTGAGGTGCCCTGTGCCCCCAGGTACCTCCCGTTGTGCCTGAGGAGGAGAACGGGCTCAATGCCCGGGTGGATGAAGGTGTCGACGAGTTCTTCTCCAAGAGACTGATACACCAAGAGAGTCTGTAAGTGACCCAGGAAGGGGAGCAATCAGGCATATGAATGACCAAAGAGGAGAGAAAAGGGAATGAGGAACGAGTGGCTAGAAGGGATCAACACGGTGAGGCATGAATTTCCAGGGCTGGAAATGCTTGAAGCTGGATATATTTGGGGCTTAGGAGTACTTGGAGGTGAGCTGGCCTTCAGCCAGGAGTGAGGCTTTGGAGTATCCCACCTGGGGAGCAATTAGGGCTGAGAATGACCTTGGTTGGTCACCACCAGATCTTGGATTGAACAATTCTGACCATGTCATTCCCTACTCAGTCAACTATTGCCTCTCAGATCAAATATACATTCTTCTGTTCAGTTTTTAAAGCCTTTCATAACCCAGCTCCTTCCGACCTTTGCAGTCTCTTTCCTCACATCCATTCTTTGATCCAGTGACACTGGTCTTGTTTCTTACCTTTGTTTCACTCTCCATAGTTTAGCCTAGTGCCTCATGTCGTAGGTGATTAATAAATGCTTATTGACTGATAGGAATGAGTGAGGCCAGGAATAATGGGGATTGGAAGGGGCCATTTCTGGGAGTAGCCAGGAATATTAAGTCCATCAATAAACATTTATTAAGCACCTACTAGATACCAGGAATTGAGGCTGGAATGAGCCAGGCCTGGAAGTAACTACAGCTGGAAGCTTCTAGAGCTAGAAATGACCATGATTGAGAGGAAATAGCTAAGAGTAATTAGCATTGGAAGGGACCAGGCCTGGAAATGAACAGAACCAGGAGCAGCCAAGTTAGGAATGTCTAGGTAGGCATGGGAGTGACCAAGCCAAGAGTGGCTGTAACTCCATCTGACCAGGACCAGAGTTAACCAAAGCTGGGAGTGATGAGCCAGATGACCAGTCTAGAACTAGTCAGGTATGTGAGTGATCAGGGTTGGAAGGGATCCCACAAGGGCCAGTTAGCTTTCTTTCTCTTAAGAGCAGAGGGACACTGGGAGCTCCCTCTCCTATGATCCCACTCCCTTCTACTTGACTGTTCCCATAGGTGGTCCCCTCAGGATGCAGTCCCTGAACCCGAGACCCCTGTCAGCTCTCGAACACTCCGCAAAAAGCTGGGCACTCTTTTTGCCTTCAAAAAACCACGGTCAACTCGGGGGTCAAGGGCTGAGCCTGACACCAGCCCTGGGGCTCCTCCTCGAACCCGAAAAGCCGCATTCAGTGACCTTCTACGCCCACCCAGCCGGCCTGGCCGAACAGAGGAACCTGGAGTTGAAGGGAGTCTGGAGGGAGTTCCCAGCTGCTCCCCAGATCCTGCTCGTAGGAGTCGACCTCGTTATGCGAGAGAAGGCAAAGCTCATTCTATGATCCTGCTTTCTGCAGATGAGGAAGAGGCCCTAGGTGGGCGGCAGGAGAAGGTGAAGGCCCCCTCTCTGTCTCCCATTTCTTTACCCACGAAGCTGGATACATGGTTCCTGTCTTCACCTTCCTGGTATAGGCTCTTCCATCACCCAAGCTGGGACCCTTCCTGGGTGGGGGGTGGGGGCCTGCACTTGAGCTGGGAAAGGTAACTGCACCCCTTCCAGAGCCTCCCTGATTCCTCCCAACCCCCACAGCGTCGACCACTGGTGCGAGGAGACACAGAGATGCCTCCATCCTTCGAGCAGCGAGTACATGTCATGCTACAGCGAATTGGTGTGGGCAGGGGAGGTGGAGGAGGTGACAGCAGGAGGAAGCAGGTGAGATGAGGAGCCTGAGGGATAACATGGGAGTTTCCCTGGGCTGTGCAGGGTAGCACTGACCAGGGTGGGAAGTGGGAAGTACCGTGATCCCTGATCAGAGCGAGGGGCTTGTGAGGGACTTGTGTTGTGTTGGCCCTTTGAGTGACTGAAAGGTAGGACAGGGGACCTCTTTGATTTACTTTTCCCATTCTCCCCTAGAGCAAAGATGGGGAGATAAAGAAAGCAGGTTCAGATGGTGAGTGGGGTCTCTGTTTGGAGTGGGAGGGCTCTTTTAAGGTTTGGGTCAAAGCCCCTCTTCCCAACTCAGCCAGCAGTCTTCCCTCCCCACCCCTACCCCACCCCAAGAACAAGGTGGCAGAAATGGGCTAATGGAAGATGGGGTTGAGCCCTGGGACATAGTTTGGAAGACAAGAAGACCAGTTTTCAGCTGCCCCACCCTCACTTTCCAGGAGACATCATGGACAGCTCGGCTGAGTCACCACCTCTCTCCCTCAAGGCCAGAACGCACTCAGTGTCTGCAGGTAGGTAGTGAGGGCGGAACCTCTCTGCAGAATGTTGAGGCATCTTTCCACGTCCCTCTCCAAACCATCTTCCCTCCTCATGGTACCTTTGATGACTTCATAGTCCTGCCTTATCCAGGACCAGAGGTCAAGGGAAGTGCTGGTGTCAGGGAGGGAAGGCATGATTTGTTTAGAGTGCAGAGGGTCATTCCTGACCTCTGCCCCACATACTCTCTCTGCCCAGACTCATCATGCCGTCCAGGACCAGGAGGTCGGGGGCCGGAGCCTGTTGCCTGGAAGGCCCTGGGCCGGCAGCTGAACGCAGAACTCAGAGGGAAGGGCTGGGAGCGGTCAGGCCCACGGACACCCTCCCCTAATCTGCTTCAACCTGAGCCCGGCTTCCCAAGCCCCTGTCCCAGTCCCATCCCATCCCCTCGGCTGTCCCCACGAAGAGCCAGCAATGCTGGGAATTGCCAGCTCTCCCAGGACAATGCCCTGGGAACTAGGAATGAAGGTATGACTAAGGGATATCCCTAACTCAAAACCTTTTTTCACAACAGCCTGCCAGGCTAGGGAACTCAAGAGTCAGAAAAGGGTCTCTGATCAACTCAAGGTCACAGTTCAGTGGGAAGCAAGTTATTGGACATTTAATAATACATTTGGATAAGGATAAATGCCAGGCTACATTCTCACTGTTCTACATCAGAACAAACCAAATACAGAGACCACTAAAATAAAGTGGATGTAGAAAAGGCCTCAGAGGGGTGACCTTGAACTTAGGCACCTTTGAGCCTCAGTCCTAACTGTAAAATGCAGATGGTCATAAAATGCAGCAGTGGTTGGTAGGAAAGCATTTTCAAGGCTCTAGAGATGAACTATCATTGATGGATGTGGAGGAATTGGGCAGATGGAGATTCCAAATAGGAGTGATTATGAGGCAGGGCAACTAGAAATAGGGCACATGACTGGAGACAGTGGCAGGGACAGCCAGATGGACTCCAGAGAGGCTCCACTGTGGAAGGCCTTGTACACCAGGCTCTCCAGGGGTAGATGTGATGCTGTGGGCAATGGAGAACCACTGAAAATTCTGAGAAGGGGATCCGTTAAAATAATTAATCTCTCTGGAAATCTGCCTGATTTGGAGAGGGAGACCACGTATTGCAGTCTAATCTAGATGGAAGCCTCAAGTGTCGTGGTGGCTTCAGCAATGGGAAGAGGCCAGTTTCAATATGCTAGTGTAGAGAAACAGCCTGGTATGTCATAAAAAGCCACCATGCTGAGGAGGAGGGCAGCATTCAGGTAGCACATTAAGATCTTCCAAGCCCTGTTGTCTCACTGGCTCCTCCTCACAACCTCCAGACAATCACCTGAAGCCCCGAACTGTCTTGGCCACCCGGAGAGCTGTATCTGTGCACGAGGAGCAGCTCCAGGCTCCAGCAGGTAAGTGTGGGGTGTGGAGGAGACAGAAACGAAGGGAGGCACTAAAGTGGGGTGCTGGGACAGAGGAGGGAAGAGCTGGGCTCAGCCCCAACTCCAGGAGTTACCCAGAACCTCTTTTTCATCCCAACAGCTACATCTCCCATCAGAGAACTGCCCCTGCGGCTACATCGATCTCCTGTCCTCAAACGTCGTCCCCGGGTTGAAGACCCTTCATTGTCACCTAGCCTAGGTAAAGAGGCAGGGACTGGGGGTAGGAGGGAAGCATCAATCAGAAAAACTGAGGCCAAAGGGCTAGGGATTGAGCGGGGATTGGGGAGGGCTCCAGAGGTGGAGGTAGGCCTCAAGTACAACATGTGCCTCCACCTACAGGGTCAGCCATGAGCACAGAGCCCCGGCTGCTGCTGCCACGGGATGAACTGCCCCCAGAGGTGCCTGCCGGCCTGGAGTCCATCCCCGTGATCACCCCTCCCCCAGCCACAGACCAAAGAGTGGGCAGCCAAGCCCCTGCCACCCCCAGTCCATGACCCAATCCTCCACCCTCACCTTTGGCCGCATGAGATTATTTTATTAAAAAACTCAAACCTCACCCTAGCTGTGGCCTCCATGGGCTGAGGGTAGGGGAACTAACCACCTTCCCCTCCCACTCCACCCAAGGTACTTCCTCTGCCCCAAAATGAAGAGACAAGGACTACAGTTCTGCTCTTTTTATTAACTCTGGCCCCCAAGGTAATGGGAACAGTAGAAGACAAGTGTCTGCAGCTTCTCTGACCTCTTACACCTCCACCAGGTCGGTGTCCATCAGGACCTGTCTGGCCCAGTCCAGGAGTGATGGGCGGAGTCTGTGAGGGAGGGGAAAGGCTAGGCTTAGGGGTGCCAGGCTAGGACAGGAGCCCTACCAGCAGGGAAAAGCTGGTAGACACTGACCTGGTAGCTACAACCTGGGAGCAGAGGCGGACGCAGGGCTCTGGGTAGTTGTACTGGAAGGGGGAGCCATCCAGGTGTCTCTCTGGAGGGACCTATAGGAAAAAGGAGCAAGGCAGGGGGAAAGGCCCCCTTCAAATTAAAGTCAATCCGTCCCAAGCCTCTCACCTCTCCAATTCCCTCCAGTACAAAGGGACAGAGGATCTTCCCTTCCCCGACTCCTGCTCTCACCCTGGCTAAGGCTGGGCCTTCTGAACTGCAGCTGCCTGAAGAAGCACTCTCTGGAACCCAGAGGGTACTCTTGACCCTCTTGTTCACAAAGTCCAGGCTTGGCTTCCTGCTTCCTAGTCTGTCCTTACTGCCCCTGGCCCTGGCCCTGGTGAGGGGTCCAAGGGGCTGCTGGTGGCCCTCTATCCTGGGGGTCCACTTGTCCTTAGAGGTACTGGCCGCTGTTGCGGGGGAGGGAAGGGCTGGAGGGAGTTGGTGCTGGGGTGGATCCTGGGGGCAGGAGGTTTTGGTACAAAAAGACCCACAACCCTGAAAAAGCAGAGGTGACAGGTCGAGGGGCTCCCTGCACCCTGAAGAGGAGGATTCCTGGTCGTTGGTGAAGTTATCCTTTAGCTGACTTGGGCTTCCCTCAGCTGAGAGGGGTAAACAGTCCAGAGCCTCTGGAAATGACAGGAAAGAGAGAAGGAAGCCAGACAACATCGAGTCATGCTGGCCACACCCCTACCCCATGGCTCCAGCCAGACTGTCCTGGGACCCTTCCCACCTCATCCCTGCCCCTTACCTACCTACATAGGAAGAGGAGGAGGAAGAGGATTGTGTCAAGGATAGGGCTGGGAGTGACTGCCAGGGGTCAGTGGGGGTCCTCTCTAAACTCTGCAGGTCTGCAGGGCTGTTTTCAGACACTGGGGCAGGGGAAGACAAAGAAAAGAAATGGGGTGAGCGATCCTGGGTCCCTAAGCCAGTTCGTTTTCCCCTCCCCCACAGGGGCCCCTGACCTGCCCTCAGATTCCGAAGGGTGTTTTCCTCTTCTGCACTAATATGCAGCCTCAGGCCCGGAACAGTGAATACAGCTTCTCCCTGGGGGGCAGTGAAAGGAGCAGGAGAGTTGGATTTCAAATTTGGAGAAGTGACTTCCTCAGGCCTAAGTCTCTTCTCTTCTAACAAATGAGATTGCACAAGAGATGATCTCCACTGTTCCTTCCACCTCTATGTCTGGGAACATGAGACTCCTTTACTGCTGCCCACCCCCTCCTCCCACTAGGCCACAGCACTATTACCCACCCCCCCCACACATTCCCTTACTCTTTCTCTCTCTCATACCCCCAGCCCTCTCCAGACTGACCTGGGCCCTCCTTCGAGAGGCTTCCCATCGAGTAAGGGGCAGAGAACCCCTCTGGGAGCCCCCCAGCTCCAGGCAGCTCTGGGCCTGACAGCTTAGTAAGTTTCGTCGGTCTTCACACATCTCTTCCAGCAACTGAGACAATGTAGAACCTCGATCTGGGGGAGGATGAGTCTGAGTGAGGAAATGAAGACAAATATCTCCCTTCTCCCTTCAGTCCATCCCCACCCCCACCAGGACTCCCAGGGGTACCTATGTTAGGGGGGCTCCTCTCCCTTTCATGGTGCCTGTAGGGACAGAGCAGAGAGCTGGGCCTTAGTGGGCCCTAGGACCCCAGGCCTCCACCAAGCTTTCCTGTAGCTTAAGATGAGAGGGAGTCACTCCTGGGCCCCCAAGTCTCCCTCATAACCCCTCCCACCTCCCCACTGCTGCCACACATTTCTCTTCCAAGCATATACTCACTTTTTATACTCCTGAAGTTTTCTCTGAACAGCTGGGTCCCAGTTACTAAAGTGACAATGAGGACAGTTACTGGGGTTTCCCCTTCTCCCCTGGGCAATGAGGGTCAGCATAGGGAACAGAGAAACTAGGAGGAGAGGGGAGGGTTAAGGCCCTGAAGCCCAGGATAGGGATGGGACAGGGGCTTGGCTCGGAAAGATGGTCTAAGGATTACAGACCCACTAGGTCAGAGGAGGGGGCCTCCACACACCCCAAAAGTGTCTTCAAGTAGAGGCCAGACTGAGATAAAAGAAGAGAAGGCATCCACGAAGGAAATCGGTGTAGGGGAGAGAGGAGGAGGGTGTGGGAGGAGAGGGGCCCTCTCACCAGCTGGTCACGCCCTCCCTGGGCAGCTCCGTGGGCAACAGGATGAAGCGATACACCCAAAGACAGAACTGCCCATTATCCTGAGCCGGGTGGAGAGAAGAGTCAGGCAGAGCTGCAGCCCTCCGCCCACCCCGTGCCCAGGGGTCCCCCCGGCCCCCACTCACCAGAGGAGTCTGGGCCACCTCTTGGACAGACACTCTGAAGTCCTGCAGGAGAAGCAGCCGGCCCACTGTCCTCCTAAAACCAAAGTGCTTCTCCTCCCTGCAAGGGTCCCCACGTGAGCCCACCCCTTCCCCAGCACCCCCAAGGCCCCCCAGGTGACCCCAACCCCTCAGCCCCTCCGGCCAGGGCCCCTCACCAGGCTGCCTTGCTCAGGGCTTCGGGGGTCACCAGGCAATGCACGCTGTGGGTTCCATCTGTCACCAGCAGCACGGCAGCGGCCTCTCCATCAAGCAGCTCCAGGCTCTCTCCAGGCTTGGCTTCCTCAATCACCTAGAGAGATGGCCCAGGCTCTCCGAGGCTCCGCCCCCAAACGGACGAGCCCGCCCATTCTCCCCGTGATCATGCCCTTGTCCAATGGGCCTCTTTCTAGGCTGGGATGGCCATGCCCCCAAGATGATCCCACCCTAGCCCAGGGCATGGCCACGCCCCCAAGATGTGGCCTACCCCAACCCGCTCCTCTCCCCACCTCTCTTATCACAAGACCACACCCCTCGCTCCGCGGCTTGGAACGCTTCCTCTTCCAACATCGCTCGCCCCGCTGGCCACGCCCCTTGCCCAATGGCTCCGCCTCTAACCTGAAGAGTCTGACCACACCCTTTCCCCTTTAACCCCAGGCTTCCCCTTCGTGGTCCGCCACGCCCTCTCTGCACCCTCCTTACCTCCAGGAGCTGCCCGAGCCCCTCTCTCTTCCCCTCCAGCCCCAGGTCCTCCCCAGGATCCAGCCCGAGGAGTAGCTCCCGGATCCAGGGCTGCAGGACAGGCTTCCACGACGTCGCCATGGCCACCCACGCCCGGGCCCGAGGCGAGGGCGCGCGTTATTTCCCGCCGCCCTGACTGACCCCTGTCTCCGGAAGAGGAAACCGCTGGGCTGGGCGGGGAAGTACTAACCTCAGACCAAGTCCCGCCTCCTGCCCCGCCCCCTGAGGCTCAGGCGGCCGCGTGCGCGTGCGCGGTGTCAGGCGTGAGTCCGTAGGGGCTCGCGCCGTCCTGCCTGCGGTTGTTTACCCCATTTCACTTCCACAGCGTCTACGCGTTCCCTCCCGCTTCTCCCCTCTGACACCATCACCCCACACACCGGACTGCTGCAATAACTGCTGGTGGGTCTCCCCGCTGCCGGCCGTCCTCCCTGCACCGAAGGGATTAGGACCCTCAAGTGCCCGTGTGGGCACGTGAGGCGCGCCCCTCCCCCACTCGATGCCTAAGCGGGGCCTCCTATCGCAGCCTGGAGCACGCGTCCAACGCTCGGCCGTGCACCGCCCGCTCCTACCCGGCCAGCCTGTGGACGTTGTCCGCGCGGGGCTGCTGACCAGGACCCCCTTCTCCAGGAGTCTTTCCCCCAGCCCTCCTAACCCCACTGCGTTTCCTCTGATAATGATCCATTCATCCCACATGTAGCTTGTTCGTATGTTATCCCCTCCGTCAGAGGACAGGAACTGTCTTTTGCCTCTTTGTGTATCTCCAGAGCTTGGCACGGTGCCTGGCACATGGGAGATGGTTAATACATGTTTACTCATTTCTGTAGTGTTTTTTAAAGTTTTACATTTTAATTTTCCAGTTACACATAAAAACAATTTTTAACAATTTAGAAAGTTTTGAGTTCCAAATTCTCTGCTTCCCTCAGCCCTCTTTGAGAAGGCAAGCAATTTAACAGATTATACGTATGCAGCCATGAAAAACACCGCCATACTATGTTACAAAACACTGACCAAAAAGACGCTTTAGAAAAGTATGCTTCATCTACATTCAGACTTCATCCATCTTTCTCTGAAGGAGGATAGTATTTTTCATCCTAAGTCCTTCGGATTGTCTTGGTTCATTGTATTGTTAAGAATAGCTAGGTCATTCCTAGTGAATCGTGATACAGTGTGATACACTGCTACTGTGTCCAAAGTTCTGCTTTCTGCTCATTTCACCTTGCATCAGTTCATATAAATCTTCCCAGGTGTTTTGGAATCCATGCTGCTCATCGTTTCTTACAGCAACAACAGTATTCCATCACAATCATGTACCATAATTTGTTCAGCCATTTCCCAATTGATGGGCATCCCCTCAGCTTCCAATTCTTTACCACTACAAAAAGAGCTGCCAGAAATATTTTTATGCAAATGGGTCCTTTTGCCTTTTCTTTGCTCTGAGACAAGGCAGCTGGATGGTGAGGTGGATAGAGTGCCATGCCTGGAGTCAGTTCAAATCCATCTTCAGATACCTACCAGTGACCCTGGGCCAGTCACTTCACCCTGTTTGTCTCAGTTTTCTCATCTGTAAAATGAGCTGGAGAAGGAAATGGCAAATTACTGCAGTATCTTTTCCCAGAGAGCCCCAAATGGGGTCAGGAAGTGTTGGACACAACTGAAAAGACTGAACAGCACACTAACTGTGTGACCCTGGGCAAGTCACTTAATCTCTGTCTCAGGGTCTTCATCTATAAATGGAGATAATAATAAATAGCACCTCCTTCCCAGAGGTGTGAGCATCAAACGAACGCCTGGCACATAGTAAATGCTACATAAATATTAGCTGATATTGTCATTTGGAGTGAGAAGGCTCCAGTTCAAATGCTAGTTCTCCTACTTACGCAACTTAACACTGTGCAACCCTGGACAACTTTGTCTGTCTGTGTCTGTTTCTCCATCCATCAAAAGAAGGAGTTTCTAAGAGTTCAGCTTCTTCGAGCACTATACCCTGTTTCCCAAATGTTTTTAAGGGGACAGTCCTCCTGTGGATATAAAAATGCTGTTTTTAAAGAACTCTGTCTCATGACTTACAGCAGCATTTTCCCAGACTCCTCTGGCCTTTTTGTGTGATGTATGACAGAAGTCATAAATAAACAAGTCTGAAGGGCTGCTGGGGAGGAATGGAGTGCCCTCGGAAAATGATGGAGCAAAATAATGCCGATTTAATATTTTTAGAGGGGAAATAGTGTTAGTGTGAAAAATGTGCCATGAAACCCCTATTTACTTGGAGCACTTTCTAGAGAAATGATCAGTCAGTCATAGGTAGAACTGACTGGCCACGAAGATGGAATTGGCATGACAGAGGTATAAGGCATGGTCCCTACCTATGGGAATAGCAACTTAAGCGGCAACTGCAACTAAAGAAATTCCCTGCAACCTAATTTGTAGAGGGGCGAAAGGCAACCCTACTTTAAGTTAAATATTGGGTCAAATGGGGCGTGGGGGGGGGACAGACGGAGAGAGACAGAGAGGGAGGGAGGGAGGGAGACAGAGAGGGAGAGAGTCAGAGACAGAGAGAGACACACACAGAGAATGCAGTTCTATTTGTTAAGATCATAGAAACAGAGTTGGAATGGACCCCAGATATTAATGCCAGCCATCCACCCCATTTTCCAGATAATGAAAAGGTCAATGACTTACCTAAGGTGACACAATATGCAGGAAGCAGGTCCCGGGAGCTCTGTGCTTTGGAGAGCTCCACCGGCTTCCTTCATCTTGAAGCCTTTCCCCATCCCTCCGTGGGTACCGACGCCCTCCTTGGACCACATAAACAGCTCTGTTTGGCACCTCCCTAATTAGACGGCTATTTTGTTTATAGTGGCCATCGGTGTGCCTTAACGTCGGCACTCCCCTGTGAGGGGCCCATTTCATAGATGTGGAAACTGAAAGAAAATGACCGGCCCACAGCTAGCAAAGCGGGGTGTCTCGGGATGAGGGGTGGGGCCCCCACTGTACCCCCAGGAGGCCATGAGCCCCAACGGGCAGGGACCTCGGTCTTCTCCAGACTATTTCTCCCAACGCCTACAGTGGGGGTTTAATCAGGGTTTCTTGGATGAATGAGTACAGGAGACTGCAGGGATTGCCTGGGGGGCAGGGCAGGGATGGGGGGGCTGCCCAGGGCTCCTCGGGCTCCCGCACGTGCCTCTGCTGGGGGTGGGGCCCGTATCATGGGGTCGGGGATCGGAGACTCGCTCGTGGCCACGACTGCCCCTGGAGGAAGCGGAGTCCCAGGCTCATCAGGGGAAGCAACGAGTAATGACAGGGACGCGGGAGCCCCGCGGGGCCGGGGAGGGAGGCGGGGCGGGGCGCTCGGGCACACCCCCCGAGTGAGCACGCCCGCAGGTCCTCCCCTCCCACCCTCGGTTACCTAGGGAACGTCGTCTCGGCGTTCCACCCGCGCGGCGTGTGAGGCCTCCCCTCCCCCACGCAGATGACGTCATGGTTGGGACCCACCTCCCCCCAGCATTCGGGGAGGGCGGCTCTCGGACAGCGCGGACGACGGAGGGGAGCGGGGAGGGGGCGGGGCGGGCACTGCTGCAGGGCGCGGGCGGGGGGAGCCGGGGAGGGGCCGGGCTGTGCACCTGCGCCGCTTCGGCCTCAGCCCCGGCCCGGCCGGCCCGGCCCAGCCATGGCCAGGCCCCAGCGGACCCCGGCGCGGAGCCCCGACAGCATCATCGAGGTGAAGAGCAAAGTAAGGGCCCCGGCCCCGTGCCCTTCCCCCCCCCCCACCCCGGCCTGCGTCCCGGCTCCTCCCGGGCCCCGCTCCTTGTCCTCCCATCTCTGACTGGCCCTCTGCCTGGCGCCCCGCCGGCACCGCGGCTCTGCCCCCGCACACAGCCGGTCCTTGGGGCGCGGGGGGGCACCTCGGCTCTGCCCCAGCACACAGATAGTCCTCGGGGTGCAGGGGGGCACCGCGGCTCTGCCCCCGCACACAGCCGGTCCTTGGGGCGCGGGGGGGCACC
>CM053769.1:138290926-138323109 GCA_028658325.1 Potorous gilbertii | reverse complement strand
CGGATAGAGTTTGAGAAGGGCTTGGAATCAGGGAGCCTGATCCTCCTGAGTTCAAATCCAGCCCCAGATAATTAACTAGCTGTGTGATCCTGGGCAAGTCACTTCACCCTGTTTGTTTCGGTTTCCTTGTTTGCAAAATAAGAAGGAAATGGCAAACAACTCCAGTATCTTTGCCAAGAAAACCCCAACTAAGGTCATGGAGAGTCAGGCACAACTGAACAACAACAAAAACTGCCCCAGTCCTCAGCACAGTGAATGGCACATAAGAAGTACTTAACACACTGAGTTAAAAGGTCCTTGGATCAGCCTGTGCTTGAGTTGCCTTTTGCATCACAAACTGCACTGTCAATAACTGTTTGACTTACAGCACAGCCTTGCCTGTTTTTAGCCAGTATACATGGGAACAACACAAGCCTGGGAATCAGAAGACAAGAGTTCTAGTATTGGGGCAGCATGGAAAGAGAGCTGGCTTTGGATCCAAGGGTTCCAGGTTCAAATCCTGGCTCTACCTTGGTCATGTCACAGTCTCTGTGGGCCCCGTTTTCCCAACTGCAAGATGAGAGGGCTAGATGATCACCGAGGTCTCTTCCTGCACTGGGTAAACTTTATGAGGGCGATGAGACACGCTCCCACTGCTCCAGAGAGGGAGAAGGTTTGTGGGTTTAGGGGCTTTTTCTGGACAGGGCAAATGTTGCCTATATGTTTTTGTAATGGGCTTTGTTCTTCCTGTTTCTCAATGGAGGAGGAGGGTGGATAGGGAAGAAGAGGTTGGGAGGGACAGAATTTGAACCAGAAAATAAAACAGAGTTTCATTTAAAAAAGTAAATCCCAGGAGTGGCCTCTGAAATCCCTTTGAGATCTCAGCTCTATCCCCAGCATTGGCACTTCGTAGATGTATGGGATTTTAGGACTAAGCTCCATGAAGTCACAAAGAATATGGATTCTCCGACCTATAGGGCAGAGCCACTTCAAGAGGGAATGTTTTCTCATGGATATTTTCTAGTCGAGCACGTTAGTGACAGGATAATCGTACATACTTCAAGCAATAGCACTCTTCTAAAAGGCAGCAGTGCAACTTAAGTCCTTACACTATCACTGGCTCATTTACATTTTCACACTTACTGAAGGAGAGGAAAGAATGCTGAATCGGAGTGAGGAGACCAGGCTTTAAAATCCAGCTGATCCCTCCTCATTACGCGTCACTTACTCAGTTTTCTCAACTATAACGCAGGGATAAACAAGACTAGTACTACCCAGCGTGCCTGACAAGGTGACTTTTAGGAAAATGGTTTGTAAGCCTTGAAGAGCTCCGTAAGCACCACTGAACATTTTGAATTGAGATGGAAAAAAGGACACGTTGGTTGACAATCTGTACATATACCCATTAAGGTGTCTGTCTGGCAATGTTTCAAGCACTGAAAAAGAAATAATTAAAAACAATCTACCCCCTTTTTTGTGGCCTCACTGTACCTAGAGCTTTCACAGCTATTTGCCGAGTGAGTGGAGGGGGGATGTTGATGCAAACCAGATCCACGTCCTGGTGTAGCAAGACATCGTCTGTCCGGCTGGTGTAGAAGGAAATGCTCATCTCTTCAGCAAGCTGCTTGGCCTCCTCTTCGGTCTTGCCCCACAGCGCCTCAATGGTGAAACCTTCAGCCCTCAGCAACGGGACCAGAACCCGAGCAGAGCTGCCCGTCCCAAAGACTCCAACTCCCGGCAGCAGCTTCATCCTGGCTTCACCAGTTCATCTCTTCATTAGGACCTCACACCTCATGCTCACAGATCAAGGATGGCTCCTAAAACCGTAAGAATGTTACACCTCATTATTACCAGAAAAGACGATAATCAGCAGCTACTTTATGACTCATTTGGAATCAATGTTACTAGTTCATAGGATTTAGAGCTGGAAGGTAATTTAGAGATCATTTCAATTACACCTTCCTGTTTTACACATATGGAAACTAAGGTCCCAATAGATAAAGTGACTTGCCCCAGTGACACAGACAGTAAGCAGCTTAGATGGGATCCAGTCTACAGCTCTCACCACTATAATCAGTCAGGCAACAAAAAATTTATTGAGCATTTACCATAGGCAGCAAGGAGACAGCGGACAGAGCCCTGGACTTGGAGTTAGAGCTGGGTTCAAATCTGGTCTCAAACTTACTGTGTGACCTTGGACAAGTTATTTACCTTCTCTGCCTCAGTTTCCTTATTTGTAAAATGAGGGATAATAAGAGTATCTGGATCCCACGGTTGCTGTGAGAACATCTGCAAACTTTGTTGCCATTATTTATGTCTCCGGCACTATGCCATGAGGATACAAAGAAGGGCAACCATGTGGCACCTAGCTTTAAAAAGCTCACATGCCAATAGACAGACAACATAATTAGGTACATACTAGCCAGATACCGAGGAGATAGAAGGCAATCTGAAAGGACTGGGAGCTAGGAAGGGCCTCTTTAAACTTGATTGCATTTGAGCTGAGTCCTGAAGGAAGCAAGGGCAGACAGCCTCAGGGGGGTGATGGGGACAGAGCATTGTCAGAGGGACCTCTGGCATCCAGGCACAGAACAGAGAGGAGTGTTTAAGTGAGCCAGTATTGCTACATCAGAAAGTCTGTGATGGAGAATAACTCATACAGAGACTGGAGGCTTATGAAGGGCCCAGGATCAGAAGAGCTTTACATGTCAAACAAAAGAGCTTATATTTGATCTTGGAAGTAATAAGGCACCACTGGAGCTCAACAAGCAGGGAGCTAATTAAGTGAGATCAATGCTTTAGAAAAGCAACCTTAGCAGCCAAGGGAAAGGATGGACTGCAGAGGGGAGAGATAGGAGCAGGGAGAGCAGTTAGGACACTACTGCAGTAGCCCAAGTAAGAGGCCAGGAAGACTGTCGGCGGAGAGAAGGGATCAATACAAACAACATAGAAGGTGTGGTGATGGTATAAAACAACTGGTTAGTTATGTGGGATAAGTGAGAGTGAGGGAGCAAAGATGACACCAAGGCTGCAAAACTTTTCTTTTGTAATTCTTGTTCCTATTTTCCATGCTGCTAAATAGTTTTCCCTCCCCACACTGCTGTTCTAATCAGGGACTCCACTTTAAATAATGCTAATTCTTGGGCTTTAAAGGATATTTTTAATATATTAAGGAAAATCTATCTATTTCTAAGCTTTCTAGCCTCTTTAACAAAAATATACGTTGTCAAATGCTCTTTATCTATTGATGTAATATGACTTTTATTAGATTTGTTATCAACATGGTCTATTATCTTCATAGTTTTCCTAATGTTGACCCAACCTGCATTCTTGGTGTAAATCCTACCAATCTAGTAACCCTGTCATAAAAGAAAATGAGATTGGTCTGCAATGACCTACTGTTGATGAAGCCATTCTGGACTTGATTTATGCCATGACTTCTTTTGTTATCACAAATAATACCTTTTAAAATGTGGGGAAGCAGAAAATTGGGGGAAAATTTTATAGTCACTTCCTCCAATAAAAGCCTCATACTTCAAATATATAGAGAACTGAGTAAAATTTTTAGGAATATGAATCATTCCTTAATTGATAAATGGCCAAAGGATATGAACAGGCAGTTTCTGGAAGAAGAAATCAAAGCTATATATAGTTATATGAAAAAATGCTCCAAAACACTATTGATTAGAGAAATTCAAATTAAAACAACTCTGAGGTTATCTCACACCTATCAGATTGGCTAAAACAATAGAGAAAATGACAAATGATGGAGAGGGTGTAGAAAAATTGGGACACTAATACACTATTGGTGGAACTTGAAATGATCCAACCAATCTGGAGAGCAAATTGGGATTATGCCCAAAGAGTTATAAAACTGTGTATATACTTTGACCCAGCAATACCACTATTAGGGAAAAAAAGAAAAGAACCTATATGTTCTTTTTTTCTTAATTTAACTTTTTTTGGTTACATTTGAGTCCCACCCTCCTCAATCCCACACTAGAGAAGGTCAACATCTGACACAGATGTACATGTGAAACTATAAAATACATGGTTCCATCTATCAGTTCTTTCTCTGGAGACAGAAAGCATCTTCCTTTATAGGTCCTTTGTAGTTGAAATATGTATGTTTTAAATTATTTATAGCTGCTCTCTTTGTAGTGGCAAAGAATTAGAAAGTGAAGGGATGCCTATCAACTAGGAATTGGCTGAATAAGTTGTGGTATATGATTGTGAGGGAATACTACTGTGCTATAAGAAATGATGAGCAGGTTGGTTTTAGAAAAGCATGAAAAAATGGAGAGAGAAAGGAGCAGAGAGCCAAGAGAACTTTGGATACAGTAACACCAATATTATTCGAAGAGTAACTGAGAATGACTAAGCAATCCTGGGTAATATGATAATTCAAATCAACTACAAAGGACTTATAAAGGAAAATGCTATCTACCTCCAGACAAAAAAGTGATATATGGAAGCATGTATTCAATAGTTCCACACATATAGGTATATCAAATGCTGGCCGAAGGGGTCGGGAAAGATGGAGGAAGACAACTCGGAATGCAAATTTTAACAAAAATATTAATAGTATTTTTTTTAAAAAGTGACCTATAATGGTTAAATTTTCCTAGGAATTGAAGCCAACTATACTAGCCTACTGTTTTCAGATTCCAGTCTCCTCTTTTTTTCAGTATCAGGACATTTTCCCTTTCCAGTCCTATCACACCTCTCCGATTTACCATAATCTCTCAGAGATCACAGGCAGTGGCTCAGCACTCATAGCTATCAGTCCTTCAGTGTTTAGCACAGGCCTGGCACATAGTAGACACTCAGGAATGCCTGTTGCTGTCTGGTTGATTTGAATTCACACCTGCCAGGTACTCTCTTATTATATCCTTACTTATGTTAGGTTTCAACTCCATTAACCATTTTTGTTCTGTCATTTCTCTTGAGATTCAGAAGCAAAGTTTAAAAATGAACGATTCTGCCTTTTTTTTATCCATTATCATTATTGCATCCTGGGTGGGCCTACCTCTCTTATTTGATCTTTTCTTCAAAATTCTTTTTTATACTTTATAGATACTTCAGGAAACTGAATATTAAGAATCATTTAATTCACAGATAAGTAAAATGTTAACTTAATTTTTTAGTTGTTAAACAACTATGATAACCAAGAAAAAGGGGATTGTTATTAGATATTAAGGCATTATTCTTAAAGGCAAAAACAGAGGGTAGAATTAGGCTAGAAGTTACAGAAAGATATAATTTGACAACTTCCTAAAAATTAACACTGTTCACAGGAGGTAATGAGTTCACCATCACTAGAGATCTGCAAATGAAAACTAGAGGATCACTGTCAGGTATATTTTAGAAAGCCATATATGAAAAACTTTAGGGCTGTCAAAGTGCAGTGCCCTCATTTTACAGACAAGGATAAGAAGCCCAGAGAGTTTACGTGATTTGCCCAAAGTCCCCCAAGTAATAAATGGCAGATTCAGAATCTGAACCCAAGTCCTCTGACTCCAAATCCAATACTCTTTCTACTATATCATGCTGCCTCTTAGATCCCTTCCAAACCTAAGATTCTGAAATTTGATGTCATTTTTGGTTTCTCAGAATTGAACCTTATAGCTCTTTCCCCATTTCACATCGACTGCCTTTCCTCATTCTATATTTCAGCAGCAGAAAACAGTAATGCTTAATGGGGTTTTTGTATTAAAAATTTTATTTAGTAATTTCTTTTTCCCCAGTTACATGTAAAAACAAATTTTACCATTCATTTTTAAAATTTTGAGATCCAAATTCTCTCCCCTCCTCCTTCCCCATCCCCTCTCATTGAGAAGGAAAGCAATTTGACATAGGTTATACTTGTGAAGATGCAAAATATTTTTCATATGAGTCATGACATGAAAGAAAACAAAAACCAAAAAAGCCCTCCAAGAAAAATAAAGTTTAAAAAGTATACTTCAACCTGTATTTAGACAGCCTCAGTTCTTTCTCTGGGGATGGACAGCATTTTCATCATAAGTCCTTCTGGCTGTCTTGGGTTATTGCACTGCTGAGAATAGCTTAGCTGATTCACAGTTGATCACCACATGGTACTGCCGCTGCTATGTACCGAGTACATTTCACTCTGCATCAGCTCATGTAAGTCTTTCCAGGTTTTCCTGAGAGCATGCTGGTCATCATTTCTTAGAGCATAATAGTATTCCATCAAAATCACATACCGCAATGTGTTCAGCCATTCTCTAACTGATGGTCATCTCCTCAATTTCCAATTTTTTGCCACTAGAAAAAAGGTGCTATATTTTTGTGCATGTGGGTTCTTTCCCTTTTTGTTTTTTATCTCTTTTAGGATACAGACCTAGAAATCGTATTGGTAGGTCAAAGGGTAGGCATGGTTTTATAGCCCTTTTATAGTTCCAAAATGCTCTACAGAATGGTTGAATCAGTTAACAACTCCACCAACAATGCTTGAAGGTCTCATTTTCCCATACCCCCTCTAACATTTTCTGTCCTATTAGCCAATCTAATAAATATGAAGTAGTACCTCAGAATTGTTTTAATTTGCATTTTTCCAATCAATAGTGAGTTAGAGCATTTTTTCATACAGTTATAGATAACATTGACTACTTCATCTGAAAACTGTTCATATCTTTTGATATTTATCAATTGGGGAATGGCTTTTATTTTTATAAACTTGACTGTTCTCTATATGTTTGAGAAATGAGGCCTTTATGAGAGGGACCAGAAAAAGACTTTATTTTAATTGTATGGGGTGAAGGCAGAAGTTAGGTATACGTAATGGTAGAGGCAAGCCTGGGGCATTGTCTCTGTGTGAGTTCATCCTTTGCTGCTGAAGAAGACCACCCTATCAGAGAAATAATGACATGACTTGCACTTGACTTTGTTTTGAGTGAGGGAGGGCTGTGCAGGTCACCAGCCTCACTTTTCCAGAGCCATCTGAATCCAGTGACCAAATATTCATCAGAACGACTGGAGATTACCAGGATGAGGCAATTGGGGTAAAGTGACTTGCCCAAGGTCACACAGCTAGTGAGTGTCAAGTATCTGAGGTGAGATTTGAACTCAGGTTCTCCTGACTCCTGCACTGGTGCTCTATCCACTGCACCACCTAGCTAACCCCAAAATCATCGGACTGTCTACAAAACTGTGCAACATTCCTCCTATAGGTAAATCAATATGCTTTGTGCATTTAAATTACAAAATGGGAGGCATATAGAAGGGACGAGTTGAAGAGAGAAATAAATGTGTTCTATTCCTCCAGTTAAACTGCTGGTTAGCAATGGCCTTTGTGGGTCTCAAAAAAAGGAATACCTTCAGGGGAGAGTGAGGAGTGGGTAATGATAGAAATAAAGGGGGAAAAGAGAGAAACCTTTTGGTGGTAGAAGGGGGTTCTCCTGATAAATGAAGAGAGATGTTCTGTGAAAGGAGATGGGAGCCCTGTGAGAGGCAGCCCTCATCCAGTGGAGCTACAAAGACTTAGTCATGTACTGCCTCTGATAACAGGATGGATTTAGATGACCCCTGGGCCAGTCACTTAACCTCTCATTGCAACCATCTAAGACAATATATGTTGCACATGACTGATACAGAAATAAGTTTTGCATGATTTCACATGTATAACTGACATCACATTTCTTGCCTTTCTCAGTGGGAGAGGGGCAAGGAAGAGAAAGAATTGAGAACTCAAAATTTTTAAAAATTAATGTTAAAAATAAAAATTTTCAAAAGACTCTATGTTGCAGAGAAGGTCCTTATCTATAATGGAAAAGGGAGTTTCTTTATCTGAGCGTTTCCTGTGACAATGAAGTCCTATTTCTACTCCTACTATTACTATCACTAATATTTTGATAACTGTATTCAATATCATTGGTTTCTTTTGCATTCCTATATTTTTCATAAGTTTAGAAATATTATTCTGAGAAGGGGTCTTTAGCCTAAAAAGGCTTGCCAAGACCACTCAAAGGGGCCATGACACACAGAAAAGGATCAGAATGCTAACTCACCTCACACAATTACCGGATCTCTCATTTGAACTGTTGCAATATCCTCACTGATTTTCCTGAATTCTCCTCTTTAGGCCCACTCCCATAATCAATTCAACTGATCTTCTATCACTCCCCTGTTTAAGGATTTTCATCAGTGGCTCTCCACCTCTAGAATCAAATACAAACCCCTCTGGTATTTAAAGCCTTTCACAATCTACATCTGGATTTCTCTTTCTCATCTCCATCTTGTGGCTTCCCTCTAATCTCAGTTAAAATCCCACCTTCTACAGAAAGCCGTTCCTGAGGCCTCTTAATTCTGTGTCAATTACCTTCACTTTACCCTGTATGCAGCTGTCTGTAGGTTGTCTGCTGCACCACGTTCCTTGGTACAGATCCTGGTCCATGGGAGGTGTGACTGCACATCCCTCTCAGGAGCTCCAGCCTTAAGTCAAGCTCACCTGCTCAATGCTGTCCCCCAGGGTTGGAATGCCTGCCATCCTCACCTCTGCCCCAGGAATTCTTACCTCCCTTCAAGGTTTGGTTCAAGTTAATGCCCCCCTGAAATAACTTTGTATTTCTTTTTAGAAATATCCCTATTTGCTTTTCTGTGAATACAATAATTATGGCTAGCATTTACGGGACTTGCCCAAAGTTCCACTCAAACACCCCTCGCTGCACTGAGCTGCACACAGCACTCTCCAAGGGGAATATCATTTCCCTGAGAGCAGAAACTGCCTCATTTTGCATTTGTACTTCCAGGACCAGCACCATGCCTGGCACATCCAAGGGGCCCAACAGACTTTGGCTGATCATATATTCTTTCTGCTTTGCCCTCTACACTTCTGTGCCCTGGGCACAAAGCTTAGATGGCACTTGTTGAGGTTACTCAGCCAGGAGGGAAGGGCAAACAATTACCTTGGTGGAATCAGTTACACTATCAGTTTAAAAAAACTAAAGGGCTCAGAAAAGAATTCAGAAAATACATGGAACTATATCTACATAACTTATACATTTTGATTCTTCCTTTATTTCTAAGCATTGCCATTTGGTGGAGCGTAGGCTCTACTATATCTTACACTTTTGGAGTTACTTGTGGTTCCTGGTTGTTATAAAAACAGTAAAATATTTGAGAATATTACCTAGAAACCCTAGTCTTGAAATGTTCCTATCCATTCCCCTTTAGCATCTAGTGAAAAGGCAGAAAATAATGTTGACAGAGGGCAGGCCTCTCCCTGGCTCTATTGGTCTCAAAAGGAACACACACTGACTCATTTACTCTCACCTCCCCTACTGAATACCTGGTTTGACAACTGCTACTTTACAGATGGGCACTGGTTAGAGGCAACATAACTAACCCTAAATCTAGCCAGCAAGCATTTATTAGACACCTACTCTGTACCAGAATGGTCCTGATTTAGGAATTGGGACTTGAAGATTCCATTCTTCCTAGAAGAGCAAGATGCCTTCTATCAATCTAACTCATTAAACCTTCCATGCTCAGTCCTCAAAGTGGAAGGGGCAGGATGGTATCATAGGAAGAGCTGAATTTTGGAAAACCTAGGTTAAAAGGAATTCTAGAATTAAGAGTTCAAATAGACTTTAAATACTATCTCATTTTATCAGACTAGAGAACTAGGGCCATAAAAGTGAAAGGGCTTTGTCCAAAGGTCACACAGAGAAGAAATATTGGTTGACTGTCTACTTAAATTACAATTTCATAATCTATTAGCTGGGAGATCTTAGGAAAGTTACCTTATACCTACCTGAAGCTGTTTCCTCATCTTTAAATTGGGGGACTGATTGAGTGAGCAGGAACTTTAGAGATCATCTAAATCACATTCCTCTTTTATACATAAAGGGGGGGCTCATAAAGGTAGGGCCCCCTCTCTAATAGAGATTTCAGTTTGGCACTAACAAGGGATAAGAGAGTCTTTTCTGAAATTTTTTACTTAGAGGCCCAGAGTTTATGCTTCTATCACTGCCAGGAGAGTTAAGAATGGAAGAAAGTAAGTAAAAAGATAAAACTACACTGAGCTGAAGGCATTACATTTCTCTGTTGCTTAACCTCTCTGGGCCTCAGTGTCTTTCTCTGTAAAACCAAGATTAGCTTGCCTAATCTGTAATCTATATCCTGTAACTAAAACTTTTCTATTTGGAGAATACTACTTATACCCATTGATAAATACTGAAAATACTTTTCAAGATGGCATTTGTGTGTAGGGGTGGGTAGATTCTCAAATCAGAGAGGCAGCATGGTGTTATATGGAGAACTGGCCTTGGAATCTGAAAGATCTGGGTTCAGATCCTGCCTCTGACCCTGGGACCCTGGGCAAATCACTTAATCACTCAGTGTCTAAGGCTTTAAGTAGCAGAGCAGGTACTTCAGAGCACTGGCAGAAGTTTTTTCACCTGGAATTCCCTATACCAGTGAAATCACAGGTCTGATGAAAAAGCAAATTTTGCTCATGGGCAAGGAATTGAAATTTGGTGTGATTCACACCTAACCTTTCCTCAGTACCAACAAGAGCACTGTGGCATCCTTAGGGGAAAAGAAATGACCATAAGTCATTTTATCAGCTAGAAAAAGCACTGTTTTCTCTAAGACCCTCTTTCATAATGCTGCTTGTGGGTCAAAAGCCTCAAAAGCACCCACTCTGGATGAAACAGCATTGTACTCTAGGC
The DNA here is from genome assembly GCA_028658325.1 of Potorous gilbertii. NCBI lineage: Eukaryota > Metazoa > Chordata > Mammalia > Diprotodontia > Potoroidae > Potorous > Potorous gilbertii. Next base: position 138,312,439 of record CM053769.1, on the reverse strand, counting down.
CAAACTGATAATTGGCTTATTAGTCAATCAATATGCCAGGCAGTTTCAGGAATGAAAAAAGGAAATCCCAGGAAGCTAGTGATATTAACTAGGCTACAAATGACCTGATCAGACTATCAATCCCATCCTACTAAAAATGTTAGAATCTATTAGTACGTTCTAAAATGTTGATAATATTTTGTATAAAGCCTTTTTATTTAAAAAAATTTGAAAAACACCTTGTAAATTTACTTTTTAACCAATTTACTTTTAAATTTACTTTTTAACCAACACTAGAAGGTTTTGGGAGTAACTGGTATTTAGGATAGGGGCTTTTAAATCTTGGGTGTATAAAGTTGTTTTTAAAATACCCTGATAACTTTATTTCAGTATAACTGGTTTTCTTTGTAATCTTGTGAGTTTAATTTCATAAATATAAAAATATTATTCTCAGAAAGGGTCCATAGGTTTCACCAGACTGACAAAGTGTTCCATGACCTTAAGTTCCTTTAATTTAAGAACTGATCTAGGAGATGGCTGGTGCCATGAGAACAAATGAACTTTGAAAGGAAAGAGTCCAAACAGAGAATAACTGAAGGTGCAGACTGAGCCAAACTTATCTATAAATAAATGGTATTTGGAGACTGATCAGTCATCTCCCTAGTGTGCCACTGAGTCTGAGATGTTATCTAGGGAATTGTGGATGGTATAGGCAAACCAGAACTGCCCATCAAAACCTGTTAGCATGGTTAATCCAGGGCAGGATTATCTTTCTGGAAAGAAATAGAAATACTATGCCTACACCCCTGGCATAGCTGAGCCTACCTGAACTCTGCAGACCAAGAGCTGGGTTCTACCTCCACCAGTCATGCCTGTCAAACCCTGAGCCCTTGAACCCTTAAGAAGCATCAGACATACCAAAGGGATAGAAGCACCACACTCTGCCTGCCACCACCAGTTCCCTTCAATGGGACTATCACTTAAAGGAAAATGCTATGTTCATTGACAGGAATAGTCTGGGAGAGTAGTTTACACATTAATAATTTTCCTTTCTTTGAAGTCAATTTCTTTAGACTTCCTTGGAGACAAACAGTAAGCTAGAGAAAACATTCCAAATCAGAAATACCAGGATACTTATTCCTTATGCAGCTTTGTATATGTGTGTGGGACTAATCTAGAGCTCTGTATTTCCTCTCACTTCCCTTGTTTGTACTCCATGGCCTGGAGCTGCAGTACCAGACAAATATCCCACCTCCCTTCTTCCACAATTTGTGGGCAAATATTGTTTGAGAATTTCCTAGTTACACCTGAAGAACTGGGAGGGGGAAGAGGAAGAGAGTGGCAAGAAGATTAAAGATATAAAGTTCCAAGTAGGAGTATTTAACATTTTTCCTTTCATTTGTGCTATGATCAATTAAACTCTGTGGTCACAACGTATGGTGAGTGCCTGCGTCCTGTGAGTGTGTGTGTGTTTTGGGGGGGGGGGTGGTAAGAGACTATAAGAGAGACAGAGAGACAGAGAGAGAGAGAGAGAGAGAGAGAGAAGGTTCAAGATGTGGGAGCAGAGGCTTGGGCCAAAGATTTCCTATTTTGATATTTAAATCATATTACAAAGCAGCTAGGTAGTACTCTGGATAGAATGGTGGGCCTGGCATCAGGAAGGCCTGAGTTCATATCCTGCATCAGATACTTACTAGCTGTGTATGACCATGGGCAAGTCACTTCTGTCTGCCTTAGTTTTCTCATCTGTCAAATGGAGATGATAGTAGCAGCTACCTTTCATAGTTGTCATAAGCATCAATAAAGATGGTATTTGTGGAGCACTTAGCACAGTGCCTAGCACATAGTATCTGCTTAATAAAGGCTTTTCCTTATTTATTATTGTTATGATCAACCCCTAGTCAAATTCTGAATACAAGCACAGGTTTAATTTATTTAGTGTCGCTGCTGGCCACTGTGCTGCAGCACTAGGGGAGCTGCCTTGGCATTGGCACGATGAGTGTACTCTGGTGACCGTAAGGGACAGCTTCTTTAGGCGAGTACCAATGAAACTGGTGAGAAGATCAGTTGATGATCCTTAAAGAGTGTGGGCTGGGGGGCAAACCATCCCTCTATGGATGATTGCTTTTAGAAGGTAGTGCATGAGCTGATTTAGGCTGCCTACACAACAGGGATGGCTCAGGGGTCACACAAAGGTCACAGGCCTCACCTAGTACTACTAGTACTAGTACTAGTACTACTACTGACATTCATGGAGTGCTTTAGGGTTACAAAGCACTTTATATCCATGATTATCTGATCTGTGGTTCAGTGGATAGAGCACCGGATCTGGAGTCAGGAAGACCTGAACTCAAATCCAGCCTCAGGTACCTACTAGCTTGTGACCCTGGACAAGTCACTTAACTGTTGTTTGCCTTAATCCACTGGAGAAGGAAATAGCAAACTTCTCCAGTATCTTTGCCAAGAAAACTCCAAGGGGAATCACAAAGAGTCGTACACAACTGAACGAACAACAAAATTTGATCACTCCAAAATCCCTGTAATGTAAGTGGTGTATTATCCACCTCCAAATGGAGGCTCAGAGGTGAATGACTTGTGAAAAGTGTGTAGTTTAACTCACTAAAGAAGAGGAGACCTGCATTGGTGTGAATGTCATTAAGATTCTCATGAACTGAGCCCTCCATACCATGTAACGCACAGAACAATGGACACAGGGCCAGGAGGAGGCTGGACCTCTGGTCCTCCCTAGGGTACCCATTTAACTCCAGGATCTTATGCAAATCAGGGTCTGGACTTCAACTTTCTCACCTATAAAATGGAATCTTCAAAAGAAGCTCTAGAGACCCCTCCTGCTCCAGTCTCCTACAGAATCACAGCACCAATAAGCCAGTCCAAATCCTTGCTCTCCAGATAAGAACACTCAAGTCCAGAGGTGAAGGGATTCTGCTCATAGCACACAGGTGATAAAGCAGGAGAGCTGGGAGATTTGAACCCAGGTTCTCTGGCTCAAAATCCAATACTATTGACTCTACTATGTGGTGCCTCCATTATCCATGACTGAAGAAATAAATTTCTCCTAACATTCACCCAAACATGAGGATCCAATATGAACTAGATGGTGTAAGGCTCCAAGTTTTCAGAAAACTTTGTTCATACCAACAAGATTTACTGAATGCTTATTTTGTGCTTAGCTTAAATCAACAGACTTAAAATCCGTTCACATGAAGGCAGAAAGTCATGGACACGGGACGGGACAGGACAGGAAGGAAGAAACAGACTGTGTCTGTTCCTTGGGCAGAACCATCAGGAATCCAGGAAAGTCCAAAAGAGCTGTCAAACTTTCTCTGCAGTAAAAGCTTTCTATGAGACTAACAAATGTGCTTATCTGTTCTTATTTGGCACAAAGACACTATCCTAGAGATATCACTGCATGGAGTCCCTTATCACTTAGAATCAGGAAGATAAGGTCTCTCTACGCCATTTGCCATGACAACTCACCCTGCAATACAATCTTCTCACTGCCCACATCACTATGGCGGGAATCCCTCTCCAGCTCTCCTAGTGCTAAGTGCATATGCTTTCCCCTCATTTCTTGGCACCCCTAACTCCATGCATTTTATTTTCCTTTTGTCCAAGCAAATCTTTATTTTATCAGACCCTAAAGCAACTACCTAGAAACCATAATAAGCCTATTTAGCCAAATGCTTTGAAGAATGCTCGAATATAAGTCAGTTTTTTCACAGTTTAATTTTTCCTGCTTTTCTGACTTTCCAAAAATTAATGTTCTCTGATCTCAGAAAGACAAACATAATGACAATCAATTAACAAGCACTTATTAACAGCTTACTGTATGCACATCAGACAATGTGTTAGGCACTAGGGAAATGAAGACAAAAATGAAACTGGTCCCCCAGGTCCTTTCACTCTACAGGGGGAGGCTGTGAGCACTGCTACACAAAAAATTGAGAGGGCACTGGCAGCTGGAGGGATCAGGAAGGGGCTCATGGAAAATGTGACACTGAGCTTGGAAGGAAGTCTATGCAGAGCCAGAGATAGAAGATGAATTACTAAGTGTGAGGAATGGCAAAAATTCCAAAGGAGATGGACAATTAGTTTATAGTATAAAGCATATATGAAATTAGCAAGCAGAATTCTTAGTCTAGTAAAGAAGACACATATTGATGCCAATTTCTTTTATTTAAACAGGACAAGACATAAAAATAATCTCCCAAGGCAGCTATAAGAACATTTGTCATAAAGCACTGAATCTACACAAAATGAAGACCATCTAGCACTGCCCTTGGCACAATGGATAGAGAGAGCTGGCTCTGGAGTCAAGAGAACCTCAGTTCAAATTCAGCCTCAGATACTTACTAGCTATGTGACACTGGGTAAGTTATTTCACTCCGTTTGCCTTGGTTTCCTCATCTATAAGATGAGCCAGAGAGGGAAATGGCAAACTGTTCCAGTATCTTTGCCAAGAAAACCCCAAATGGGGTCACAGAGAATCTACTAAACAACAAAGCCCAGTCTTTCAAGGTGAACGGGTTGAATGGAACACCAACTCTTTCCCATTTTTTATTCTCTGTGTCCCAGATTTTTGGAAGAGAGCCTTCAGTAAATGCATAAAAAAGATAAATGCAAATAAGATAAAAACCAAGTCTTCACTATAAACCTGCAGCGTTGCTCAGAGTGAGCCATGACCCGTATATTCCGGGGACAGAAAAGATGATAATCATGAGGTTCACCTAAAATATAATTGGACTGAAGCCCAAAATAAGAACACAGAAGTAAATAACTCATTTGTGTTTATGTCCTAAAAAAAAGGTAAAAAGAATGTCTGGCATATCAGCTGGTAGGCAATTGTTATTCAGGGTTGGCCTTTGCAGTTCTATTTTAATTTTTTAATGTGAACATAAGTAACCTAAAGAAATTAGATATTTTGTTTTGTAAATGAGTGTAAAAATACAATGCTTCTCACTTAGTAAATATATGAGGAATACTGAATGTGTGAAGAACTGCTTTTGTGCCCCTATACCTCTAAAGTTCAAGAGGCTTTGCCAAAAAATATTCCTTGCTACTTTTCATTCATTTCAATAACACAAGGAAAGCAGTAAACTTTACCCATACCTTTACCAGGCTGTTTCCAAAACTCCTAATTCCCTCCCTCTCTCTTTAATCAGTGAACTCCTTTAAAGTACAACTCAAAGGTCATATCCTCCAGGAAAGCATCTCTGATCCCTCTAGTTCAGGAACTGGCCAATGAGGCCCCAGTCAAATCAATCACTGAACATTTGTTAAGCACCTACTATGTGCCAAACACTGTGCCAAGCAATGGAGATACAAAAAGAGGCAAGAAACAATCCTTGCCCTCAAAGAGTTTACATTCTCATGGGGGAGACAACATGCAAACAAATATACACAAGGCACTGGAATTAAGAGGAATTAGAGAAGGCTTCCTATAGAAAATGAGATTTTTCTAGCTGGGATTTATAGGAAACCAAGAAGGTCAGAACTTGCAGAGCGTGGCACATGGGGAACAGCCAGAGAAAACACCCAGAGCCAAGAGATGGAGTGTCTTGCTTGTAGAACAGTCAGAAGGTCAGTGTCAGAATATGGAGGAAAGTAAGGTTTAAGACAACTGGAATGATGAGAGAGGGCTACACTTTGAAGGGCTTTGAATGGCAAACAGAGCATTTTGGATTTGATTGTGGAGGTAATAAGGGGCCACTGAAGATTATTGAATAGGGGGATGATATAATTTGACCTGCTCTTTAGGAAAATCACTTTAGTGGCTGAATGAAGGATAGACTGGAATGGAGAAACTTGAGGCAGGAAGACCCAGCCATCAGACCATGGCAAAAGTCCAGGCATGAAGGGATAAGGACCTTTACCAGATGGATGACAATGTCAGAAGAGATATGAGGGCATATTGGAGAGATATTTCAGAAATGAAATCGACGGACCTTAGCAATGGCTTGGATATGGGAGCTGATAGTTCAAAGTCCAGGATAATCTAGTTTGTGAACCCGAGGACCTGGGAGGATGGTGTTACCCTTTGTAGTAATATGGAAAGAGGTGGGAGAGGGAGGGGAGGGAGAAAAGTATAAGGAGAAAGTATGTTTGGGAGGTCAGCAGAGAGTGCCAACTGGTAGCCAGTTTCTCGACAATCGGTGAGCTAAGAATGATTCTTGTATTTTTAAATAATGTTTTGTTATATTTTAAAATGTAAAAATCATTCTTAGCTCCCTTGAACAGGAGAGTTTGGTAACCTGTAATCCAGCATGACCTCATACTCCTCTATCATATAAGTATCTTGTTTTGTACTTCTCTAATTTACTTATAATTTAACATTGTATATTAGAGTTATCTGTTAATCTCTTATGCCCCTGCTGGACTATGACAGCTCCATGAGGCTAAGGACCTTGTTTTAGCTAAATTTTCTCTCCCTCAAACAAACAGCGTTACTGCACATACCTAATGGTATTTTTTAATTTAAAGGACGCTGTTATTTATATTTGCCTGAAGAGTTAGGTGAAAAGGACCACAAGGCCAACAGGTTCATAACAAAATGTTGAACAGCAGTCATAGAACCAAAACTCTACAAAGCCTTGGTTCCACCCCCCTGCCCCCCATTTCTGTGCATCCAAATAAACTCAGTACTTTTCACAAGGCACCAGTCAGGAACCCCATCTACTCCTATCCCTTGACCTCAAAGACAGTGGGGAGAAATTAATGGGTACTATGTGGCATACGTTTCATTGATATGTAAATAAACAGTTTTCAAAGTAAGACTCTTACACTTAGTAGAAATACCTGTAAAAGAATAAAAATGTTATTGGAAGATTGTGAACTTATTCTTTAGAACCTTAAAAAAATGACATCTTAATTTCTTCTACTCAACCAAATAATTAAAATAAACTCTGCTCAAACTTCACTCTCAAGTTGAGACTTTGAGAAAAGATAAGATTTTAAACTCTAAATAGGATTTTTTAGTCTTTAACATACCTACATCCTAGCTTTTTAGCAACAGAGGCAGCATCTGTTTGGTACACCAGCATTCATGACTTTGTCATTAAAAAGTTAGCATAATTACTGCTTTTCTGATGCAACACAGTAGACAAGTCTAATCAGCAAACATTTAATGAGCACCCACCATGAACAAGGTCTAATGAGGGATGAACAGAATTAAGACACAGATTTACACAATTTGAGTTTAAAGAAACCTGAGAGAAAATCCAAACCTTTCATTTTTACAGAGAAGTAAGGAAAGTAAGGAGAGTGGAGGAAAGTAAGGTTTAAGACAACTGGAATGATGAGAGGGGGCTACATTTTGAAGGGCTTTGAATGGCAAACAGAGCATTTTGGATTTGATTGTGGAGGCAATAAGGGGCCACTGAAGATTATTGAATAGGGGGATGATATAATTTGACCTGCCCTTTAGGAAAATCACTTTAGTGGCTGAATGAAGGATAGGCTGGAATGGAGAGGCCTAGAATGAGGCCTACAAATGGTAAGCGATTTGTCAAAAGAACCTTTTAATCAATTGGGGAAATAATCATCACAAGCACAAGAATGTAGATCTAGATGTGGAATGACTTTCTAGAGACTAATAAATGTTTGTTGAATTTAACTAAATAATTTTCCAGATGTGAAGGCCTGACAATCCACAACACCTACTTCCATGGGAAAGGACACCAGGTTTGCCCACTCTTTTTGTTCTAAGTCCTCAGACTGCAATGTCGTCCCAAAGGAACTTCCTCAATTCCTTTACCACAGTGAGTTTAATAAACAAGCTGTGGCCATGAAAGCTATCAAAGCACTTACTGTACTATAAGGTCAACCAAAGGAGGCAGGATGGGCTGGGGGCCAGAAGTACATCAAGGAAGAGCAGCTGCAAAATGGGTTTCATTGTGAATAAAAATCCAGCATCAAGAGCCAGGAAAATCTCCTTCTCCATGTTGTTTTGTGTAGACATAGCACAGCAGTTGCCACAAAGGGCAACATTTTTTTTTAAATTGTTTGAATAAAACCACTGGTACCTAAAGAGAGAATTTCATTTCTCTGGAAAATTCAAAGGCATTATTTTAGGTTCATGCATATACTCTAAAGGACCAGACACACAGATACAGGCAAGGATCAAACTGTTCCCATGCTTCGGTGTTCCAATAGATCTGTTATCTATCAGTGGGAGTATTCCCTCTACCAGTGCTGACTCCAATCCATCCACCCCATCTTATTCTGTCCTCTAAAGGTTATCCACCTAACATGCCTGGCACCTTCCTTTAGAGCCCTATGGGGCACTTGGACTTCGCACTGATTATCTCTTACTCTTGATGTGTAACCATTTTTTCCCAGTCATGGCCCTCTGGTGATGGCCTAAAGAGCTCTGTATTGGTAATCTGCTACAGTCTGTCTGATGTCTTTCTCCGTGACCCTTTAGGTAACCTACACCTTGAAGCTGATATTTATGCTTCATATCCACAGAGCATTAATGAAAGGAAACTGTCTCCATAAAAGACAATTTAAACTGAGCTGACCATTAAGAATCATATACTGAAGCATGTTTGCTCAGAATAGTCATAAACTATAGGGGAACCAGTTTCTTTTTAAAGAAAGAAGTCAATTTCAAATTCAGAAAACTAGCAGGGAAGAGGCAGGGTCATACGGTGGCCTAGAGCCCTAAGAATCAGGAAGCTTACCTAAGTACCCTTGTAGGAGTCATTTGACCTTTATGGGCCTTCAGCCCTTTTATCTGTAAAAGAAAAGTGAATCAGATGTACCCCTAGCTCTAAAATGCTATGATACTATAATTTAGTAAACACTAACCTGACTTGTAACCTAGAGGCAGGGAGCCCATCTACAATGACAGACCATAGCATGACCTGCAAAGAGAGCTTATTTCTACCCTATCTGAATAGTAGAAACAATCCAATTGTGGCAGTACATACGGTGCCTGTTTTTATAAAACTGCTTGAGATGGAAGAGAAGTTTATTCCTAGGAGGAGGGGCAAAACCCTCACTGGGTCAATAGAGAATATAACAAAAGAAAGTGACATGCAGCAATTGAGATCATAGAACAAATCAATGACTAACTGGCACCTTTATAACTGTCAGATCATATTCCTACTCTCTAAAAGGCTGATTCTGAGAATATCTTGTCAGACTAATGAGGTCAGTAGTACTGAGTACAGTCTTCCCAGACTAGATTTACTGAAGCTCAGCCTCAACTACACTAAGCCAGACAAAATTGACTCTCTTTTTATGGCACTGAAAAGCAGATTACAATAACGATCCTTATTTTAATTCCAGTTCAGTATTTGACACAAGATTTTCTGAGGTGAACCAAATACAAAATTACTAGTCACAATTAGTACGATGACCAAGGAGGCCAAGGCAGCACCACTTCAGTACTTCACAGGTTGAGCATCACTATCTGATTGAAACATTAACAGCTAGCTGTTCATTGTCCTGCTAGGACAGTTTTAAAACTGAAATAAAAGTTCTTCCTAGTTAGTTAGTCTGTGGCCATCCAGTAGATCTCAGCCTCTTCTCACCTGTTCCCTGCTCTTGACTCCTCCAAAAACTGTGATCAGCCAGAATTCGCTCTCTAGCTGGAAGTCTCAGCTTCCAATAATGCTAACTTCTCTTTTAGGGGTGGTTTGAGGACTTCTCTGAGGATTGAGTAATTACAGATGAACTAGTTAGAGACTAGAAAGACACAGTTTTCAAGAAATGAGTAGCAGCTAAACTTTGTCCTAAACAAGACAGCCCTGAGAATACAGTGATGCTTCAGAAAGTAAACTGTGAGAAACAGTGATCTGAGGCAAAGAAGGAGGAGAGGAAGTCAGAGATGTGTGTGTGTGTGTGTGTGTGTGTTTCTGTTCACACGTGTATGCCTATCCTGTATTCTATGAGACAGTCCTAATTTTTAAAGGAAAGAGCATTTTTAACAAGGCTGGGAAAGAAAGAGTATCTTCTGTCAGACCATGTATCACAATTTTTGGTTAAAAACAATAGGTAATCAATTCTGTTGTTGTTTTTTTTTAATCAATGATGACCCAAAAGAAGTGAGGTAGACATGAAGAATTACAAGATGTGATGGAAACCACATATGGGAGAGTCAGAAGATCTGGACTAAAATCCCAAAGCTGCTACTTGCTAGCTGTAGAACCCAAGTCATTTCCCCAATCTAAACCTGCTTCTGCATTTATAAAATGAGGGGCTGGACTATGTAACCTCCAGGGTCCTTTTCAGCTCTAAATCCTATATGTATATATATATATATATCCTAGAGTTTTTATTTCCTTGTTGCTTAGTTGAGAGGAAATTCTTTGCAAATTCTAGCAACCAGCATTTGCTTTCAAAACCTCAAAAAGGTTTTTAGTTAGATTAGCTGTCCATAAAACCAAGCACCTGTCACTTTCCTGTGCTGGCAAGCCCAGGGTGTCCACCCAGTTGTAGTCAAAGAGAAGCCCAAAGGAATTTGTTTAAGAAACAAGACTCTGGCACAATGGGCAATTTCCTGAGTAAATCAACAACAGTATCTTTCAAAGCTCTAATAGTATGTACCTATGATCTGGGAATGAAAAGGCATTTGAAATGAAATATAATGCCTAAAGTGTTACACCATATTTACTAGTATATAAAATAATCCAAAGTGCTTTACGAACTGAGTTAACATGAAACCGGACTGGTAAAGAGAACAGGCCTCCAGAAGAGTTAACAACTAGGCCTAACCACCTGGGAAGTGACAGCCTTTCTGAGACCTCAGAAAAGAGGCTAGCAAAGAGCTCAGGTCCTGCACTAGCCATCTGCCCCTACTGCTCTCCCAGCAAGACAGGGGAAAACAAACTTCTGCTCCCTTCCCTCCTTCCTTCCCTTTCTTGTACAGATAATCACATTCAGATATTAGCAAGAAAAAAAGACTTTTTACATGTTGGTAAAGCAAAGAATTACTGAGCTTTAAGGTTTTTTTTCCTCCTGCCTAGTTTCTAGTAAATCCCTAAAGGGAGGAAAAAACAGAGCACAAGACTGAGGTGGTACTATGGGAAAGTTTTAAGGCATATTATTTTCAGCTTTAAAAATGGCTAATCCCCAAAAGGAAGTAGAAGTGACCTGTAGTGCTGAGTTTGGCTTTGGAAACCAAAGCAAATCCTGGTTCCTGCACAGACTTACTTGGCATGGGGAAATCATTTTTTTCTTTTCAGTTTTTTCTCTATTTCAGCTTCACATCTTGTTTTAACAGGAGGGATGCTGTTCACATAGGAAGGGTGTATGTGTGTGTGTGTGTGTGTGTGTGTCTTCAAATTTCCCATATTTACAATACGCTTTGGATCTATGAAATCTGTAAAAGATGTACCATTAGAATTCAGTTTCAGGCTTTTGAATGGTTCTGTCTGACGGTGACTAGCTTTATGTCATAGTAGTACTAAAAACGCACAATCCTGTTGGCATATATTTTGAGTGCACAGGGCTGACAAAGGTCTGCTTGCAGAGGAGCACCGTAAATAAAGTGCCAGATGTGCACATAGACCTACTCATTGTGTAACCTTGGGCAAATGACTTAACCTTTGCCTGCTTCAGTTTGCTCATCTGCAAAACAGTGATGCTATTACAATAACACCTACCTCTGAGGGCTGTCTTGAGGATCAAATGAAATATCTGTAAAGCACTTTGCAAACCTTAAAGCATTACCTGAATGCCATTGGCGCTGCTGCTGTAATCTTTATGCTTTTCTCCAAGAATCAAGAAGGCCAAGGATGGCAACAGGTGAGAGTCTAATAGCCTGGAATCATAAAGGCCAAAACTGGTACTACTACACTCTGCAACTAAACGGAAAGGTTAGCCTCTGTGTCCTTATCTTCTCCTGTAAAACTCATTAAGCAATATACTAACCTTAAGAATCAGGAGGCATGATGGGTTAAAGAGTCATATACTATCTAGTATTCCTTCATATCCTTGATACTGTCTCTTACCTAAATCCATCCCTCTCTATACATTCCTACTGCAACCACCTCAGTTTGAACTCTTGCCCCCCCCACAGCCAGGCTATTTCAATCCTGGGTCTTCTTCCTTATTCTCCAACTCCATGCTATATTCCTTTAATTTTCCTAAAAAACATTTTATTACCTCCAAACAGATCTAGAAAACACACCAAATCAAACCTTGAAGGGAAAAATCCAAGAAAAAGTCAGAGTGAATCATTTTTCCAGTTCAGGCTTGCAATGGTGACAGGCAGAGAGGCAGGTCTTGGTCTCCAAAGGGGTCTGGCTAGGGGAGGTCTGGCTAGGAGTACCCATTGGAATACTCCACTGCCCTGGGAGAGGCTGTGCAAGAAGAGGGCCCAGATCTTTATGAGGGTACTGTCACTGTAATGGATGGCATGTGGCAGGAGTTCTAAGGTAGACTGAGGAAGGGACCTGCACCCTGGGATGGCCTTCTGGTTTAAGGAAAGGTGAGAGCCTACACTTGCACTTCAGAAGTTAACAGCAGTAGGGAGCTCAAGACTCCAGGAGCAGAGCAAGGACTCAGCTCTAACCTCCAACCCAGTCTTAAGCCTACAGAGTAATAACCAGGAGCATAGGGGAGCCTGTAGTTCTGTCACTGAATCTGCAGATCTTCCCAGGTAGCTGATAGGGGCTGAGTCCAGCATCTGTTTACTGTTGCTCTGGCCCAAACCCATGGCATGGACTTTCGGAGTTCATATCAGGGGGAAAGCAATCAGACTTTGCCCTGGATCACTTTGGGAGCTCAGAATTCACAATTCACCTTCAGAAAAAACCTAAGGCTGCAAACTCCAAGATATACAGTAGCTAAGTTTAACAATTTAATTAAAAAACAAGTTCTGCAACTGATCAGGCAAAAGACCTTCAAACACAAAGGAAAGAATATTCAAAAAATACAAGACAATTCTGTGTCTACCAGAAATGTAGGAAGGAATGGAAACGCGTTCAAAAAAGCAGTGGAGGTCAGGATGCAGGAGGTCAGAGTGATCTCCCTGAAAATCTGAATTTAACTGTGAATTAAAAAAGATGAAAAGTAATAATAAAGAAAAGTATGAAATATTGGTAGAAAGAAAACCAGAACTGAAGAAATTATTTGCTTCTCAGCCACACTGAACAATAGAAATGCAGAAATGGGGAATAAATACGGCAGCCAAGGACAACAGCAGCAGCAGGTTCAGAAGGAGACAGGGATGAAGGCAGAAATCAGGTAGAGGTAATAGTAAAGAGGTAGACAGAGGGCATTATGGACAGAACCAAGCAACACTCTGCCTACAGGTAAATCAGTGTTTGTTTTGTGGCCTACATTACCACATAGAAGGGTACATGAAACAGGTGAAGAGATGAAAATAAGAGATGAATATATGATATACCAAGGTCAGATCAGGGGAAGGAAACGAGGGGAAGGTGACCCTTGTTGTCTCAGAAAGAGAAGAGCCTACAGGGGAGTAGATGAGGAAGAGGAGGGAAGGATAGGAAAAGGGGGAAAGGAAGGAGGCCTTGCCTTGGTGATGGAGGTTCCATGAAGACTGTTCCTATGGGTGAAGAGACATAGTCTGTGAAGGGAGATGGGGACTTTGTGCGAAGTTTGGCCTGGGGAATCTGATGTGTGAAAAGTCTACTTGTCCTACCTAGGGAGTTGGAACCCTTAGAAGCAACCTTTACAGCAGAGTGGAAGAACATGGCCCTAAGGAGGAGATTTTGAGGCAAATAGGGTCAAAACGGTAAGTAGGAAAGGGTAAAGATCAGTGGCGGGCTACATAATCAGGGATGTTGCAGGTAAGGCCCTACCATGGTGCAGATCTTCTCTGATATCTCCAATAATTGTTACTGTTCAGGAAGTGAGACACAATGGAAAAGGGGAATAACGGCAAACTTAACAAGGCAGTGGCAGAAACCACCTGGAGGGGAGACTTAGACTGGATATTTTGGAAACCTTGATTACATAAATAAAGAGAAAAGAGAAAAAAACAGATAATTACAGGGATCTGAATCAGAAAATGAAGGTCTAGAGTAGATAGAGGGGATAGATAATGAAGAGAGCAAAAGAAACAATTTTTGGAAAGGGGTGTAAGCCCTCCCATAAATGGCCCTGGTCAAACTGCAATGAATCTGCAAGGGCTGATCAAGCAGTCCAGGAGGTGCTCTTTAGGTCACAGACTCGAGGCTAATGACAGGAACAAAGGACTGGGACCAAAAGTCATTTTCTCTGTGAATAGACAGATCTTCGATTAGGGATTTTCTGTCTTTAAACCAAGTAGGAGTATTTCATTTCTTCAATTCTTTGTGTTTATTTTCCTGGCTGACATGGATTCACGTTACTGAAGAATTTAAGACATTCAGATTTGGAGACAAAAGGAATCTTAAAGATCATCTAACCCAACCCCTTCCTTTAAAAGATGAAGCTTCAAAGAATGAAATAACTTAGGAAAAGTCACAAAATGCTAATTCAGGTCCTCTGATTCCAAATAATATAATTGAGGCAGGCTAGAGACAAAGTGCTGGCAGCAGTCCAGTCTTAGACACTTATTCACTTGAACCCTGAGTAAGTCACTTAACCAGTCTGCCTCAGTTTCCACAACTGTAAATAATAATAACACCTACATCCCAGGGCAGCTATGAGGATCATGTGAGATAACTTGTACAGTGCTTCACACAATGCCTGACACATACAGTAGGTGCTCAATAAATGTTTGCTTCCTTCCTTCTTCCAACTATACCCTAAACTTTCTCCTTCACCTTTTAGAAAAGGTTCTGTGATGATGACTGGAATTCATTCTCAACTAATACTGAAAGCAACATTGGGTGCTATTATTGAGAGATTTAAAACACTTCATTCTTTTCTCATGATGCTTCCTACGCAGGGGAGTCTCAATCTAAAGGAGTCATTTGGTTCTATCCGCAGTGACTCCCTAACCCTACTTTGCAAGCTCTCTAGCACTCTGAATGCCAATAAAGCTATCCCATTTCTGCACATAGTCATTGAGAAGTAAGGTAGAACATGGACGGTCACTGAGGGAGAACATGAGGCAAGGAGGAATTTGCTAACCCTTGGCTGTCCCCAGCTCTTTGAAGCAACATTTAGTGACCACATTTATCAGAACATTTCCTTGAACATTACTATAGTCTATAGCTTTTTTGTCCCAGATCTCACTAGACCCAGGAGGCAAGAGAATGAGACAAAAAGACATGTGTGACACAGAACTACTTTTACAGGCCAGAAAGAGCATTTTCTGTCAATAAGTTGTATTTTTAAAAATGTACTGATAATATACTTAACCACATTACGTATGGCCTTGCTTTCCTTTATGCCATTTTTTTGTACACGTTATAAGTGGTAGTGTGCTATAACTTACCTATACTCATAATGGGGCTTTTCATTGCTATCTTGGTCATCTGCAAAATTTCTTATTCTTATGAGATCACGGTATGCCATGATTTCCAATCATACAACATCACTGATATCCACAAAACAGAAAAAGACTTAGGGGAAGGTCTATAGGCTGTTGACTATAGACAAGAGCACAGGATAAATAAGTAGTGATGGGTTTTAATCATTTTGTCTTTGTATCTCTAGTGCCTACCACTGAAACCTTGTCCATAGCACAATGGACAAATACTGGCTAGACTAAATTATGGGGCATATAGAAAGATGAAATCACGGATCCACTGAAGTACTGACACACTGTATTCTTATAATAATATTCTCTAAAACATTTTTCCCATTGCAACTCTCATGTTTAACAAACATCTATTAAATATCACATAAATGCACTAATTAAAATTGTAGCATTAGATCCTCTACAATGATATGGACAACTTTAAAGGCATCAGAATAATTCAGGTGCAACAGGTTCAAATGTTTATTCAGTTCTGTTTCCTGACTTCTGCTTTACAACTTCCAATATCAAGGGTAACAGATCATGTGATCTGCAGTAAACCTGTTCTGCTTCCACTGTTATCTTGAAACTAGGAAATGTGTTCAGTGAAAGTTGATAATGAGGATACTGATTTACTTTACAAATTCTCTGCTAATATTACTAGTTCTCTGCTTCCTCATTTCCTTGTAGTCTTTCTTGTCAAAAATGATCAATGACTTTATTATTGTCTAAGCTTGCTTACTTGCCCTCACTGCCCCAGAAGAGTATAAATGTTATGTAACTGTCTGTCAAAGGTACTCATGGAGTGGCAACTGGAGAAAACTAACAGTCCTGAGTAAATAAATCTTCCATATTATTTATTCTGAACAGCAAAGTGTCATTAGGCTTCTAGGGGTGGGGTACCTGTGGCCTCAAGACCACATATGACCCTCTAGATCCTTAAGTGTGGCCCTCTGATGACATAGGAATTAATCTGTGATTTGGTAAGAGAGCCACACTTCAGGACCTAGAGATCTGCATGTGGTCTCAAGGTCACAGGTTCCTTACCCCTGTAGGCAATAACTCAGAAAATGCACATGGCTCCATAAACCCTACTGTTAACCTAAACTTAAACTAGCTTGACCCCAATCCAAAAGTGAAACTTCACTAGAAGCTTCTTAGAAGGGTCTTTCTTCAGCATTCAATTAGGAGGAGGGAACCAGGGTTTAGTTCCAGCTTCACCATTATCTAACTGTGGATCTTGAAAAAGAACTTTTAGGTAGAATTTTTTGGTTTATAATGCACTGACTTCCCAACAGCCCTGTGAAGTACTAAATGTTAAAAATATTTTTACACTACATCTTTCAGATGAGGAAACCAAGTCTCAAAGAAGTTAAATAACTTCCTCAAAGTCATACATCAATACCAACAGCTGTGAGGTAAGCCCAGGCCTCCAAAACTCTAAGTCCAGTTCCCTTTCTGACACACAGTAGAGAAAGTCACACTGCCTTTGGGCTCTTCAGCTGCCTAATGCAGGGGTTTCCAGCTCAGTTCCAAAATCCCTTCAAAGCAAGGGGCCTAATAGCACAGAGTTCTGTCTCACACATGCCTTTTTGTCTTGCCTCCTTAATCTAGTTTGATCTGGGACAAAAAGATAATTAATTTCTATGTAGAACATAGCAATATTCAAGGAAATGTTCTGATAAATGTACTTAATAATGCCAACTCTGAGAGCAGGAGACAGCCAAGGATCAACAAATTGCCCTTTGCCTTGGGTTCCCCCTCATAGCTGCTGACCTTCAATACTCTACCTTATCTCTCAATGAATACATAAAGTCTTCCATCTTTGCTCAGTAAACCTGATTAATTCCACATTATTACAACTATGAATCTTTTTTGTCCTATATCTTATATGTGAAATCACATTGTGAAAGTGATAACTTCAGAAGGAACTACTGATGATTTCAAATATACATCTCACTGAGAGTGAGTAAAACGCAGAGGATTCCTGAATGAGAAAAACCTCTAGGTCAGCTAGTTAACTCAACATTTCACAGACAAGAAAATTGAGAAGTGATTTATCTAAGGATCCAAGGCCCCAAAGTGAGTAAGTAGTATAAGCAGGAGTAGAATCTAGGGTTTTGTAGCCCTGTTACATATCAACTTACAAAGCTATAATGACTTTCCTCTTTATGCATTGAGATTTAGTGAGTTTTTAAAAACTTCTGACTTCTTTGTTCACATTTAAACTTTGTGAGTTTTTTGTACTTAGGACTACATCTATGTATACATATATATGCACACATATACAGATGTATATAGCAGAGGGAAACAGCCAATTAAATGACTTCAATCCAAAACACTGAGAGACAGCCAAAAAAAGGGAAAGATTGTTTCACTAGTTCTATATGAAGTCACCATATTTGGCTTCTAGAATCACAGTCTTTGATGAAGTAGAAATGGCACTCATATAACCAGAGACGGGAAGAACATCTCATCCTTGACTAAGTATACATAAAAGAAGAGATAACACAATTCTGAGGAATTAATTTTTGTATTATCTAAAAGGGAGGATAACAAATACTTGGCAGAAAACAATAGATGTTATTATGGTGGATAAAGTAACTGAGAAAAGAATGAAAGCTACAAATTGTACTTTTTCATGTCTATAAAATCTTTAAGAAATGGATAACTAATTGTGTTTCACTGATACTCATGCAATATCCAGAGGTTCAGAGGAAGTTTCCTCATACATTAGGCAGAAATTCTGGGGAAATCTTACGAAGGGAATATAGGCAAGGATCATACAAGATGAGAAAACATGGATGTAATATGGTCTGGATTATTGCAAAGAGTTATACATGTTAATGACACCACAGATCTAGAGAAGTATCCAAAAGGAAATACATTTTCTTAATATGCCTTTACCATTAAAGACTGGATCATTCCAATAACTATAAAACCAACAATGTGACAGAGAGGAACAGAAAGAATATGAGGAGCAATAAGACCTGAGTTCTGGTCTCAGTTCTATGCTAATCTGTGAGACCTTGGGCAAGTCACCCTTGGGGCCTCATTTTCCTCATCTCAATACATGCTGTTGGAATAAGTCATTTCTCACTTAAATATTATGAAGTAATAATTGTTAGCTTCCTCTTAAAACAGATATAGGCTGCAAGTTCTAATCAATAATGCATCAAGTGAAATATACAATACCTATTCTCTCCTACAAAACAAAGCAAAGACTCTCTGAATAGTTAGCATTTAGAATCAATGTCAAAAACTATACCCAACAGGCAATCAAAGGAATGTACATATACTTTGACTCAACAATACCACTTCTAGGTCTGTATCCCAAAGAGATCATAAAAAAGGGAAAAAGACTCACATGTATAAAATTATTTATAACAGCTCTTTATGCGGTGGCAAAAAATTGGAAATTGAGAGGATACTCATCAACTATGGAATGGCTGAACAAGTTATGTTATATGAATGTAATGGAATATTATTGTGCTATAAGAAATGATGGACAGGTGGGATTTCAGAAAAAACTTGCAAAGACTTAAATGAACAGATGCTGAGCGAAGTGAGCAGAACCAGGAGAACACTGCAGACAGTAACAGCAACACTGCACCGTGATCAACTAGGATTGACTTAGTCCTTGTCAGCAATGCAATGATACAAGACAACTCCAAAAGGCTCATGGTGGAAAATGCTGTCCACATCCTGAGAAAGTACTATGGAGTCTGAATGTAGATGGAAGCATACTATTTTCTCTTTTTGTTGTTTTTCGTGGCTTTTTTCTTTTGTACTGTTTCTTCATTCACAACATGACTAATGTGAAAATGTTTACATGATTGCACATGTAAAATCGATATCAGATTGCTTGCTGTCTTTGGAAGGGGGGATGGGAAGTAGAAAGGGAAAAAATTTGGAACTCAAATTTTTATAAACAATGAATGTTGACAACTATCTTTACATGTAATTGGAAAAAAAATACAATGCTATTTCCAAAATACTATGTCAAATTTTCCTAAAAGAGGGATAATGATGATCTTAGGAATTTCAGCCAAGTTCATTGCAGTCCTGCTCTAACAGGACTGAAATCTCTATATCCCAGGGCAAGAGCATAAACGTAAAGGTTTGAAACAAGTAAAGAATTGAATGGGCTTACATGTCAGCTATAGTATAAGCTATTTAAGTCTATGGTTTCCTATACAATGAAGTACTGAAACCAATGACAGGTAATGATGTCATATATTATAAAGGCTGAGGGCTGAAAGCTTTGAGAGCCTCTGTGACCATTCTTTAGGCCACTGTCCCAAACACTGGTTGGAAAGACTGGGATAATTCTTGTGCAGTCCTGCCAAGGAGTATTTTTTTCTTAGAAGTACATTGTAGGTGTAGCACCACAGAAATGGTGGATTTTAGATACTTAATAACTGGAAATACTCTTTTTTTTTTTGAGCTTTTTAAGATGTCTGCCTTAGCTTCCTCTCTCTGCCTCTGACCCATGCTGGCTGTGTGGCAACTCTCAAGATTCTAAATTGCTAAGCAGTTACTAGCTTGCAAGAGGGAATTCTCTGCCAAGTGAGTTCCTTACACTGAGGAAATCACAGGCTCAGATCAAAAGATTGCCATCTATTGTAACCTGGTCCTTAATTTTTTAAGCACTTCACTTGCATATCATGTGTATTTATATTTGATGATGGGTACAAACTCTGCAATTTTGTGTGCACCACTTGCTGTGGACTTCTGAAGTTGCTTTGATATGGGGATTTCATCTTTCATTTGTCTCTGTAAGTCCACCTGCTCCCTTGTAGAAAGTAAACATATGCCTAAAACACCAGGAGGTGAGCATTAAACACTAATAAAACACATTTAATAAGATTCTTCCAAGTTGTCAGTATTTCTTATGCAAATTGGGGTTCTGACACTTTATTCCATGAAAACTCTGTATATTTAGGTATGGAATCATTCAAAAGTTCCATCAAATTGCATTTTTTTAAAAAGGGAAACTACCCTCAGGACGTTCTGGATTCATTTCTTTTTTGTGTGCTCTATTTTAAAATCCTATCTTTATTTTTCATACTGATAAGAACCTCAGATCCTTGAGGTGCTGAAGGGTTACTAATTCCTTTGAGAGCGGCTTGTGACATTTTGGTAAAGCAGAGGTTTAGAGTTGAAAGGGATCTCAGGCATGAGTGAGTCCAGCTCCCTCTTTTCTAGGTCCAGATCAGTGAGGTGACAACCTTCAAGTGCAATTCCTCCAACTCCAAATCCCAGGCTTTTCCCAACATAATGAGGCAGTTCTATGAGGGATCTAAAGCTCCAACTTCAACTTCCTCTCCTGAGTAGAATTATGGAGTGAAGTAGAAAGTTCACTTGACAAGGAGTCAAAAGGTAGAGGTTCCACTGATGATCATAAACATCTGTAGACTAATTTGTACCTTTGGACAAGCTATTTCATCCAATAACAGGACCAAATTCCAGGATATCCAAAGTCTTTTTCCAACCCTGCCATTCCACATTCAGTGCATCAGTCTCCTGTGACAGACAATTCCATTCATGAAAATCCCCGTGGTCCAGGATGAGAAACTGTCATTACTGATTTGTCTGCCCACTTGCCCCATTTTTCACCGTCTGTTTCACAACCATGTCTTTTTCAGGTCACACACCATTAGAGTCAGCAGGGGCCTTGGGAGTCATCTAGGTCAGATCAAAGAAGCCAAGACCTTCTGACTTCGGATGCGGTTCCTTCCAGCTGTAAGGTTCCAGGAGGTTCGCTGCTGCCTGAGTCTGGGAGTGCAGCGGGGCTGGGAGCAGCCTTCAGGGCAGCAGAAGTAAGAGGCAGCCCTCCGACCTTGGAGGGCTGGGCTTCTCTCTCCATTGGTCGCCCTCCTCGTGGGCACGCCTGCACCCGATACCTCACCCCACCTTGGGAGCCAAGTGCTTTCCATAGCTCCAAGGACCGTGCTGGGCAAACACAGCTGCCTCCCTCTTCTGCAGGGTCTGTAAAGTCTCAGCCCAGTGCCAGCCAGTGGGGGCACCCAATAAAGGACGTCTCCTTTCTCTGCTCCCTCCCTTCTCCTTTTCCCTCTCTCCTCCCTTCTCCTTTTCCCTCTTTCCTTCCTTCCCCTCTCGCTCCCTCCCTCCTCCTTTTCCCTCTC
>CM053769.1:138273846-138290426 GCA_028658325.1 Potorous gilbertii | reverse complement strand
GTCCTTGGAGTGCAGGGGGGCACCGCGGCTCTGCCCCCGCACACAGCCGGTCCTTGGGGCGCGGGGGGGCACCGCGGCTCTGCCCCAGCACACAGAGCTAGTCCTTGGAGTGCAGGGGGGCACCGCGGCTCTGCCCCCGCACACAGCCGGTCCTTGGGGCGCGGGGGGGCACCGCGGCTCTGCCCCAGCACACAGCCGGTCCTTGGGGTGCAGGGGGCACCGCGGCTCTGCCCCCGCACACAGCCGGTCCTCGGGGCGCGGGGGGGCACCGCGGCTCTGCCCCCGCACACAGCTGGTCCTCGGGGCGCGGGGAAGCACCGCGGCTCTGCCCCAGCACACAGAGCTAGTCCTTGGAGTGCAGGGGGGCACCGCGGCTCTGCCCCCGCACACAGCCGGTCCTCGGGTTGCAGGGGGCCCCCCGCCGGCCCCACGCGTTCCACGCCAGCCCCTCCTGAGCGGGCACCACGCTGCCCGCCTCATCTCCCGAGCTTACCCCTGGAGCTCTCAAGGTCCCCTCTCAGGGGAGGGGATACCGGCTGGGGTCTGACGGTCCGTGTGTGCGCGTGTGTTGGGGACCCGGGGGGGATTGGGGGGGGGGTTTCTGCCCATGGAGATGGCTCAAGCGGCCGCCAAGGACTGGCAGGGGCCTGACTCATTCCTGTCCCCTGCCCCCCATGTCCCCCTCAGTTCGATGCCGAGTTCCGGCGCTTCGCCCTGCCCCGAGCCTCAGTGGGAGGCTTCCAGGAGTTCTCCAGGCTGCTC
Source organism: Potorous gilbertii (assembly GCA_028658325.1). NCBI lineage: Eukaryota > Metazoa > Chordata > Mammalia > Diprotodontia > Potoroidae > Potorous > Potorous gilbertii. Next base: position 138,289,664 of record CM053769.1, on the reverse strand, counting down.
CGGGCCGTGCACCAGATTCCGGGCCTGGATGTGCTGCTGGGCTACACGGACGTGCACGGGGATCTGCTACCCCTCACCAACGACGACAACCTGCACCGAGCGCTGGCTAGCGCCCACCCACCTCTCCGCCTGCTGGTGCAGAAGAGGGGTGAGAGGCCTGTGGGGGGAGGGGGGCTTCTGGCTCAGCAGAGATGGGGCGATCCGAGCAGCTGGGCACTCTCTCCCATACGCACTCGAGCTCACAGGGTTTGGGCGCAAAAAATCCTCTGCATCGTCTGGTCTGGACCAACTCTGTCATTTTACGGATAGGGAAAACTGAGGCTCAGAGAAGGGAAGGGGCTTGCCACAGGTCACACTGGTAAGGAGTAGCAGAGCCAAGATTTGAGTCCAAATCCAGGGCTGGGTCCTGTTGTTCCCCAGTGGGGTTCTTGACTGCTACTGCGTCTGACTTCCTGGGCCTTGGTGGGGAGCAGCACCATAGGAAAGCACACCCTACTAGGCAACTGATGTGTCACCATCTGGGGTGGGAGGGGGCCTGCAGAGAAGGGCTGGGCAAAGCGGGGTGGGTACTACGCTGTGGGGGAAGGGAAGAAGAGTGTATGGGCCCCCACGGTGGGGCTGCCTGGACAACCAGGCAGAAAGGATATCCTCCCCAGGGATGAGCCAAGGGCCCCCATATCCTTTAGAGGCCTAGAGGCAAGAATTAGGAAAGTTTGGGGACACAGAGCACAATTCTTGAATTAGAAGCTGGGCTGCCAAAGGGACAATACTGAGCTCTACTCCATCCCACAGCAGAAGCGGATCCCACGGGCATGGCCTTTACCTCCAACTCCTTGCAGCGCCGAAAGAAGGGGCTGCTCCTCCGACCTGCAGCCCCTCACCGGACCCGCCCCCCACTACTCATCAGCCTTCCCCAGGACTTCCGCCAGATCTCCTCTGTCATTGACGTGGACCTGCTGCCCGAGAGCCACCGGCGTGTGAAGTTACACAAGCATGGCTCAGATCGCCCACTGGGCTTCTACATCCGAGATGGCGTTAGTGTCCGAGTGGCACCCCAAGGCCTGGAGAAGGTGCCTGGCATCTTCATCTCGCGCCTGGTCCGGGGAGGCCTGGCAGAGAGCACTGGGCTCCTGGCAGTCAGTGATGAAATCCTTGAGGTCAATGGCATTGATGTGGCTGGCAAGTCACTGGACCAGGTGACAGACATGATGGTGGCCAACAGCCACAACCTCATCGTCACCGTCAAGCCTGCCAACCAACGCAACAACGTGGTTCGGGCTGGGGCAGGCCGACCTCCAGGAGCTCTGCCTGCTGTCCCCCTCCCTCCTGTGGAAGTTCCTGAGCCAGACAGTGATGAGGACAGTGACCTGGTCATTGAGAGCCACAGGTTGCCTGGCTACCTCCCTCCTTGCCCTAATGGGATGCCTCTGGCCCCTTCACAACGGGACTTGCGCCCCAGTCGCTCACTGCCTGGCTCTCGAGGATCCTTACAGTCACTGGACAGTCAAGATGGGGCCAGCCCTGCCCGGGGGGGCAGTCTAAGGGAAGAGGGCAGTGGTATCACCCTATAGTCTGGGATTAGGCCAGCTGGACTCTGAGGGCTACTGTCCTCCTAGCCTCTGCCTGGGCCGAGGTGAGACATGGGAGAAGAGCAACTCCTGACCTCGATCCCCCAAGGTGCCCCTGCTCTGTCTCCTTCCTGGAGAGAGTGTGCTTCCCTGCCCTCTTCCCTTGCCCCAGGCCTCTCCCTCTCAGTGGGCAGCCATTTGGGGAGCTGCCTTTTCAAGAGCCAAGGCAGTGCCTTTGCTCACTTGCCCCTCCCCATCTATGAAATATTAAAGCTTTTCTAGAAAACCCTGGCCCTTCTCTGCTATGGGGGAGCACTCTGGGGGGTTTGGATCACTTCCCTGCTGGGAACCACAGCTGGCTCAGTGAGAGGAAGGGGAAGGAGTCAGGATCTCTGGTACCCTTTCCTCCTGGCCCTCTGAGCTGCCAAGGCTCTTAAACTTTGGGTTCAGCAACAATAGCTGTTCTTCTGTTGCCCCCTCACCCAAGCTGGCTGATACAACTGACAGAGCCCATCTCCATGCCTCCATACGCTTGGCATTCTAAAGGAGCATGGGAAAGATGGGAATCTTAGATTGGGAAGGCATCAGGAATAAGGAATTACATTGGCGTGACTGTTGGTGTAAAAAAAAGGTTTAATTTAAAAACAGAAAAATACTCTTAACAGCAGTTCCCTGGGCCTGTTCCTTCTGCTGCCCCGGGGTGAGGGGGAAGAGGAGGAGGGCGTTACCATCATGTCTTGGGCCAGGGTCACAAGTACCAGTACCTTCACTTCCAGGAGTCAGATGGCTCCAGCCCTGGGAGCCTCGAGGCACTGGGGTGTCTGGTGGCCATCCTGGAAGCCAGGGGGAAGCGCTCAGGAATCCATCTTGATAAAGACTTTGGATCGGGAGAAGATCTTCAGGGCCTCCTCCACCTGGGAAAGCTTCTTCTCTAGCTCAGCCTTGTGGTTCTGGGCTCGCAGGGAATCTGCTCTGGAAGGCAGCAGCACCAGCTCTTGGAGCAGCTCTTGTTGACCTGAAGAAGGAAAGAATGAGGGGCATATGGGTCTAGCTCCCTTCCTTGGGGGCTGGGACCCTGGGATTCAGTATAACTCAGAAAAAATTTCTCCAGCACTGACTATGTATGGCTTCGTACGTGGATGCTGGTTATCGATACTGCAATCAGCATGGAATGGGTCTGGCAAGAACTGAGGATCCTTGGGGGAGGAAAGATAGTTATCTGGCTCCAATCTGTTTCCTCACCCCATTGCCTGCCTAGTCCCCCAGACCCTAACAGTGGCCTGGACACTCACTCTGGAGAAGGGAGTTCAAGGTATCCAGGCGCTGGCTCTCAGGCATCATGGTATGGCCTGGGGGTATTTCAGGGTCAGGCTGGTTCCTCTGACGTTCTTCAGCTTCCCGGCGCCACAGATTTTTACGTTCTACCAGGCTACCAAAAGGAAGAGTGAGTGCCTGCACTGGCCCCAAATGCCCAGACTGGACCCAACTGCCTCCATCAGTCATTCATGAAGGTGGAGCGGAGGACTGGGGGCCCTGCCTCCCTACAGTGGACACTGGGTCTGCTCTCTTCCCTGACAGAAGTTGAAATCCCTGATGGGGCTGGCAGGAATAGGGCATAGAAAAGAGTGAGGACCTACTAGAGAGGCACCTGGCCCTTCTGCCTGGCATTGTATTCCTCCTGGGCCCGCTGCTGCTGCTCCTGTACCTTAGCTAGATGCTGGACAGAGCGTGAGCGCCGCTGAGGAGCCACTTTGGCTGTACGGGCATTATGGGTGATGAAGTCCACTGCTGGAGTCTGACCCTATAGGACAGAGGAGCAGAATGGAGGGTGGGATTCTTGGGGCTGCAGCAGGAAAGACTCGACAGAGAGGGACAGCCATACTGCTATTTCCTTCTTTCTACCCCCAGCATGCCCTGCTGATGGATCACCTTGGCATCAGTGCCTGGGGGCTGGGACCCATCATTCCTGGGCAAAGCCTGGCCTGCAGAAGCCACACGACGAGGTTGCACCCCAGGTCCACAGCGGGAATATGCTCGAAGGAATGCTGGCAACTCTGGTCCAGAGGTGGCAGATGGCTCCTGGGAAAAGCAGCAGGACTCAGTGAGACAGGCTCTGAAGCTAAGCCCCCCTGCAGCCCTTGGGACTGAGTTCATCCAGCTAGGCAGGGAAGGTGGCCAGATGCTGGCCAGCAAGGTCTGGAGGCTTGGGGTACCTGCAGCTTGACTTTCAGCCGAGATTCAACTTTGTCGTACTTGGGCGATCGCCACAGGGCCTTGAGAGGTTTTGACCGGCTGTGGTCTAGTCCCTTCTCCTGTTCCTGGCACCGCTTCTGGATCTCCTGGATCCGCCTTATGTTTTCCTTCTCGTGGTCTTTCAGGTCTTTCTCTGGGGATCAGGGAGACACTGCCAGGCCTGCTCCAGGGGCACAGAGGCCTGAACTCTGCACTCCTGGACATTTCGTAAGTTCTCACAGGTCTTTTAAACTGGAAGGAAGGCTGGACATCATTTGATCCAACCCTCTTTCTTTTTATAAAGAGGAAGCTAAGGCCCCACCAGGTGCCTTGTCCAGCACCAAATAAGTGGCAATGTAAGATGCCCATGTCCTGTGGCACCAAATATACTGCCTCTCACTTGGCTAAGCCCCTGAGACAACTAACGCTGAGGGATTTGCCCAAAGTTACACAGAGAGTTGGCCACAGCCCCTCGTCTCCTAACTTTCCAGTCTAGTGTCTTTTGTGGTTCTAGCCTGGGGGGGAGGGGGCCTGTCATGGTCTTCATCCTAGGGTCTTCCTGGCTTCCCATCCCATTCCTCAAAGCCTGAGGCAGGTGACAGTGGGTGAAGGCAAGCTTCATTGGTGCTGGCCCAGGCTGCTGCTCTTAGCACTTACTCTTGGGCAAAGGCTCCTTCCCCAGCGAGACCTCCTGGAACTGCAGCAGAATGCCCAACAGGCCTTGCTGGGATGCAGGGCGGATTCGAGGGGCAGGCTGGTCCAGGGGGGCACCTTGCCAGGGAGGCTCCAGGCTGAATTTCCGAGCACTTTCTTCAAGTCCCCGGGCTGGAAGTAAGCAGGAGGGGGAGGTGCTAGAACATTCAGAACTCCTAGGTATAGACAGCTCTTTGAAGACTAGAAAGCACTTTGTGAAACACAGGCATAAAAACCATAATTTTACATGATCCCATCTACATTATGTTATCATCCACTTTACTGTTTTTAATTTATTTTTTCCAATTCCATTTAAAGCAATTTAAAAATGTTTTTAAATTTTGAGTTCCAAATTCTCTCTCTTCCCTTTCCCCTTCTTGAGGAGCCAAGAGATTTGATACAAATTATACATATTTCCATATTAGTCATGTTGCAAAATAGCATACAGATTACAAATAAAACGAAGCTCGGATTTGTGGCCCACTCCGGCTTTGGGGCCAGAACGGAACCCAGCCCCTGATGGGAGTGTTGGGTGATGCCCGCCGCCAGGTGCACCAGACATCCCCTCCCCCACCATTCCACCAAGCAGCCCACTCTGCGTCCTGCGGCGGCCGCTCACCTGTGCCTGGGCGCTTGTAGTAGTCGGGGAACAGGGTGGGGTCCGGGGGGATGGGACCCGAGATCTTGGAGGGTCCCTCGCACATGGCGTGGGCTTCGGCGGCTACAAGAGAACAGGGGCCTAGCACCAGCCCCGCTGCCCTCCCCCCAGCCGCCCCACCCCCCCGCAGAAGGCCCGGACCTCCTCACCGCCCTCCGCCTCTCCCCGACACCCCCATCCTTCCTTCGGGGGTCACAAGTGCCCCGCCCTCGTACCATCAAGTCTCAGTCCAAGTCTCAAGCTTCTGCAGCGCGGGGTGGGGCCCAACCGGGAGTTGGCGTCGCCTAGCAACACCAGCTTCCTGTTTGGGGAAGGGCTGTCCCTGGAGAACGGTGCATTCTAGGATTTGTAGTTCACAGGATTCGGAGCGCTTCTGGCCACTACCCTTCCCCCATCTCTAATAATAATAGCTAACAATTCTACTGCGGCCACCACGAGCCATGAGGTCTGAAGGACTGAACAGGGACAACAACCTTGCAAGGTAGGTGCTGTTATCACATTTTACAGAGGAGGAAACTGAGGCACACAGACTTGCTCAAGGTCACCCAGCTAGTAGTGTCCAAGGTTATATTGGAATTCAGGTTTCCCTAACTCCAGCCCAACACTGTCCACTGCAGCACCTAGCTGTCCCTATTAGAGATGGGGAAACTGAGAGAGGAAGTGACTTGCTCAGACTCACCCAGGGGTGTCCCTGTTTGTTGGCTATTTAAGAACTTTCTTCTTTTAAGTTTTATTGATACGTTTTGCTGGTGGCATTAGGGACACCCCAGGAAAGTTACTCCGTGTTTAATGTATTGTGTTGGTCTATATCCACTTAAAACCCTAGTTCTCTTTTTGTTGGCTTTTTGGAGTTTTGGGGTTCTTGAATCCCCACTGATGCATTTATTTTTTCCCTCATCATATCTAGGACGTAATTAGTTCAAAGGAAAGGTGTGCTGAATGAAAGGGCATAGTAATGTCAACTGGACCGGAACCCATCTCTAACCTGACCGGAGCGGAACCAACAGAGCAGGCTAGAGACAGAAGCCTGAGGACACAAAACAGAAGTTTAATTAATTTCAGGGTAAGGAAAATGACATATGCATAGAGAAGCCCCGCCTCCTAAGAAGGAGGGTTTAACATGCTGTACTAAAGGTGGGACTTATATACATCCTGGGGGGCGGTCCATGAAAATCATTTTTAGGTCTTGAGTTACTATTCCCACAGATCCTGTGAAATCAGTCATTGTCTCAAGTCTTTGGGGTTGTGGTCACACTGCAGAGCACAGAACCAGAGTTCTATGATGGAAAGAGGATTGAAGCATCTGTCAGTGACAAACAGAGATTGTGACTATGTCATGGACGGCCCTGGGAAACAGGGGAAGTGAAACCTGGTGCAGTACACTGTGTCAGAGGGTGATATCATCTTGAGTGCAAAGGACAATGTTATGCCAAGCTCAGGACCCAGGTGCTTGCTGGGCCTTAGTTCTGGAAAACAGGGTAGCTCCAAAATATTGTGACAGTAAGTGATGAAATGGCAATAGAATACCTCCCCCTCCCCAGACCTGGCGTCCACTGTCCTACAGACACACACACTACAGGTAGCTAGAATGGGCACATATAGGGACCACACTTACACATGAGAGATACAAAAGAGTATAGGGATGACTGGCACACCTGGGAGTCAGGGTACAAACTGGGGAACGGACAATTCATGCCTCTAACTAGTCTGGGGAGACTGGTCTGAAGATGTCATCTTCTACCTCCAAATTGTCCAACTTTGTGGTTTGGGTCTTGTAATTGAAGATATGTACCTGAGTCTCTCTTGTCAGTACTGTTCTATGCATTCTTTCCCAGTCTTCATCTCTTTAGAGCCACCTCCACGCTGACTGTGGTGGTCATTTCCACCTCTGTCTGCTAAGGTATGAAGGCTGGAAACTCTCCCTGATAAAAGCAGGTTGACAACTCTTTTTCATTTTTCCTTCTATCCTCACAGAAGGGTAACACAAACCTGGCAGAGGGCCCTGGGCTAAGAATGAGGTTTAGAAAAGTATGTATGGCATAGGACATAGCTGAGCTGGTTAACCATAGGATATGAAAGGGAAAACAAGGAAGCCAGAGCAGACTAATGTACTGGGAAATAACAAAAAGGGTAGAGTGACTGCAGGTCTCAATGAGAGGAAAAAATATATGTGTGTGTGTGTGTGTGTGTGTGTGTGTATTTATGAGGAGTAAAGCAGAGGCAGAGATGGTAGGATAAGGGGAAGGGAAAGAAGTGTACCAGATACTATACTTAGTGCCTTACACATATTATCTGAACCCAAATGCCCAGACCAGACCCAGTGGCCTCCCTCAGCCATTCACAAAATATTATCCTCACAATAACCCTGGGAGGTAGGTATTGTTATTATCTCTATTTTGCAGATGAGGCAGCTGAGTCAGAGGTGAAAAGACTTGCCCATGGTTACACAGCTAGTGAGAATCTGAGGCTGGATTTGAACTCAGAACTTCTTGACTCCATGCCTAGTGCTCTAATCACTGGTGCCATCTTGCTACGTCTAAGATGAGATATAAAAATGGAATTTTCAGAACTCTGGATCAGGAAGGTCCAACAGTTGTGGGTATGATGATCAAGGGTATTTGTGGTTTCTATGGAATGAAGGTACTCATCATGGGAGCTGAGGATGAGCCCTTTGTTTAGAAGGAGATTACAGCCCTCTGTTCCAGACAACTATCTTACTTAGAGTTAGACATTCCCAAAATTCTTTCTGGTTCAGCATGAAAGTTAGTTTGAACCAGAACAGAAGGTAAGCTTAAGGAAATGGGAACATTTTTCTCCACTCATGTAGTCTGGATTTGGCTTTTATTGTGCCAATTCAAAAAATGAGCAAAAACAAAAAACCCAGCAGCAAAACTCCCAGTGTTACAGGGATACATTTTTGGCCAGCATAAAACCTGTCTCCATACTTTTACAGGCTAGTAAAGGGTCCCCTGAACTTGTCTTTTTTTTCCAGAAACACAGGACCCAGACCATGCAGGAGTCCCTGAACGTGTCAAAGATGAAGGCCCCCAGTTAATATAATTTGTTGTTTGCATCCCAAGCTGGATCCCCTGTGTGTTCTTGGGAGTCAACACAGGCACCAGCCAGTCTGGACCAGGCTGGGAAATACTTGTGAAGCTGAGGTCCTTTGCAGATAAGCGGACCCTTGTATCTTCATAGTCTAGCAGTTCTCAAAAGGAAATGCAAATGTGGTCCTGGCCCTGGTCCTCTCCTTCAGGAGGGACTACTTCATCTTTCCCCTCTCAAGCTGCTTTCTATTTTCTCCTCCTCTTTTTTTATACTGTCATAAATATGCAAACTTCTGTAAGGACTGTGAACTCTTTGGGTTCCATATGTATGCTCATTTCTCTTGTAATCAATATGGTTTTCACATAATCTCCTAATGTTGTGATTGTCTGTTGATGGTACATGTGTGTTAGACCAGTCTTCTTCCAGTATTCTCCTCCCCAACCTTGAACTGTGTCTTGTAACAAAACCATTGAAACAAAATCAAACAAGTGACCAAATTGCACCTCAGGTGCTTGCAGCATTAAGCGCCTATGGTTCCCCCGGTTATATTTACTTCCATCTGAGCCAGGTGTAAAATGAGCAGGTTGGAATAGTTAGTCTCTCAGGCCTCTTCCAGCTCTGGGTCCCAGGTCCTATTATTCATTCAATTCATACAAGTCTTCCTACGTTTCCCTGAATATCTCCTATTGATCTCATAACACAATAGTATTCTATTACATTTAATAAACTACAATTTTCCTCATCAATGGCCACCCACAGTTTTCTAGGTGTTTTTTTTTTTGTTACCACACCAAAAATAAGCTCCTCTGAATATTTTGTATATTTGAGGCCTTTCTGTTCCTGAGTTCCTGGGCTGCCAGGATCTCAACAGCTTAGTGTCTCTTCTCACATAGTTCCAATTTTCCCCCCAAATATTCAAACTGATTCAAGCTCCTTCAAGAATTTATGGGTGACCTAAAATATCCCTAAAGGATTCTTCAGGCAAAATACCATCCACATCCAGAGAAAGAGCTATGGAGTCGGAACGCAGAATCAAGCAGACTCTTTTATCTTATGTTTTATTTTTTCTCACAGTTTCTCCTATTCATTTTAAATCTTCTATGCAATATGACTAATGTGAAAATGTGTTTAATAAGAATGTATGTGTAGAACCTATATAAGATTGCATGCTGTCTCGGGGAAGAGGGGAGGGGGAGAAAATTTAAGACTTATTGTTGAAAACTGAAAACAAATTAAATTTTTTAAAGTAATAATAACAAAGAATTGGTTGGTGTACCCTCCAGCATGACTGTTTCTTTTGTTGCTCAGTTGTTTCAGTTGTGTCTTAGTGTCTGTGACCCGATTTGAGGCTTTGCCATTTCCTTCTCCAGCTCATTCTACTGAGGAAACTGAGGCCAACAGGGTTAAGTGACTTGCCCAGAGTCACACAGCTAGTAAGTATCTGAGGCCAGATTTGAACTCAGGAAGATGTCTTCCTGACTCCAGGTCTGGTACTTTATACACTGTGGCACCACTTTGATGTTTCTAGTCTTTTATACTATTTGCCATTATGGATGACATTAATGGATTTGCCATTAATGGATTTGAGGGTCCTGGCACCTGGCACATGGTATGGAGGGCTGGGCCTGGAATCAGGAAGAGCTCAGACCAAACCCTGGCACAGACATTTACTCGATGAGTTACTCTGGGCAAGTCTTTTTACCCCAGTGAGACTCAGTTTCCCATGTGCAAAATAAGTATCTGGACTAAATAACCTCTAAGAGCCCTACGGGCTCCAGCAGGCTGAGCTCCTGTAGATGAAGAACACAACAGTGACGACAGTAATAACTGGTATTCCCATTTTTTTCCTTTCTTGCTCTTGCTGAGGTCTCCGTGGTCATCCTTTCCAGCACTGGCTGCACTTTCCCTCTTTCCCCTTGGTGTTTCTAGGTGCCACCATCACCCAGAAACCTCTTCTGCTTCAAGGTTCATGAAATTCAAATGCATCACCCAATCACAATCCTGGTAGCTCTTGTCTATGGATCTCCAAATCTTCCTCCCTCACTGAATCCAGCTCCTGCTTATCTACCAAAGGACTTCAACATCCTCCCTTAAGCACCCCAGCATCATTTATCTGACCACAGGTTATTGGATTCTCCCTCTCCCTCTGCTATCCATTACCCAACCCTGTTCGTCCATACGTGGACTTCTCAGTTCCCTCCCTGTCCATTCCTCACCCAATTAACCACATTCTCTCTTTTTCCCATCTTGACCCCATGGGTGAACCAAATCTACACTGTCCTCTTCTCGAGTCTCGTACCCTCATATCACATCAATGATTGTGTCCTGCCGAGCCTCGGTCTTGGATCACTCCCATCATCTGCTCCACATGCTGCTGAACAAGGTAGAGAAAACCATGGAGCCAAGAGATGGAGTATCTTTTCTGAGGATTAGAAAGGGGGCCAATGCCACAAATGGAAGAGGACTAAAGGGGTATATAAAGTGCAAGAAAGCTAGAAAATTTAGGGCAAGAGGGCCCTGGGTTATGAAGGCTTTTAAATTCCAAACAGGATTTCATATAGAGTGAGAGGGAGCCAGTGGAGTTTTACTGAGTAAGGGAGTGACATGGTTAGGCCCCCAACCTAGAAGAGTTGCTTTTGGTGATTGAATGGAAGGAGCAGAATGAGGAGAGACTTGAGGAAGCAGATCCACCAGCAGCAATGACAATGGTCCAGGCACGAGGTGATAAGGGCCCGTCTGATGGTGGTGGAAGTGTCAGAGGAAAACAAAGGGAATAGTCTAGAAAAATGTGGAAACAGACCTTGGCATCCTGTTTCAGGGTCAAAGATAGTAAAGAGACAGAAAGCCACTTAGATTTCAAGCCTGAGGGACGAGGAGGATGTAATAGAGAAGCTTGGAATTGGGAGGTTTTTGGGGAGAGATGATGATTCGAGTCTAAGATGTCTGCAGGACATCCAGTCTGAGATGTCTGAAAAGCAGCTGGAGGTAGCAGAGAGGTTAGGCTTAGAATCATGGGTTTCTCAGAGCCTCTCAGAGCTGGTGGGGTCCTAAATGGAAGTCTAAATACTCGCTGTAGGGATGAGGAAAAGAAGGCTCTCAGAGGTTGTGAATTACTCAAAGTGACACAGCTAGTTGCAGGAAGAGCAGGTATCTGATTCCATGTTCACTGTTCACAAATTACACTGCCTCCTTCACACCTTTGCCCAATGAATCTTAATAAGGCTCTCTTCTGATCTTATTACCTACCCAGAAACCTTTAGAAACCACTCATCGCCTCAAGGATAGACTCCAGACTTGTTAGCCTGGTATTTAATGGCTCCCATAATCATGTGGTGTCCTGACCTCCCAGCTGGAAGGGACTTTAAAGATTCTCTGATCTAGCCCAACCCTCTCATTTTACAGATAAGGAAACTGAAGCACAGAAAGGAGTTGTCACTTGCTCAAGGTCACATGAGGATTTGACCTTCACCAAATATTTATTAAAAGTCTACTTAGAGAGAGGCAGTGTGCCTAACGGTCAGAGAGCTGGCCTCAGAGCCAGAAAGACCTGGGATCATGCCCTGCTGTTGACACAGACTGGCTGTGTGACCCTGGGCAAATCACTTAACTGTCTGAGAGGCTCAGCTAAGGCTAAGTTGCTGAGAAGGTGCTGAACTGAATGGATGAAGGAAGTTTCTTTATCTGGAATTTCCTTGCACCAGTGAAATCACAGATGCAGTCTATCCCTATGTCTATAAGAATCCGTGGATGTGACATTGGTGCCGGCTCAGGTAACACGTGAGGTGCTAAAGTAGCAATAGCAGTCCATCCCTGGCTTCTGTCCCTGCTTCTGTCAGCCTGGAAGAGAGCCTCCCAAGGAAATGTAATGTGTGATTTCCTCCACCAGGTGGTACACTACCATAGCCACAAGCCCAGGGGTCCATGCACCAACATAGTTTCTTTGTGCACGTGCTAGCTGTCCAAGCTGGATTGGCCTTTGCTGACCTGGGTTCTGAATGAATCTGGGGCATGACATGAGGCATGGCTCTGACTCTCACCCACCTTTTGGAAATGGTCTGCTTTCTGATGATTTTTTGCATTGATAGGCAATTGACTTTTCTGTGGCTACATGGTATATTATTAGCCAGTTAGCAAATCTGCCCAGTCTCCAAACCTCCTCCCATTTATTTGGAACCCCTAGGGAGCCAATCCAAATCAACTGTTTCCATTTGGGTCATGGAAGGAATTAAGGGAGGGCCACTTGTGCAGGACCCTTCTCTAGGTCAAGAAAGCAAGGGGAAAAGTGTCAGGCATTTGGCTGGTACATGGACCTTCTTGCTGTTCCAGCTCTCCAGTCAATCTAGACTTGAATTTCCAATTGGCTGTTTGGCGCCCCTCCCCCAGCCTTCTTAATTCCAGTGCTTTCCCTTTCTTCATTATTTCCAATTTATTCTGTATATGGTTTGTACATGTTTACTTGCATGTTGCCCCCCCCCAAAAAATTAAGAGCGTCTAGAAAGCAGGAACTCTTTTGCCTGCCTTTATAACCCCATTCCTTAGCATACTGCCTGAGACACTCTAGGTACTTAAGAAATATTTCTTAAATGACTGATCAAGCTCCCCTTTTCATGCTCCTAGTTGTTGAAGACAGTGCTCCAGGTCCCAGGAGCTGGGCACTTCCTAACCATCCACCTCCAATTTCCCCAACTCTTTGTGAATGGTGACTCTCTAAGACACTCTACAAAATCTCTTTTAGCCACAGTGCTGTGGTCCCAACATCAATGGCTGTGAAACCAATGGCAGTCAGCAGCCTGGCTTCAGCTGGTATGTGTTCATACCTGAAGTGATTAATTTACAAATAATCATTAAGTACCTACCATGTGCCAGGTACTGTGTTAGGCAGTAGGGATACAAAGAGGCAAAAGGCAGTGCATGCTTACAAAAGACAGAGTTTACAATCTAATGGGGAGGGTGGGAGAGGAGAGAACACCATGCAAATTGATATATAAAAAACAAACCCTAAAGAAGATAAATAGGAAATAATTAACAAAAGGAAGGGAGGAGTTGGGTAAGGCTTCCAGTAAACGACAGGATTTAAAAGAAACTGAAGAGCGTGTTCTAGGCATGGAGGCCAGTCAGAGACAATGCCCAGAGCCACAGAACAGCTAGAGGACCGGTGCCACTGGATCGAAGAAATGATGAGGATGTTTGAATCCCAAGGGTTAACAGGAAAAGGAGTACCCTTACCTGCTGCTTTGTCAATGCGCTGTCCTTTCTCCTGATCTTCATAACCCACCCCTTTCCTCAGCCTCCTTCCTCCTCCAAAGTATATACTTCCCTGGAAATCTCTGAAAGGTGGTAAAATCTTCCCAGTCAGAGACAGATTCCTGAGGAGAGATGGGGACCATCCTCAGCAGCATTCTGTACATTTCTCTTCTCCCGTCCTCCCTAAATAACCCTCCCTTCAGAAAAGGAAGCAGGTCCCTGTCTTTAAGGAGTTTACACACTTTTTTCTTTTTGGCAATAAGTACATAGAAAACAGAAGTGGATTCCAAATAATTTCCAGAGGGAGAGGCTTGAAGTAGCCACTTCAAGGTCTCTTGTAAGCAGTGACATTGGAACTAAGCTTTGAAGGAAGCTGGGGATTCTCAGCAGCTTGAAAGAAGCAGGGCATTTTGGACCAACCATGCTGGCTGGTGGTACAGCAGCCACCAGGGTGGCAAGCCTCTCAACTAGGATTTTCCCCAAGGTCCTCAGATCCTTCTTCTCTGGTTTCACCAAGCCCTTCAAAGCCCAACTGAATGGGCATTTCTGCCCAGAGGGCAGCTTTCTCTAACTCCTGCCAGTCAAACCTAGAAACTAGGGGGGCCCTCCCTCCAGTAAACACTTTGTTACTACCTCTCAGGCAGGTACAAAAAATACCTTTTCTATTATGGATACTTATGTCAAGTCAAGTCAACAAGCACTTAGTAAGCTTGTGTCCAGCACAGGGCTAAGCTTTGGGCTTACAAACAAAGGAAAAAGACAGTCCTTGCTTTTAAGAAGGGGAGACAATATGCAAACAACTATGCACAAACAAGATGTATACTGAGTAAGTTGGAGATGCTCTCAGAGGCATTAAGGGGGATAAGGAAAGGCTTCTTGCAAAAGGTGACTGAGATTTATTTTAGCCAAGACTGGAGGGAAATCAGGGGAATCAGATGAGGAGGAAAAATGGTCCAGGCATGGGGTGGAGTTGGGAGGCAGTCAGTGAAAATGCCTGGAGTCAGCAAAGAGGCCAACGTCAGTGGATTTCAGCGTACCTGGAGTGAACTGAAGTGGAAGAAGACCAGAAGGTATAAAGGCACTGAAGTTCAGTTCTGAAAGCCTTTAAAAGCCGGAGGATTTCATATTTGATCCTGGAGGCAACAGGGAACCATTGACATTTGTTAAGTAAGAGGCCATAAAGGGTGAGGCCCTGCCCTTTAGGAAAATCAATTTGAAAGCTGAATGGAGGAGGGCTGGCCTGGGCAGAGAGACTCATCAGAAATCTGTGACAGTAATTTAGGTGAGTTGAACAGACCTGAAATAGGCTGATAGTGGTGTCAGAGGAGAGAAGGAGGCAGCTGAGGAGAGATGTTACAAGGGTAAAACATCCAGAGGACTTGGATTGGACATGGGGAGTGACAGTGAGGCCTGGGGGACTGGGAGGATGGTGGCACTTGACACAATAGGAGGGACCTTAGGAAGAGGGGAGAGTTGGTGTAGGAAGAGGGTGGGGTGGGGGATGAGTTCAGTTTGTGACCTGTTGAGTTTAAGGTGACTGTTGTTCGATATGCAGCTGGGGATGTGATCCTGGAGATGGACAGGGAGGTTAAGGCTGGGTAAGTAGACAGAGAGTCATAAGCACAGAGGTGAGCACTGAATCTATGGTAAGTGATGACAGTCATCAAGCCAAGTGGTATAGGTACCTTTCCTACTACTGCACTGGGTGGTTCCGGGGACCTTAGTTCAAAGGTGACCTGTGAGCGCCTGCACTCAGGCAGCAGGGACAGTAGCACCTGCATCCCAGGGTTGTGAGAACAGAATGAGATATTTGTGAGGATGCTAGCTTTTAGGAGAGAAAGCTTGCTCCAAGTATGTAGCCAGTCATTTCTTTTTAAAATTTCAGCCGCTTGCCCCAGCAAAGGCCTGAAAACACGTTTGTGGGAAGGGCAGGGGGCCGCGGGCTTCGGCCTGGAGGCCACATGTGGCCTTCCAGGTCCTGAAGTGCTGCCCTTTCATAAAAGGATTTGTTCTGTAAAACTTAGACTCGGTCTAAAGACGGAACCTGAGGACCTAGAAGCAGGCTCCCCACCCCTGGCCGCAACGTCCTCGCCGGTTTCTTTCCAGCAGCAGACACGATGCCAATCACGTTGTCAACGCTAATAACTGGGTACATGGAGGCCCCCGGCCCTCGAGCGAAGGCTGGGGAGGTCGGTCCGGGTTCCGAGGGAGGAGGACCTCCCGCTCCCTTCCCCGTGGTCATGGCCATGGCAGGGCTGGGCAGGCGGCAGGGCCAGCAGGCCGGGTCAGCGCAGCCTGAACAGGCCCCGGGGAGCCCCGGGGGCCCGGGCGCCGAGGTGACTGCGCTGGGTGGGCGGGGGACGGCCTGGGGGTCT
>CM053769.1:138245095-138273346 GCA_028658325.1 Potorous gilbertii | reverse complement strand
GTTTTACATAACATGACTATTATGGAAGTCATTTGCAAAACTACACAGATATGGCCTATATTGAATTGCCTGCCTTCCCAGTAGGGATGGGTGGGGAGGGAGGGAGAAAGAGAAGTTGGAACTCAAAGTTTTAGGAACAACTGTTGAGTATTATTCTTACAACTAGGAAATGAGAAATACAGGTAATGGGGTATAGAAATTTATCTTGCCCTACAGGACAAAAGAGAAGATGGGGATAAAGGAAGGGAGGGATGTTAGAAGGGAGGGCAGTTTGGTGATAGGGGTAATTAGAATGGTGTTTTGGGGTGGGGGGAGGGGAGAGATGGGAAGAAAACTTAGAACTCAAAATTTTGTGAAAATGAATGTTGAAAACTTAAAAAAAAAATGAAAAAAATCAATTCCCCAAAAGATAAATGGCTAAGTAATACAAACAGTTTTTAAAAGTATTGCAAATTATAAATTATCACCTGGAAATATGCTCAAAATTACTAGCAAGAAGATAATTGTATAATAAGACAACTGTGAGGTTTTACTTCACACCGTCTAAAAGGATAGATGACAAAAGGTAGGAACAGTTAAAGTTGATCCAATGATGCACCATCAGTGGAGATGTGAAGTGTTTCAACTATTCTAGATGTCAATTATTTCTGAATTATGCAGGAAAAATGACCAAATTGCCTCTACCCTCTGACCTAGCAATCCCAAGATTGGGTATAAATCTCAAGGAAATTAAAGGCATAAACAAAGGTACAACATATGTCAAAATATTCATAGCAGCTCTCTTTGTAATAGGAAAGAACTAGGTATCCATTATTTGAACAACGAAGGAAAAAGCTATGGTATGTAAGTATGATAGAATATCATAAGACATGACAAATATGTCCTAATATTTGGGAAGACTATAAATTGATGCAACAAGTCAAACGAAGAGAAAAATTGACACAATGTAATGCAAAAAATCACTAAAAGGAAGTTGAATTAGAAATGAAAAAATCAAGGTCTCAGAAAAGATATTAAACAGATATTAAAAAGATTGAAACATACCTCCTCTCTCACTACAGAGGTGGGGGATCGTTAGGATATAATATTACATATATATCAAACAAAGTATATATGTTTTTGATTAATTGTTTTAAGGTAAGGTTCAATCTAGAGGCGACAGTGGGAAATTACTGTGATGTCAGTACAAAAGGCATCAATAAAATGCTTTTTTTAAGAAACCAAGTTGGAAAATCAAGTCTTCAAGATGCTTGAAAAACCGTCTCTTCATTCACAGCAATATTGTAACTGCTCCTTTCTCCAGTAGGGGTCACTCTGTGACAAGGTCCAAGACCACGGAAATTAATATTATGATTCCCTCTATTCTTCTTAGTGTCTGGCATTCCTTATGGTTTGGCCAAATTAGGTACTTTCCCCAGAAACTTAAGGGTTGAAAGCAAAAAGCACAAACAATTTTACTTCCTGTATTTCCTGCAGGATAGGCCTCTTATCTAATGACAGATAGATACCCTCTCCTACCATGTGGTTGGTGTACCCCAAAGAACATTGGATTTAGTGGGACAGAAGCAAGGCTTCCTTCCTTCATGGCTACTTGATAGCCCTTTGGCAAATATGGCCTTCTCTGGGTATAACCTGTCTGACACTAGCTTCCTCTTATTTTGTAAAATAAGGAGTTCTTTGGGCCATAGATTTAGAAGCCAAAGGGAAGGAACTCAGAGCTAAGTGAGTCCACCACCTTCGTTCTATAGATAAGGAGGAAGCTGGATTGCCAATTATTAAACAGGTCCTAGGAAGGTAAGGAGGGATAAGCTGGAATGATGCTTAAGGTCCTCCAAGAAAAGTAGGTAGAAATAGATTGATCAGGATAATGTAGACAGAACATGGATGTGGGTGAAATGTTCCTGCTCATTCAAAGGCTGAAGGGAAAGAAACATAGCTTAGGTAGAAAGGGGGCTAAAAAAAAAAGAAGATTCAATCAGTCTACTTGCAAATATTTGATCAGGACTTAAGGCAATATGTCAGAGTGTGAAGAATATTGGATTTAGAGGTAGAGAGTTTGAATGGGAATCCCAGCTCTACCACTTACAAGTTGTATGGCCTTGGTCAAGTTGCCTTAGCTTCTCTGATTCAGTTTCTTTATTTGTAACATGAAGAGTGGACCAGATGATCTCTAAGTTCTGTTCTAGCTCTCACCTCTGGGACAAGGTTCGAGGACTACAGTCTCCGCACCAATCATCAGATAACCTCCTACTCTAGTCTGGGAAGGATGGAGAGTCTCTCAGCTTGGATAAATGAGTTGTTTGGTTTTTTCTCCCCAACTCCCCACCCCTGTTTTCACTGGGTAATTTCATCACCTCCCATGAGTTTAATGATCATCTCTGCAGAATCCCAGTTCTATGTATCCAGTCCTAACCTCTCACTTGACCTTCAGTTTCTTATTACCAACTGCCTATTGGACATCTCAAAATGGATTCCTTTAGACATCTTGAACAGTATAGTCAAAACAGAATTGAATATGTTTCCCTTCAAATCTTCTCCTCTTCCATCAAGGGCACCACCAATCTTCCAGTCACACAGACTCAAAGTTTGTGGCATTATCGTATCCTTACTTGTACCTCAGATCTAAAGCCTCAAGTTGTCTGGAAATGCTCTTCTTCCATCTTTGCAAAACCACCAACTAGCATTTAAATGCCTACGTGCCAGGGACTGGCTACTGTTACAGATAAAGAATTTGTAGCAAAATCCGGAGAAGGATTTGATTAAATGGAATATCCTAGATCTAATCCATTGTCTGCTTTTCAGAATTCAGTCTCTAAAAGACCCAGAGGGAGGGCTTTCCCTCTCAAAAATCTTCAAAGTTAGGAAGCTCTCCTACATGAATTCTCCTTTTCATTATTATTGTTTACATCCAATTTACACAGTACTGTATCTTGTATTGTAGTTGTTTGCATGTTGTTTGCCCATTAGAATGGGAAGTGCTTGAAGAGGACAGCTTTTGCTTAATATCATCCTGTATCTTTCCTTCTTTTTCCTTAGCAAAACTTCTTGAGAAGACCATCTATGGCAGTGGGTCCCTACTTCCTTACCTTTCTCAATTCTTTACAGTCTGGTTTTTGACCAAAATTGCTTTCTCCAAAATTACCAATAACCTTTTAATTGCCAAATCTAATGATATTTTCTCAATTTTCATCCTTGACTCCTCTGCAGCCTTTGATACTGTCAGTCATCCTTTCCTCCTTACTAGTCTCTTCCTACTTATCTGACCACTCCTCTGTCTCTTTTGCTTGATCTTTATCTATCTCATACTCTCTAATAGTGTGAGGTCCCCAAGGTTCTGCACTAGATCCCCTCTACTTATCTCTATACCATTTCACTTGGTGATCTCATCAGCTCCCCATGCTTTCAATAGTTATCTCTATGCTGATGGCTCTCAGATCTACCAGTCCAGCCCTAACTTTTCCTGACCTCCAACTGGATGTCCTGTAGACATTTTAAACTCAATATTTCCAAAATTAAGCTCAGTATCTTTCCTCCCAAATCCTCCCTTCTTAATAACTTTCTTACTGTGGAGGATTAGATCCCCGGCTTGAAACCTGGTCTTCCGCAAATCCATATCCAATCAATGGTCAAGTCTTCTTGTTTCCACCTTTGAGAACTCTCTTCTGTGAAACCCCTTCCCTCCTCTGACACTGTCACCACCAAGCACAGGCCCTCATCACCTCTATTTGGACTGTTTCAATAGCTTCCTGGTTCATCTTCCTGTCTTCTTTCTCCTCACTCCAGTCCATCCTTCATTCCATTCAGCTGTGAAACTAATTTTCCTAAACCATGGGTCTGACCATTTCATCCCTCCATTGAATAAACTCCATTGGCCCCCTACTCCAGGATCAAATAGAAAATCTGCTGATTGGCTTTCATAGCCCTTCCAACCCTGATTCCCTTCCCCACCTGTCTCCAGTCTTCTTATATCTTATTCCCCTCCATATATTCTGTGATCCAGTGACACTGCCCTACCTTCTACTGTTTGTACATGACATCCTCCATAATCCAAGAGTTTTCAGTGGCTGTCTTCCTTGCCTAGAACACTCTCTACCAACCCCCTCCTGGGTTTCTTGGCTTCCTTTAGGTCTCAGCTAAAGTCCTGCCTTCTGCAAGAAGTCTTTCCCACTCCTCCTTAATTTCGGTGCTTTTCCTGAGTCTGCCCCTCCCACCCCCCACCCCCAATCTGCCCTGTATATATCTTGTTTGTACCTAATTGTTGCCTCTCTCCTTAGACAACTTCTGGAGAGGAGGGATTGTTTGCTTTTTGCCTTTCTTTGTATCCTCAGAACTTAGCCCATTGCATGGTTGTGACTTGGCACAGGTAGGCACTTATAAATGCTAGTTGACTATTCGTCAACTCAGAATTTAACACATTAGCACATTATAAGCACATAATAAATGCTTGCTGACTGACCACTACATTTATTAAAATCTTTTAGGGAAATAATTCAGTGTCAGTGACCAGGAATAGAATACCCTAGATTAGTCAACCAATAAACATTTATTAACCACCTACCAAGTGCCAGGCACTAGTCCAATCAGAGAAGTCTCCACTTTCAAGCAGCTCAGTCAAATGCTTCCCTGCCTTGGGACCAACTATGCAGTTCTCCAAATGTGGCCAGACCATAGTATAGCACACAGTACTTCGGTTAGGGTTCCCAAGATTTGAAAGGTCAAATCCTAATGACAGTGGATTCTATCTCTAAGATGGATGAGCCAATAAGGTACATAAGCCTTGGACCAAAGGTTCATGCCCCCATATCCAAGCAGTTAGCAATTTTTATCTCCACATTTTCTGCATTTCCTTCTTTCTCTTCATTCACCTTCAACACTTTTATCTTTCTTCCTCTCTTTTTTCCTTCCTTTTCTCTTTCTTCCTTCCTTTTTGGAGGTAATAGGGATTAAGGGGCTTAACCAGGGTCACACAGTAAGTGTCTGAGGCTGACCTTGAATTCAGGACTCCAGAGTCAGTGCTTTATCCATTTCCACCTAGCTGCCTCACCCTTAACACTTTTCTAATTCTATCCAAATGAGTCTCACTGCTCCCAGTCTCACTGTCTCCAATCTATTTTCTTCATAGCTGCCCAAATAACCTCCTTTAAGGCTCAGGTGCGACCATGTTAGTCATTCCTCTGTTCAAAAACTTTGAGCAGCCATGCTACCACTGGGATGAGGACTGACACTTAGGGAAGGATGAGCAAACTAATTCAACAGAGGAATCAGTGGAGAGGTGCTCTCTCTTGGGGATGTGCTATACCTTTTCCCTTGTAAGGCACCTCCAGCGGTGGGAGGGAAGGGAATTTCTCTCTGCCTATGCTGAAGTAGCATAGAGCCAAAGGAGGAATAGTTGCTGAATAGGCTAGAATCAGTGATTCCTACACTTATTTGACCTACCACTCCCTTTTAAAAAAATTTACTCAATGCCCTCCTGGAAATGTTTCTTTAATCCTTTAATGGTTTTTTAAAATTTGTGTCATTTCAAAAATTAAAATTTTTAAATGATGTATCTTAAATTTAATTATTTATTGTAGATCTGTGGGGTTTTTTCCTGCACTGAAATTTTGATGATACAATATTACATCATGTAATTATATATAGTACTGTATTGCAAACAAGATTCCATATTCCTGCTGATGCATGATGGACTTCCTAAGAATGCATGATTGTTAAGACTTGTCAGTGAACTTGACCACTGATGGCTTATAACTTGCATTTTGTGTGTTTATTTGGAAAATAATGTAATCACTACGACTTAATGAAGTATGTATGCATGGTTTTTCAAAATTTTCTTCTCTTCTTTCTTTATGCTTCCACTGTCCCCTTATTCTTATTCAACACCCCTAATTGACCCAAGGCTACTACTGTGCCCCTGAATCATTCCAGCATCCCTCAGGGGGTGGTAACATGCATTTTGGGAACCTCTGATGGTGCTTGGAGCTGGCAGGCTCCAGAGTCCAGTTTGCTGCTAAACCTAGAATGTGGGTTCTAGTTCTTTCCAAAAACCCAAGGCTTGGATGTTGGCTGAGTCTGAAGCTAGAAATGGTAGAAACCAAAGCCAAGCAGTGGAGCCATGTGTTGGCCCAGAAGCGCACCCAGAGGTCCCCAGGGTCATTCCCAAGAATAGCCCAAGGCTATTACAAGAGCAGGAACACCCTCAGTACCAGGAGTGAACATCAGCTTGGCCATTCTATTTCCTATAGGTGTGCCCTTCTACTTGAGAACTCTATGTGCCCACTCTTCCTATTAACACTATTTGTGGGAGCTTGCACCCCAGGTAGATGAGTGAGATATTTCACTGGTCTTGTTCTTACATGCCATTCCAGTAAATTACTTCATTTTGAACCTCTGACTAAAGTAAGGTTATCGCACCAGAGAGGGTCAGTGATCTATAATTTTAGGAGTTGGGACCCACTGAGTACCTGGAATCTGGGGTCCCTTGGAAGAGACAAAAGTTAGTGCTCTTCATCTCTGTTTAATATTAATCTATATAGTGCCATTCAATTCTCTGCCTCAAACCAAACTGGATTAGGAGCTGTCCCCTCATCTCCTGCCTCTGCACTGGTCAAATTACTGTCCTCTGCTTCTCCAGTCCAGGGTTGTTAATATTCTCCTCTCCTGGTAGAAAAGAAGCCCTGAGAGCAGGAACACTTGTTTCTGACTTTGTATCCCCAGACTTTAGAGACACCGCCAAGCCCAAGAAAAGCTAAGTTATTTTCCTTCCCAAGGTCCCATATTAAGCAGCAAATTCAGGACATACCCTTTCTACTGGAAATTGATCCCTTGTGTCTGAGCATGTCTAAGTGCATTCTCAAACCCCAGACATGTCTTCTGGAGATCTGTCATTGTCCCTGTTTATGCCTCTTTTCCTGCTCCATTCCTGGGATGATTCTTATAGTTCCAAGAGATTAGAAACTCTTTGAAGGCAGGGGTTGTCATTTTTATAGTTGTATTGCTAGCACTTAGCACAATGCCGTGCATGTGACTGAACAGATTTGACTAAGAAGGAAAGACTGTGGAAAGGTTCCTTCCATCCTCCTATAGTTGTGTTTGAGGCTTGTCATCATCGAGACAGCTGGCCCTGAGCCCAAGACCAGATCTACAAAAGCCCCAAATAGCAGTTCATCAGCTGGACCAGGCAAAACAGATGGTAACTCAAGGAGAGGACAGACACCAGTGACGGAAAGCCCCGAAAGATGGCATCTCCCTGCACACAGCTCTCTGTGACTGTGTCTTATCCCTGCAATTCAACTATGAGTTCCATGAAGGTAGGCTTACTAAGTACTGTATCTCCACGAGCCCCAACAGCGCTCTACACACCACAGATTCTTAATAACGCTACTGAATAAAAGAAAAAACAAAGGAAGGAAGGAAGGAGGGATAAGGTAATAACACTGAACTGTAAGCTCCTTGACATCTCTAGAGTATAACAAATGGGAGGAAGCTTTCACTGAATGTTCATTTCCTTTTGGGGAGGGGGAGAAGAGAGAGCCACCCAAGTTTTATCCTCTTTAGACAACCTTTCTGGGGAGCTGGTATTAGAATCAAGGTAACCTAATTTTAAAGCTGAAAGGGACCTTCACTGTCTGAGCCAGTGGGTCTCTTGGTTAGGAAAGAAAAGCTCCATAAAACATAAGATCATCTCATGGCACCATCAGGCTGAAATCTATGCTTCATGTGAACATATGGAAGGCTGAAAAGAACACAAACTAAGGCATCCTCACATACACAAAACACATTTAATAAGACTGGAGTTACCTCCTGTGCATTACAGGCAAAAATCAGTCCCTGCAGTGCTTTCCACCCAAACATGACCCAGGCTGGGGGCAGGGGATGTCCTGGAGGCTCCCCAGCCCTCCCTGCTTCCCCAGGCACCACCTCTCTTCTGCCCCTTCTTAATCCTGGGGACCACATGTGCATTTCTGTGGCAGTCATCACTTTTCCTTTGTCTCCTCAGCTCTGAGTTTCCTGAGAAGCCTCCAGTCTCCTGGCCTTCCTGAAAACTACACATGACCTCAGGAAGCCATAAGCACCATCTACATTTCTGTATGTTTTGTCTTGTTTTTGTTTTTTTTCCCTGAGAGAGAAGCCAGCCCTTCAGGGAACACCAAAGATGAGACCTGTGGTGGGGAGGGGCTGGCACAGGTATGGAGGCCAGGATGGAAGCTAGAGGGTCAGAGGTGGAGAAATGGGCCCAGATGTAAGGGTCAATTGTCCAAATGATTAGTTTCTCCAGAAACCAGTTAGCTCTATGCCTGTTTCATGGAAATCACTGAGGACTAATCAGTGCAGCACCCATAAGGAAATGAAAACTTCAGTCTCCTTAAATGAGTCTTTAAAATTTCCACAAAATTTCTTCCATCTCCCACCTCACAACCAATTCAGAATATCACATCTTATGATTATTTTTGATTTTTTCAGATGTTTTCATCTGCACTTTAAAGTTTAGTCACCTCCAAGAGGGAGTTCTTTAGAACAGGGACTTTCCCCTTCTTTTCCAGCATTTTGACTCTGGGTAGCATGTGGGAAGGTGGGTGGTCCCAATTCCCCATCTTATCTTTCAATTAAAAGACCTGAGCCTATAAATCAACAGAAAGGAGAGTCCTTTCTCTGCATCCTCTGTGAACAAAGTAAGGGACGTCAGGGAAGAGGAGCCAGACATGAGTCCTGAGGCCCTGACAGAAGTACCCTTGCCCAGGATGGGGATGGGGAGGGGGACCTTGATATCAGTTCTATCCAGGTCTGGATGCCTAAAGTCTCCCAGGAGGCTGGGGCAGCAGACCTGGCTCCTCAAGGTATTTTTCAGTCCTATTAAAAGGCATGAAAAAGCAGGCCTGACTTCTTCTCACACCCATGATGTCGTGGGTGATAGCTCTGTCCTTTTCTGGAAGTGCAAAGGGAAATTCAAGTTTTGCTAAGAATCTGATGCAATAGCAATGGAAGCCCTAAACCTCCCAATGAGTCTGAGGAGAAAACACTTTGTCTTTTCCCCATGGTTATGATAACCTTACTTATTAAATACAAACCCATGTGTCTTCCACAAAGAAGGCTGGGCCCCAGGATATCCCTTCCCCTACACTATCATTCCAAATGGCCAGCAGCCAGATCATACGTTATTCCTTTGTAGTGCCTCACAGAGGTTCTGATTGGCATCTGGCTCCTCAGTCATGACTTCCACAGTCTCCCACTCCCCAGACCTGCTGGATTTCTTTATGGCATCCACGACACTCTGCATATAAAGCCCATCCTCAAATGAGGCTGCCATGGAGACTGGCTTATAATCCCAGGTGCGATGGTCATCTTGTTCCTGAAATGACTGGCGCAAAGCCTGCACCATGTATACCATGCCTTTCAGGTATAGCAGTGGAATGTCCTTAAATCCCTTTTCTAGAAGCCCTGCATTGACTGTCAAAGAGTCTGTCAGCAGCTGTTCCTCCTGGAGCGAAGAGCTCCTCTGTCCATAGAGGTCAGATCCTCGGGCTATAAGGCGACCAGCAGACCCCACAATCATGACTTCGTGCACAAAGGAGCCTGGCATGTTGAAGTTGAGAGTCACTGTGCTACAAACACCCCCATTCATGAGCATCTGGAAAAAGCAGAAGTCATCACTGGTGACATGCCGGATTCCACTGATCTCGGCATTCTGTTTCACAAATGTCTTCAGAAAACCATGGACCTTCTCAGCCTTCCTCCCAGTTAGGTGGGTTAAGAGGTCAACTATATAGGTGCCCATTGTGTGCAGACCACCCCCCCCCATGTGCTCATCACAGATCCAGTTGTACTTGTGGCTAAGAAGGCTGCCCCAGTACACACGCACATCACAGATCATCACATTGCCAATGTAATGTTCTTCAATCAGCTGCTTCATCCGGATAAAGGCAGGCAAGAATCGAAGGACATTCCCCACAAGACTCATGAGTTTGGGGTAGTAGCGTGCTGCTGTCACCATCCTGAAAGCATCCACCGAGGTTGCAGCTTTTTCACAGATCACATTTTTCCCAATACCTGAGGACAAGACAGAATAGGAAACCTGAATAGATCATTTGGAAAACCATTCTGACTTCCTATATGAGACACAATCGTTCTGCTCACTTCTCAGCTTTTTCTGAAGCCAACCTGCCTGTCACTTCTTATAACACACTAGGATTCCATCACAATCATAACACAACTTGCTCAGCCATCCCCCAAAGTGAAGAGCACCCCCTGAATTTCCAGTTCTTGCCACCACAAAAGGAGTTGCTATAAATGTTTTTGTACATGTAGGTCCTTTTCCCTTTTCTTTGATCTCCTTGGAATACAGCCCTAGTAATGGTATTGCTGGGTCAAAAGGTATGCACAGTTTTGAGAATAGTTCCAAATTGTTCTCCAGAATTCCACCAGCAATGCATTAGTGTCCTCATTTTTTTCACATCTCTTCCAGCACTGGTCATTTTCCTTTATCTGTTATGCTAACTAATGTGATAGGTATGATTTGATATCTCAGAGTTGTTTTAATTGCATTTCTCTAATCAATAGTGCAGCTATTGGGGGCAGCTATGTGGTGTAGTGGATAGAGTGCCAGGCCTGCAGTCAGGAAGTCTCCTCTTCCTGTGTTTAAATCTGGCCTCAGACATTTACTAGCTGTGTGACCCCATGCAAACCACTTAAACCCTGTTTGCTTCAGTTTCCTCAACTGTAAAATGAGCTGGAGGAGGAAATGGCAAACCACTCCAGTACCTATTCCAAGAAAACTCAAATGAGGTCATAGAATTGCACATGACTGCAAACGACTAAACAGAAACAAAAATAATAAAGGGTGATTTAGAGCACTTTTTTATGTGATTATTTATAGATTTGATTTCTTCTTCTGAAAATTGCCTGTTCATATCCTTTGACCATTTATCAATGGGGAATGGATCTTATTTTTATAAATTTGACTCAGTTCCCTATATATCTGAGAAATTAGGCCTTTATCAACTAACTTACTGTAATCTTCCCCCTCCCTGTTTCCTGCTTTCCTTTTAATTTTGGCTGCCTTGGTTTTGTCTGAACATAAAATTTTAAATTTTGTGTAATCAAAAGTAGTCATTTTACTTCTTGTGATCCTGTCTCCTTTCTGGTCATAAACTCTTTCCTAGAAATTAGGCCTTTATCAAAGAACTTACTGTAATCTTCCCCCTCCCTGTTTCCTGCTTTCCTTTTAATTTTGGCTGCCTTGGTTTTGTTTGAACATAAAATTTTAAATTTTGTGTAATCAAAAGTAGTCATTTTACTTCTTGTGATCCTGTCTCCTTTCTGGTCATAAACTCTTTCCTTATCCATAGTTCTGATTTAGTTAAATCTAAAATTTTTCATGCTTCTCTAAGTTGCTGATGATATTATGTTTTATGTCTAAATCACATATCCATTTTGACCTTATCTTGGTATAGATAGTTTTATCAAATGGTGCGTTTTACCCTCCAAGCTTGGATCTTGGGGTTTACCAAATACTAGATTATTATGGTCACTCACTATGGTGTATTGCATACCTAATCTATTCACCTGAACTATCATGCTATTCTTAGCCAGTACCAGATTGTTCTTGATGATGACCACTTTGTAATCTAGTTTTCGAACCTGGTCCTGCTAGGCTACCTTCCTTCCCATTCTGTCTCCTGCCTTCCACGGGTTCCCTTGATATTTTTGAACTTTTGTTCTTCTAGACGAAATTGTGTAATTCTTTTTTCTGTTGTTGAGTTGACCCCAGGGACCACAGAATGTCAGTACTGTCAAGGAGCTTTCCTGGTAAAGATACTGGAGCCATTTGCCATATTCTTCTCTAGTGCATTAAGGCAAATGGAGGTTAAGTGACTTGCCTAGGGTCACACAACTAGTAAGCATCTGAGGCTGCACTTAAACTCAAGTTTTCCTGACTTGAGGCCCAGTGTTGGATTTCACTAAGTCATCTAGCTGCCTCCACTATTTCTTGTAGCCCTATAAAACAATTCCTTGGTAGTTTGATTGGCATGGCACTAATTAAGTAAATTAGTTTAGACGAATTGTAATTTTTATTATATTGGATCAGCCTACCCTGAAATGATGAATATTTCTACAGTTGTTTAGATCTGTGTATCTGTGTGAAGTGTTTTGAAACTGTGTTCATACAGTCCCTGGGTTGGTCTTGACAGTTATTTTAAATGGAATTTCTCTTTCTATCTGTTTCTGCTGAGTTTTATGGGTAACATACAGAAATGCTGATGATTTACGAGGGTTTAATTTTGTATCTTGCAACTTTGCTAATTGTTTTAATTGTTTCAACTACTTTTTTAGTTGATTCTTTAGGGTTCTTTAAGTATCCGCCATTTTATCTGTAAAGAATGATAGCTTTGTTTCCTCCTTGCCTATTTTCATTCCTTCCATTTCTTTTTCTTCTCTTATTTCTACAGCTAATAAGTCTAATACAATACTGAACAGTAGTGGTAGTCATGGACATCCTTGCTTCACCTCTGATCTTACTGGAAAGGTTTCTAGCTTATCTCCATAGTGATTAATGCTTGTTCTTGGTTTTAGAAAGGTATTACTAATTTTAAGGATGGTTTAATTTATGCATTCTAGTGTTTTTAGTAGGATGGGTGTAGTATTTTGTCAAAAGCTTTTTCTACATCTATTGAGATATATGATTTTTGTTTTTGTTATTGACATGGTCAATTATGCTTATATTTTTCCTAATATTGAACTAGGCCTTCATTCCTAGCATAAATCCTATCAGGGTTGTAGTATATGGATCTTTGTCATATATTGATGTAATCTCCTTGCTAGTGTTTTATTTAAAATTTCTGAGAAATTGGCCCACAGTTTTCCTTCTGTATTTTGGCTCTCCCTGATTTAGGTACCAAAACAATATTTGTGTCATAAAAGCCATTTGGTGGGACTCTTTATTTACCTATTTTTTCAAATACTTCATACAATATTGGGACTAATTGTTCTTTAAACATATGCTGGAATTAACTTGTAAATTCATCTGCTCCTAGGAATTTTTCTTAGGGAGTTCATGTACGGCTTATTCAATTTTCTGCCCCTAAGATAGGTTATTTAAGTATTTTATTTCCTCATGCTAATTTGGGCAACTTATATTTTTGTGAATATTCATTTCATTTAGATTGTCTATTTTACTGGCATATAATTTGGCAAAATAACTCATAATTATTGCTTTAATTTCATCTTCATTGGTGGCACATTCACACTTTTGATTTTTGACACTGGTAATTTGGTTTCCTCCTTTTTTAAAAATCAAATTAACCAATGGTTTATCTATTTTATTGATATTTTTTCACAAAAATAGTTCCAAGTTTTATTAGTTCAATGGTTTTTTGATTACTAATGATTTCTTAGTGTCTTCCTGACAACTCTGAAACTTTTGACACTGTTGAACATCTACTCCTCCAACAGCTTTTGTGTCATCTATATGTCATCTCTCAGTTGTTTCCTCTTCTAAGAAGTTTTCCTTCCATCTTCCCAACTGTTAATGCTCCTTCACTTTTCTTATTACTTTGTACTTAATTATCTATGTACATGTTATAAAAGCCCCATGCAATATAAGCTCTTCATGGATAATGATTGTTTTGTTTTTTCTATCCCTAGGGCACCTGTTGGTCATTTAATAAATGTTGAATTAAACTCCAATGATCAAGGGTAAATAGAATGGTCAAAACCTTTGTACGAGGGAAACCAAGAGGAAGGAAGGAAACAAGCATTTATTAAGTGTGTACTATGTGCCAGACACTAAACATATATATATATATATACACACACACACACACATGAATACACACATATACATGTATGTGTGTATCTCAGAGGATATATTATAAAAGTCTAAAATTTGTTAAAAAAACATGATACAAATTTGTTTACCAAATCCCCAAGACTAAAACTAGGGGACACCTAAGGCCCATGGGAATTTAAAGCTCCATATTAAATGGTTATCATGTGTCAGGGGATCAATCACTTACTTTGGGGATAAAAAAAGGCAAAAAGAGTCCTGCCCTCAAGCAGTTTATATTCTAGTGGGAAAGACAGCATCTTATAATCAGGGACATACAAGGTATATAGAGAGTATATGAGTATTTTCCATTATTCCATGTTACCACCTCCTAAAACTCCTCCTAAACTCTCCTAAACTACCTCCTAAAACTAATTTTATAAAAAGTATTTACTTTACACGGCTGATATTAAACTTGTGAAGCAATGTACCCTATTCAATACTACAACATGCAAATAAAAGTATGCCTAAAATTTTAATCTCTTAGATCCATAATGGGTTCTTTAAGAGGAACTATGAATATTACTGGCTTGTCTTTAATTTTAAGGTTGCTTTCATAAGGGAGGATGGTAAAAGGTTGGACAGACAAAAGGTCTAAGCCTGCCCTCTGCCTATTTACATTTAAGTATATTCTGTGCCTCTACTTTAAGTTACCAAAACACAGTGCTGCTTAAGCCCTGTAAAAATCCCACAACTTTCACAGTTGTTTCCTAGTTTAATCATAGCTTCTCAACCCCAGATGAAAACTCACAGTGATTACCAAGTGATCTCAAGCGTTTGTAATCAGGTCTCTTAAAAACATGCTTATTCTCCTTTCCATTTTTAAAAGCCTCCAAACAGGGTGAGCTTCTTGGTTTTCCCTTCCCACTTTATTATTCAGCAGATATTTTCCCATTTCAGAAATGGGCTTTCTCAAGTCAGATCAATTAACAAATATTTATTAAGTGCTTATTATGTGCCAGGTACTGGGAACATAAAAACAAAGAATGAAA
Source organism: Potorous gilbertii (assembly GCA_028658325.1). Taxonomy (NCBI): domain Eukaryota; kingdom Metazoa; phylum Chordata; class Mammalia; order Diprotodontia; family Potoroidae; genus Potorous; species Potorous gilbertii. The sequence goes on along the minus strand of CM053769.1, from coordinate 138,258,535 downwards.
TAATCCCTATTTCCAACATTTTAATAGAGGCAACAAGTATTTACAAAATATGAGCAATATAAAGTTCATTAAATGATCTGATAAGCTATATCACAGCATCTCAAAGTTGGAATGAGATAGTAAATACCATTTAGTATAACTTGTACCCAAACAACATACTTGTTATGTTATATAGCATCTGGGTTCAAATCCTTCCCCTGACACAGTGTGACAATAGACAAATCACTTGGTGTCTCTAAGCCTCAATCTCCTTACCTCTAAAATGGAAACATCAACATTTGCAACACCTGCAAGTTTCAGGGAACTTGTGGTGAAAAGGTTTCTGCAAATCATAAAGCATTCTAGACACAAAAGTCGTTATACTTACCCTGCTGACTGTGAGAAGGAATTCCCTGGAAGTGCACAAGTGCAGTTACAAGAAGCCTCCAAAACGGGAACTGGACAGCTGCTCTGAGGGGCTCCTCCTCTCCAAGCTGCTAGCTGCCATAACCTCCACCACTATCACCACCAGCATCATCATTAAAAACATTTTTGGAATTCCTCCTTGAGAAGGTCTTTAGGACACAGGGCATAGCTCTTTTGAATATTCTCAGTGGTGGCAAATCTTAACTGTGTGAGGGTGGATTTGGTTTTCTGAACAACCAAAGTCCATTTAGAACTGAGTCTGGTGATGAGAGTGATAAACGATGTCTATAGCCCCTTGGGGGGGACATTATTTCTGATGCCTCCAGTCTGCTATGTTTGTTAAAGGGGGAAGGTGTTCCTAGTATAGCATTTTAATGGAGACCAAAGTGAAAGCTTTCCAACTCTACATCTCAAAAAAGGAGAAGGATAGTGACCTAAAAGGTAACCTTCCAGATAAATGTCAAGGAGGTTTCAAGTGGAAATGCTTCAAATTAAATTTGAAGATGAAGGTGTTAAGTCAGTCAACAAGCATTTATTAAAACTCTTACTATGTACCAGGCACTGGAAGTCCTATGCTAACAGCTTGGTGGAGAGGAGTGGGAAGCTCCCCCTGGGATTAAGAAACAGTTCTTATCTCCACAGAAAGCAAGCTGTACTCAGGCTCAGTCTTTGGAGTAAGAGGAACCAGGGTACCCACTGATTTAAACCAAACAAATAAAAATGAACTGCCTATTAGTAAAGATATGAACAGGCACAAAATAAAGGTCTTAACAACCACTTATCATTCAGCTGCATGAAGCAGACAGGAAGGCCACAAGTCCTCCAAAGGAAAGGGCTGCAACTGGCAGATGAAGACTCTGACAAGAGAACAGTAACAGGAAAAGGTTTTCAAGATCCTGTCCTAAGGAAAGATAGTCTCAAATGAATGATGGTGGGTGTGAGTATATGCTGGGGGAGCTGTGTAGGAATAGGACTGAGTTGATGTTAATTAAATTTTTATGTGGGAGGAGTCCATTTCAGCTTTGAGACTTTCAGATTTGTATAGAAATAAAATTTTTCTTGGAATATTTTCATATTCTCTGTAGTTCCAAATTTTGCTGTTTTTTAAAAAGTGTTTTTTCTGCTAGTGTTTGCTACTTCTTAATCAAACTGCACATTTTGGTGATCATTCCTTTACCTTATTAGCATTCGAATCTTTAAGTTACAGACCTTTACAACTAGAAGGGAACAGTTACCATCCAATCACCTGGAATCCTAGAATCCCATTTCCGTAAAGTACTTTGGAGGTTATCCAGTCCAATCTAAACATGCAGAGCAACACATGCCCTATGACATTTATGACAACTGGTGGCTCGGCTTCTTCTCTAAGCTGCAGTGTTAGGGATCCCGTGACTTTCTGGGGATCTCATTACACTCTTAGACAGCTCCAACTAAGAACTGTTTTCTTATGCCAAGTCTAAAGCTTTTGTTCTGTTCTCTGGGACCAAGCAGAACACATCTGATTCCTTCTCCATAAGATCAGCCTTCAGATACTTGAAGACAGTAAATGTGTTCCACATGTGTTTCCTTTTCCAGGCTAAACATTCTCAGTCCTTCACCTAATCCTCAGATCTAACATAACCATTTAAAATTTTATTGATGGCTTTTGGTTTATATCACCCTTTTCTTTAAAAAATTTTTTTTAACATTTTTATTTAAAGTTTTGAATTTCTCTATCCCTCCTTCCTCTTCTCCCTCCCTGAGATGGTTACTAAGCAATCAGATATAGGTTATACGTGTGTGTTCATCCTTCATTGCCGAAGAAGACCATGCCATCAGAGAAATAATGACATGACTTGCACTTGACTTTGTTTTGAGTGAGTGAGGGCTGTGCAGGTCACCAGCCTCACTTGTCCTTCAGAACCATCTAAATCCAGTGACCAGATGACTGGAGATGACCCAGGATGAGGCAAATGGGGTTAAGTGACTCACCTAAGGTCACACAGCTAGTGAGTGTCAAGTGTCTGAGGTGAGATTTCAACTCAGGTCCTCCTGACTCCTGAACTGGTGCTCTATCCACTGTACCACCTACCTGCCCCTAGGTTATACATATGCAATTATGTGAAACATTTCCATATTAGTCATTTTGTATAAGAAAGCTTGAATAAAAGGAAAAAAAAGAAGAAAGTAAAAAATACCATGCTTCAGTCTATATTCAATCAATCTCAGTTCTTTCTCTAGAGGCAGACAGTATACTTCATTATTGGGCCTTTGGAATTGTACTGAATCATTGTTTTGCTGAGAATAACTAAGTCATTCACAGTTCTTCACTGAATAATGCTGTTATTACTGGGTACAATGTTCTTCTGGTTCTGTTCACTTAATTCTGCATCAGTTCATATAAGCCTTTCCAGGTTTTTCTGAAATCATCATGCTTGTCACTTCTTATAGTATAATAATATTTTATTACGATCATATACCCCAGCTTGTTTAGTCATTCCCCAGTTGATGGGCATCCCTTTGATTTCTAATTCTTAGCCACCACAAAAAGAGCTGCTATAAATAATTTTGTACAAATAGGATGCATTTACTATTTCTGCTTTTCTGCATTTGGTTGTAAAATTTTTATGTCCTAATACATGGTCAATTTTTGTGGTGCCATGTACTGCTGAGAAAAAGGTATATTCCTTTCTATTCTCATTCAATTTTCTCTACAGAGTTATCATCATATCTAATTTGTCCAGAATTTTATTCATCTTAACTTCTTTCCTGTTTATTTTTTTATTGGTTAGATTTATCTAGTTCTGAGAGGAGATAACTGATATCCCCCCACCAGTATATTTTTTTATTATCTATTTCCTCCTGTAAACTCATTCAATTTCTCCTTCAAAAATTTAGATGCTATACCATCTGGTGCTCCTGACTGCTGCACTGGTACTCTATCCACTGCACCATCTAGCTGCCCCTAGATTATACATATGCAATTATGTAAAACATTTCCATATCACCTTATAGCCACGCTCTGTCTACGTATACTCTTTCTAATTGCTTTTATAGTAATAAAATTGTTAAGAATTACAAAATTACCTTGCCATATAGAAATAGAAAAAGTTTAACCTTATTGAATAGCTTATATTTTATCTTTCTTGTTTCCCTTTTACTTTTGGATGTTTCACTTGAGTCTTGTATTTGGAAGTCAAATTTTTTTTTTTATTCAGTTCTGGTCTTTTAATAAAAAGTGCTTGAAAGTCCTCTATTTCATTAAATACCCATTTCTCACTCTGAAAGATTACATTCCATTTTGTTGAGTAGGTGATTCTAGGTTGTAATTCTAACTCCTCTACCTTCCTCTATTTCATATTCCAAACCCTCTTGTTTTTTAATGTGCAAGCTGCTACATCCTGTGTAATCCTGACTGTAGCTCAACGATGCTTTAATCATTTTTGGTTTTTTGTTTTTTTTTTGGCTGTTTGCAACACTTTCTCCTTGATTTGTGAGCTCTAGAATTTGACTGTGATGTTCCTGGGAATTTTCATTTTGGAATCTCTGGGGTAATCACTGGATTCTTTTGATTTCTATTTTGCCCTCTGGTTCTAATATATCAGGGCAGTTTTCTTTGATAATTTTTTGAAAGATGTTTTCCAAGCTATTTTTTTTTTATCTTGGCTTTCAGGTATTCCAATAATTCTTATATTATCTCTCCTGGATCTATTTTCTAGGTCAGTTGTTTTTCCAATGAGAAATTTCATACTTCTGTATTTTAAAAGCTTTTTTAAAATTTTGTTTTATTATATCTAGATGACCCATAGAATCATTAGTTTCCACTTGTTTGATTCTAATTTTTAAGGAATTATTTTCTTCAGTGAGCTTTTGTACTTCCTTTTTCCATTTGGCCAATTCTATTATCACCCTTATTTTTTAATATATCCTTTACCAAAGGAAAAAAACCAAACTGATCAGGACACCAACCTTGTCTGACAGTATATATGTAATGTGCAACTGAGATCACCCTTTCACCTCTATCTACAAAGAAGGGAGATTTTACCTCGTTTTAAATGACCCTCCAACTGACTTTTGGAGAAAGGACTTGTTTGAAGTTACAAAGTGAACTGGCAGTTGAGCCAGGGCTAGAACGCAGGCAGCCTAAACCCTCACCTAAAACACTTTCCACTACATTGTATACCAGGCCTGTACAACATACAGTTTTGGGCTGCTTGTGGCCCACCAAAGGATTTAGGGCAGCCCTTGAAAAATGAAGGGTTGCCACTTCACACTCTTCCGTCTGTCACATGAGCTGAGGCAACCAAACATCGTCAGTCTGTCTCTAGTCTAACCTATCTGTAGCTGGAAGAAGTTTACAAGTTGTGCAGGTCTGCTGTATATCATCCACATGGACATCTGGGGAACATTGGCCCAATCCTTTAAGGAGCTCCCATCGGGAGCCTGACCTAAACTAGACATACCTCATTGTATTGGGAAGCTTTTTTTACAGTTCCTCCATTATGAGCACCACATTTTTTTGACTATTTCCACCCAGTCCAGTTCAGGTGGCAGAAGGGCATTAAAACTTCACTCCAGGATCTGCTGTTTGTACTGGTTTTGACCATATGGCACTTTATTACCATACCTAGTATTGTAAAAAGGGTATTCTTAGCAGCAGTGAGCTAAAAAAAAAAACCCAAAAAACCCACTTAAAAGCCCTTCAAACTTTTGTTCTCCCTACAGCTACACTAAAAATTGAAAAAAAAACCGAAACCCAAAATGAAGCTGACCAGTTATAGAAGCGATCATGCAGAAGTGCTATCTGAACTCCTCTATCCAGAAAGTCAAGAGCCCAAAAGTTTGAGTCCTACCTTTGATAGGAGGCCCTTTCAGGTTTCCCTCCATTTATACCACATATACATATAGAAACACAGACAATCAATCCTCATTCTTCACAGATCCTGTATTTGTGAAATTGTCTACTCGCTAAAATTTATTTGTAACCCCAAACCAATATTCATGGTGCAACCACTGTTGCAGAGTGGAGAAAAATGTGAGTTGCCTGATATGCAACTGACATGCATCCCACTGAGGGCAAATAAGACAACACTTGGCCTTGTTTCTGCTATCCTACTAAAAGCAAGTGTCCTTTTCACTTTATACTAAATGCCATGGTTTTTGCATTTTTGTATTTTCTTGATGACTTCACTGTTTAAAATGGCCCTCAAGTGTAGTGCTGAAGTGCTGTCTAGTGTTTCTAAGCCTAAGAAGGTTGTGAAGTAACTTGCAGAGAAAATGTGTGTGCTAGATAAGCTTCCTTCAAGCATGAACCATAGTGCTGCTGGCTGTGAATTCAGTGTTAATGTATCAACAATATGGTCATCCAGGAAAAGGAAACTGACTGATATCAGCTCCATAAAGTGCTACAATAATGCTGTGCCAAGAGCCTAGCCTTGTGTTTCCCCTTGGAGCAATGGTTCCATATGCTCATGGTGACTATGGAACGTAACATGAATGATAAGAATCCACCACACACATACACACACACACACACACACACACACACACCCTTATATCTTGTATGTACATAATTATTTGCTTCTTGTCTCCATTAGATTGTGTATTACCTGAGGGAAGGGACTGTATTTTTGCCTTTCTTGAGATTTCCAGCAAATACAAAAAGCATAGTGCCTGGCACTCAGTAGGTGCTTCGTTAAGACATTCTAGACATTCTCTCCCCAGTTTGTGACCTCAAACAAGCTCTTTCACTTTCCCACTACCCGGTTTCCTTATCTCCAAAAGGAGAGGGTTGATCAAGATGGTCTTTAAGATGCCTCCCAGCTATACATCCCAGGATTCTGAACGTCTAGAGATTCCAACTTTCATTAACAGCACTTTCACATGACGCATACGATCTGGGTTCAAAGGGGCTGTGAAAAGGGAGCCAACTGCTCAACTTTTGTTCTCTATTCTTTATGTATCTCTTGTTGGTGTGATCAATATTATTTTTGGGTTAGTGAAAGAAGACTTGTATGCTATAATAATAATTTGAAGTTGGCTACTGAAGATGACTGGCTGAACAAGGAGATGAGCCCAGTAGTCTCCAAGGTATAAACCTCTGATCTGTGAACATCCCTTACATAACTGATGACCAATGCAGCAGAACTCCTGTCTTTTAGTCCCTGGGGCAGGTGACTCCCTTTATTTCTGTTGCAGAGGAAGGAAAGGATGCTCTAAAGAGGAAAGAGGAATCTTTGTAGCAGCAGCAGAATCAGAGGTCACAGGTTTAATAAGCCTAGGTGCTGGACAACTGCTTTATCTTGCTGGACCTGTTTCCTCACTGGTGGGTTGTCCTTCTTTCTCAGAGGACCAAAATGACATCACTATGCTAGCCAAGTTTCAACGTGTCCTACTATGGCTGATCAGACTAATACGAGCTCAGAATGCTATACCCCAAGTTGGGCACAAATAGTCAGTGTGAACATTTAGGGTTGATATTCTAAATTTGTGCATGCTGTGTTTCCTTTGAGCTAATTCCGCTTTGCTCATAGAGCACAGAACCTTCTCTGATATGGGCATACCATGCTGAGCAGTCCTGTGCCTGTGTTTCCCATGTCACACAATCAATTCCAAAGTCATAGAGAAACCTTGAGAGTCCTTCTGACCACCATGTGAACGCTTGCCTTTGTGTGAGTTCTCCATATAATAGTCTTTTTTGGCAAGCATATGTTTTACATTCAAACAACATGGTCAAGTCATTGGAGTTGTGCTTTCTGAAACAGAGTTTCAATACTTGGTAGTTTAGTTTGAGTAAGGACCTCAGTGTCTGATACATTATCCTACCAGTTAACCTTCAGAATTTTCCTAAGACAACTCAAATGGAAGTGATTCAGTTTCCTGGCCTAGCACTGTTAGATTTGTCAAGTATCACAGGCATACAACAAAGTGGTCAGCAAATGGCTCTGTGGACCTTCAGTTAGGTAGTCAGCCTAATACCTCTTCTTTCCCATACTTTTCTTTGAGACCTCCCAAACACTGAACTAGTTCTGGCAATGCATTCGTCAACCTCGTTATCAATGTGTACATCCCTGGAAAGTACACTACCAAGGTAAGTGAACTTATTCACAGCATCCAAAACTTCTCCATCTGCTGATGATTCCACATAGGGGTGGCTGATGGAGCACCTGTATTTTCTTGGTGTTAATTTTTAGGCCAAAATTAGCACAAGCAGCAGAGAATCTATCCACACTTTGTTGCATCTCAGCTTCAGGGGCTGCATCGAGTGCACAATCATGGGCAAATAGAAAATCATGCACCAACACTCCCTCTCTTCCTCCCTCCTGATTCTATTCCAGCTATTTCCTCACTAGTAAACTAGGGGAGGTGTTAACTAGGCAGCATACAGAGGTCTCAGTTTTAAACTTCTGATTCTATTATTTCATCTTTATTTTTCTATTTCTTTTTTTAAGCCTTTAATTTTTGCAAAAGCTATGATTCTTCCTAGAATATTTGTTTGTTTGTGAAAATCTGATAAATATTGTTTATATCTTCTTTTCAACTCCTTTCCTATTAAACAGTCCCCTTGGTAAGAAGGGAAGGAATTTTTAACCCTTTTACGACTATTGCTGTCATTGCTTTCAATCAAAAATAATTTCGTTTCTGCCCCTGCCTCTGCTGATCAAAGACAGTCATACGCCCTTTTTTGTTCCCCAATCCTGCCTATCTACTGGGCAATAGCAAGCATCCCTCCTCATCTCTTATTCTCTTCCACCTCTCAAACCAGGGGCAGAGTTTACACAATTTCTTTTGACCACTGTGCCTGATTTGTTTTAGGTTGGGTCAGGTGGCAATTGCTAGTTTGCCTGGCAGTCTAGGATGTTTAGAATTCTCTATTATTTTATCTCACAAAAATGGGTTTGTCAATATTTAGATTCCAAACCTAAAATATCAGGTTTAGTCTCCTATTCAGTGGGCTGATGATGATGATGATAAAAAGTCATCTTAATTCACAAAAGGAAAGTAACTTGGAGAAGCAGCTGTTTTCTACTGTTAACAGAAGACAATTTTGAGCACAATATTTTAAAAATAAGAATTATTTAGAAAACATAATTCATGAGATTACAGAAGCATTTCATACTGTGTATTTCTCAAAGGTGGGGTGGGGAGCTGTATGTGGATTTACCTTGGTTAACACTAGGCATGTAGTCCCAATCACACTGGTCCTAGAGGAGTTGGAATGCTTCTTATCAGACTTTCTCTTTATCTCTTTCATGCAATAAACTTTCCTCTTTTGAAGTCCACTCAATGGCAATTTCCCACCCAATTAAAATTATGATCGCTGTAATGTCCTTCTCTTTCCTTTCTCACTGAGCTCATGACCTTTCTTACCATGTCCCTCTGCTGCCCAGCTCTTCCTTGCCTTATACCACAGCACTAGAGTCCTGTGAATATGAAGGCAGACGTCCCTGCAACCTCATTATGCCTTGTGACCACCTTCAGATCTGCCTTACCACATAAGATGAGCACACACTACCTCTCACCATTATCCACAAGTGTTCTGCTTCTAATTGGAAACCTTGATATTCCTCTGACCATAACCTCCTATCATGGCACCTCTCCCCAGGCTTTATCTCTCCTACATCTCTTCTTTGCCTTCATGGAGACCTTCATCCTGGAATCAGCATTAGAATGAAGACCTCCACCCCTATGATTTCACTTTCTTCACTCTCTAACCTCAATTCAACGCTAGCATGTCTTCTGCTCTAGAATCCTTTGCTCACTTTGTCTACTGCTTGCTGCTCCCTTCTTGCCAAATCTCAGCCTTGGATTACTTCCACCTTCTGCTTCCTATTCACTAGCCAACTAGATACATTACAAATTCATGTTATCCAATATCAACAGACCCCTCAGTGCCTCAAGGCATTATTTTTTATCCCTTTCTGATTCCTTATGTCTCTTCTCACAGAGGCTATACTAAACTTTATCTTTCCTTCTCAAGCCTCCCAAACTTCCCTTCATCATTCTTTCTCAGCCAAGTACTTCAACCAAGGCTACAGGATGGGAGCTTCCTCTTCTCTTCATCTCAAAACCCCTTGACATCATCTCCCATTCTCTATTCCTTTCCCTTGTCTCTGTCAATGAGGTGCCCCCTGACAAACAGGCTCATCTTGTCTGGAATGCTCTCTCTCCTCAAGACTGCCTACTTGCCTTTCCTGATTTCCTTTAAGTCCCATCTTTTAGGTCTCATGTTTCATAGGAAGTCTTCTCTATTACTCAAGTTTTCTCGCTTAATTATTTCCTATTTATCCTGTATATTTGTTTGCATGTTGTCTCCCCCATTAGACTGTGCTCCTCAAGGGCAGGGCCTTGCCTTTTGCCTCTTTTTGTATCCTAGTGCTTAACACCATATCTGTAATATAGTAGGTGCTTAATAAATATTTATTTATTGAAGAAGATGGGAGATGTGTTTTGTGTGAGGAACAGAGAGAAGGCCAATTTGGCTAAACAGTGAAGCGTTGACAATGGGGAGTAATAAGACAGATTGTATCTTAGACCAGATTGCAGATGAATTTAAAAGCTACACAAAGAAGTTTATATTTTAACCTAAAGGTAACAGGAAGCCACCGAATTTGGATGAGTAGGGGAGTCACATGGTCACTTGCTCTCAATCACTTTGGCAGCAATGTGTAAGATGAGAGAGCTGAGTGAGACAAATCAGAAGATCACTGAGGGAGCTGCATGAATGGAAAGAAGAGACAAATGTAGGAGACAAGGTGAAAGTAAAAACAATAAGATTCAACAACTGGTTGGATATGGGGGGAAGGGATAACAAGCATTTATTAAGCACCTGCTATGTCCTGAGAGAAGAAAATGGCAACCTACTCCAGTATCTTTGCCAAGAAAACCCCAAGGACAATATTAAAATGTTAAAAAATTTAACATGGGAAGATGAGCCCCTCAGGTCAGAAGGGGTCCAATATGCTACAGGGAAAGGGCAGAGGACAACTACAAGTAGCTCCAGAAAGGATGAAGCAGCTGGGCCCAAACCAAAGGAAAGCTCAGCTGAGGATGTGTCTAGTAATGAAAGGAAAGTCCGATGCTATAAGGATCAATATCTCACAGGAATCTGGAATGTGAGATCTATGAACTAAGGTAAGCTGGATATGGTCAAATAGAAGATGGGAAGATTAAACATTGACATCATGGGAATCAGTGAACTTAAATGGATAGGAATGAGTGAATTTAATTCAGGTGATCATTACACAAACTACTTCAGCAAAAATCCCTTAGAAGAAATGGAGTAGCCTCAAAGTCAAAAAAAGAGTGAGATAAGGAGTAATGAGATATAATCTCAAAAATGACAGAATGATATCTGTTTCAATCCAACATTCAACAGCACAGTAATACAAATTTATGCTTTGACCACTGATGCTGAACAGGTCAGAGTTGATCAGTTCTACGCAGACCTACATCTTCTAGAAATAACAACAAAAAAATAAAAATGTCACATTCATCACAGCGAATTGGAATGCTAAAGTAGGAAATCAAAAGATTACTGAATAACAGATAAGGATGGCCTTACAGTACAAAATGAAGCAGAGCAGAGACTAATAATTTTGTCAGGATAGTTTGCTGCCCATAGGAAACAGTTTTTTAAGAAGCCAAAAGGTGACTCTACACATGGACACCACCAGACATACATACATACATACATACATACATAAATCAGATTGATTATGTATTTTGTAGTCAAAGGTATAGAGAAGCTCTACACAGTCTTTAGTTAAAACAAGACCTAGAGCTGACTGTGGCTCAAATCATGAGCTTCTTACTACTAAATTCAGATTTAGATTGAACAAAGTAGGGAAATCCATCAGACTGTATAGGTATAACCAAAATATTCCCTAATGAATATGAAGTGAAAGTGATGAATAGATTTAAGGAATTAAATCAGGTAGACAGAGTACCTGAAGAACTATGGAAAGAGGTTCACAATATTGTACAGGAGGGCAGCAACAAAAAACATTCCAAAGGAAAAGAGCAAGAAAGCAAAATGGTTATCTGATGAGGCATTTCAAATAAATGAGGAAAGAAGGAAAGGGAAAGGAGAAAGGGAAATATATAACTAATGAATGCAGAATTCCAGAGAATAGCAAGGAGAGAGGTTTTCTTCAATGAACAACGCAAAAAAATAGAAGAAAGCCATTGAACAGGAAAGAGCTCTCCTCAAGAAAATCAGAGATAAAGGGAACGTTTCATGCAAAAATGGATGTGCTAAAAGACAAAAATAGTAGGAACTTAACAGAAATAGAGGAGATTAAGTAGAAGTAGTGAGAATACACAGAACTATACAAGAAAGATCTTAATATCACCAATAACCACAATGGTGTGGTTACTGATCTAGAGCCAGACACCCTGGAGAATGAAGTCAGTTGGGCCTTAGAAAGCATTGCTAACAATAAGGCTAGTGGAGGTGAAAGAATTTCAGCTGAGCTATATACAATCCTAAAAGAAGATACTAATATAGTGCTGTACTCAATAATCCAGCAAATTTGGAAAACTCAACAGCAGCCACAGGACTGGAAAAAAGAATCAATTTACATCCTGATCCTAAAGAAAGGCAATGCCAAAGAATGTTCAAATTACTGAACACTGCACGTATTTCATGTGTCAGCAAGGTTATGCTTAAAATTCTGCAAGTCAGACTTCAGCAATATGTGAACTGAGAATCACTAAAAGTGCAGGTTGATTTTCAAAGAGGGAGAAGAACTAGGGATCAAATTGTCAATATTTGTTGGACTATGATGAAAAGAAAGGAGTTCCAGAAAAATATCTACTTCTGCTTCATTGACAACACAAAAGCCTTTGACTGTGTAGATAACAACAAAACGGAGCAAGTCCTCAAAGAGGTGGGAGTATTAAATCATCTTACTTGTCTCCTGAGGAACCTGTAAGCAGGTCAAGAACAGACAGAACCGAATATGGAACAAGTGCTTGGTTTAAGATTGGGAAAGGAGGGGGAGGAGCCAAGATGGCGGAGTAGAAAGATTCACATATGCTAGCTCCGAACCCACAGCCCACAAATTACCTATAAGGAGGAGTTCCCAACAAATTCTGGAGCAGTGGAAGCCACACAGCAACAGAGTGGAAGAGATTTCTGTTCCAGAGAGCCCTGAAAAACCGACCCTAAAGGTCCATCGCGCACCAGACAGGAGCGGAGCCCAGCCCTGCCCTGGCCGCACGGCACCGAGAGGAGCAGATCTGAGCAGGCTTCGGGGACAGAATCTCCAGCGACCATGAAGGTCCCTCCACCCAAAGGCGCACAGGTCAGTGAGAGAGACTTCTGGGCTGGCTGAGAGGGGAGCGGGGTGTCTCCATAACTCAGGCCCCCTTGGGAGGCAGTGGCAGAGACAGGGACAGCAGCAGACCCAGGTTCCCCAAGCAGGCAGGAACTCAGATCCATTACTGAACATCTCCACATAAACCCCCCGAGGGAACTGAGCCTGAGAGGCGGCCCTGCCCCCACCTGAGCACCAGAACTTAAGTTCACATTGAATAGCAGCTGGACCCCACCGCTGAAAGCCCTAAGACTGGGGAGCAGCATTTGAATCTCAGACCCCAAGCACTAGCTGAGCGGATCTAGGCGGTTGTGGAGAGCAATCTCAGAAGTCAAGTAACTGGCTGGGAAAATGCCCAGAAAAGGGAAAAAAAATAAGATCATAGATGGTTACTTTCTTGGTGAACAAATGACTCCAACCTTCCTCTCTGACGAGGAAGACCAATGCTTACCATCAGGTAAAGACACAGAAGCCAAGGCCTCTGTATCCCAAACATCTTAAATAGATATCCAATGGGCTCAGGCCATGGAAGAGCTCAAAAAGGATTTTGAAAATCAAGTCAGACAGGTGGAGGAAAAACTGGGAAGAGAAATGAGAGAGATGCAAGAAAAGCATGAAAAATGGGTCAATACCTTGATAAAGGAGACCCAAAAAAATGCTGTAGAAGATAACAACTTGAAAAATAGGCTAACTCAATTGGCAAAAGAGGTTCAAAAAGCCAATGAGGAGAAGAATG
>CM053769.1:138213220-138244595 GCA_028658325.1 Potorous gilbertii | reverse complement strand
AGGGCAGATTGGTGATAGGGGAAATTAGAATGCTCAGTGTACTGTGGTGGGGGGAGGGGACAAATGGGGAGAAGATTTTGGAACCCAAAATCTTGTGAAAATGAATGTAAAAAGTTAAATAAATAAATTTATATTTAAAAAAAGAGAGAATAGAAGGGGAGGCAGGATAGAATCTTGGAGTGGATGTATTGTTGGAGAGCATGAGATGAATGAATGAAGAAAGAGAGGTCAGACAGGTAGCAGAACCACAAAGAGTAGTGTCATTAGAACCTAGTGAAGGGAATATTCAACAGTGTCAGATACTGAAGAGAGGTCAGAGGTAAAGGCATTAGTAATTTGGAAGACAGTTGTTTCAGTTAAGCAATGAGGTCAAAAGTTAGATCACAGAGTTGAGAAGCAAATCAAAGGAAGGAGAGGCAAGAGTATAGATGACTTTGTCTAGAAATATGGCTATGAAAATAGAACAACTGAACAGTAGCCTAAGGAGATGGTAGGGTCCAATAAAGGTTTTTTTTAGGATGAGAAAAAACTGGATGTGCTTGTAGGCAATAGGAAAGGATCTACAGGGTTAAATACTAAAAAGAATTTTTAGATGATCAGGACAGAAAATGCCACTGGATAAGGCAAATTCATAGGTAATCTTAGGGGTGGGGCAGTGGTTAGATGGCAGGGGTTAAGAAGTGAAAGAATGTGCAGGAAATGGAGACAATGGTTTTAGATTTTATATGTTTAAGGAATATGGAAAGAGGAATCTTATTTATTTTAGTTGATAAATATGCTTTTTGGTATGTCTTGGGTTTGAAAGGTTAATTTCTGAGGCTAGAGAGGTGATCTGTATCTCCTGCTATTTCTTTAACATTTAGAAACAAATGGCCTCTATATGGATGGTTATAGTGTAGGAATTAATAATAGCACACTAAAAAGTAAAAGGAGATCCCAGTGTATAACTTAGCTATTCAAATAGGGCTTACTGAAAGATAAGGCAGCTGGCCCTGTCCCAAAATGACAGAAAGAGGTTTGGAACGACTGCCTCTGATGTTACTCGTGGGCTTGTGATGAGTCCTTGCTCTTGGTCAATTCTCATTATGTCCATGGATGGCAGGCAGCAATGCTCTTCTGTAGGATAATTTGAGGTCAGGCTTGGTCATTATAACCACATTTCATTCAGGTTTTTTTTTTCTATTTATATTGCAGTCATTATGTAAATTTTCCTGGTACTGCTTACTTCACTATGCTTCAGTTCATCTCTTCACGATTCTCTGAAATCTTCATTTAGTTTCCTTTGGGTTACTTATTAATATTTCATTACTTGCATTGAACATGTTTAGCCATTCCTCAAACAATGGGCATCGATGCTATTGGCAATTATTTACTACCACAAAAAGTACTGCTACAAATATTTTGGCACATATGGCATTGAGAGCAGTGGAACTGTGTCTAAAAATTTGGGCATTTTAGTAAAAAAACAAAAATTGTTGGAGAAGATGTGGGAAAGTTGGAACACTAATTCATTGTTGGTGGAGCTGCGAGCTGATCCAACCATTCTGGAGAGTAATTTGGAACTATGGCCAAAGGGCTACAAAAATGTGCATACCATTTTTGACCCAGCAATATTACTTCTAGGCCTGTATACCAAAGAAATCATAAAAATGGGAAAGAGTCCCACATGTACAAAAATACTTATAGTAGCTCTCTTTGTGGTGGTCAATAACTGGAAATGGAGGGGAATCCCATCAATTCAGGAATAGCTGAACAAGTTGTGGGTATATGAATGTAATGGAATACTACTGTGCTGTAAGAAATGATGAACAGGAAGACTCCAGAGAGGCCTGGAGGGACTTACACGAACTGATGCTGACTGAAAGGAGCAGAACCAGGAGAACTTTGTACACAGTAATAACCACAGCATGAGAGAAATTTTTCTGGCAGACAGCCCTTCACAGCAATGCAAGGACCTAAAACATTCCCAAAGGACTCGAGGCAAAATGCCATTTACATCCAGAGAAAGAACTATGGAACTGGAACACAGAATGAAGCAGAATATTTTCTCATGTGTTATGTTTTATTTAGGTTTTTCTCATAGTTTCTTCCATTCATTTTAATTTTTCTATGGAACACGACTAATATGAAAATGTGTTTAGTAAGAATGTGCATGTAGAACCCATATAAGATTGCATGCTATCTCAAGGAGAGAGGGGGGAGAAAGGGGGAGAAAAATCTAAGACTTATGGAAGTGATTGTAGAAAACTGAAAACAATTTAAAAAGGAAAATGAGGTCCAAGTGCACATATGGGTTTCTTCATCACTTAGCCCTCTTATTATGAGCAAAAACTCACACTTGCAGTACTTCAAATAGTATTGCCATGCGAGTCAGACTAGTACTGAAATCAGCTTCACCAACAATGCATTAGTAGGCCTGTCTGCTTGCCTTCACACAGTTGCTCTAGCACTGACTTTTCCCATCTTTCATCACATTTGCCAATTTTCTAGGGATGAAGTAATGTTTCAGTGTTTTTTTGCTTTGTATGTTATTACTAGAGATAACAGTATTTTTTCATATGACTGCTAATAATTTGCACTTCTTTTGAGAGATGTTTATTTCTACCCTTTCACCATTTACCTATTTGTTAGCTACCCATATATTTTGGATAACAGATCCTTCAGAAATACCTGATACAAAGTTGTGGGATTTTTTTAACCAGTAAGTCACTTCCATTCCTATCCTGTATTTGCATTTTATTCATGCAAAAGCTTTTCAACTGCACATAATCAAAGCAATGTTTTATTATTTTTCCAATTACCTCTTCTTTGATTAAGGTTTTTCTCCACTTAGAGCTATGAAAGATGTATATATTTTTTCCTGGTATGACCTTTACTATTCATGTCACATATCCATTTTGAATTTATCATGGAATATGATATGACAGCTTTTCATTTTCTTAGAGGTTTTGGTTCAATTGGAGTTCTTTCCTACATAATTCATATTTCATTGGCTGGGAAATGGACTTATTTCTAATTCTTCCTCATCTAGTCTGTTCCATTGAGCTTCTCTTTCCTTCTTTTAACCAGCACTGAATGGTTTTGATGACAGCTGTGTTATAGCATAGCTCAAGATCCATAATCTTCCATAGTTTGAGTGTCTTTTTGTTTGTCAAAATATGAAATCCTGGTAGATGGTGATATTTGACATTTGTAAACAAGTCAAGTTCTCATGGTCCCATCTCCTTTGAGTTGCTGCTATCCTGGAGAATCTTCCTCCTTCTGCAGATCATTGTGATGTCTTTAAAGGAGAAGGACCAGAAATCTAGAAATATCCTTTGGGACTAAGATTATTTCTCTCTGTAATGAGAGAAGCTAAGAAGACAAAAGGTAAGCAAAGAGGGGTCAAGGTGGAGGGACATAAGGCCTGGGGCTCAAATGGTTCTGTTGAGAAATGAATGACCCAAGAAGACCAACAAAAGCAGAGGCTGACACACATAGTTACACATGGATGTATATTTTAATAAAAATAATTCTGTCAAAATACAACAGAAAGTTTCATCTTTATCATATCTTGAGTACATTTGAATAGTTTTTTTTTCTTAAAATGTCCCTCCCTCCCCCCCTCCCACCCCTTCTTCAAGGCTTCATGCTAGTGCCAGGTAACTCAACTCACAAATACAAAGCAGAGGCAGACCCAGTGTGCACAACTCTGATCACATCCATTTTGGTGAAGTTACTCACAAAGAGGAAACACTCTTTTGAATGAGGAGGCCTAGAAAGCTAAGGGTCCAAGTTGCCATCTCTGTCAAACAGGAGTAAGCAGGGGCCATCAGGTGTCCTGCTGACGGTGCTGGCAAATGACACATTTTTCTGTGGTTTCATGCTGAGATGTAGCTTTTCATACCTGAGTTTTAAGTGTCCAAAAGAAAACTCCATTTTAATAGTTTTTGTCTTACTTTGTGCTTGACCCAGGAGTGTCAGTGTCCCAAGATCAGCAGACTCTCTGCTCCTCCTTCATTTCCATGGAAGGGGAGAGGGAGATTCCCCATCCCC
This sequence comes from Potorous gilbertii, assembly GCA_028658325.1. Classification (NCBI taxonomy): domain Eukaryota; kingdom Metazoa; phylum Chordata; class Mammalia; order Diprotodontia; family Potoroidae; genus Potorous; species Potorous gilbertii. The sequence goes on along the minus strand of CM053769.1, from coordinate 138,240,560 downwards.
AGAATAGCATGCACAACCAAACACACCTAACCCATTGGAGGATCTGTCCATTAGAGACCAATGGGCATGGCTGGGGGTAGAGTGGATGAAGTACTCTTCCATTTGCTTCCACAGAAAGCCACAGCTTCCAAAAGAGAGGACTGGGTAAAAGGAATGTCCTAAGGATTCACTTCCTGTCATTCTGGAGAGCAACTTCCTGCTTCCTATCCTTATACTGCTCCAAACTCAGAACCACTGGCCCCATTTCCAAGAACCCTAAGGGACTGGTACTGAAAGGGTCAACACAGCAGGAGCTAGGGAGAGCTTGGGCCTGTGAGCTGGTTTCTGTGAATCTGCCTGGACATTTGTTTCCCATAGATCATGGCATTGCAAGGTCAAAGAAAGGATCTCTCAGTTGACGGTTGTTCCAGAGAGCACCCAGATGCCAAGTAACAGGGATGCCTCTCCTAGAAATGACCTTCCTGACCACACCTATAGGTGATGTGACAACTCTCTTCAGCACCACAAGTAAGGTGAGGAAAGCCTGGAAGAAATGAAGGAAGGGGCTGCCTCTTATTTTACCTTCCCAGAGGGAAAGGATTTAGATTTCCCTTTAGCAGCTCTGTGAGGACTCACAGAAAATCTGATTCAACCTCAGTATTCGAGAATTCTGTGGCCTCCTGTAGCTTGAGTCACCTGAAGATGATCAGAGATGGCATGGGCAATTTCCTCTGAAGACAGAGGGCCCAAAGGACCTTGGTGCTGCATTACCTACAGATTTCAAGAGGTGCAGATGATCCACCTGGGACTGAAGGTGGACAAGAAATGTAAACATCTTGGAGTCAGTTGAAATATTCAGATAAGGCACAGAAAACAAAGAGGAAACCTTGTATAGGGAGTGGCCAATGGAGAATGATCCCTCTCTCCCTCTCAGCACTCCTGCCATGCTAACTCTCTTGGGATCTTCACTGACCTTCGGGATGGCCTTTTCCACCAAAGGTTAAAACCCGGCCATTCACTCAAATCAACAGGGACTTGTCCATCCACGGCATCTTATGATACCTACAAGGCATAATGCCTCTCCTTTCCTTCCAGCCATAGTTTGTGATATGGTCTCACTACTGGTATCAAGGGAGAACAGAAAGAGAACTGGCCTTGGAGTGAGTCTGTATCCTAGTCCTCCTGGCTTTGCTTGTCGCAAGCTGTGTGTCATTGGATTTCAATGTCTTCAATGAAAAGGTGGGCTCTGGATGATTTCTGAGGTCTTTTCTAGCTCTAAGAACTCACTCTAAATCCTAAACCCAGTTGGCGCCCAATTGAAAAATCAGCTCACCAAACCTCAATTCTTGGGCACTAGAAGTCAGATGCTACTGACTTTCAAAAAGCAAAGTTGTTTCCACCACAGATACACATATGGGCATGGAAAAGTCCCAGGGAGGAGGGAGTGTAGCCTGGTCTCCCTGATGTTCATTTGAGACATCAAGACACTTACAAAAATGAGATCTCCTTCCTTCTCCCTCCTCCAGTTATACTATCATTCTTACTCTTAAAAAAGGAGGGGTGGGGGCGGCACAAAAAGGTTAAAAAAATCTTGGCCCCAGGTTTGGGCCTTTCTTAATCTGCTCTGGAAGAGGCATGATGGTGGTTCCAGAACTATTCTGAGCTCCTGAGGGTTTCCTCAGACAAGGAGGAAATGACCAGCACTATGATAAAAAGACCATCTTTTGAGGAACACCTCAGGGTGAGTGACAGTTTCTCCATTTTTTCATTGTCAACTAACATTAGTAGATCAGTGTCTGGGGTGCTCTTTAGGGTTCTCAAATTACTAGACCCTGGCCACCAAAGCCTACATTCTGTCTCAGGAAGGTGTCTCTCACTAGAAAAATTCAATTACATTGGGAGGTAGTATAGTATAGTGAGAAAAAAACAAACAAACAAACACTGGACAAAGGTCAGGAGACCAATGTTCAGATCTCAGATATGCCACTGTGACTTCGGTCAAATCATTTCTCAGGGACTTGGCTTCTTCAACTTCAAAATTAGAAAACTGGATTAGATGATCTTTAAGAAATCTAGGAATTAAACCCAATACCTGTTACTGGCACAGAATACTATAGAATGTTCTACCAGTCCTAGGGACTGAGAAGTTCTGCTAGCCTAGAATAACAGATTCCATGTTTGAACTCTAACCCTACAACCAGGTGACTGGCTACATCTAAGTTTCTTGGGACCTACACTTTTTTTCCTACATAAGCTGAGGGAGCTAATTTCTCTTCCTCCCTAACTCCATCCTTTAGGGCTCACTAGCTCTTTGGGCTGAGCCTAGGGCTGAGGCTAGAGTGGGAGGCAGGCTGGATTTCCTGGACTCTACATGTCTTGCTCTGCCCTAGCAAACATGAGTATCATTTCTTCCACATTCATTTAGACAACCCCCATTCATACTGGCTTCCAGCCCTCACCTCCATAACACTGCTTCCCTTACCCTAAAGAGACAAAAGCACAAGTAAACTCCTCTCTCACTCTCTCTCACTTCTCCAATTACTACAGGGTTCTTATGGATATTATTTGGCTACAAATGTCCAGAAATCTGTTCCTGGCCCTAAAATTTAAGAGTCTAGAACTGATCTTACTGACAGATTTTGAAATTCCTCTCTTCTCCTTTCCTTCCTTGGTTCACATGTCAACCTGATACTCGGGGGGCATGGGCTATATTTCCAACGGACAGAATTTGTGATGAGCAAGAGACAAGTCTAGGAAATACTAAGCTGGTGAATCTTAACTAGTTTCTAGAAAATGTTTCTGCTACCATCTTCAAGCCTGTAAAACAGATTCCCACTCAACTGAGTACTGCCTCTTAAAGACTGCACATTCGAATGTTTACCATAAATTCCAAAGACTATGAGCAACAGATATCATCAGGGCAACCTGATTCTGAAAATTGGGGTAATCTGGAACTTATGATGGCTTTCACTTCAGAAATAAATGAGGAGATGGTACTACAGCTGGGAATAAATAGACAACTGTTTTCTGGAAAGCTTTGGACCCCCCAACACTCATCAGGGCAACCCAGAGGGGTATGAGAAGTCTTCCTTTTCTTTTAGTTAGTATTTCCTAGTCACTCCTGCTAGTCACTACTAAATTGAAAAACTGTAATTCATATTCTCATAGAATCAGAGACTTTAGATCTGGGAGGCACCTTAGAGATAATTTAGTTCAATATTTTTCATTTTACAGATGAAGAAACTGAGTCCTGGAGAAGATAGGTGACTTGTCCATGATTTCTCAGGTGGTAAATAGTAGAAAATTCAGTTCCTCTGACTCCAAATTCAAAGCTTTTTCCATTCTACAACACTGCCTGTCTTTATCCAATTGGAACATAGTAGAAAGAATCGTAGATCCAGAATCAAAGAAGCTGGCTTCAAGTCTTGGCTCTGCTATTTACTCCTTGCATGAGGGGATGGACTGAATGATTTCTCAGGTATCTCTTCCCTCTCTACATCTATACTAGGATGACCAACCAATCTGATGCTGTTCAGAGCCCTCACCAAAAGGTCACCAGAGTTCACTAGAAGACCACTGCAGAGCTAGAGATGAGAAAGGAAATTGCAGCATAGATGGGAACAGGAAAATAGATTTCTAGCTACTAGGACTAAAAGCTGAGAGCCCCGGAAGCACACTTTTCAGAGAGAACTCTCTGAGACGCGGGGCAGAACTTTGTCAGGCAGGCCAGAGCAGACTCAGACCCAGGGATCCACTCAGGGGAGCAAGGCATGGAGTGGGAAGAGACACAGATCCTGAAACCTGACCTTAGTAGCACAGATGGCCGAGTCATTGCAGCTGGCTTCTGAGAAGCCCACATAAGAGATAATTCCATAGATGCGATGCCAGAGAATGTGGCATCCTCTCCATGCAGGAGTCCCTCTTCTCTGGGCCTGAAACATCTAATTCCTGATGCTGAACTGCTGTTCCCCCAACTCAGGAGAGAGCTCTCATTGATGAAGGCAACAGAACTTGGACAAATCACATCCCCTTTCTAGATAGTTTTCTTCTCTTGTCTACTAAGTGGAAAGGTCTTTTCTACCTGAAAGTCATAATCTCTAGTCTTCCTGGGGCAGCCTTGGCATATGGCCAAGCTCATATCTCAGGGCATTAGGAGCTCAGTAGGCAGAGTGTTTTTCTTTTCTTCCACTGTTTTAAATGCAGACAACCTTTCTGCTGACTGGAATCAAAGGCTAAAGATTATCCCTACAGGTGGGAATCCTCTGGACTACTTACTTACTATTGGCCTCTCCAGCAGAATAAAGGCCCTGTGCTAAACTCCTAAACATGACATTCATATTCCCCAAGAATTCAGTGATTCCACCTCATACGGACCAGATGATAGATAGTTCGGCAAAAGAAGGGTCATGTTCCTCAAAGTCTCGTTTTGCCAAGGATAGCCATTAAAAAAAAAAACAAGACTTCAAAGTAAACACTTTAAAGAAGGAAAAAAACAAACCAACCACTGACCCCAAGATGGCTGCTGCCCCTTGCAAAGACAGAATGAAGACTTCAATTCATTATTCTATGAATCAGCACTGCTTTAAAGCCTGGACTGGCACTAGAACATCCATGCCTGAGAGAGCTCTGAGCCCTGAAGCGGCCTGGAGTCCTTCCTTAGAAAAGATCTGACTGCTTCTCTAAGTTTCTACCCCTTCTAAATTCCTACTCCTTACCCACAGAGGGTTATTCTAATTACATCCTGATAAAGGGGGTCTCATTGGCCTCCACAATCAGACTCTGACATGGCTAGTACCCAGTTCTACCTGGCTGTCTCTGCCTGAACCGAAGGTCTGTTCCTGGCCCCCTCTCAAGGCCATCCTCACTGTGACACTTTCAGAGAGGTGACCTATTGTGGTGGACAGGGCAGACTAGGCTTAAGAGCCAGAAAACCAAGGTTAGTCTTAGATCTGCTACTTATTATGTGACCTTAGGCAGATCCCACTCTCTTTCAGGAACTGTTTCCTCATCTGTAAAATAAGGGTGTTGGAACAGATAAATTGGAAGAGTCCTTGGCTCACACTGAACTGCATGATCTGCTGACCAACATCCCCTGGCTCCTGCTCTCTTCTTCTTCCCTAACTCTGGCCACATCCAACACAACAAAGTTCCTACTGTGTTTTCTTCAACTGACTTTATGGTTTGGAAGTTCAGCTGGGGACATAGTAGAAAGAAACAAACAACTTGGTTGAGGTGACAGAGATGGTTTCTTTTTAGTGAGTGGGACCTCCCCCTCCCCCTAAAAACATACACTGTCTGGACTGCCTCTCCCCAAAGTGTCCAGACAACTAGCACTATGATAAATACTGTGTTTGTTTATATATATATATATATATATATTTATATATATAATCTCATTTTTTTACTTAAGAAAATAATAAGCTATCACCAACTTGGATGAGCTTTATCATCACTAAATTAGCAGAAACCAGCTCAGCACAAACTCTCCAGAGATAAATACTGGTGGCTCAGTCAGAAAAAATATAGATTAAAAAACCAAAAACAACCAACTCCCTCTGCCTCCCCCCAACAATGTCCCCTAAGAGTGGAAGGCGCTACATTAGGGTAACCAGCCAAATACTGTGTATGTTGTCCCTGCTGTTGCTGCACATGATGGAAGAGACAAAGGGAGGCTGAGAGAAGGATGGAGAAAGGGAATGGAAAAGGGAGGGAGAAAGAAGGGGGGGAGTTAGAGAGAGAGAGAGAGAGAGAGAGGGAAAGATCTAACTCTGCCAAGCAGCTTCCAGGTCTCTGAGACAGATGTGTGAGAAGGGGCCATGATGATAATGACAGGATGAAGCTAGCCCTGAGTCCTTGGGCTAGCCCAGGGTGAGGAGAGGCAGCATGGAGAGGCCAGGTACAGCCCAGGGGCCAGGCTAGGGCAGCCTCTTACTCAGGTGGCTAGTGCAAATAGTCATCAACTCTGGCAAATGAACAGGAGCCCAGGCCAACTCGGGCCATAAGCCGAAGACACTCGGATGCTTGGCCCAAGGCGAGCATCAGTGGGGGCTGCTTTGGCAGGTTTTGAGATTCTGCAGGGAAAAAAAGAAGACCAGGTTATTCTCTCAAAGGCCTCAGCTCTCAGCATCACTGTATAAGGTGGTGCACATACCCTAGAGTCATATTTGGCTTGGTGCTTAATGCTTAGGTTTGGTTCCCATATAGCAAAGTTTGTACAGGGAAATACAGAAAACCCAGAGCATAGAAAAATGCCTCTGATTTGGGGGAGAGTAGGCTGCATGCAAGCTCTTGTCCAATTCTCTTTGTGACCAAGGGCACATACTTGTAAGAGCTCAGTGAAAGGATATAGCATATGACAAGGTTCAGGGGACTGACCCATGTGACCTTGACTGGAATCTCTATGTGGCTATTTAGGGCTGACTATTATTAAAGATCAATTTGTAACCTGAGTTAAGGTTGGTCTGTGGGTCAGGGAGTTGGATTAAGGTTGGGGGAAAGGGTCAGTCTGGGATCAAAGTTAGGGTCTTGGTATGTGGATAGGGTCAGAGGTCAATCTACACCGAGGATTAAGGTGAACATAGTCTCTAATTAAAAGTTAGAAAAGCAGGGCAAGAGCTAGGGAGAAAGAGTCAGACTACGATCAGCATAAAAGCATCAAGTCATGGCCAAGGCTATGCAGGTCAATCAGGACTCAGAGTTGTAAGACTCAAACTAGGGCAAGAGTTAAGATGATTATTCTGGTGTCAGAAATGGAGAAAGAGAATGTGTCCAGGTTAGGGGGCTCAACCTGTGTCCAGGGTTAGATACAGTCTGAGACTAGGGTAAAGGCTGCAATCTGTGGTGATGGTTAAGATGCTCGATCTATAAATCAGTTTAGGGAAAGGGTCAGTCTGTGGCCAAGGTAATGGTTCAATCCATGACTCAGGTTAGTATTCAGTCCAAAGCATTAGGGTCTGTGTCTAGGGTGAGGTACAAATCTACTGTCAGTGGGGAGTCAGTCTGAGGTCACAGTTGAGGATCCTTGTGACTTGGACTAGGGAACAAACTCAAAAGTCAGTTTGTGGCCAGGGACAGGGAGACTAGAACCCAGAGTCAGGAGTCCAGTCTATGACCAAGGTGGTGGTGAGAAGGTCAGTTCAGTCAAGATTAGGGGTTCATCTATGACCAGGTGTTAGGGTTGAGTAGTAATTGGGATTCAGTCCATGGTTGGGATTAGGGACTAGTTCACAGAACAAAGTAGAATTTGGACAGAATCAGTGAGCTGACTATTCCAGAAGGGATATAATAAAGACTAGGGTTTATTGAGTCTCCAGAAGGAAAAGGGAGTCCCCAGGCCCAAATGTCTCTAAAGTGGGGAAGGCAGGCAAGAAGCCTTGAGGCAATCAAAGCTGTACATGGGTGAAGGTGGCTAAAGCAGGGTGGCTAAGAGCAGGGAACCACATCCTTCCTGAGCCCTAAAAGGTTTCAAGTGTCTATATATGGCCTACAGGCAGCCAACAATTCTGTATGCTTTCTTTATGTCCCCAGTAGGTCTGAGTCCAACATAAACCCCTCTTCAAAAGACACCAAACCTTATCTTGGATCAGAGTCAAGAGAGGAGAGATGAAAGTGTCCTTACATCATCTTGCCCAGGTTCTGTTTAAGCCTGGGGCAGGGGAAGCTCCCCGAGGCAGCCAGGGAGATCTGACTCTCTGAACTCCCAGGGATGGGAAGGACAGAATCTTGTCTGGGGGCTCTTTTCCTACCTAAAATAGCACTATTGAGAGCCGCACACACAGGCTCCCTCTGGATAGGGTCTAGTTGCTGACCAACAGGGCAGTTCCATGGGTCGGAGTATGCTAATAAGCTGAATGCATCCTGGATGGAAGAAAGCAGATGGAAGAAAGTGGTGAGAAAGGAGAGGCTCTTCCCGTGAGGCCCTCCCCTCCCAAAACCCCCCTCCACCTCCTCAGCTGGAGTGCTGGGGCGCGCTGGGGCTGAGCCTACAAGCTCCAACAGACCTGCTTTCCTCCCCGTCTCCGAGGAGCTCCCCTTCAGGCAGAGTAAAAAGCTGTCCTCTTCGTGAAGGCTCCCAGCCCAACCCCCTGAGTGCTGGCCTGGCCTTACTCCTGGAGCCCCGGGCAGCAGCTGGAAAGGAGCTCAGGGGCTTCTCCTGCAGCGGGAGTTTCTGGAGCTGAACTGCAGAGGAGGTGACTGTTTTGTTGGGGCTGAAACATGAAGTAGGATCCTCGAATCCCCTGAAGGGGCTACTCCCGACATAACAAGCTGCTGCTGCCCCTTCTCTCCCTCAGACACAGAAGTGCCCTCCCCCCAATATGGGCTGCCAAATTGAGCCAACTGGAAACTCTAAGCCAATCCTGAAACCCACTGAACTCAGGGCTGGGACCAAAGGACTGTGCTCCTGCTCTCAAGACATGCCTTACCCTTGGTCAGGGACTGTCACTGGGACGCTGCCTTTTCTACAGGCTTCAGGGACAGATGAGGGTGCTGCCCAGGCCCCTAGCCCTGAGGCCCCAAGGCCATCCTGGAGTTACCTGCAGCATCTCTTTATGGGCCAGATTTTTGCCATATTCTCGGCACAGCTGCTCACTGAGGGTCTGCAGCTCCCGGCCAAACAAGATGATTCTCTCCGTGGCAGCCTGGTTGCCTCCACAGAGCTGTCTCCGAGGACGTCCATCTTCTACGTGGATGGGGAGAGGAGACATAAAATATACATTAAGAACAGGCTAGCAGGAATCTCAGGGGTTGCCTAGTACACTATTTTCCTATCACAAGGCTTTAAGGAAAGATGGCGGCAGTCTTGGCTCAAATCAAAAGTGCAGGCCCCTGAGTGACCTAAGGCTAAGGCTGCTTTTGGATGAGCTGTGAATGAGTCTATCTATATGGCCACACTTCAGGAAGCTGGAGAAGCCAGCTGGCAGTCTTGAGAAGACCACCTTAGATGCAACAAGTTCTATTTTGACTTGGCATGCTCTCTGTCAGACATATTCTGCATTCTCTGACTACTTAACTGTGATCTCATTCAAGCCCCAAATGACATGCTAGGCCTGAAAATAAATCTTGAGTTCCCAACTTTCTCCCTCCCTTCCTGCTTGAGATGGTAAGCAATCTGACATAGGTTATCCATGCCCCTGCACTGTTAAAGAAGACCTGGCCAAGAGTAGGCCAGAAGCTTCTCAAGACCAGTGGGCTTCTTAAATTCCCACCAGACCTCCGTTGTTTGGGCCCAGCTCCAGCTGTTCTCTGGGCTTCAGTCCACAATACTATAGGCTGAGAATCACACGGTGAAAGCCACATCCCTAGAGTTTATTTCTGGGCTAGTCAGAAAGAGGCTACCACCCTCCTGGAAAGGCCCTTACCCACACTAGATTCATCTGTCTGCAGGATGTCTTCATGTTTGTAGGCACCATTCATGATTCGGGTGGATGAACTCTCTGGCACTCCATTGGGATAATGTTCTGCTTCCATCTCCATCTCGCTGTCACTGAGAGAGAGGGAGGAGAGGATGTTAGCCAAGCCAGGTCAGGAAGAAAAGATGCTTGGATCTGGCTGGGGCTCTCCATTCCACCAGGCAGGAGACAAGAGCTCGAGCTTGGGATTCCTGCCTTCCCAAAGCCTAGCCTTGTGCTGCTGGGGGAATTCAGATGGCTTTCCAGGGAGCCTTGCAAGGTCAGATAGTCATCTCCACTTATCACTTTAATTTAATTTCAATTCAAACCAACCTGTTTCATAAGCACCTACTCTCTGCCCACTACATACAATTAGGCTGGGGCCTAATTTCTCTATCTCCCATTAGTCTACTCTCCCTGTTCTCTCTTCTCCCCTTCCATCCCCACCCTCACATTAAGCAATGGCTAATCCTCCTTCTATAATCAGAGGCCTACAGAATCATATGATTTAGAGCTAGAAGGGGTCTTTGAGATCACCTAGTCAAATGCCTTCATTTTTGCCAAGGAGGAAACAGGGCCATAAAGGAGGTTAGAAAGATGTCAAATAGCAGAGTGAGTATTTGAATTCAGGTCTTTGTGATTTCAAAGTCAGTGTTCTTTCATGAAACCCTAACTCCCTCTGACATCCTTTGAAGCTGGCACCTAATTTGCAATTTTTCTCTCTACCCCCTTAGAACAACCACTTTCAGATCCCCTCCTCTTTCTTTGGGTGTCCTTTTCTCCCTGACTCTCCACCCACTGAACCGCTGGAATTCCTCTTAAGCTGAATCTTACAGGCCCCCAAGAGGTCCTCCCCAGACCTCTGGCTACTCCAGGTAGACCTCAGGGCCCCAGTTAGCTTTGGTGGAAATGGCCATGTTGACAACAGCAGGGAGCGAAGGCTTAACCAGGAGAGAGAAACTTTCAGTCTCTGATAGGTACGTGGAGAGACACTAGTTCTAGAATCTCAATGACTAGAGCACCTTGTTCATATTAGTACCTAACCCTGAACAAGAGGATGAACCTTACAGAGGTCTGAGCTAGGTTGGCAATGAAGTTTCTTTTGTTATTTTTTTTTTTATTTTAATTTTGTTAATTTTAATTTAATTTTGTAACTTCTAAAAGTCTTATTTGTTAATAAAGACAAATGCTATTCCACAGCCTCATTTACAGGCCAATGAACCCAAGGAACGCCTAGGAATTGTCCTCTCCCCACCTCCAGCTCAAGTCCAGTCTAGCCCAGCCAGGCATTGGTGCCAAGAAAACAGTGTTCTTGTGTGCTTGGTCATCCTAAAAGTCTCATCCCTTTCAGCAGCATTGACCATGGAGCTCAGAAATGCCCTACAAGCTAAAAGGGACATTATCCTCCATCATACAATAGAATTGTCAGCAGTGTATGGAGACAGGAGAAAGGAATCACAGAGACTGCTGTTTCCCATGGTCCTCTGGGTATGAAAAATCCTCTGCCTTAAGACAGAGCCTTGTCTGGGAGAGGGGAAAGCATTAACAAAAGTGACCTAAGGGCTCAGGATTCCTGGGGTCAAGCTCAGTCTCTGATCTCTACTTGGGAGGTAGACTGAGTATACAGGGATGGTGAGAATGAGGGGAAAAAAGGAGGAGAATGTTAAGCAGTTAGTAAGAGTGTGGTGCTTCCAGGGGCAAGGCCCTCAGAGTGGGCATTGCTTCTGTACCATGGCCTGCCCCAAGAACAAAGAAGGGAAGAGTGGTACCTGGTCTCTTGGTTACTTGTACTACTGTGCTGCTGGGATTTGGTGGAGTCTGTGGAGTTGGACTCAGAGTAGTTGACTGACGAAGGGGAGGAGGAGGATGACGACGATGATGAGGAGCTCAAAGCTGGGTATTTACTGTGACTCTGTTTGCTTTTTGTAGATGTGACCCCGTTGCTACAGCTTGGGCTTTCTGCTCCTGAAAGCCAAGAGAACAGAGTCAAAAGGCTGGATGGGTGGCATTTGGCAGAAGACGTGGCCCAAATAAGAAAGTGGCACTGCAACCGAATGATTCCCTTCCCTGCTGGCATGGAAGCATCAACCCAGAAAGAGCTACAGAAGAGAGAGGGGGTACCCAGAGACCTCCTTGCCAGGGTCCCAACACTTAATATATTGAATATTAATTTCCTCAGTGCCATGGCACAAGAGACTGGAACAGCAATATCAGAGACACACATGTTGGCAAGTTGTTTCCACTTCAGGTGCTCCTGCGGACTGAGGCTTCCCTAGCAGAATCTTCCTTAAAAGAGAACCTCAGGCAGTGGGACAGAGACTTTTTTCTAGGTTTAGGGCTCCAATAAAACCAGTAATACCACTGCTGCTCACAGTATTTACTATCCAGCAGCAGCACCCTGCCAAAACCAATGTAAAGCTCACTCCATCCCTGGCCCAGGAACTCAGCAAACCCTCCCCTCTTCTAAAAGCTCTCCAGGGAACAGCTAGGAACCTAACCTCATCACCTCTCCCTGGCCTCTCCTTTTCAAATCCTTCTCCAAACCTGTTCTTCTACCTCCTCAAGAATATTCATGCTCTGCTGAACATGTATACCTGACCTAAGTGCTCTTGTACACTCAATGTCTGCCCTCCTTTGAGTCAGTCAGTCATCGGGGACCCAGTAACCAGAGACAAGTTTCTAACAGGGCCAGGTCCTGGGAGATAATTACTCGCAGTCTTTACCTAGAAGCCTAAAGAATAGTCTCAATACCAGCAAGAATGGTGACACTTCAGATTTTTCTAGTGTTTTAGGATTTATGAAAAATATACTGTGAAGTAGGTAGTGCAAATGTCATTATCCCCATAAAGAAAGCAAGGTTCAGGATTTGCCCAGGGTCCCACAACTATGAAATGGTAGAGTCTGGCTGGAGTCAGCAACACTCCTATAAAAGGGATGAGGTCTAAATCTGGGCCAAAAGTTTCTGAAGATTCTTTCACATTTTTCATTGTGCCCCCTACAACAGATGTCAAAAAGCATGGGCTTACCGGTGCTGTGCAGATGGGAATTGCTGGGTCCGTGTCTAGGGCTGAGGCTGGGAGAACCTGGGTAGCTGTCTTGGGATTTGGGGCTTCGTGCACTGAAACAACGAACCTCACTATCTGTTCCATTCACCATCTCTACAAACTGCCGGCACCTGGAAGGGTAGGGAAGCCAGGAAAGGAGAGAGAGAAAATGCTTTAAGTAAATACTTTGGTTGGTTCCATAAGCATCTGTCAGAGCTGCAGCCAACATGAGACTGCTCAGGCTGGTAGGGGGTCACCTGAGCTGCCAACTTACTTCAACATGAAGAGCAGGTTGGGGTTGTGCTCCAGGAGACCAGGGTAGAGCTGCTGGGTGGCCTCGATGGCCTCTCCCACTCTGCCTGCCAGCATAAGCTTTTGTATTCCTGTAAGCAAGAGCACAGCAGTCAGCACTCTAGCAGCAAAAGAAAAACACATTTCAATACCAGACCACTGAGCCCTTCTCAGTGCTTAAGAAACTAATTCAACAACCACTGCTTAAAGAATCTGCAATGGGCAAGGACTTATCTTAGTACTGGAAATAGAAAGACACAGTACAAATCCTGCCCCGGCCCTCAGGGAGTTTATGATCTAAGGCACAAGGAAGAGACACAAATAATAAAGACCTAAAGGAGACCAAGACTAAAGGAAAGACAGAGGCAAAGTAGACAAAATCTGAGGAGGGAGAGACACTTTCACCTAGGGAATGCTGTGTCTCACTGGGCCATAAAGGGAGAGATTTCAAAAGGCAAAGATGAAACCCAGTGCAGGGTAAAGAGTGGTGGAAGCATAGGTATGAGAGATAGAAAAAGAGAAAGACAGAGACAGAGACAGAGAGAGAAAGAGAGAGAGACAGAGAGAGAGAAGGCAAGAAAAACCCTTGGGATGCAGAATCCTATCTCACAGAAATGTCGAGTCTGTGCAGAGTCAAAAGAACTGAAGTCCCATGTGTCAGCATGAGGATTTCTTATTTTACTCCACACTCAAGGGGGAACCAGGGAAGTTTACTGACTAGAGGGAGTGAGATGGGATCGCAGGGTTTTGAATTGGCAGAGAACTTAGCAATCACCTTGTACAAGCTTCTCAGATCATACAGGAAGAAACAGAGGGGAAATCATTTGCCCACAAGAGCATCACAAGATCATCAGTTCAAGAGGGGTACAGAGGCCAATTTTCTCCTTTTATAGATGAGGAAGATGAGGCACAGAGAGGAGGGTCTCATATAGCCAGTTAGGTGTCTTGTACAGGATTAGAGCCTGGATCTTTCTGACTCCAAGTCTATTGCCCTGTCCCCTATGACACACAGAGCCAGGTTTTGAACCCATGTCTTCTGACTGCAGATCTGGTGCTTCTTCCAACAATGATTTGATTTCACAGTGGAGAAGGAGGAGATGAATTAGAAAGGGAAGTCTTGTGGGAGGAAGACTGCTTATGAGATTCCAGTGGCCTGGCCACCAGGGACAGTGCTTGCTTATTAGGCTCTGGTGAAATGTTGTTCAATGACATGTCAGTGCCATCTGGACCCACTGATCTGCAGCATGAAGAAGATTGGACAACATAGTGGAGCCACAGTAAATCAGAGAGCAGGAAGACCCTGCAAAGCCAGAAGGGACTGGCCAATTCACCAAAGTAGAATTTTGCTGTGAATCTTGCTCATTCTGCAAATGGCCAAAAAATCTTTTATCTTAAAATATTAAATTATTAAAAATTAAACTTTTAACATCAATATTGCATAGTAACTCTTTACATTTAAATTCATTTCAATCCCAAGATGCCCTAACTTTTCCATCCCTCCCTCTAAATCCCCCTTGGGATTCATTCTCATTTTCTTTTACTCTTTACATTTGTAGCACACTTGGGTTTTTGCACTATTTTTCCACAAAGCATTGTTTCAATGCAAAGAGGGTCTTTCCAGGTTTCTTTTGTATTCTCTTAACTTACTGATTTTAAACTGCCAGTAGGTTAATTCATTAAGTTACCTACCAAAATTTGACTGCTTTCCCAGCATGAAATTTCACTTTGTTTCAACAGATAGTGATGTTTTGTTTTTGGTCATTCTTGCAGGGTACATTCCTGCATGGAATTATGGGTTCTAAGGACATGACTGTTTCTGTATCTTCTAGTATATACTGCCAGACTGTACTGCAAAAAAGATCTTAGAAGTTTAAAATTCTGTCCCAAAGAATGAGAATAGTTCTCTGAAACTCTGGCCAGCTGTTTTGCTGCTTTTCATTATTTTGCTCATTTGAGGGGTGAAATGGTACCTCAAGACTGTTTTAATTGACATCTCTAGGCTTCCTGAGGTTGAGTATTTTTTCAAGTTATTATTACAAGCTTGAGTTTTCTCTTTTAACTCTGTTCCTATCCTCTGGCCTTTTCTCCATTGTGAACAGGCACTCAGGAATTTTTAAGAATGGATAAGAGAAAACTAAGAGCTCAGGCTCAGTCAAGAGGCAGGAAAACAGGCACTGGCATCTGTTCTTGGGAGGACTTTCACAGTGCTGAAGGGACTCCAAACTCCAGGAAATCAGGAAACAGTCATGGGGGGCTCCTTGGGACCCAAGGGCAAAGCCGAGGAACAAGAACCAAGGATTGCACTTCACCTGGGTCCCAATGTCAGCCCTGCTACCAAGTGCGGAAGTCATAATTCACCTTGCTAGGTTCTAGTTTTCTCATGTCCTAGAAAGATGAGTTCCAAGATCCTCTCACTTCCAGAGCCACGATTTTATCAAGTCCAGTTCTGACACTCACTGTATGGTTATAGACCAGTCAACCAATGCTCATTTTCCTCAACTGTAAAATGGAGACAGAATTCTCACGTTACCTACTGCATTGGTGGTTGTGAGAGAAGTGAATCTTAGAGAACTGGTGATTGCTACTACCGTGATTATACAAATCAAATGAATAGACCCAAGAACCACAAGTCACAGGGTGTGGCAGAGGGTGTGTCTGGCCCCTTTTCCTTTTCTGTTATCCCCAAATCTCTAATTTTCTCAGTCTTTACACTGTTACATTTTATTCTTGACCCTGTTTCTTATCTTCCTACTTGGAAGCTATCTCTGGTTCAGTCTTTCTCAAGTGCAGTGACTGCTCACATGGTTGAGTGTTTGCTTTTCTGGGAGACACAAACACAAATATATACACAAATACCAACAGGTTCAGAGACTAATATAGAGACAACTGCCCACCCATCCTATTTTCTCTTTTTCCTTTCTTTCCTCTCAGGAGGAACCTGAAAAGAAAGAAAATACATCTGCAGGGCTACAAGGGAGATTTTCACTCTTTCTCTCCAACATTCTTCACTTTCTATGGTCAACCCTCTAGATTGACTATCTACAATTTAAACATTTTGTTATGACTAGAGATCTAGGGAAGATCAGGGCCCTGCCAGCTCAGAGTTGTTGGTGGGTCTTTTAAGGCTGATCAGCCAGGACCCTCCTTGGGCCCTGTGGAAGGCAGGGAGGTCAAAAAGAGGAAAGCACTGTCCTCTCAGGCTGCTGAGTGGTAGGACGATAGGCCTGAGTCCTTCAGTCCTTTCTTCAGCTACCAACGTGAACAGCTGCTTGATAACATGAGGACGGAAGGCCCAGGCCCTGTTGGTATCTAAGAAGGAAACGTGACTCAATCTTAGACTGATCTGAGACAATGAAACTCAATGGGACCCACACAGAAGGCTCTGAATTCAACCTTGCCAAGACTCTGGGTCCTAGACTAGCAGCCAGAACATAACGGAAAAAGTGAGCTTTGACCACATCAAGAAAAGAATCAGTCCAGTCGGATCTGGCTAAAGAAAATGGCTGGGCTGGAGCAGAAGGTCTCTAAAGACCTCCTGGTCTTAAATCCTACTATAAGGAAAAGGGGATACTTAGAGCTGCTGGGCTGAGCTCCACCAGGAGAGATACCCCACACCAAGAGGAGGAATCAAGCCTGGGCTTCAGGGCTCTGATGGGCTCCCATATAGGTTAAGGCTAGCATCAGGGAACATGAGGAGATAAAGAAGGTCTCAGGTGGGAAGGACACAGAGAAGTGGGGAGGAGGGCGCGAGGTTGAGGGAAAAGTCTTGATCTTACGTTGTCTGTTCTTGATGGAAGCCTGTTCTTCCTGAATTGTGGTTTCTGTCATACGGGCAAAAGCTGTGGCAGTAGCACAATACCCATGATGCACCAGGTAGGAAGAGACCATGCTAAAAAAAAAAACAGGGACATTCAAAAAAGGAACTTTGCAAAATAGGATGTGACTGGAAATACCAACTTTTTGAATTGTGCTCCTCATTCAAGTTTTCCCCAAAATGTACCCATGGTGGAGGCTTTTACTGTTATACTGAAAAAGGACACAAGCACTTTAACTCAACTCATGGAGAAGAAAAGAGCCCTGGGCTAGCAAGTCAGGAGACCTGGCTCAGCCACCAGAGGCCCCCATTCTCGGCATCTATAAAATGAGAGTAGGACTAGATCAGGAGTTTCTGTTCCAGGCTCTAAGAACTTGTTTTTCAAGAAACTTTTGATAACTATATTTCAATATAATTGCTTTCCCTTGTAATCATATGTATTTTATTTTGTGAATTTAAAAACTATTCTTAGATGGGGCCCCCAGGCTTTACCAGCCAGTCAGAGGAATGTGTGAGACACAAAAAAGGACAAGAATCCCTGGACTAGAACAGAAGCCAATGTGAGACAAGGAAGCAGTGGTTACAGAGCCCAAGGCCCTAGGTCTCCTTCTGGCTCCCAGAGACATGGGGCAAGACCTTCACCTTCTAAAGTCAGGCTCCTCCTCTGTGAGATGACCTTTAAGGCTCCTTAGCCTATGCCTGCCAACCTCTAAGGCTCCTTCTAGTTCTAACACTCCATCCAAACACTGGATTTGGCTCCAATAAGTACCAGAAGGGTGGTCAAGCCTGTGGTGAAGCAGGCAGCTGATCATAATGGATGCAATGCCTGGTGCTCACTAGTGTGACATTCCCAAGCACATTTACAAAGCCAAGACATCACTCTGGGAACAGTTTCCTTGAGGGACTTCAGGGACATTACAATCAGAAAAAGAGTGAATTTCTCTGCTATGTACTTCCTGAAACGACACTGAGAAGCAGCCTTAATGTAATTTAGCTTGAGAAAGTCTGCAGTGCAAGCATGTTTTCAGGAGATACTAGAATCTTTCCTCTTACTGCCCCATAATGGGCCAGGCTGGCTGTGCTGATTTCTTGCAGACATATCACTCTCACTGGACTCTATTAAGCCTTCAGAAATGCTGGCTGTGCCCCTAATTAAGAAACCATCTACTCTGCTTGTCACTGAGCAAGAGCTGGGGGAAGGTAAGGTCAAGTTAGATCTTCTAAAACCAATCATTAAACATACAGGAGAGAAGAATGTATGGAAAATTGTGATGAACAGTTTTGAAAAACCTACTCAGTACAAAGCTACATCCCTAAGTCCACTTCACCTCCAGAGGGCTGTGAAAAGTCAAAAAGGGTCTACATATATGACCCACACATGTGCAGATATACACGTTTATATCTGGGTATGCACTTGGATATACCTCTGTAGGCCTTTTCTATTCATGCCAATGTGCGCAAAGTATTAGAATGATTTCAAGAATTTAAAGGAATGCCATCTGGAAAAAGGCAGAAAGAGACCAATGCACAGACCTTATAAAGGAGCAGAGAGATGGGAGACAGTGAGCTATAGTGGAGAGAGAGCTAGACATGAAGATATGGAGAGTCAGCAGACATGAGTCGGAATCCTAGTTTTGAAATCTATTAGTTCTGTGACCAAGGACACAGAAGCACATGGGCAAAATGGAAATAGTAGTACTTGTGAACTAGATTGTTATAAGGAAAATGTCTTATAAATATTTTTTTCAATGTTTATTTATTTTTAGTTTTCAACATTCCTTTCCACAAAATTTTGAGTCACAAATATGTCTTATAAATCTTAAAGCACCACAGAAATGGGAACTACTATTACTAGTATTATTCAACACGGCATGATAAAGAGAGGACTTTTTAACTATTAGGACTATCTGACATGGGATGTTTTGCTAGGTAGTAAGTTCCTCCTCACTAGAAAGATTCAAATACAGGATGGATGATCATGGAAGAGCAGCAGAGGGTAAGGACTCAGATTCTTGCACTGGGTGGGACACTAGATCTGATGACCTCCTTCTAAGATTGTCTGGCTGTCTATGAAATAGATAGGCATGTGTAGGTTTGTGGGCAATCTTGTGCATCTCTGTGTATGAGTGTATACATGCTCCTTTCTTAGAGACAGACTCCTTTCAAATGACAGCTCCGTTAGCCAGTCTTCCCTACTCAAGTCAGCTTCGAGAAATTCAGCACCCAAAGACTTTATTACATAGAAACATTTTATTACCAACTGTTGAGATGAGGGAGTTAGCTCAGTGTAGCTTGGAATAATCATGTTCATTCAGTGAAAAAACAGACTTACTTTCAAAGGCAAATGGCAGATAGAAGATTATAGGTTCAGTAATTGGGTTTTCTTTATTTTCATGTTTCTCTGATGGAAACAAATGAGTCCTTGGATTCCTCTCAGACAATCCTATGGGCAAAGTATTTAATTAAGGGGTGTGTGTGTGTCTCAGTGTGTATGTGTGTGTGTCTCTGTGTGTATGTGTGTGTGTATGTGTGTGTGCGTGCAACCTCCCACCCAGCAAAACAAGGCAGGACAGGAGATGGCCTGATGCTGCTCCCATATGAACTCACAGGATACAAGGAAGTTTCACTAAGGCTCAGTCTTTTCTCCCCAAGATCAAGAATGGGTCCATCTTCTCTAAAGACCATCATGTTTGGGAGGGAATAAAAATGCTTTCGGTTTACAAGGTCCTTTCCTCACAACCACCCTGTGAGGAAGGTAATCTAAGTATTATCTTCCTTTAGTAGAAGTTTAGGGATGAAGCTCTGCCCATGGTCACATGCAGAGGCAGTGAGTGTCAGAGCCCAGAGAAAAGCAACAAGTAAAGGGGACTCTGACCAGTAGGGACTTTATCCCCATCCCTAGCTGGCTCTAGGTCCACTGATCAGGCTCATTTAGCAGCTTCAAACAAAGAGAGCAGCTCTAACTAATAAGAGCTGCTTATCAGTTCCTGGAGGCTGCCACTATGCCCCAAGGAGATCAAAAGAACCCTTAGCTATTTTGTTTTTTTTTATATGAGGTCAAACAGAGATCAGGAGGTTCTGAGGCTTAGGGATGGTCTGATGGCATCATCATCCCCCATAAGGTCCTCAGATGAGGCCCTCCACTTCCGTTATAGGAACCAGAGACAGTGAGTTCACATAGCTACTGAATGCTAAGACTCTTAAGTCACTGACAAGGACAATTAAACTCTTTCCTTCTTTGCCTAACCTGTAAGAATGGTGAGAGACCATAGGAAGTTAGGATGAGGATGCACATAGTGGCAGAACATGGGTCACAGAAGAGGGAAGTGATGCTGCCAAAATCAGGCTCTAAAACAGACAGTGAGGCTATGACTCAAGATGAGATGATGTACCTTCTCCTAAAGCTTCATCATCCATCACAATGACTGCTCCAAAGACTTTAAGGGTCAGTTAGGGAGCCTGGGCCAGTGCCTCCTGTGCCCGAGCCTCCTGTGTCCCTACACTGGATAGATTTCCAACATACAATAAGAATAAAGTCTCTTTTAGTCTGTTGGTCTTAGGCAGGTGGTCTTCAGACACAGGCTGGAGCCTCACAGATTCTTAGAGGAGAAAGAAGCCAAGAGGAACACCAGAACTTCCTCTCCCCAACCTCATCCCTAATACAAGCAGGACTCAAATACTGACAGGGGCCCCCTTTGGGCAAAATGCAGTCCAAAGTTCCCTCACTACTTGAGCCATTAATGACCTGGGGATTCTAGGAGCAAAAACAGTTTGGCCAAAGTAAAAGAGAGCCCAGGATGGCGGTAGGCCTAAGTTTTGTCCTTGAGATCAATTCAGTGAAGCTGGAATCTTAAGAGCCAAGAGACTGCCCTAAGGCTGTGGTGATGAAAACAGACATGAGGAGGTTTGGGGGTGGGCCTGGTAGGAATGACAAAGGAGAAGCTGGCTGGGGCCAGAAAAAAATCAGGGAAAAAAGACTCACTTCTGCAGCATGGCTTGCCACTCCCCAAGCCTGTCACCAATGGGAAAACGCTTGATGGTTCCCTGAATCTTTGCTCTCCATTCCCTCATGTAGTCCTCAATGTCAAACACAAAGGGTTGTTGCCCAAAGTTGGCGTCTACAATCTCCCCAGGAGTCTGCAAGCCCACTGTGGGGTATAAGTTTGCCTAGAAAGAAAAAGAACATTGGTTAGAAAATTAGCCTCAGGGGAGATCAAAGCAGGTCAATACCACCAGGAATGGGACTAGGTGAGTTGGGACAGATGACTGACACTCTGGAGAGCTAGGAGAAGAGGACTCATTTCAGGAGAGCCCTTGGGTGGTCTTGGGGTAACCAGCCTGAAGACATGATGGGGCGGGTTACACCTTGGACACATGAGGACGTGAGCCCTAGTCCCCTCAAATGCTTAGCCACCTCACTAGGAGAACACAGAGAGAGACAGAGACAGAGAGAGAGAGGGGGAGAGAGAGGAAGAGGGAGGGAGGGAGAGAGAGAGAGAAAGTGAGCTCCAAGGGAAAAGGTTCATTGGGGAGACTTACTGGACCCAATCCAGATTCTTTCTGGCTTTAGTCCTTCCTCCCACTCTAGCCCACCAAGCCTCTCCAGGATGGGGTGGCTAAAAAATCAGCAAGGCCAGGTCATACTGACCAGCAAAAACCTCTTCTCCAGGCTTCAGTTTCCTGATTTGTAAAACGTGGGGATTGAACTGAATGATTATAAAGGTTTCTTTGCACTCTAGATCCAATGATGCCATGAAGAGGAAAAGGGGAACATAAATTAGTCAGAGAAGGAATTATGAGCCCCTCTCCTACCCCTAAACAGCACTTCTCAGGGATCTCACACATACTGGATCTCCAAGTTAGCTCACAGGATTCCAACTGAAGTAAGAGTCCCTGGAAAGTAGTGGGGAGATGAGAAGAAAAAGAGGAAAAGTTGGATAAAATTAAATTAGCAGCACATTCTCACCCCTCATCACACCAGACTGACTGGGAAAAGATGTGAGAATGTCCATGGGTTCTCAACCCAGTCTTACTTATTCAACCACCTCCTTGCTACTGGGATTTGAGAAATCTCCTGCCTAATAAATGGGGTCTACCTCCAAGGCTCAGTCTTAGGATCTTATTCACAATGATGGTTTCCATGATCATCCCTCTGCTGATGTCTAGAAAATCTGCATTTATAGCACAGATGACCCATCTATTTCCATTTGCTTATAGAGCATCCTCACTGAGCCAAATCACTTCACATAAGATTACTACAGTAGGCTCTAATCTTTTAGAAAGATCTCAGTCAGAGTAGTCTTCTTTAAACAAACCCTTTATCAGCTCCTCAAAAACCTTCAATAGCTCCTTACTGTCTATAAGATGAAGTTCAAATTCCTTAGCCAGGTATTAAAGGGCCTTTGTCAAGGGCCATCCCTACCTTTTCAAAATTTATGTTAAATTTCTCCTCTTGAGAACTCTCTGCTCTAGTCAGACTTAATTTCTTGAAACTGGGTTCACTCTTACACTTTTCTTCACATTACTGACTCCAACAAAAATGTCTTTCTCCTTTATCAATCTAATTTTCATGCTTCCCTCAAGGCCCATCTCAGAATCTATTAGCCCCATGAAGCTTTCAAGTAGCCCCCGTTCACAAAGATCTTTCCAGTCTATGAATCCCTAAGGCGCTTGTCATCTGGATTACACATCACAACACTGAATTCTACTTAGTTTACCAAACTCTCTGACAGTCTAAGCTCTATTCTGCACTATCTGCTTCCTCTGACTCCCTAACAGGGACAGTGCTGTCTACTCCCAGGTCACCTCTATGATGGCTTTTTCCCTGGGCTGTTTCTATTCACAAGGTAGTAAACCAATAGGGAAAAGCAAGTAATAAGAAATAAGTAAAATAAAGAAACTTGACCAATAATCTCTGCTCAGCTACTACTACTAATAATAACTGTCTGGCCTGGAGCAATTCCCTTTCCTCCTTTGGGCCTTGGGCTTCTCATTTTTAAATTGAGGGAGTTGGATCAGCTCTTAACATCCTAGGGTCTTACTGATAGATGAAACTAAGAAACGGGGGAAAAGATATGGGAGAATGAAAATAAAACATGCTGTTTTGGGGACAGCCAAGGTCCTAACATTTCTTCCCTGCTCATTCTTCACTTAAAGTCAATATTCTTTTTGCAAACAGTATGATAGTTTCTATGCCAACTGGCTAGACAGTCCCAATGGGACTCAGGAGAATGGAGCAACTTCATAAATCAAACTGAGGTTCAGGGGCAATGTCTTTGATGGTCATAGCAATGGGGACACCACAGTGCAATCTATTTAAACAAGTAGTAGGATCTAGGAAGGCTTAGGTCAATGCTGGAAACAAAGAAAAAGTAAGTTCCTTTTTCTTGACTTCTGTCTTATTATTAGTAGGTTAGTGAGGTCAACTTTTTTATTACTTCCTAGCAGAACAGAGGGATCTTTTTCCCAAAGGCCCTAACAGAAGCATTCACCAAAAGAAAGATAAAAAGCTAATCTAGCTCATTGGTAATCCAATTTCTTTTCCTTCTCAAACTATCCAGTTCTGGAGAATATTTGACAATCAACAAATATTTACTCAAGACTATTGTTGGAGGGAGGGGGAAACACAAGAGAAAAGCAAAATTTATTCTGTGTTCCCAGTGAGATCCATTAGGCTACAAATGATGATTTTGTTCAGAGAGAGTAGTTGTAAATAAGGCTGGAGAAGTAAGTCCCAGCCAGGCTGTCAAGATCCTGCTGCCCTCCAACAAAGACTCTTCCATCCCCTGTTCTCTCACTCCCCAGGAATATGAATCTTCCTTGCTCCTCTTTGTTTTCAGACCACCAAGCTTATTTGATAAGCCTGCTTCTTGGACCATCCCACCGATTTACATAATCCTCTCCCCCAAGCTGCTCTGCTAGTTTCCAGGCCCATTTCTCCAGTTCTTGTTTCACAACCTTCCCTTGCACATTGTACCTCACCATTAGCTGTGTGATGCTAGCAAATGTACATAGACTTCTCAGATTGATCACCTCCACTCCACTTCAGTTGCAGCCTAGTGTGGCTCTGTCTTCTGTATTCTTATTCCTAGATCTGTTCCAAGATAGGCAAACCTGAAATTCCCCCTCTGACCACAAATTCCTTTCTCTCCATGCTCTTCCCTCACTTCTAAATTTTTCCTTTGTCTTCATTGGGACCCACACCATCTCTCCACATCTCCCTCTTCCCATATCACCTGCCTCATCATCCAGGATGGAGCCTCATTTTCAGTTGAGCCTACATCTTTTCCATGAAAGAAGACCTTCCCTGCTCAATACTCACATACTTAGAGTAACCATATGAGACTTTATCACCTTCTACTTTATTATTTGGTGTTCTTGTCAATGATCAATGATAATTTTTTGAATAAATAATTCCAAAGCCACTCAGAAGAACTTATTGTATAACATGCAAGAGGTTTTCAGCAAGCTAATGAGCTGGGGCGGAGAGGAAGGAAAGACAATCTGGATGTGGAGGAATTGCAAGAAGGAATTGATATAAACTAGTAAAACTGACTTCTGCTAATGACTGTTTCTCCTAATATCTCTTTCTACTATTCCAACAAACTCAGAGTTGGACAGATGGAAACTTTTATGGAAAAAAATTTTGATTGGTAATGACTGTCTTTTGCAGGGACAGTACCTGGAAAGTGAGGCAGAGCATAGATATCTATCTTTCACCCCTCAAAAAGGAGTTAAAGACCAGTGCCTCTTTCAAAACCCTCGTATACCTGAGACTGTAGAGCCCCCTGACTCCTATTAGAAGAATGGCTCTTCTCCTTTCTGTGGCATTTCCTTAAACAGAAGCTAGAATAATGAATGTGAAAGGCCAGGGTGTGTCTCCTATGCCAAGCCTGGTACAGTACAAGCTCAAGTGCTTCCAGATCAGAGCAGAGCAGCTAACAATAAAACCTAAGTTACCTGTGATCTCCAACTTTCCTGTCTGAAATGTGGGCATCTGCTGGCTCTTTCACTGAGGCTGACCTCAGCCACATGTTGTGATAAATCCACTAACATGAAGGTGTAAACAACTAATAGACTAACAGGGGGAACTTTCCTACAGGGATACTGAAAAGCAGTTACTGAACGAAACTGCCAAATGGCGGAATGTCTTGGGGGGGAGGGGGAGGAGGTCAGAGGAGTGTTAGCATTCAGGAGACTTTTTCCCAACTCTGGACAAGATGAGCCTCAGCCTAAACCAGTCTAACAGACAGCAAAACAGGGAATTTAGCATAGTTTACTGGCAAGCAGCTACATACCCCCTGGACCAAGCCTTCCTCAACTTTGTAAGAGGCTTGGCACTCCATGAGGCTTAGTAAAAACAAAGACGAAGAGCCAACGTTTCAGAATCCCTGTATGTGATGGAGGTAACTCTACATTTCAGTGTGATAGAGATCTGCCCTATGGCAGACCAAAAAGAAAGACTGGGTGAACAGACAGCATTTTGATCTCAAATCCCTTTTCACTGGGACTGGCCCTTTCTTCCTGCAGGCGTGGATGCCCTCTGTTGCCATACCATTTGTCAGAAAACAGAGAAAGGTTGGTACTTACCGGGAGGTCTGTAAAAGCTATACCTGCAAGAAGAAAATGAGAATCATTAAAAAGAAGCTAAAAGGAAGGAGGAGACACCAACCTGAGGCCTGAAAAGGTAGGTGTGGGTGTGTGTGTGTGTGTGTGTGTGTGTGTGTGTGTGTACGTAGAAGACAGACATGCATACATAAATTACTATGTATCTGCAATTAGCAAAAAGATGGAGGGAGGGGGGGAAGGGGAATTTCTAAATGGGGTCATCATACTAGTAGGTTGGGAGAGCACAGGAGTCCTTCCTGTTCCAGTCTTTCTCCCCCTTGTTTTTCAGATACTCAAAAGAATTCTTGCTTCCCTTTATTTCTCCTTATTAACCCTAAATTTGACAAGCAGTTGTTAAGTACCTGCTACTGTGCAAGGTCCTATGAATGAAAAGATGAAAAACAGCTCATGTCCCTAAGGAGGAATAGGGAATAGAAACAAATAGGTAAAAGAGAGAGTGTGACAGGGGAGAAAGCATTTAATGTGGTGGGGTGGGATGGGGGCGGATAATGGCAGGAAGGTCAAAACCAGGGAAGATGACACAGACGAGGTGGCACCTAGAAGGAAGAGAGGAGAAAAAAGGACATTCCAAACCTGTGGGAAGGTCCATTCTAAATCAGGAGGGCAAAGATAACAAGACCAGTCACTAGAGGAAAAATAAGAAACAAGCTGCAAAAGGTCGATTGGAGACAAACTGCAGAGAGTCTTAACTCCCTTTGTGTATTGTTCTCCTTTACTGTTACTGTTCAGTCATCTCAGTTATGTCCAACTCTTTGGGACTCTACTTGGAGTTTTCTTGGTAAAGATACTGGAGTAAACAGTTTGCCATTTCCTGTCCCAGTTCAGTTTATAGATGAGGAAACTTGAGGCAAACTACGTTAAATGCCTTAGCCAGGGCCACACAGCTAGTAAATGTCTGAGGCTAAATTTGAACTCAGATCTTCCTGACCCAGGTCTGGCATTCTATCCATAGTGCCACTTAGCTGATACTCTATATTAGTTGAAGTAAGTCAGAAAGTTGTTTTTTTTTTACTTCAGAATCTTAATTTTACTTTATTATTTTTAAAATTACTTTGTTTTCAGTTTTCTACAATCATTTAATATGTCTTAGATTTTTTTACCCTCCCTCCTTCCCCGAGATGACTTGTAATCTTATATAGGCTCTACACATACGTTTTCACCTTAGTCATGTTGCATAGAAGAACTGAAATGAATGGGAGAAATTACAAAACAAAACAGAAGAGAAAATGATCTGCTTCATTCTGTGATCCTATTCCATAGCTCTTTCTCTGAA
This sequence comes from Potorous gilbertii, assembly GCA_028658325.1. Classification (NCBI taxonomy): domain Eukaryota; kingdom Metazoa; phylum Chordata; class Mammalia; order Diprotodontia; family Potoroidae; genus Potorous; species Potorous gilbertii. The sequence continues at coordinate 138,214,142 of CM053769.1, read as the reverse complement.
TGTGGAACGTGTTTAGCCTCAAGAGTCCATTGGGAATTTTTATTTTCTCACACACTGTGGTTGTTGCTGTGTACAAAGTTCTCCTGGTTCTCCTCCTTTCATTCAGATCAGTTCATGTAAGGCCTTCCAGGCCTCTCTGAAGTCTTCCTTTCCACCATTTCTTATAGCACAACACCATTCCACTACATTCATATGCCACAACTTGTTCAGCCATTCCCCAACTGATGGGCATCCCCTTGATTTCCAGTTTTTGGCCATCACAAAGGGAACTGCTATAAATATTTTTGTATATGTAGGACCGTTTCCCATTTTTATGATCTCTTTGGGATCCAGTCCTAGAAGCGATATTGCTGAGTCAAAGGGTATGCACATTTTTGTAGCTTTTTGAGCATAGTTACAAATTGCTCTCCAGAATAGTTGGATCAATTCAAAGCACCACCAACAATGAATTAGTGTTTCAACTCTCCCACATTTATCATCTTCCTGTTGTCACATTAGTCAATCAGATAGGTGTGATGAGGTACCTCAGAGTTGTTTTGATTTGCATCTCTCATATCAATAGTGATTTGGAGCATATTTTTATATGACTATAGATAGCTTTCATTTCTTTATCTGAAAACTGCCTGTTCATATCCTTTGACCATTTATCAACTGGGGAATGACTTATATTCTTGTACATTTGACTCAGTTCTCAATATATTCTTTTTTTTTAAATAAATTTATTTAACTTTTTACATTCATTTTCACAAGATTTTGGCTTCCAAAATTTTCTCCCCATTTGTCCCTTCCCCCCTCCCTGATACACTGGACATTCTAATTACCCATATCACCAATCTGCCCTCTCTTCTATCATCCCTCCCTTCCCTTACCCCATCTTCTCTTTTGTCCTGTAGGGCCAGATAACTTTCTATTCCCCATTACT
>CM053769.1:138174272-138212720 GCA_028658325.1 Potorous gilbertii | reverse complement strand
GAGGGCTGAGGTTCAGATCAGCTGTTCAATTCCCCCAGAGGCTTTAAGCTGAGCTGCCTGGACAATGGACCCAGGCTGCTTCCATGGCCACCGTAGCCATTCACCGCTCACTGCTATTGCTGTCTCTGCCTCTGCCTAAGGCCAGTGCTGGGGGAACTCTGCTCCCCTCTTGTCCAGCTGGGAAAGCCCTCCCACACTGACCTTTGAAGCTTTCTTTGTTGCTTCTGTGTTGAGGGATCTGGGACCCTCCCTGCTGAGGATTCTGCCCTGGAGGCCTGTTCAGGTCCTGTTACTCCCTGTGCTGCATGGGCAGGGCCAGGCTTCACTCATCATCCAGTGGAATAGACCTTTCCTGTCGGCTTTCCAGGTTGCCTTTGGAAATCTCATTCACTCTGTTATTCTGGGGCTTCTGTGTCTCTGGAATTTGTTGAGTCATTTTTTACAGGTATTTTGTGGGCTGTTGGAGAAGTACTAGAGTATATATATCTTTCTACTCCACCATCTTGGTTCCACTGACTATTTTTTAAAAATCAAAACATAACCATTGACATTTATCCTTATTAATCTGAGCTTGTTAGTGCGGGCTCTTAAATCTAGGCTTTCAGAATCTTTCTGGATTCTGATTCTACCATCCAGTACATAAGCTCTCCTCTCTGCCAACTTCTTCATCTAGGTGGTCAATAACAATGTCCAGCAGACAGGGACATGTGATGAAGCACTACAGAAAATAAGGCTCATATCTGCCCACTTGTCCCCCATCTCCACAACTCTCAGGGATTACTACCAACAGCAAGTTTAGCTATCACATCTCCATAGTCTTTCTCTCAGTGTCCTAGGCTGTAATCCTCCCAGGCAAATACTCTTGAAATCATTTAAAGTAGCTAAATGTTGATAGTGGAGTTATGAACTGATCCCACCAGTTAAGGGAATTCAAGCTTTGGCCCAGCCCACAGTTTGAGTCACATGAAGCCCATGGGAGGAGGACCTCACCAAATGGGTGGAGCAGGAAGGGTGCAGCTGGAAGTGAGAATGAAGTAGAGCTGAGAGAGGAGGCAGAGCTGAGGCAGAACAGAGCAGAGTAAGTGGTGAGTGAGAGAGGGAGTGATTTTTGCCTAAGGGAGCTTGTTTGTGGGGAGGTCTGACAGAGGTAAGGCTTGGGGATGGCCATCCTCCCTGAATTGATAATGTTTATAGATTTCTTTGTTACCATGATGAATTTGGCTTTTTGGTGTTTGAATAAAGGTCTTGGTTTTGTCTTTGAGGAAGAACATTTATATTTTGTGAATTAACCCTGGAAATGCACATGGATACTCATAGCAGCTGCTATGGATATCACACTGGCACTACAACCATTCTGGAGAGCAATCTGGAACTATGCCCAAAGAGCTATAAGGCTGTATGTAACATTTGATCCAGTGACACAACTACTAGATCTGTGTCCCAGAAAGATTAAAAAGGGGATAAGAACCCATTTGTACAAAAAACATTTATAGCAGCTCTTTTAGTGGTGGCTGAGAATTGGAAACTAAGGAAATGTCCATTAATTGCGGAATACCTGAACAAGTTGTGGTATATGAATGTAATGGAATATTAATGTGTTATAAGAAATGACAAGCAGGATGATTTCAGAAAGAAACTGGACCTACATGAACTGATACAAAGTGAACTGAGCAGAACCAGAAGAATAATTGTACACAGTAACAGCAATATTCTATGATGAAGAACTGTGAATGACTTAGCTATTCTTAGCAACACAATGATCCAAGATAATCCCAAAGGACTCATGATGAAAAATGCTCTCCACCTTCATAGAAAAAACTGATGTTGTCTGAATACAAACCAAAGCATGCTATATTTCACTTTTTTTGTTAGAGTTTCTTGCAGAAAATGACTAATATGGAAACATTTTACCATGACTGCACATACTATATCAGACTGCTTACCATTTCAGGGAGGAGGGAGGGAAGGCAAGGAGGGATAGAATTTGGATCTCAAAACTTAAGTAAAAGGAATGTTAAAATTGTTTTTCCATGTAATTCAGGGGAAATAATTTTTTTTTTTAAAGTAGGTAAGTCCTCTCCAATCTACCTATCTGGAGCTTTAACTCTCAACATTCTATCATTTCTGTTTGGAAAAACATTGCCAGAGAAGCCAGAAGCAAGAGTTAAGATCTTCCTCTTCAACATCTGTCTACAGTACAGTATCTACTCCTAAGGACTTTAATTCTTTTTTTGTTCTTGTATCAAATACAGTTCTAAGGGCCTTTGTGTAGCTCTTGGCATTTTGTTCAAAAGCCTCAAGTCTAGGCTCTAGGCTCTAGGTTTCCAAAGACTCTACTTATAAATTCATCACCCACTTCTACCATCCCTGGTCTTGTGTTTCCAATCTTTTGTGTTTATCTTTTTTTAATGTGACCTTATCAGAGAGCTCCCAGTGAACATCAGGCTTTTTTGTTCATTTGTTTTTAAAGATGTACCTTTCCCTTTCTTCCTTATTGGGATCAGTTAAGTAATTACACAGTGAAAACTTCATTGTTAGACCTCCTCCACTCCCATTTCTCTTGAACCATTTCCCTATTTCATGTCTAGAGTACATGAGTGACTAGCAGTTTGATACTGGGCTATAACTTAGTTGTATGACTGTACGTAAATTAGTATGTCAATCACTGAATCTCAGTTTTCTCATCGTAAAATAGCTTTAAAATAAGGCTATTATTAAAATACATTGAGATAATGTACTTAAAGTATTTTGTAAATCATAAAGTACTTCTTAAACATCAACTACTAATATTATAAGCTCTTAAGATGATATGGTAATTTTCTTTAAAGACTCCTGTCAATTCCACTTTGCCAGGCTGGTCAAATTTAAGTCTGAAGTAGAAGTTACCACATTCTTCCCTTTACATTTTGAGGAATGAACACAGCAGAACATGTCCAGAATCTTAATAAATGAGGATCCTAGTGGATGTCTCTCATTTCAAATGAATAACTTAATCATTAAGGAATCAAATGCGTCCAAAACCTTGGGCTGAGCAATGCTGGGGGAAATAAAAAGTTTAGATAAGATACAATTCATCATCTCATGGAACTTATGGATTAGTAAAAACTATCACAATAAGCAAGTATTTATAAAGTAATATAATATATAAGTGCATGAGAAGTGAAAAGTGTTGGTGGGGGGAAGAATATAAAAGTAATGACCAAATCTGGGGGCAAGAAAAGATTGTAGAAGATTTCCTGGAGATGGCATTTGAGCTAAATTTCAAAGAATGGGGAAGAATTCAATGAGCAGAAATAGAAGATATTCTAGGCATTAGGAAAAAAGTAAGGAAAACACAGGGGAATGAGAAGAAGGGAAGGGAGAAAGCGTTTATGAACTGTCTATTAGGCGCCAGGCACTGTGCTACGGGCTTTGCAAATGTGACCTCATTTGTTCCTCACAACCATCCTGAGAGGTAGGTGCTGTTATAATCCTCCTTCTACAGGTGGGGAAAATGAGGCAAACAGAGGGTTAAATTTCTGAGGCGGGATTTGAATTCAGGTCTTTCTAACTCCAGTCCCAATGCTCTATCTACTGAGTCACATAGCTGCTAATGTATGGAAGATGGCAAATAATACAGTCTGGCGAAAGAATGAGCATAATATTCACAACATGACATGATTAACGTGTAAATATGTTTAATATGATTGCACATGTACATCCTATATCAGATTGCATGTCACCTTGGAGGGGGGAAAATATGGAACTCAGTCTTATAAAAATGAATATTGAAAACTAAAAATAAATTTTAAAAAAGAAATAGCATAAGATAATGTTGTAAAGGTAGGATAAGTATGTGGGGGGCATAAACAATCAAACAAGGAATTGGACATTCATTCAGTAGGCACTACGTAGACTTTGACGAGTTTCAAACAGAAGAGCTATGATCAAGTCTATGCAGAGAAAAGATCCTTGGCAGGAGTGTGACAGACAGATGTGACAAAGGAGAGAGTAGAGGAAGGAAGGTCTCACAGGAAACCACTGCAACAGTCAAGGTGAAGGCTTGGTGGTGGAAGTGGGAATGAGAGAGGAGGAGGTAAAACTACCCATGTATTGGTTTTGTGATACTGCAGAGCTAGAAGGGACTTCGAGATCACAGTGACTAAACTCTTCACTTCAGAGATCAGAAAGCTGAGGCCCCACAAGGTAAGATCACAGAGATTGCAGAGAACCCCAGCTGGGTACACTGTCTACAACAATACATGGTTGCAAGTCTTTTGTTTTCTTCATCAGTTTTAATGATATGAGACTAGAGTAGATAAGATAGGGAGAAGTCATTTTCCTTCTTTGGACATTTATTTTCTTACATGTAAAGTAAGAATCTCAAACTGGATGACAGCTAAAACATTAACTATTGTTTTTCCCAATGTCTTTTTTATTGTTTTTTTTTTAAATTCAGAACTTAACCAAGTAAAATGAGCATTCTTATATGTACTGTACACTGAGACTGTACATGAAACTATATTTCTATCTATCTATATATATGTATAAAACTTTGTTTTAAGCATATAATAAATTTATCGTGCTAACTGTCAAAGCTCTCCTGCTCACTAGTGATTCCTTCTGGGTGTGTGTGTGTGTGGCTCCACAGAGAATATGGTCCCTTATCTTTGTCTGGTACCTAAATGGAAAAGAAAAGAAAACCCTCATAACAAACATGCAGTTAAGCAATACAAAATTCTACACTGGTCATGTTCAAAAATATATGTCTCCTTCTGCACCAAGTCCATTCCCATCCCTTCCATGCCCTCGTTAGGAGGGCAGCATGCTTATCATTGGTCCTCTGGAACTAGGAATGTTCACACGTTATTGAGGCTTGTTAAGATTCTCAAAGCTGTTTTTCTTTTACATCACTGCTATGGTCTACAATCTCTGCTCCAGTTCTGCTCACTTCATTCAACACTAGCTCAGACATGTCTTCCCAGGAGAAACCATCCCTTTCATCATTTTCTATGGGACAGTGGCATTCCACTCTACACACTCTCCTTTGTTGTTCCCCCGTGGATGGGCCCTTTCTTAGTTTGCCAGTTGTCACCATAAAAGAAGTGCTAAAAAAAATATTTTTAAACATAGGTCCTCTTCCTCCTTATCTGATCACTTTGGAGAATAGGCCTCTAATGGGATTGCTGGGTCAGAGATATGTAATTAGCATTGTTTTTATTTCATGATATTATACTGGACACTTCTTTTGCTTCTTTCTCTGAAGTGTCTGAAGTTTTCACGTGGCTTTGCTGCTTTGTGATGATTCTGCTGCTACTTTAAGCAGGTTTTGTGTCCTTTATTCTACAACTTTATTTCTACAGTTTCTTGTAAGAGCAATAGGTGGAAACTGCAAAGGGCCAAAGTTGAGTTTGATGACAGAAAAATCTTGAATTGAGAGTGTTTAAAATAGACTGGGCTGCCCCCAGAGGCAGAGGAGAGCAAGACTATGCTGGCTGGCTGTTTCTAGTCAGTGATGAACTGGATGGCCTTTGGGGTTCCTTCCAATCTATAATTCAGCTTTGAACTTTAGGATTTTCTATGACTTATGATCTGAGACAGAAACCATACAGTTTCCACAGCTCTACAGGTTCCAAATTGAGGTCCCAAGGCACAACTTTGGAAACTCTTAGCTTCAGAGAGACCCTCCGGCTACATGGGAGGGAAGATCCTCCAAGTCTGGCTGATCCATGGAATAGTCTCTCACTGCAAATGCAGGAGTGGAAAGTAAACACAAAACCTGGCCAAACATCCAGAAGTGCTACAGGGTGCAAGAAGGAGTGGGAAGATGCTTGGAGAGATGGGCCTATGATACAATGTGTTTATAAAGGCAATGAGCAGATCTATCAGTACAAAGGAGGTAAGTCAGCCTGGCATTGCCATGAAGAACAGAACATGGCTTCTAACTGTCCCGGAAATTTCTGATTGTACTTTTTGCCTAAATATCAGGGAGGAAAAAACCTCAAAAATCAGTGAGGTAGATGACTGGGAATCTGAAGACCTAAAGATAAAGATACCAGTGTTGAGGTTGGAAGCTGTCAAGTCTGGGAAACTGAGAATGGTCAGAGGTTATTAACATCTCTTTTTACAGTCATCGTCCTTAACCTGGTCCTCCCCAAATAGGGTAAATATTCATGTTTCTTATGGTCTGCTTTGCACTGAAAAATGACGGATTTAATTTCTTTGTCTACCAGCAACCACTTGGAAATCCCATCCATCCTCAGCAAAGGCCTAATTAAGTAGACAGTCAAATGTTAAAATGTTCTTGCCTTCTCAGAGTGACCAGGGATGTTGGGTTCATGAGAAGGTGGGCTAGTGTTAGTTGCTCTCTTTCCTAATCATAGACTAGGCCTCATATTAATCAGCTCCCTTTCAAGCTTAGAACCTTGATAAGAGAAACGTGAAGGGAGAGTGGGGTTGAGACTTTTCAAAGCCATCATTGCTCAGGTTATTGGTTAGCTTTGAAAAAGAAAGGATCAGGTGAGACATATCCCACCTATTCACTGACATCTCAAGGGGCCACCAATTAGAACAATGCTGGGTCCTGCAGGAAGAAACTCAGATTAGTATCTGCAATGGACTAACATAGGAAAAGATCCAACAACTGTAGGCCCTTCTCCATAAGGAATTACTAGTAAGTGGCTTTCAATGGGAGAAAATGGCCTGAGAGGTAGTAAATGATGAAATCTTGGGGTGGGAAGGGGAGAAAATGAAGACATGTTTTAATATGATAACTATAACAAGTTGTCTTCTCATGGATGTTTTCTCCAATCTTTAGCTTTTCTTTTTTACTCTAAGCTTAACACCAAATAAAATGAGAATTTTTGTACATATTACGAAAGAAGAATGTAAATGAAACTTTGAATCTCTATTATGTAGAACTTGCTTTTTAAAAGCATAAGATAAACTCAATCCATAATTTTCAAAGTTGTCCTGACTTGTCTGTTATTCCTTCTGGCCATCCTTCTGTTCTCTTCATATTGCTGGGGTGGTATGGGGGATAGAGGGGGAGGAAGCCTATTCCTAGGCTCAGTCTCCTTTCCAACTTTCCTTCTACTTTAAAAACAAAATCTTATAACAAATATGCATAGTCAAACAAAACAAATTCTCACAATAATCATGTCCAAAAATGAATGTTTCATCTGACATTTGAGTCCATTACCTATCTCTGTTAAAAGGTGGGTATCATATTTTGTCTTCAGTACTCTGGAATTACAGTTTAGCCAAAGAATTTGAATGTCTTTAACAACTAGCTGTTCAATGCCAAATTTACCTGCACCCAGCTAGCTTACTCTCATCTTATTGTGAACAGTGAAACAGGACATCCTCTGATAATGGCAAGGATTATCCAGGCATACAGGACATATGAATTCAAGGAAGAATGTGCATGCTTTCCCCAGGTCCTTTCTATTCTGTGGATTTACTTTTCATCAGAAGACACTGATTGTTAATGGCCTTGATTACTCCACAGAAATGATTTCTTCCTTATAGTTAGTTACCTCTCCTTTTGGTCTCAGCAAAAGGCCTGCAGCAGAGCCTAGAAGTGTGCACTCTAGGTGCAGCTGAAGAAGCAGCCTAAGGTTCTAGCCTGGAAGTTTTTCATGCACAGAAGGTGCAATAATCAACACAAGTAAAACAGGCAACATTCCAAAGGTTATCTAGTCAAGTCCCCCATTCAATGCAAAAAAAAGCAGTAATATAAAAGACTCCTTCTAGTGTATCCCAGGAAGATGGTGGTGCCTCTATCCTAACACTTTGTGACATGGACCCTCCCACTATTTTGTAAAACAGAGAATTCTAATACTGGATTGCTTTTATTTTTAGGAAATTATTTTTATTAAATAGAAGTCTGTGTCCTTCTAAACTATTGCAATAGTCTGCTGGTGGATCTTCCTGCCTGAAGTCTTTCCCCACTCCAAGCCATCCTTCATTCAGCCTAAAGTACAGGTGATTTTCCTAAAATGCAGGTCTGACTCTATTTCCCCCACCCCTGAGGCCAGCTCAGTACACTCCAAGGGTGCCCTATCACCTTCAGACTCAAATGCAAAATTCTCTGGTGTTCAAAATCCTTCACAACCTGGCCCCTCCTACCTTTTTGGGTTTTCTTAGACTTCACTGCCTACCACATACATCTCAAACCATGGACAAAGGCTTCTTTGGCAATTTAAAATTGTTCAATATTAGAAAAATACATGGTTTTACAAATGGAAATAACATGTAAACGGATCCATTACGATTTTTGCTACTGAATCCCTGTCTTTCCACTGGATTTGCAGTTGAAACGATAGATAGATAGATAGACAGATAGATAGATAGATAGACAGACAGATAGATAGACAGATAGACAGACACACATACATACATGCACACATATATCCAAATGTATTTAAATGTTAAATATTTATTTGTATCTATACACACACACACACACACACTTTGGTCTTCTAATGTTAGAATGTGAGCCCCCTGAGAGAAGCAACTGTCCTGCTTTTCTATTTAGCACTGAGGCAGGCAGATACCACAAAGGAGAGTGTGCTGGACTTGGAGTCAGGAAGACCCAAGCACAAATCTAACCTCAGACGCTTGGATATGTAACCCTGGGCAAGTCATTTACCCTCTATCTCAGTTTCCTCACCTGGAAAAAGGAGATGCTAATATCTTAAGAGCTGTGAGGATCAAAGTATAACTGCATATGTAAAGCACATTAGGAAATACGTTAAAGTTCTCTATAAATGCTAACTCTTATTACTGCTATCACAGGGTTCTGCATACAGTTAGTGTATAATAAACACTTTCCATTTATTCATTTTTCTTGAATTTCATCAATATTTCTCTTGCATTTACTTGACTATAAACATCCTGTAGCTACCTAGAAGAGGGATCCTCAAGGGGAAGAGCACTTCACCCTTTTGTGTCTGTCTCTCAAGTGCCTCCAAGAGTGGTTGGTACACATCAGGTATGTAATAAACATCTTCTGGTCCTGTTTATCAGAGCAGTCAGAGGCAGAATGAGAGGTGAACAGTTCTGTCTTCTATCACATGCTGGTCCCCTATCTCTTTAGTCTGAGCAAAGCTCCATCCTGTGATCTTCCTTCCCCCATATGGCTAAAAACCCTAAACTCCTAGGCTTTCTTGGAGATTATCTCCTGCTGCCCCCATAGACTGGTCTGGCAGTTTACCCAAAAAGGAAAAAATAAACTTAGCTTGGCCCAGCTTTACTGAATGGATCAACGCTGGGATCTAGTGACCACTCACTGTTTCTCTTTCTAAATGCACATAAGCAATCTGTTCATAATTACCTGGAGAATTTGAAAGCAATGTCAAACTCAAGAATACAGAGTTTCTGCAAACTATCTTTTCTTCCCTTTAGGAAGTGGAGATCTTTGCTTGGCACCATTGCTATTTTTGTGATTTATCAGTTTATCTGAAGCAGTTTTGTGGTCACAGTTTCCAGAATGACATCTCTGAGATGTAACTTTTCCAGCCCTAGAAACAATCTCACTTAAACCAGCTAGGTGCTTGCATAGCTCCTATCTCCCTGGAGCATCTTTACTTGGACAAAGCCAGACGTTGTTCACTTCCCTAGGACATTCCGGGTTCTGGTTTCGCAGGCCTATTCTTACAAATTCACAATGCTCTTTGTATTAGCCTTTGTCTAAGGATCTCTCCTTCAGTCTCTTCTCAATATGAGTGCATCAAAAGGTCACCATTTTAAAAATACATTGGTTTCTTTTGATACCTCCTTTTTTTTTCCTCACAGAAACAATTTCTGACCATATTCTTAAGAAATTTGGACTTCTGTGCCTCTTGGATTCCTTTGCCTTAGGGAGTCTCTGCCCCAACTATTGTTTCTCTCACTTCTGGCTTCATAACTACTCACAAGGGCCTCCCTTTCCTCATGATCCCTGTACTGGTAACATTCTATAAAACCATATCCTATTCCCAGCTGGATGGATCATCTAATCAGAAAGACTAGATACAAATACTACATTGTTATAGCAACCTAAGGCCTGGTGACCTTAAGGGCTACTGAGAAGTCCTCCTAGGAAGTATGTGCACAAGTACTTGTGTCTGAATTCCCACAAAATTTCCAGTTTCATATTTAAATATTTCAGGAGAAAAGCTGAAAACATAAAAGCTAAAGATTCTCTCTAATTTCTACTGGTTTCCAAAGTTGGAAGCTGCTTCTTCTGTTAATATCCACCTAAGGGTCTGCTCAGGACCACTTGTGTGTACATGAAGGACATAGAAAGACAAGGAAGGGCTCATTGGTGGAGGGATGAGGAGGATGACAACACGTTAATCACATGCACAAGAATTTTCAAGGTTTATTCACAGAAAAAATTTCTATTTCTAAAATATGTTTTGTTTAACTAGAGGTACCATATTGTTCTTGAGCCACAGCTAAAACCCTGTGCTTAAAAGGCTTCCTATACTGCCAGAAAACTGGCCTAGAGGGGATCAGGCCAACTACCACATGTCATTTAAGGGTATACTAGGGATGGAGAAGGTACAATAGAGCCTGAGAGTCTGGGGGATTATCATGTGAAAACATGTCTCATCTAGAGGTGAATGATATGTGATCAACCCTCCCATTAACCAAGATAAAGTTGGACACTTAAACGTTCTAATGACTTCAATTACCTCTAGTAAGACATTTTTGTGTCTGCAAGGACCAGGCAGGAAACATGGAAGACTTTCTTCTCAGTAAAGATGAGATGATGACTGAGCACAGATGACTTACAGTGGGCAGGGCTCAGAACCCAAGAAGAAAGAATCCATCCTTTCGGGTGGGCCTGTGTCCTCAAAAACCTGTGAGTCCTTTTGGACCTGGACCTTGATCTTGGGAAGAAGAATAACTATCAAGTAGCAGGGAGAGAACAATATTTTCTTCCCAACTCCAGGTTTGCCCTTCAATAATCTTCGTGTGATTCTTCCCTTGGAAAGCAGAAAAGACTGGAAGCCCCAGAAATTGATTGGCTTAACGAAGCCAGCATTTTGGGCTATTTCCAAGGCAGACACCCTCCAGTAAGGATACTGGGCAGCAGAGCTAAGGGTCAATCAAGATTTTCCATCTAAAGATAAGCAACAGTGTGCAGTGGAAAACACATTCAATTTGGAGTCAGAAGACCTAGGCTTAGATTCTTGTTGCACTACCTACTACTGCCTTGGGCAAGTAAGTTGCTTAGCTTCTTTGGGAGATTGGACTAGATGACTTTTAAGGACTTTTCCAACTCTAAATGTACAACCATGTTGGACTAAGCTTCAAGTTAATTACATGAAGGAACAAGAGGAAGGAAGGTTACCTAATGGACATAATAATACCCACATTTCTTGGTAATTATTCAATATTTCCCTTATTTGTGTCCAAAATGCACAAAAGAATTTAATCAGGTGAGATAAAGACCCTGGCAGATTCTGCTGAGATTGAACCTAAAAGAAAATTTTTGAAGAGATAGAATTCAAGAGTGGTGTTTCTCCTTCAACATAACAAAGGGAAACGTGTTAAGTGTTTTCCAGGATAAAAGCCTCAAACAAGCTTCTGAATAGGTCCTAGAGATGGAGTCAAAAAGATAAGATGGCAGGGGCCCAGTGAGATTTCTCCTAGTGTAGGGCTCAGTCCCGGGGCAAACAATGCCCCGGCTTTTTGCCAGTCGTAATGGATACCCTCTGTCTGGGATACGGGTTTTTTTCTTAAAGTTCAACATCTCTGACTTGGGTAGGAAGAATACTGGGTCTAAAACCAAGGACTGTGTCTGAGTCCTGGCTCTGCTACTTGCATGACTTTGGTCAAGTTGTTTAACATCCCTTAAAACTCATATTCCTTCTCAATAAAATGAAGGCATCAGACCAGCTGCTATCAAGGGGACTTCCACTGCTACATCCTAGACTAGACTCTGCTAAAGCCCCAGGAGTCAAATCACATCTGGCACTCAAGGGCTAGGATCACCAAGAGTCTAGGCCTTTGGAGACCCTAATACCTACAGACAGGATCTAACTCCAAATTCTACCCTGAGAATTCAAACTCTTCCTCTCTCAAATGCTCCCAGGATACTAGATCATACAGATCTCCTTAGAAGAGAATGTCCATACCTAGGGTCCAAGAAGGGAACTCACTGTGTTAATGGTAAAAAAAAAAACAGCCCATGTGAACTCTGTGATGTGAGAAATGTAGCAGGCATCCTTTGGGGAAGCATTATTGAGAAGGTCCTGACTCCACAGGCATCTGAAAGGCACTTACACCTGGAACTTACACCTGGAACTCAACAGTTCCACTTCTACACTGCAGATGACAGCTGAGACTTTCCCTAGTTGAGTGCAGAGGTAACAAAGGTGGGTTTCTGCACCAGTCCTACTGAGCAGCCCCTTTGTTCGGCTCTTAAATGAATGCCTCTTTATGCTCCATGCCCTAAATCAAAAAGCACTACCCTCTCGACCAGTGTAGGTTTATAACTACAGCTTTAAGCCTTTGTAAGGTAGCCTTAGAGACAAGGCTCTTCCCAACAGAGCAGCTTGGCATGACAAAGTCACTGCCACTGAAGAGCTCTGACATGTTGAGTTCATTTCTCCCCAACCCATCTGATTTCCTTTCTCACTTGCAATGATAGTCCTCTAGAATAAATAGTCTACTAGGTTCTTAACGTTTCAGCTAATTTCCTAGTTAGGCTCCAGCATATCTCCTCTCTCCCCAGAAAAGATGGAAAAGAATATGTCTCAGACTCTAAGTAGCTAGGAGTCATTCACTACCCTCAGCTGTGCTACACTGAAAGCTAGCACTGGAAGCCACTTCATGAGGGACACTCCATGAGGCAATTTAAAGGACATTATGGGCCAAGTTTTCTTCTTCCCAACATCTCGACACCACCACCATTTTCTCACACCTCTAAAACCAGAGAGCTGTCTCCTTCAGGGAAAAGAAGTCTGGTCAGGTTTGAATAGACAGGTAGCCCTTCTCCAAATGCATTCTCTCAATGCCATGTCCCCTTTACCTCCAAGTTCGCACATTCCAGACATCTATTAGGGAGCAGGGTTGACAAGAAGATACATGGAGTAATACAAACTGCTCTTGTACCCACAGATTTCAGCATACTTTTTCAACAAGACTGAACTTCTGCTCAAGAAAGGAGGGAACCAATCCCTGTAATGGGCCTTGTGGTCTTCCACTAGGGCAGTAGTCTCTATGAGGTGAAATGGTCTTCCTATTACCAAAATGTTCCAAGGGATCAGTCTAATTAGTGTGAACCTATAGAGTTATGCTTAAAATGTGGTGCCCAAAATTTATCTGATAAAAGCCTAATTTCTCAAATATATAAAGAAATAAGCCAAATTTATAAAAATAAGAGCCATTACCCCAACTGAAAAATGGTCAAAGGGTATGAACAGGCAGTTTTCAGAAGAAGAAATAAAAGCTACTGATAATTATAAGAAAAAATGTTCTAAATCATTATTGACTAGAGAAACGCAAATTAAAACAACTCTGAGGTATCATTTTCATACCTTTAGATTGGTTAATATGACAGGAGAAGAAAATGATAAATGATGGAGGGACTATGGAAAAACAGGGACATTGATGCACTGTTTGTGGAGCTGTGAACTGGTTCAACCGTTCTGGACAATAATTTGGAATGAGGGCTATAAAGTGTGCACACCCTTTGATGCAGTAATACCACTAGTAAATCTGTATCCCAAAGACAGAGAGAAAAAAAAACAAGCAAAGAAAATGGGAAAGGATCTATGTTTACAAAAGTATTTATAGCAACACTTTTTGTGATGACAAAAAACTGAGAATTGAGGTGATGCTCAGCATTGGAGACTGGCTAAACAAGTTGTGGCATATGACTGTGATGAAGACCACTGTGCTATAAGAAACAATGAGCAGCTTTTTGTGATAGCAAAGAACTGGAAATTCAGGAGATGTCCATCAATTGGGGAATGGTTGAAGAAGTTGTGCTATATGAATGTAATGGAACATTATTATGCTATAAGAAATGATGAGCAGGCAGACTTCAGAAAAACCTGGAAACACTTATATGAACTGATGCTGAGTGAAGTAAGCAGAACCAAGAGAAGAGTGTACACAGTAACAGCCACACTGTGTGATGACTGACTTTGACAGACTTAGCTCTTCTCAGCAATGTAGGGATCTAAGACAACTTCAAACAACTCATGATGGAAAATGCTGTCCACATCCAGAGAAAGAACCTCAGACTCTGAATACACATGGAAGCAGACTATTTGTTCTCCTTTTCTTTTGTTTCTTCTTTCTTGTGGTTCTTCTCATTAGTTCTAATTCTTCTTTACATCATAACTAATGGAAAATGTTTAATATGAATGTATAAATAGAGCCTATATGAAGTCGTGTACCATCTTGGGGAGGGTGGAAGAGAGGGAAGAGGAGAAAATTTAAAACTCAAAATCTTATGGAAGTGAATGATAAAAACTATAAATAAATTATATTTAAAAAAGAAATAATGAGTGGATAGTTTCAGAAAAACCTGGAAAGACTTGTATAACTGATATAAAGTGGAATGAGCAGAATCAAGAGAACGCTGCACACGGTAACAGCAATACTGCAACCATGATCTGTGAAAGATTTAGTTACTCTGATCAATACATATAATCCCTGACAATTTCAAGGGACTCATGACGAAAAATGCCACCCCTCTCCAAAGATAGGAGTCATGAATTCTGAATGCAGAGTAAGCACATTTTTTTATTTTTCTTGCCTTTATAGTGGGGGGATTGTGGGGAAGAGAGTACAATGTCTACTACCAAACTATGTTTTACAGAACTTTACACAGAAATGGAGGCATCATATTGCCTGCTTTCTCAATATGTAAGGGAGAGGCTGGAGGGAAGAAGACAATTTGGAACTCAAAATATAGAAAAATGAATATTACAAACAGACCAAAAGGGAAAAAAGGGGGGTGGGGGGAAGATGTGGTGTCTAACACAGTATTCCCATACTATCCCAGCAAGAGGTTCTGCATTGTGCCAGCAATCAGGTGGAGTGTGACATCTCAGTCCATGTCTGAGGCCAGGAACAGCTGCCCTTATCAAATGTCCCTATTCACTTACCTAAGCTGTGTCCATTCTTTGTATAGAAGCAAGTGTTGTTGATGAGGTTGACGCAGCAGCCAATCACATCTCCAGTAGTAAAGGTGGGGCCATAAGGTTGCCCAGTTCCAGAAGAACAGAATGAATGTCCATCATCACCATGATAACCATACGAATGCTTGTCCCAACCTGTGGGAGCAGAGAATAATATCAGCTGAGTAAAGGGAACAAGGAAGGAGAAGTAGAGTTCAAGAAACACTGAAGGAAAGCTATAGAGAAACAGTTGTTCGGAGACAGCAACTCAACTGCTTAAAGCTATCAAACAGGGGGCTTGGGATTCATTTTCCTTCCAAACCTACCATTCACTGTGTGCCTCATTAGGGGGCTCCATGGTTCATTTCATTACTTCAAAGGTTTTAAAGAACACCCACTTAGGTACAATACTATGCTACACACTGGGAGAAGAGTCAGGGAGACACAGATGAAACCTAGTTTATGTCCTCCAAGAAGTTTTGTCTAATTGACAACAACAACACACACACATACACACACAAACAGTTAAGGAACAACACAAGGCAGATGTGATTAAATGACAAAGTAAGTGATATTTAAACTCAGAGAAGGGAAGACTCATGTGGACTGGAATAACTGGGGAAGGCTTAACAGACATGGTCTAGAGCTCAATCTTAAAGAATAAAGAAGAGGAAGAAAGGAACTGTAAATTAAGGAAACCAAATGAGCAAAGCAATAGGTGTAGAAATAAAAATGGGGATAACTAGATTAATCAGACTATAGTAAAAGAGATGGCTGGATTAAAAAAAACAACATAACAAAATAAACAACAACGAAGTCTGAAGACAATCTATTCTAGGTCTTAAATGACAGGCAAACGAGTTTGAGTTTTGGTTTGTTGGTACCGAGGTAGAAACAGGACTGTGAGACATGGAGATGGAATGAGCTCTATAGATCATGTCATTTTAAAGATAAGAAAACTGAGGCTCACAGAAGTTACTCAACTTTCCCAATATTCCAAAGGTAACAACGTCACTGACTAACCATGGAGGGATTCCAGGTAAGGTCTTCTGACTCAATCCTGTGTCCCTTCCACTACACAATAGCTACTTTGGTGGCACTCCCACAACACCCATCATCAGCTACAGATGAACCCTAGGGTCTCATATGCGCTCATGGCAGTACAACTCCACTGGCAAGAGATATCTGATGAGTGTATGTCAGGCACAATGCTAGGTTCTAGGTGGAGAGAGCAATTAAAGTCTCTGCTCCCTATCTAGTCAGAAGACAGGGCTGGCTATCTCAAAAAAAAAAAAAGACTGTATGTTAACTTCCAAATGAAAGATACACACAAAGATTCCGAAAAGAACTTAATGCAGATTGTATTGATAAGGTAAGCGGTAGAAAAATGATCTGTCTTGAAAAATAAATAAAAAATAAATAAGCAAAGAGGGCCACTAGGTGGCACTGTGGATAGAGTGGCAGGCCTGGAGTCAGGAAGACTCCTCTCCTGAGTTCAAATTTGACCTCAGACATTTACTACCTGTGTGACAGAGGGCAAGTCACTTAATTAACTGTTTACCTCAGTTTTCCTCATCTGTAAAATGAATTGTAAAAGAAAACGGCAAACCACCCCAGTACCTTTGCCAACGAAACCCCAAATGGGTCACAAAGAGTTGGGTACAACTGAAACAAACTGAACAACAACCAAACCCAACAAACTAGCAAAGACTGGCAATGATGGGAGCAGAGGGGTAGAGGAGGCACAGAGATGGGAATTCGAATGGCATATTTTTTAAAAAGTGAAGAGACTTAATTTTGCTAGAGTTGAGTGAGTTTCTTGGGACATAGGACAATTAGATGGAGAACCTGGAACACCATGGTTTTGTTCTATGGGCAAAGGAAACCATTCTAAGTGTTTTAAGTCAATGAGGTGGTAAGTACTATGTGACAAAGTAGTGTTTTTGGCTGATTCTTCATTACAGGCCCAGAGAGATTTTATGTCTATTGTTCAAGGATAAGACTCAGTAAGCTGGAAGAAATTCATCCCCAGTCTGACCACAGGATGATTCATTCTTCTGGCCATAGCAACACTTGAAAACTTCTACTCAGTCACAATGGGCTAGTGTGGAAAAAGTAACACCTACGGCAGTAAAATCACAGGTCCTTGAAGAAATGAGGATATAAAAATGAAACAAAGAGAGAGGAGCTACAATCTCCTCTCTTGTACTGTAGCATGGCTCCTGGTTCCCAATAAACAGTGAGTGCAGAAGCCCCTTACATGTTGCTGGGATGGGTGTCAGAAAAGCTGCTGGAAGTTCAGGCAAGAAGAAGGATGGCTCTCCCACCAAACTCTCTAACTCAAGAGTCTACTTCTCAAAATCAAACATGAGCAATATTATATAACAGAAAAAGGACTGTATCACGGGTTAGAGAGAATGGGTTCAAATTGTGATTTTGTCATACATTAATTAGGTAACCCTGCACAAGTCATTTAGCCTAGCTAGATCACACAGTTTTCTCATCTGCAAGATCAAAGTGTAGGAACTAGAAAACCTGAGGTTCCATCCAAATATAAAATCAATGATGTTGTACACAAGATGTCTACAGAGAAAAGTTTCTATTGCCTCCAAAACAGTGTCTTCAGGAAGGGTCAAATTCCTGCTTCCACATCTCATGCCATTTATTTACATTAGGGTCCAGACCAAGGAAGGAAGTACATAAGCCTCTTGACTAGAATTGAAGTAATACTAATTAGGGGGAGAACACAACAGAGAATAAGATACTAGATGCCAATTAAGGCAAATTAACAGTTTCTATGATTAATTCCATGTGCAATGAAATGCAAAATGTAGCTATGTGGGGTTTTTTTTCATTTCACAGAGAATTTTCACCATCTGTTTATGGTCAAATGGCCTTTACCAAGTCCTGGGTTTATGAAAACATAAGTTTTGTTATATAAAATGCTAGAAGTGGAAAAGACCTTGAAGATCATCTGGTATTCCCTGTGTGGCCTTTGAAAAGTCACTTCCCACTTGTTTGTACTAGTACAGAGTGAAATAAGCTAAATAAACAAACCAAAAAAAACCAAACAAACCAATTTACACAATGATCTCAAAAATGTAAAGGAAAACAACACTGAAAGCATCTTGACTCCAGCTGATTGAAGGTGAAATCTACCTTCCTGCTCTTGGCTGGAGTTCTGGACTCCAGGTGTACAATGAGGCCTGCACTGTCAGCTAGGGTCAGGGGGCTGATTTGTTTTTGATTAGCTATACTTTTTGTTACAAAAAAAAGGCTTAGGGGGAGTAGGGGAGAGAGTTTGAGATGTGGGGAGAGTAAAAGGCTATCAGTCAGACAAGAATTGAAGAGCCAACTATATGCCAAGCACTGAGGATATAAAAAGAAAAGCCAAAGACATTCTGTGCTGTCAAAGGCCTCACAGTCTGATGGAAGACACAACATGCAAACAACCATGGACAAAGCTGAAGAACTTGGGTTCCAACTGCAGCTTTCCTACCTCCTGCCTGTGTGGCCTGAGCCTCGCTGGGCCTCCATTTCCCCATCCATAAAATGAGAGGCCTGAATTACATGTCCTCTAAGGTCCCCTGCCCGTTCCAGATCGATGAACTAATCAGTTGTGAAAGGCTATAAAGAGAAAAATCACCCAGGATAAGAAAAAAACTCATTTCTTCCACACCTTCCTCTGTTAACCTTGTTGATGAACATAAAAAGGAGTGAGATTAGTTATAGTTATCTCTTTAAGAATGCAAGTATTCAGATGACAGTTTTCAGAAAGGTTTAAAGCAAGAAAGCACAACAAAGACCAAACTTGGGGATGAATTTGTAAACTAGGAGGGGAAAAGCTAGAACTCAATTTCTTCCTGAGGACACAGAAAGCCAAAATTTCTGCAAAGCAATGACCATCCCAGGAGCCCCAAGAACCTCTGGGGAAACTGAGGCCCTTTCATTTTGTTCTTTTTTTCTTTGCCTTGTTCTTGCAGAGCTGATCCTGGGTGTCACCCTTTACTCCTTTCCTCCCTGCTCAAACCTATCCCACCCTGCTTGTCAAGGTTAAAATTAAAGAGTTGAACTAGAAGGCTTTTTTTTCCTGTTCTATGGAATTTTTTTATTTTTAAAAAATATTAATTTATTTTAAATTTTTAACATTCATTTCCATAAGATTTTAATTCCAAATTTTCTCCCCCTTCTTCCCTCCCTCCACCCCAAAAAGTGGTGCAGTCTGATATAGGCTCTACACATACATTCATACTAAACATAGTTTCACATTGGCCTAGATGACTTTTAAGGCTCTTTGTAGCCCTAACTATAATGATCCTAATCAATCAAGAAGAATTTATTAAGCTCCTAAATCCTAGCATTATAGAGACAAAGACAAAAACAAGTCTCTGTTCTTGAGAAATTTCCTATCAAGAAACCATAAATAAAACATAAATACAGAATAAACACAAAATAAATACAAATCATTTTAGAGGAAGAGGACAGTGTTGGGAGGATGAAGAAAGTATTCACACAAAAGTTTGAGAACTGAGTCTTGAAGGCAGAAAGTGAATGATTCAGCAAGGCAGGGGTAGGCAATGCATCCCAGCTATGGGGAGGGTCAATGTCAGAAGCACTGAGATAGGAGAGGAAGCATTATGTGTGAAGGAACAACAGAAGCCAGTTTGGCTACTAGATTATTCACAGAAGGAAGGGGAAGAACATATAATGAGGCTAGAAGGGAAGAGTGGTACCAAATTACAAATGGTGTCAAACTGAATTTACCCCCAAGGCAATAGGGAGCCACTGGAGTTTATTGGGTCAAGAAATAATAGGGTCCTAGGACTCTATCCCAAAGAGATCACAGAAATGGAAAAGGGTCCCACATGTACAAAAATATTTATAGCAGCTCTCTTTGTGGTGGCCAAGAACTGGAAATCAAGGGGATGCCCATCAATTGGGGAATGGATGAACAAGCTGTGGTATATGAATGTAATGGAATACAATTGTGCTGTGAGAAACGATGAATAGGAGGACTTCAGAGAGACCTGGAAAGACTTATATGAACTGATTCTGAGGGAAAGGAGTGGAACCAGGAGAACTTTGTACATAGCAAAAACCAGTGTGTGAGGAATTTTTCTAGTAGACTTAGTACTTCACTGCAATGCAAGGACTTAAAAAATTTTCAATGGACTCTTGAGGCAAAACACCTTCCACATCCAGAGAAAGAACTATGGAATTGGATCACAGATAGAAGTAGACCATTTTCTTTTGTATTATATTTTGTTTGATGGTTTCTCCCATTCATTTTAATTCTTCTATGCAACATGTATTTTAATAGGAACATACGCATCAAACCTATATAAGATTGTATGCCATCTCAGGGAAGGAGTGGGGAGGGAGGGGAAAATGAGAAGGAGAGAGGGAAAAAAGCTAAGATATATGGAAATGATTGTCCAACGCTAAAAACAAATAAAATCATTTATTTTTAAATTTTTAAAAAAAAGAAGTAATAGGGTCACTGTGTACAGAATCAACTAGAATGTGGAGAGAAAGGCAGCAGGGAGACCAATAATGTGGCTATTGCAGTGGTCCAGATGAGAAGTGATGAAGGCTTGAACTACAATGGTAACCATGAGAGTGCTGAAAAGGAAACAAATGAGCCATCATACTGGCAGAAACACAGCAAGACCTGGAGTCAAGTATGCAGACATGTGCAAATGGAAAGACGGTGGCAGGGAAAATGAGAAAAGAGGTAGGGTTGAGGGGGAGGTGAGTTCTGTTTCACACATGAATGAATAAACATTTATTAAGTTGATACTATGTGCTGAACATTGTTAAGCACTGAGTATAGAGACAAAAGCAAAAGAGCCCCTACACCTGTTTTCAAGGGGCTAACAGACAAGGGCAGGATTTGGCAACCCCAGGCACATGTGCTAAAGATGATTAAAGAAAACAATAAATATGAAGAATACAAAAGAATATTTGAAGTCCAATGCAAGATGATTCAAAGCAAGGTCAACAAAATGATGGCAGTATATGCACTGACTACAACCTTATTTTTAAAATATAGAGCAACATATTATTGGCTGGTTTTTTTGTTGTTCCTTCTTTCTCTTGGTTTCTCCCATTGGTTCTAATTCTTCTTTACATATAACACCATCACAGGGTGGGGGGGAGAGGAGAGATGAAGAGAAAATTCGGAAGTCATAATCTTATGCAAGTTAATGCTGAAAACTAAAAAGAAGTAAAATAAATAAGTAAATGGTTTTTTAAAAATATAGCAACAAAAGCAACAGATTTTTATAAGGACACAGAAAGATTTGTAAGGGAACACTGAGAAAAATACTGTTACTATAATAATGTTGTCAAAATATGCATTATTTCTACAAGTATATTAAGTGCTTACTGTGTGTAAGGCATCTAATAAACTCAGTGTGGGGGATACAAAGATAAAAATTAAAACAGCCCCAGCTCTCAAGAAATTTTCCTTCTATTCTTTTTTTCTTAATTGGAATGATAAGAACAGATGACACTGAAGTAGTGCAAGTGTTTTAAATATATAATCACATTTGAGCCTCAAACTAACTGTAAATTAGTTATTACAATTCCCATTTTAAAGATAAAGTTACTGAGGCTCAGACAGGTTAAATGATTTACCCATATTCACAGAGCTAATATCAGAAGCAGGATTTAAACCCAGGTCTTCCTGACTCCCAAGCCCAGCACTACATACATACATGATATCATGCTGCCTTCCCTGGAGGAGAAGCTGTACCTACACAAGCATCATGAGAACACCAAGAAGACAGGGTGTCAATAGGATTTTTTCTATATTTCATTTTTTAAATTTTTTATTGATATAATTTGTTTTTATATCACATTCATTTCCCAACTTCTTCCACTGCCTAGAGGGTCATACTTAATAACAAAGAATAAAAAAGAAGGGGAAGTATTTCAGCAAACCTAAACATCACATCACTGTGTTTGATTCACATGCAATGTTCCATACTCATAGTCCCCCATCTTGTCCAAGAAGGGAAGGAAGTGCATTTTTCATATTCTCTGGGGGCAAAATTAGACACTATCATTACAGACCATTCAGTTTCATTTTTTGTTTTTTCCACTTACTCATTTTAAAAATTCAGAATAGTAACAGTTTAAATTTGAGGGTTTTATTTTGTGACTAACTCCATATTTGGTGTCTTTGCTGCTATTTGCTGAATGCTAAGTTTATAAATATAAAAATAGTGATAAATGAATAAGATTCACAAGTCAATTTACTTTAGCACATGGGGAGGCTGTAAGCTATCTACCCAGACAGGGCTGCACTACCCTCCCTGCCTGTAAGTTGGAGATCAACAATTTTTCCTCGGCACTTAGAAAATGGTGACTGACAGGTGATCAGTATCCTCACGATGACCAGGACCCCTAGCCCAGTCAAGACAGAAGGAAAGAGGCCAGGGTCTTGCCAAAAGCTATTAAAAGGCTACCTGACAAGTTCTGGTCTAGACCTCTACGAGGTAAAGGGGAAAAAAAAGCTGGATTAACAGAATGATAAACAGGAACCCTAAACAAAAGCTAATCTCTTGTCAGGGCTGGGATCACTGCTCAGCTGGTAGGAAAAGGTGGCCCCTGGGTGTTAAGAGGTCCTGGAGCCTGTAGGAGTAAAGTCTAAGGTTTAGTGTTCCCTAAACACTACCTTCACACTTTAGGAAAGCAAAAAAGTTCTTCAAATGAAATCCTTATTCCCTCCCCCCATCCCCAACCTTTGTTCTAGCTCATTTCATTTGCAAAGGGTGCCAGGCTGCCTGGAACAAAGAAGGGCAGGCAGCTTTCTCTAAGAAACAGCCGGGGAAATTCCACAGTCGATCCCACAATCCACATCCCAAAGCACACATGCAGTGACCCAAGAGCCAAAAGTACAAACATTGCCTCAATGTAAAGCTATGGAGTCTGAGTTCTCGGCAAGGAACTACCCAGCCCTGGGAAACATCTCTGGGACAAGCTGTTCTGGTTTGTAAACAACCTCTGCCAGGCACACGTACTGAAGTAGGGAGGAACCAGGGATTGGGGGAAGGAGTTCATGAAGCTATGAGACCATGGTTAAAGGGAACAGGGTGAGGCTCAAGTCCCAGGGATAAGAGAAAAAGAAATGCTGTAGAGCTGTGGGGCTACTCCTACAACTGAGAACACAAGGGCAACTGAAGCTGAGCTATTCCTTGCTTCTCTGGCTTCTCCCTGGAAGCATCTCACATTATCCTGGTATAAAGACATCAATATGGTGTTGGGTGGTGGAGGCATGGCTAGGCAGTAATTCATCTGAAAAAGATCTGGGGATTTTAGTGGACTGCAAGCTAACTGTGATATGGCAGCTGAAAAAGCAGACAGGAGCATTAAGAGAGGCAGCTAGGACTGTGTCCCTTTTAATGACCCCAATGCAGACTGCCTGGGCAACACAAGGAAGTAAGAACATCCCTGTACTCAATTCAAGTACTAAGTATGCAACAGTTCCTTTGTCCTTAGCCCTCGTAAATCCACATCTGGAATATAGTGTTCAGTTTGGGTTACTATAGTTCAAGAAGTTCATTGATAAACCGGTAACCCTGAGGTCAAAGAGCCTCAAACTAGTCCAAGTCCTATGAAAATAAGTTAAAGGAACTAGCTATATTTAACCTGGAGAAGACTCAGAAGACTCAATATTCTTCAAGTACTTAAAGGGTTGTCATGTGAAAGAGAGGTTTGTTCTACTTGGACCCATGGACAGAACCAGAAGCAACTGTAAATGTAAATAAGTTACAAAGAAGACACCTTAGACCAGACCTGAGGGAAGAGCCCCTTCACAATGAGAACTGTTTGGAAATGTGATAGTATGCCTGCGTGGGCACTGGGCTCTCAATGAGGCTGAGACAACTTAAATCCGGTTGGGACCTATGGACTAAAGAAAAGATCCCCTAACTATGAGGAAAAGTGTTAGTCAACTTTTCAAAAGAAATCACTCTGGGACAATAATCTTCAAAAAAACAAAACAGTATAGCGCTGAGTAGGATACCCACCAAAGACTGCAAATAAAGACTAAAAATCCAATCTCATGTATGTTTATGGCTCAATGTTAAGTCTGGACAATTGTGGGTAATAATAGTTTAGTCCCAGTACAGTTTACTGATTGAGTACTCCAGGTTGTTTTGAGGTCCATAGTTGTAGTATAGAAATATGTTGTCTGTCAGTTCATGACAGATAGTTAGTGAGTTTCTCACACATAATTTAAGCCACCAGTTATATAGGCTAGATATTTATTAGGTGTTCACCACTAACCTTCAAAACTCACTCAGTTCAAGTGACACTTCTTGAGACTTTCCTGATTCCCCCAAAGCTGCTAGTATCTCCTCACCAAAAGAAATTGTCTTGTTATGTATACACACCCACACACACACCCTTCTGTAGGTATATGGATGAAAAGCATATGTTAGAACTGATTATACACCAAAAAGAAAAGTGATGCATTTACTGGTCTGAGTTCATACTCTAATTAGGGAATACAACACATATGTGGCTTTGGCTGCAGGACAGGTGCAAAGGTCAAGAAGTCCTTAGGGTACATTGGCAGGTCAGATGGAAATTCCTGAAGGTCCAGAGGGCTTAGCAGCAAGGTAGATGGTAAGGGAGCCTAGTGGTCCTCCATCTTATCAGAAGGATTTCAATTAGTGAATCCCTGTTTGTCCAAGTGAGGGGACATATCCTCCTACAGGTAAGGGGTGGAGAGAGGTAGAGAACATGAGGCTGGAGGGACTCAGCCCATGATCGAGGGTTGTGGTGAAACTGGTGCTCTGAGTTTCCTCACTCACAGGGAGGGGTGGGGGGGCCTCGTGATTTCCAGACAGAAATGAAGACAGGGAAGGGGCACCAGCAGCAAGGACTCTTTTTCTTCTGCGCCTTCAGGTGCATTTTAGGATCTGGCACATAGTAGACACTTTAATAAGTATTTGTCAACTGACTGCCTATTGGCAGAACAACCCATTTGGATGCAGAATTGCAACTTTAAACGCACTTCAAAGACTACAACTGGGAGACTCTTCTGATCATCCTCAGAGCACTGCTGGCTTTCAACACTAAACAGTTTTTGGTTGTAAATAAAATGTGAGCATGTATCCATCCTCCCTAAGCTAACTTCTTTACTTACAGCCCTTAACAGGAAGAGAGTGTTACAGAGTTTTTAGATACCTTGGTTTCCTTATAGGAAGCCAGCCCTTTGTAGCATATGACATGGTTTATAGTTAAAAGGAGGGACATGGGGAAGGAGCTAGAGGATAGAAGAATTATTTTCCAAAGTCTAGAATGATCCTTGGATTCCTAGCCACTGACAATGCTCATCTGTACTAACCTCCTTACCCAGCTACAACACTCTACCTTCAGATCCTCCAGTTTAGGCAACTGGTATGGGCCATGAGATTATAAACTGATACACCTAAGGGAGATTTGGACTCCAGCAACTCAGAGGGTAACTCCTAATTGATTAAGAGTCTGACCCAGTACAATCTGCCTCCTGAGCTGAATGGCCAACAGACTGCTTTCAGTCCTTATTTCCCCAAAACTGACTCCACATAACCCACCATGGATCTGAGGAGGGGTCTTTCCTCAGCCAGTGGACTGGGGGCTTATGTTTCTCTACCCTCTACTCAGGGACATTTTCTGAATGGTATGATGTCAGCCATGAGTCTGAGTCATAAAATGTTCTCAGGACACTTCACTTCTGCCCTCCAACATTCCTGGCTCACTAGTTTGGTTTTTTTATCCTTCTTGGGTTCTTATGAAACAAGATACAAGTTCTGCTGAGATGTCAGCAAGCCACACGAGCTTACAAGGAAGCTGCACAGGACAAGCAGGACTTGACTGGACTGCTGCTCAGGTTAAAGAGTGTTTAGAAGGCAGAGAAAGATTAGTGTTTGGTGTACCATCCTTTGGGATGGTAACTTACACATGTAGGGGAGTAGGTCCTTAGTACTGTAGGGCTCAAAAGAGTAAAAAACAGCTCTGGACTAGAAGGAAATCAGTAGATTTGACTCTAGTACCAACACTGCCACTAACAAGCTATGTCACGTTCTGGTATTCCTTGGCCAAAGGACTCTCCTAGCACTAATACTCTGTGATATGATAGATCTAAGATGAAAGTGGTTAGAGCTATAGCTAATATGCGTCCAAGAAAACGAAAAGCCTCAGAATCCAATACGCCAGTTGAGGAAAATGTCTCGTGTCCCCCAGCTGAGGTCTGCATTAAGAATGAGGGCAGATCATACCTAAGTAAGTAGTCATCTCTGGGACAGCAATCATATTTCACTCCTGTTATACTTGGAACCATGATCAAATCCCCTCTGTCATTGCCTCTATAGAAAAGGAGAACATCAGTGCTGCCTCCTCTGGCCCCACTCACCAACCCTGCCAAGGTATGGACCAGCTGCCCTCTCTGGTCATCAAACCACCCCCATAAAGATGAGCTCCATGAAGGCAGGGCCTTTCCTTGCTTTTGTATCTATACTCTGGTGCTTAGCATATGGCAGCCACTTAATAAAGACTTTTTCCCTTTATTCATTCATTGGTTCGTTAATGCTTATTTACATACATGTCTCCTCCAAAAAATGTAAACTCCTAGAGGTCAGATTAGTTCATTTTGTCTTTGGGCCTGGGGCACTACTATCACAGAGCCTCACAAATGCTGCTCTATTAATTGATAGATACATGAAACTTTATATGACCTGATGCACAGGAAAAGGAAACCAAGAGAACAATCTAGACACTAGCTACAATAATGCAAATTAGTGGTGTCAAACTTAAAGAGAAGTAATCCTGCAGACTTTGGAAACCACAAAGTAACATTATCTATGTTGAATTGTATTCTTATTTATTTTGTTACACATTTCTCAATTACATTTTAATCTGGTTCGGGCTGCAGTAAGGAGTTTGGTTACCTCTGAAGGAAATGGATACACAAAATAGCTATGATATGAATGAAAACAACACTAAAAGGCAGCCAGACTTTGACGGCAATGGCCACGTCTAGTCCTAATCAGAGGGCGATAATCCTCATTGAGAGGAAGGGGATTTAACCACAACACAGATTGCAAGATGATATCTGCTTGTCAACCAATTTTGCTTTGTTTTGTTGGAGGGTTATAAAGAAGGTTAAAATGGTGAGAGGGATTAATGGGAAATAACTGAGGTGTAAAGATAAAAGGTTATCACTAAAGTATAAACCAAAAAAGGCTCAGGCCTGGCTTTGGACCTGCTGATTCCCTGTGTTAGTCACCCCTGTGCTATCACCCTGTGTCAGCACCACCCTGGTATGCAACATACCCACTGATGGTGGAAATCAGCAACAGTTTGGTACAACTATCCCTTCCGCATCACAACTTTCCCCATTGAGATTTTGCTATATTGCAGGAGGGGGCATGAGAAATTAAATGGAAATTTTGGAGGAGTTCTGTGGAAGTCACAGACAACACGCAAAGGCCACTAGATGACACAGAAAAAAGTTTAGAATCTCAGAAATGCATAAAACATATGTACCTTATTGTATGATATATGTGCCATAATAATTCAGCCTTCTTCTCTTGTACAAAGGGAGGGCCCAAAAATTTTATGCAGATTTTCCAGATTGTAGGGAATACAGCACCCATAACCTTTGTTTTGTGGAAGGAATAACTGTATACATATCAAACAGATTAGTATGAACATGGTCTCTATAAATGATCATAAGAAAACATCAGAGGTCAAGGAAAGAGCATAAATATTTTTTTGCTGTAAAAACAAGGTGAGAAGAGCATTCCTGCCTGCCAGATTTCTGAAAACCAGGGGGAATTGATGCCAGTCTGACAGCAGGAAAGGAGGCCAAATATCAGACACCCACAACACGGCTGAGGCTCACCACACTTCTGGGTAGGTCAAAAGAGCAAAATCAGCTATGTGGTCTAGTCTGTGAGGAACTGGAGTCCAGAAAAACTGGTTCTCATTTCATCTCAACCATTAAAGGGCTCTAGGACCTTGGACAAGTCACTTCCCCACCCCTCACCAAGGCTGAGTTTCCTAACTCAGAAATGAGAAAGCTAAAGTACATGATCTCTGGGATCCCTTTTAAAGCTCTGATGGGCTTATCTAGTCTAACCCTCACCTTATACTAATACAGAAAATGAAGTCTGGACCAAGGAAGTGATTTTCTCAGTTCAGTACAGGGAATGAAGTAGCAGAGCTGTGAGTCAAACCTGTGGGAAACAAGGAGGAAGTTCTGCTTCCACAAGGCTAAAACTCATACCAGCTTTAAGCGATCAGAGTAATGACATAGCATGGTCAGGTTTAAAAGGTCAGAAACTTGTGCACAGGCTTGACGAGCTGTTTTAGGGGAAGCCATCAGAGAGGAGAACGTGAAGTCACATAGCAAATGGATGGTGTGGCAGAAAGTTCAAAATTTGGAACAGTATAAAAGGCTTGCATTGGTCAGAACAAACTGTAGTCTTCCTGTGGCCATTCATTCCGGGGGAAATAAACATAGACATTAAAAAAGACCTTCCTGATTTCACAAGTGTTGTTCGTCTTTAAGGTGAGCATGTTTCTCACAGTTGGGGGCTCATCTTTCACAAACCCACAGTCCCTGTGTCTCTTCAAATTGGATGAGTTCAAGCCTGGAGGAAAATTCAGTCTCATTTTTCTTTGGGCTCCATTCCCATTCTTTTCCGCCTTACCCCATGATGGACTCCCCCAACCCCACTACACGCAGCCGGGGGGGCTAAAGGAGGCACCAAGGAATGAAGAGAACTCCTGCGCTGGCTAATGGAATCTTTTCCAATTATCATGGTTACCTAAAGGGAAAGTTCCTACTAACGCTTCACACCGTCCAGACTCAGAAACCAAACAAACCCATGTAGTTCCTGAAGCCTAACTCAGGGGGATTTCATGCTCTCCAGGAGATGAGGCCCGCAGACCCTGTAAAAGTCTTCCCTTTCAAAGGCTGGAACAGCAATAATGGGTCAGAGAGATTTTGTTGCTATCATCCATTTCTATGAAGCCAAATTGGGCAGGGCATAGGATAATCAACATTCCATAATCCAAATCTCCAGGCAACCTGTGTGGAGTCATCGAATCTCAGAGGTAGAAGTGGCTTCAGCTGCCATGGAATTCAATCACTCTCTGACTCAGAATACTCAGTACAGGAGTCCCCTCCCTCACCCCCAAACAAGCTATCACCTACTGTTTTCTTGAGGACCTTTAATGAAAGGGACCTCGACACTTCCAAAGCAGCCCCTCCCAAGTGTGACCAGTTCTTGTTAAGAATCTTTCCTCACATCAGGCCTCATGTCTCTGGCATGTCCACCAGCTAGCTGCTCCTTGTTCTAAGCTCTGAGACCAAGCAAAACAAGCCTAACTCCTCTTTCACATAATAGCCTTTAAATACCTGAAGAAAACCAACACCCTTCTCCTTCCCGCCCCCCCCCCCTAACCACTGTGCTGAAACCTGGGGATACAAATAAGAAAAAGATACTACCTGCCCTCAAGGAGCTTACAATCTAATGTAGGAAAACAAAACACATCGGAAGATGGAACAGGGGAGGGGGAATGTCACCAAGGTGTACCCCCAAAGCAGGGCCTGAAGGTGAAACCAAGCAAATCAGCTCACTCAATTCCTTTAGCTGATGTTTACATAGCATAAATTCCAGAACTATCCTTGGCACCAGTCTCAGAATACGTTCTACCTTTGTCAAAATTCTTCCTCAAACAGGGAACCTACTAAAACCCCAAATTTTCTTAGACTATCTACAATGAAGTCAGGCTTTCTCCACTTTGCACTTTGTGAAATAGGCTTTTCTTATACAACTACTTTACATGTACTCCTACTATACTGTAACCCAATGTTCCCACTGATCAAGATTTTTTGAACTGTGAATTTATCCAACACGTCAGTCCTTCCTCCTAGAGTTGTGTCATCTGCAAACCTGATGATGTTATTCATACTTACATCCTAGTCACTGTTCTCAGTGAATATTCCCACAGCAAAGAATCAAACACAAAAAATCCTTGAGGCAATGCACCAGTGCCTTCCTTTTCACTCAACATAAAGCATTAATGATTACTTACTCCACCTTACCAAACATCTAGTCATCTTTTCCACAAGAAAAGCATGGGAAACTAAAACACAAGTAATAGATATCTCAAGCATATCCCTTATCAATCAGTTTAGTAATCTTATCACAGAAGAAAATGGGGTAAGCAAGCACGGCCTGTTCTTGATTTTATTAACTTTTATAGAATGCCTTTTATTTGTACATTACAATCACTTCTAAATATTTATCCCACCCACCCACCCAAGAACTCTCCCTGGCAACATGAAAAGCAATTAAGTCAAACACAGGCCATAAAAACATGTTTCACAACGTATATAACATTCTGTTCTCACAGACATGAACTCTGAAAAAAGCCAAATGGGTTCTTTTGTGCATCCTTTTCCGGATGTTTATGATGGCTTTAATGATATATGCTCTAGCCTCTGCTAAAAATCCAAACCAAGGAGAATGGCACCTGCCCAACAAGCTCTTCCTTCTCTCCTTTTCTGAAAATCAATATATAAGTTGCCATTTGCCAGCCATGCAGCACCTCTCCTTTTCTCCACAATTTCTCTTTTTAAAAAAGTTCAATTTTTTTGTTGACATGACTAACCTATCCAGTTTATCGGTTTAGTGAATGTAACACAGATAAATACAGCACAGAGGAAGGCTGCTAGCACAGGTTCACTCTTGATCTGGTCAGACAGGGAAGGCACTAATAATTGCACTTTATTCTAGTCTAGTTTTCTCAGAAGAAGATTGCTGATAATGAGAGCACAACTCTACAGCATTCGCTAATCACCCTTCTCACAGGGGCCGGCAAGAAAGGGGTTGGGGGAGGCAACTACCCCTACTTCTCGATGGACACTGTCTCAATAGAGATAGGCACACTTGTGCATCCCCTAAATCCCCTCACACTTCAACTGCAGTCAATTGAGGCAAATACAGATTTCCTCCCAAGCCTTGAATGTAACCACTTCATCAGACTGACAAAGATGACAAAAAAGGAAAATGACAACTGTCAGAAAATAGGTATGGTAAATCACTGTTGGTGGAACTGTGCATTAGACTAGCTCTAGTTATTTTGGAAAGGAATTAGGAACAGTGACCCTGAATCAGTAAACTGTCCATACCTTTTGACTCACAGATACTACTTACAAAACCCCTACAAAAAGAAAGAGGATAAAGACCCATAAGTACAAAAATATTTCTAGTAGCTCTTAGTGGCAAAGAACTGGAAACTAAGGGGGTGCCCATCAACTTGGGAATGTAATAGAAGTGATCATAAGAAAAAAAACAAATGGAGGATCTCAGAAAAACCTGGGAAGAATTATTTAGACTGATACAAAGTAAAGTGAGACTGTCCAGGAGACCCATTTATACAGTAAGAACAACAACGTAAAGATAACCAACTCTGAAAGCACTCTATCCACTGTATCACTGTTGGCTCCCCACTGACAGTTTTAAAGATCCTCATAATAGCAAATACTATCTCTATATCAACTGGATTCCTATCATTTACTGTCTATAGCAATCACTTTTGGTAATTAGGAAGGAAAGGGGATAAACATTTATGAAATAGTGCCTGCTATGTGCCAAGCACTGTGCTAAGTGTTTTATAAATATTATCTCAATTGATCCTCACAATAATCCTGGGAGGTAGGTGCTGTTATTGTCCCCATTTTACAGCTGAGGAAACTGAGGCAAACTAGGTACTTGCCCAAGGGCATACAGCTGGTGTTTGAGATCAGATCTGAATTTCTATCCACTGCACCTCTTAACTAGCCCATTAGTCATGTATTTCTTGTGATATCATATATATAATTTAACTCTATTAACCTTCCAAGTGTTTAAGCTGTGCCTCCACATTTGGATTTTAAGTTTCCAGAAGGCAGGAACTGTAATACTTTTTTGTATTCCCACACAGTAGATTTCAATAAATAATGGAAGTGGAGTTTCCTGGGTAATTCAACCAACAAGACAGAGACTTAGACATTTTCTCTTAAATTTCTCCAAATTAAGTAGTATGTACGAGAGAGATAAAATAATTGCAGCTGTCTCCATGGTCTAAAGCACTAAGAAGCTAATGAGGCAACACTTCATTGGACTAACAACAAAGAAAGTTAATCCTACTGCTGCTCAGCCCGTCCGCCACTCCCATCCCATGCCACCCAACAGAACTCAGGTCTGCCCACCGTGCCCATCCTGCTCCTCAATACTGAGCTGGAGGAAAAGGGGCAAGTTTGCTCTGCTGGATTGCATGGTTGCAAGTCATGCAGGTGCAAAAATGTTCAGCCAGCAAATTCAGGAACTGAGGAAACTGGGGCTGGGTGTGGAGCTCCACCAGGCCCGAGGAAAAGGGCACCAGTATCTAGCTGAGGCCACTTCTGCCCTCCCAGAAGTCAGTTGGATCATAGGCTGGTGAAAAATAAAATTGCCACTGTGAGGTAAAAAATTAGAAAGATACAAGGCTTAAAAACAATAGCAAAATAACAGAGGTAGCATTAAGAAGTTTTTTTCTGAAAGTATAATAGGGAGAAAAGAAAAAAAGAACTTAAATGGAAGAACTGAAAAGAAGAGTAATAGCCCTATAACACCATGGACTAAACCTCATGGCATCTCACCTATAAAGTAAATAAGTGTTTTTGTTTGTTTATTGGAACTAAAAGGAAGAACACTAAGGCAAATAAAAGGGTAGAAAGGAAGAGGAGGAGGAAAAAGAAGAAGAGAGGAATGTGTAATGTATTCTACCAAAGTAATGGTAAATAATAAAGGTAAAACAAATACTGTCGTTTTTCAGGAAGAGGGTATATAGGAGAAAAGATGAGGTGGCAATGGCAGGGATTGAAACAAGGAAAAGAAAGGAAGAAATTTCAATTCAGTAATGGGAGTCCCACTGAAAAATTTTCCTAGGCAGGGAGGGTGATTCTAAAGAGAAATGAAATATTTCTCTCTTATGTTAATAACCAACTACTGAATTAAGACTAAGGTGTTTCCCTTCCCTTCCTATTTCCTCATTCAGAAATTAGTCCCTCTTAGGTTTTTCAGTCAGCATCTAAAGGACATTGCTGATAATGAGATTGGATTAACATTCTCCTCAATCATTTTCAGACCCCAACCAAATGAGAACGTTTACATCTAATCAAAAGGTAAAAAGATTTTTAGCTAGGTGAATTCAGGGAGGGAGAATTCCTTTGTCTAGATTCCCCAGGGGACTGAGGATGATTTATTCAAATTTTAAAGTATTTCCACTGGAGATCCTAATATGCTACTTCCCTATCATTCTCCTGTCTTCAAATCCCAGGGACCAAGTGGCTCCCTGCAAAGTGAAACCAGATCTGCACCTTTATGGGATCAGCCTTTCCATTTACACAGAGCCAAAACTGCAATAAACTCAGCCATCAGCAGCTTGTCTCAAGACCCACAATAGGGGCTCCAAGGGCCACTTTTAACAGAATAATTAATATACCTATCTACTGGAATGGAATACTGCAAATGAAAATAGGGAGATGAGAAAAAATTGACTCTAAAGGCAACTGGCTCTAGCTAAAATTCCTGTAAAAATTACATGAAGAGGTAAGGGAACAGAGATAGCATGGTGCACTAAAATGCACAGAACTAGAATAAAAAAATATTTGAAATGATACTCAGGGAGTCACAAAACTACACACACTCTTTGACTCAGAGAAGATGGGGGAAGATCCTGTATGTCCAGCAGTATTGGTGGCAGCATTTCATTCTGAAATAGAAAACAAAGTGGGTCCTTACTGAGCTGAGCTCAATTTCCAGCCATGCTGGTACTTACTGCCTGTTCCTGGGCAAGGCTCTTCGTGCCCTGATGTTTCCATTTCTTCACCTCGAAAATGGAGGAAAATATTACTACTAACCCACATAACTCCGAGATTTGTTTTGCTTTGGAAAAGTAGAAAGCACTCCAGCAATGAGCTATCCTTGTTACCATTACTGTTTTATATGGCTGAGTGTGATGAGAGAGCCAGGATGCCCAGCAAAGTCACAACCTAAGAGAGAAGGATCTAAACGGCATACTGTAGATTGAGCCTTCATCTTCAAACCTGCCCCCTCTTCAAAGGACCAATCAGAAACTGTAAGAAGGTCACACCAGAGAAGCATCCAGTAAGTGAAGCTGATACAGTTTGGTAGCTCTTAATGAAAATAGAAAATAAAGCAAATCCCAAGGCAAAGAGATGAGAAGGGCACTGCCTACTCGGTTTGGAATTTTTGACAACAATGAAGTTACATGGACTGAGGATCAAAAGTAACCGAGGGAAGTAGTTCATCATCTCACTAATTGCAGGTGTCACAATTTACAGCTATGCTCTAGAAATGATGGATAGGGTGATTCACTTGAGTCAATTCAGAAACTTCCTGACATACATTCTCATTCTTTCTGTCTCTGTTTGTCTGTCTGTCTCTCTAGCTCTCTCTCTCTCTCTCTCTCTCTCTCACACACACACACACACACACACACACACACACACACACACAAACGGAGAGAGAAAGAGAAAGAGAGAGAGAGAGTTCCTGTTGAGAAAGGATCAGCTTTCTCCAACTGTCACCCCACCAGGCAGGTAAAACTAGCCTACCTGAAGGAGAAAGGAGAGAGGGAAAGCCATATGTGCCAGACAAGTCAAGCCACCATCACTACTATCTCCCCTTAGTCCCTAATGGAGACAGGCTAGTACTCTGAATCTAAGAGCAGCCAGGCCACTGCTCCTACAGGTACTACAGTCATTGCTACTGAAGACTAGGAAGAGAAAGGTTTAACTATCAAAGTCCTTGACATTATCAATGGTTCAACATCAGGAAATGATATGATTTTTATCAGTGGAATTTACTCTATTAAGGTGGGATTAACATTTGCTTTGCTGGTGCACTCTAAGGAATACGAGACCTTTCCATTTGACTTCCAGCTGAAACCTAACATATGAATTGTCTCTCTCATTAGACTATGAGCTCTTGAGAGCAAAAGTGGTCTCACATTTCAATTAGTATCCCTAGTGCCTTGCATACCGTAAGTGCTTAATAAAAGTTTTTCTTTATTTATTCATTAACTCACTTGTTCCTCTGTCCTCATTAGCTATGGCTTCCTATCTCTCCTCCTTTTCGGGGGTTAAACTTCTTAGCAGTCTATAATGGGTGCCCCAAGAGAGTCTTTTACTCTCTTCTTAAGTCTCCAAAGTCTGGCTTCTGACCTGATCATTCAAATGAAACTGCCCCTTCTAAAGCTAGCAACGATCTCTAAATCAACAAGTCCAATGGCTCTTTCTCAATTCTCATCCTTCCTGACTGCTCAGCAGCCTAGAACAGTGGTGATCAACCACTTTCCTTGGTATTCTCTCTTCTTTCTGGCTTTTCTTTACTGGGTTTCCTCCCACCTTCTGAGGCATGGAAAAGGTTGCAGCTTTATAAGATTATAGGAATATGGATCTGAATGATAGTTCTGAAAAGATGTTTGGTATGAACACAGAGCAGGAGCAGGGCTTCACCATACAGTGAGAAGGGATCTTCCTAGGAATAGTTATTTTTAGACTGTCTCTGCTAAGATTAGCTTCTGGCAACCCCAGCAGAGATGCCAAGTTGAAAAAACCTCAAAAATCCCATTCTGAAAGCAAAATGCATGTCCCTTGGGCAATTTGTCAGTATTCCCAGGGTCTGAATTTCCCCAGAAAGCAATTTACAAAAAAGCTGCTAAGTTTATGGTGTTATACTTCTTGATGCTGCCTGGCAAGAAAGATAAATGTTATTAATGCCAGTAATTCATCTAGGTTCTCCCCAGCCCATCTCCATGTCTGGGATGGAAAGAAGGAAAGGCAAAGGAGGGAAACTGAGAGGGCTAAGACTCAAAATGGCTTGATAACTGCTAAATTTGTTGCCAGAATGTCAGCTCTAATATGGGCTCACCATACTGGGAAATGATTAATTTGGGGATTTGTAATTCTATCTTTCAGATCCCTGTGGCCTCTGGCTTCCATGCCACTGACTTCTCGGTTCTCCTCCCCACCTGTGTGACCACTTCTTATCAGTCTCTTTTGTTGGATCCATCTACTTTCCACCCAATTAATGTAGCTATTCCCTAGACCTTTCTCCTGGGTCCTCTTCTCTCTCAGTGATCTCAGCTTTCTTGTGTTTAGTTGCCATCCTCATGGAGATGACTTCTAAATCTGCATATATGACACTAATCTGTCTCCAAAACTCTACATATCACCAAAAGGTCATATTCCTGAGTGTCCTACAAGCATTTTAAACTCAACATGTCCAAAATAGAACTCATTGTATTTTCTTCAACCCACCTCCCTCCTCCTACCTATCCCACTTCCCTCAGGAGTACCACCATCTTCCCAGTCAATTTCATAAACTCTAAACTCCTCATGACCCCCCACTCTCGCATTCCACATATCCAATTTGTTGCCCAGTCTTTTCAGGTCTACATTCACAATATTTTTTGCCTCCATACCCTTTTCTCCACTCACACCTTTCATCTAAACTACTGTAATAGCTTTCTAAGTGATCTTCCTGCTTCTGCTATCCCTTATCTTCAATTCTCTTCTCCACAAAGTTGCCAAAGTTAATCTTTCTGGGAAACAAGTCTGATTATGTTTTACAATGGTCTAGGAGTCCAGTGATGAAGACCTGGACCATGGTGGCAGTGGAGAGTGGCAGGGGAAAGAAAAAGGAACATAGGAGAAATGTTATGAAGGTAGAACTGAGAGGCCTTAGCAAAAGATTGGCTATGCAGAATGAGAGAAAATGAGGAATCTAGGATATTACAATCTTAGGTTATAAGCATAGAAGGCTTGAAGGATGGCAGTAACCCTTGAAAGTAAGACAAAAATTGGGGAGGGGGGATTTTAGGGGAAAAGAGAAAGAGTAAAGAAAATGAGGTCCGTTTTAGACACAATGAATTTTATAAGTCTATAGGACATTTAGTCCAAGATGTCTAATAGGCAGTTAGACATGTAAGACTCGAAAATGGGAGAAGAGGTTAGGGCTGGACAAGAAGATCTGGGAATCATCAGCATAAAGATAACTGAATTTTTGAGGCTGATGAGATCATCAAGGAAAAAACCTTAGAGACAAGAAGACATCAGATAGAGCTTTGGGGGACACCTACGGTTAGTGGGCATGATCTGGATCAAAATACATCCAAGGAGCGTAAGAAACGTTCAGACGGATAGAAGAAGATCCAGGAAAGGATAGGGTCATGAAGAAATACAAAAGAGAGTATAACGAAAAATGATTCACTGACAGTGTCAGAGGCAGCAGAGAAGTCAAGAAGCATGAGGATTAAGAAATGGTCACTAAGTTCATTGAAGAAATCACTGGGGGAGCAGAGTCAAGATGGCACAGTAGAAAGACACATACACTCCAGTGCTTCTCCAACAGCCCACAAAGTACCTGTAAAAAAAAGACTCTCAACAAATTCTAGAGTAGCATAAGCCACAGAATGACAGAGTGAAAGAGATTTCCAGCCAAAAGCAACCTGGAAGGCCAAGAGGAAAGGTCTATCCCATCGGAAGCAGAATGGAGCCCAGCCCCGGCCCCCTTGGCACAGGGAGGAACAGGACCTGAACAGGCCTCCAGGGCAGAATCTCCAGCAGTGAGGGTCCCAGATACCTAAACCCAAAAGCAACAAAGAAAGCTTCACAGGTCAGTGTGGGAGGGCTTTCCCAGATGTGCAAGAGGGGAATGAGGTTACCCCCACACTGGTCTCAGGCAGCGGCAGAGGCAGAGGCAGCAGCAACAACTGGTGGTAATTGGCTACAGTGGCCATGGAAGCAGCCTGGGTTCATTGTCCAGGCAGCTCGGCTTAAAGGCTCTGAGGGAATTGAGCAAGAGATTTGAACCTCAACCCTCAGTGGCAGCCCCACCCCTAAACAAAGCCCCTGGGGGAATTGAGCAGCTGATCTGAATCTCAGCCCTGAGCACTGTATTGGGGGGAGGAGGAGCACCAGGACCCTCCTGACAAAGGATTCAGAAGTCAAGTAACTGGCTAGAAAAGTGTCCAAAAAAGGGGAAAAAAAATAAGACCACAGAAGGTTACTTTCTAGTGAACAGGTATCTCCTTTCATCCCTTTGGATGAAGAAGAATAATGCATCCAGTCAGAGGAAGTCAAGGTTTCTGCCTCCAGTACCTCCAAAATGAATATGAAATGGGCTCAGGCCATAAAAGAGCTTGAAAAGCAAGTCAGCAGCTTGCTAAAGGAGAACCAAAAAAAAAAATGCTAAGGAAAATAGCACCTTTAAAAATAGGTTAA
>CM053769.1:138150876-138173772 GCA_028658325.1 Potorous gilbertii | reverse complement strand
TGTGTGCCTTTGGGTGGAGGAACCTTCGTGGCTGCTGGAGATTCTGTCCCTGAAGCCTGCTCAGATCTGCTCCTCTCAGTGCTGCGTGGCCAGGGCAGGGCTGGGCTCCGCTCCCATCTGGTATGTGACGGACCTTTGGGATCGGATTTTCAGGGCTCTCTGAAATGGAAATCTCCTTCACTGTGTTGCTGCGTGGCTTCCACTATTCCAGAATTTGTTGGGAG
This sequence comes from Potorous gilbertii, assembly GCA_028658325.1. Taxonomy (NCBI): domain Eukaryota; kingdom Metazoa; phylum Chordata; class Mammalia; order Diprotodontia; family Potoroidae; genus Potorous; species Potorous gilbertii. The sequence continues at coordinate 138,173,548 of CM053769.1, read as the reverse complement.
TTCTTTTTAGAGGAAACCCATGGGCTGTGGGTTCAGAGCTAGCATATGTGAGTCTTTCTACTCCACCATCTTGGCTTTTTCCCCCCTTGCCTCTTCTTTCTAAGTGGGTTTTTTTTTTTTTGAGAGGGAGGGAAGGTAAGGCAGTTGGAGTTAAGTGACTTGCCCAGGGTCACACAGTTAGTGTCTCAAGTTGGATTTGAACTCAAGACTTTCAGACTCCAAGGCTGGTGCTCTATCCTCTGCCCCACCTATCGGGCCTGCTAAATGTATTCTTAAGGCTTAGCAGAGTGTTGAGCACCTAGTAAGTGATTAATTAATGCTTGTTGAATTAAAACAGGATTTGATAGGGTTTATTTTAAGGACTCACCGCCCTGCCTGAGGATGCCCTTCTTTGTCTTTGTGGATCCTTTCAAGTGGTGGTTCTGCAGGCCTCTTTTTCCTTCCCTTTGTGAACTCTCCACTCAGTGAATTTCCTAGAAATGTTAATTCCTCTTTTTCATGACCCGCTTAGGCTTTTCTGGACTTCTGTACTGATTAAGCAGTGGGGAGAAAGGAATTGCTTGAGGTTTGCAGAAAAAGTAACGTTTGTACCATGATAATGGCACAGCAGCTTAAATATTATATACTAAGAGAAATGAGCTCTTAACAAGCAAGAGGAACTCTGGCAGCCCATCTTGTGGGGATTATGTAGTGCTGGCTTTAATGGTGTGCTTTTAAACCTATATGAACTTTAATTGGTTGTTTCCTACATGGTAGAGACTCTTTACTTGTTCCTTTTCTTGCCTCTTAGATAATTCCAACTTCCTGTTTGATTGCTTGTGCTTCAGTTGTCGTAGCCAGTCTTGATCATTATAACAATCAGAAGGCAGATAATGAAACATGTCCGCCTCTCTTCTTGAGGAGTGGGCAGGACCGAGGATCTGCTCTCAGGCATAGTCACAGGCATAGTGACTGCTTCTGTTTGTATAGTGAGGAGCTGGGTTAGGGGTGAGGGTGTTTTTAAAAAGGTCTGTGATAGAAAAGCAAAAAATCTAGAAAATTTCTTGTTGCTGTTTTGTTGTAAACTCTTCAGGGCAGGAATATGTAGTTTTTCATCTTTGTCGTTCCAGGCATTTGACATGTGTTGAATTGAATAACAAAAGTAATTGAATCTTAAGTGCCTTCTCTGTATTAGGTACTGTGCTAGATGACAGAAATGCAAATTTGAAAAAAACAGCTGTGTGCTCATAATGAGCTTACAAACAAATGTGGAAAGGGGGAGAATAAAACACATCTACAGAAATGTCAAATGCATGGAGAACAAAAGATAGAGTGCTCTCGCAGGAGAGTCAGAGCCTTTGGAGTCAAGGGGATCCAGGAGGGTTCCAGTTAGGAAGTGACCTCTCTGGAGCCTGAAGGAGGAGAAGGATTCTGGATCCTGTGGCTGCTAGTGCAGCATTGGCAGCTCATATGTTTGGAGTCTTTCCGTGTTCCACACCCCCATGGGGGATGTGGGTGCAAACATGTGGACATAGGAAGCAGCAGGTGAATGAAGCTCAGGACTGATCAGTGGGCCAGTTTGGCAGCAGTGTGAAGGGCTAAGGCTGGAGAAGTAGGCTGGACCCAGTGATGGGAAAGGTTTCTTGGCTTTTGGCTTGCCCATCATAAGCCCCCATGAAGGGTCTGTTGAACTTGAAAATTTTTCTTCAGTAAATTAATTTGCAGTAGAATAGCCTTTTGCAAATAGTTTTTTTTATCCTAACTTTACAGTGTCGTCCTTTGTGATGCAGGATAAGTTGCATCATTTTGTGCTTCTGTTTCTTCATTTATAAAGTGGGGATATTTACTCATCAGGGCTAGGTTGAGGCTGTTAATATTTGTCCAATGCTTTGAAGTCATCCTTTTAAAGTTGCCGTGTTAGAATAGTACTGGATATAGCCTGGTTTTGTGAAGCAAGAGTATTAGGCCAGTTACTACCAATTAAGGTTTGTAGGGAATGAAAGGTATGAGAGTGAGGAGGGAAAGGTGTTTTGAAAAGAACTTAACAATTGCATTTCCCTTGTGTCATCAGGAAAATTGGCTTCCCTTTACTGTTCCCACTGACTGTTGGTTTTCCAGGTAAATCTAGGGAATCATTTCATTCAGATCTAGAAAGATACTTCTAGATAATTCAGTCTAGTTTTTTACATTTTACAGATAATTGGATATTTAAAGTCACACAACTAGCAAGTATCAGAGTTGGAATTTGAATCCGGTCCATGCTTCTAAATCATTGTTCTTTCCTCTCCACCACTTTGTACTCAATGATTTTTTTTTTTCTGTAAATGAGAAAGGAAAAAGGTACTGCAGGTAAGGTTGTTCTCACCATTTTTTTATTTACTAACTCGTAGCAGGCATAAGTCATCCAGGGGCCCCCCAAACCAGCCTGAGCCCACCATCACCTGAGGAAGGCCTAAAACCTGGATTTGGCCAATCAAGAGAAAGACGGTTTTTAACCCACTCTGAGCTTAATCTGCAATAATACTTTGTGTGCTCCATCATAACAGACATGCTTCTCTTTGCCCTGTGAGTGAACCCAAGCTCTCCTGCTGGATTTTACTGACTGGGAAGATTCTTCTGCCAAGGACTAGGCACCTTGGACTGGACACTAGCTTAAGTAATAGGACTTTTCTTACCTTGTTATTTTATGACCACTGTTATGTGATATCCTGTTGTGACATCCATGTTTTACGACTCTATCTTATTAAGAAATTGCGTTTTTATATTATGGTTAACACATATGGAGACTATAATTTTGGCTGACACAGGCATCTGAGCCAGAAAGGGAGGGAAAAGGAAACACTTCCTTGCTCTCAGGATATAAAGTCCTCTTCAGCTATCGTTCCTTGAGCCCATTCTTATTGACTCCCTTGTAAATAGTGGTCTTCTGTTTTGACAGAATAAATGTGTGCATGCCACCTAGTGTTGTTTGACTTTCTTAGAATGAACTCTGAAGGCTGATACAGGCTTCCTTCCTTCTACATAGTATCCTCCTTTCCCTACCTCTTCAAGATTAAAAATGGAAAATAGAGATCAGATTTCATCTAGATAAGAGTTTATTCCTTGAGGATCCTAAGACAAAGAATTAGTTTTCCTAATTAATCGTCAGAACAGCTTGCTCAGCCCCAGAGAACCATTTTACAAGGGGTCAGTTCCACACACAGGTATGGAACTGTTAGGGTGCTTTCCTGTTAGGGTGTCAGCACAGTTTCCTTTGGAGACACCATCTCCTTGTTACTTTATTTTGTGTAGGACACAGTAGCCTTCCAGGAGCTGCTCAGCAGGCTTAGTGTTAGTGGCAAGTTTACTAACAAATTATACTCACACTGAACAAGGCACTTGATCTCCTGGTCTGCAAGATAAATATCACATTCTGTATGTTTCCTTTTCTTCTGACATTAATAAGAACAAATGTATGTTTAAATGATCATTTTGGGACATTAAATCCAAATGCTCGATAACAGTGGGCCTTGTAAACTCTTCCAAGGTACCTAAGGTAGGGTTCTTTGCTCGTGTCACTAAAGCCCTCTTCCATTTTCTCTTCATGGCAGGGGCCTGACCCTTGCTTCTCTGACTGTTGAATATGGAAATCTTAGAGGACTTAATTAGCTGTGAAGGCTTCAGGTGCAGGCAGGTGACACATCTCCTACCGGTTGTCTGAGGATGGGCTTGATCAAGTTTGGAGAGTCTTGTCACTAGGTTGTTGTAAGGTGATGGGTTTTGACTATAACTGTCTCCAAGATGATACACTAAACTATAAAGAGTCCCTCAGCTGTGGTGGAGATAATATCCATATGTCCTTGAGTTTCTCTCCTAGCTGCCTAGTGTTTGTTGTATTTATCTAACTTGGTTAGGTCAATGGCTCTTACAGTCTGTGATTTCAAAGTAACCTGTGAACTTGGATAGGAAAATAATTAGATATTTATTTTCACTAATCTATAACTGATGTTTAAATTTACCTGTTATTTAAGAACGTATTTATGAGAAAAGATCCAGAGACTTTCCCAGACTTCCATGACACACAAAAAAGGTTTAGGTAAAATCTAACCCATTTGCTTTTACTTGGTAGGTCTTAAGTTGGGTAGATTGATGGCGAAGAGAATAATCCAAATCCTCCAAAGATAGTATGATAGGATTATAAGATTTCAAACTTGGAAGCACTTTAGGGATCGTCTGACTAAATTCCCTTGTTTTCAAATGAGGAGATTAAGGTTCAGAACGGTGTCCAGTGACCTTGCTTATGATCATACAGAGAGTGAGAGGCAGAGCTGGTGTTGGAACTTCCGTTTTCTGGCTTCTTTTGCTGTAGCTCAGAGCCTTTTCTTATCCTTGATGCTTGCTGATTTTGGTCTTTGCATTAGATTTGTTTCTACAGTGTTTATTTTTTCTTGGTTAAAGAGATCCAGAATGATTTTCTTTCACAAGGCATTGAGAACTGCTCACTCCCATAAGGTGGGCTGTTAAAACTTGGTGTTTCTGTTTCTATGGGCTAGGCTTCTATTCAAATGCACATGTCCACCTCTGATGGGAATGTTTACTTGAAATGTTCTTTGCCTTCTCTAGCTCTCGTGGACATTGTACAGGATCAGAAGTTCTAAATTTCCAGGAATGGGCAGAGAGAGCTGCCTTTCCCCAGCTTTTTTTCCTTCTGAAATATCTTTTGAATCTTTAGCTTTATGTTGAACAGAAGAGTGAAAAGTATGTGTCTGAAGCCAGAAAATTAGAAATGCAATAGGGGATATTTCTATAATGTCAGAAATGTTGTGGCACAGTGCCTTGAACACATAGTAGGCCTTTAATTAATATTTGTTGTAATTTGGCCAATATTTTAAGTTGGTGTTTTATTTAGATTTTAATTTTAAGGTTCACTTAACAGTTTCCTATGGAATATTTACTTCTGTAACTTTCATAATTTTGTATTGCTTTCATTACATTTTTGGATCAATCTCTTTTTTAATGTCAACTATTAACAATCTTTTTTTTTCCCACAGAAATCCCCAGATTGTTAGAATTGGAAGGAACCTAGAAGGTCATTTTGCAGTTTAGTAAACTGAGACCTAGAGAATGAAAGTGATTTGCCTGGTATTATAGAGGTAGTACTCAGAGCAGATCTAGTATTCAAACACAGATTTTTAAACTCTGAATCCTGTGCTTTGTCAGCATCCTGGTTTGGATACATTTGCTTTTCCTTCCTCCACATTGGCAAACTTACACATTTTTCCATTCCTCATATTAAAGAGGCATTGAACATGTTTACCTGAAGGGGAAGGGAAGGCGCTGGAATTCAGAAAAGTAAGGTAGTGAAGAACTTTGAAAAAGAGGACCCTATTGGTGAACAAATTATTCATGGTATAATGGCTCATGGTCAAAGAACATATGAGGAAGCAAGAACAGTGGTTATCAGCCAGAGGGAGTGATCCTGTAGTTGTTGCAGTGGACGCAGTCTGGAGAGACAGCTATAACTTTTTCTGTTGACTATTGTGCATGGGGATCAAACCCACTGGCTCAGCTGTCTTCAGCTTCTTCATAGGAAAGGAAGACAGTGTCTGACCATCCTCAGGCATGCTTTGTTAGCTTTGGGGCAGATAGAAGAAGGTCTTTCTCTATTCCCCATCAGAAAACATGGTAGGAACCCGGGACTTGAGAGTATGGGAGGAATAGTTGGCACTCAGGATACGTGAGCTTTCATTGACTTTTCAGCTTCACAGGCTCATGGGTTAAGTGGCTATTTAGTTTTAGAAGCAAAATTTGACTTTTATTACTTTATTAAAATAAATTTAGAAACATGCTTCTAAATTAATTTTTGGTTTTCTATGAAAATAAACTTTGTAATCCTAGTTTTAAGGTGTATAACTAGTTACATGTTTCCTTCTATTCAAAATTTGAAGGGTAATTCTGACGCCAATTAAACTGTATATTTTTGTACTTCAGTAATATGTATATAATAAATCACTTTCAATCCCTAAATTCTTCTTTATCACTGAAATACGCACTTTTCTTTATCCTTGGGTGTCTTGAATCATCTGACGTTGAGGGTTCCCCTGCACTGGGCTTCCATCTTTGTTGGTCTTCTTCAGTTTTGACTTTCTGGAAAGCTATGGCTTGACTGAAGCTATCAAGAGCAGGCTCTTCTCTTTCATCCTCACTTTCTTACACATCTTCAATTTCATCTTCCAGTTCAATAATTTATTTTTTTAATTTTTTTTGGTGGTTCACGTTCTCCAGGCACACTTTTAGGTATAATTTAGGTGACCTGTTTTTCCACATTCATAGCACCTAGATTTATCAAAGTAGTTGTGCCTTTGGATGAACTCAGCAGCTCTTCCATTGTCAATAGCAATACTTATTTTTATTGCTCTTTCAGGTAACTGCTTATTGTTTAGTGCCCTTGAACAGTTTATTCCGATTCTTTATTCGGAAACAAAATAAATGCAACACCTTGACTCTTCCTGTTTTTTTTTGTCTTTCATAATAGTAACCTTTACAACTTGTCCACATTTGGAAAATATCCTGTATATGTCATTGTTTGTCAAAGAAAAAGGCAAGTTGGATACATATACAGTGCTTTTACTTGATGTTGATCCACTACTCATTTCTTTTGCTTTTTTATTTTGCACAATGCACCAGAAAATCCTTAGAGTTTCCCTGCATCCTTGAAGATTCAATCCCACTTTATACTTCCTTAGCTCCCAATAGCAGTCATAACATCACCAGACCAGGGGTCTTAAAGACAAATAGCCACACAACTTCTTAAAGCCTCAGTTTTCCCCATTTAAAAGTGGGGAATAATAATATTTATATCTAATCTCAGGGTGGTTGTGAGTAAAACATTTTGAAACTTTAAAGTGCTAAGTAAGCCATTATTATGTAGTAATTATATTTATTGAGGTCTTAATTTTGGAATTGAGTACAAGGGGAGTTAAAGTTACCATTGTCTCACTTATCCAAACCTAAGTTCCATGAGGACTTTTCATCTTATCTGTCACGTAACATACCCACTCAGCACACGGTAGGTGTTTAACAAATGTATGTTCAGTTTCAGGATTATAACTCTGCCAGAAACTTTCTAAGTTTCTTTAGTTTTCAGGCTTTCCTTACCCAAGTCTCATATCCAATTGAATGTCTGCATTGATGGTTCACCTCAAAGCCTGGTTGTTTAGTTTAGCCTTTTATTTTTTCAGTCGGATAGTCTGGAGATGAAACTAAATCCAAGGCCAGAGATAGTATGAAGGTACCTGTTGGGTAATTCATGTTCAAGGGCGTGCCATTTAAACTGTCTGTACTTATTGCCACCATTTCTTCTCTCAGCTCTTTGCCATTTGGCTCCCAACCTTGTTACTTAATTGAACTTTCTAGTTCTCCTGATCTCTTAGTTGCCAAATCTGATGGCCTTTTCTTAACCATCATCCTTCTTGACCTGTCAATAGCATTTGACCCCACTGACCAGCTTCTCCTCCTGGATGCTCTCTCTTCTCTGGGTGTTCATGATGCTTCTCTGTTTTGGTGGTCCTCCTTTTGGACTACTTTTCAGGCTCCTTGGTTAGATCTTCATGGATATGTCCCTTCACTGTGGATGATAATACCCCTAGGTTCTCTCTTGGACTCTCTACTCTCTTAATAACCTCAGGAACTCCTGTGGCTTGAATTATCATCTTTGTGCAGACATTTTGGAAGGAATGTCTTATAGGTAGCAGCTCAAGCTCAACATGTTTTCATCTCATTTTCTTTCTCCCCAAACTTACTTCTGTCTTATTTTTCTAGACAGGACCACCATCCTTCTAGTCCTTACCTGGGGTTCACAACTCTTTACTCTGCTTCTCACATGTCCAGTCATTGTAGAGCATTGTCTGTTACATCCCTACATCTCTTGAATGTGTCCATGCCTCTCTGCTCACATAGCCACGACCCTAACCCCCTGCCTGCACTATTGCAATATCTTGGACTCCCAGCTTCAAGTCCCTTCCCCTCTCCAAACCATCCTTTACTAAACTTCTAAAATGATATTCATAAGTGCTTTAGTTAGGCACAGGCCTGACCATGTGATTTCCATGAATAGTAGCTCCCAGTTACCTATAGAATCAAATAGACTCCTCACATTTAAAGTCCTACCTTTTCTAGCCTTATTCTGTATTCCTCCTATATGATATTTCATTTCCCATTTTTATGCCTTTTCTCAGGTTGTCCTAAAGACTAGTTTCCTTCAAAGCACAACTCAGATGCCCCCCTATTTCCTTGTTCCCTTAGCTTCTGGTGCCTTTTCCCTTAAACTAGCTCAGATTTATTTTACCTATTCTTATTTGTTATACATATTGTGTAGATTGTCTCATCTATGGAATGTAAACTCCTTGAAGGTGGAGACTGTTCCATTTTTATATTTAAATTACCCCTCCCCCCCAAGCTCGAACAGTGTTTTATTGATTGGATGCCCTTTTACTGTGAATTCTGGGATGTGCTTGCAGAACAACCTCAGTATGAAAGGAGAATGTGATTAGTGTGGTTTATCCCAGTTCTTGGAAAGGCTAGACTTTTAGGTCTGAATGACCCTGCCTGAGAAAGTTTGCTAGCAGGAAAACTTCAGCATCAACATGTTTACAACCTCCCATGAAATGTTCTCCTTGGGGTTATTGGGAGATCTCTGGTTGTTTAACTATCCCTTATGGTGGCTACAGATTACAGAAGATGGAGTCCATAGGGGCTTCTAAATAGGAGAGCTTGGTGGGAATGAGTTTAGAGCCATTGACTTTACATTTCTTTCAGATGCTGATAGTAGACGTCTCTGCTACGGATTGTGGAAGGACAGCTAGAAAGGATCAGCCATGGTGCTTGTCTTGGTTTCTTTGTCAAATGATGAGTGATGCTTGATTCCATTCTTGATGATAACACTTTCTTCTGTGTTCCTGGTAAACTGTTCTACCAGCTTGTGTCTTTTTTTGAGATGTTTGTTTTTTCCAGGGTTCAAACTGGTAGCACTGTGTGATGAGTTGATGTGCCCAAGTGCTTCTGGAGAGCTAAGACAGTTCTTTAAGATATTCAGAGACAGATTTTCTGGTATTTGTATCACTTGAAGTGTCATTACCAAGCCTGTATGCATCTGTTGTGGAACTGGGGTGTTACGTCAAGGTTGCCCCAAAAGCTTAGAAGCCACTTGAGAGCAGGAGCTGTTTCATTTTGGTGTTTGTATCTCATGTGCCTGGCATAGTAATACTTATGCATTAGCAATTTTTAACACACACTTGTGGATTGAATTGACTCAGGGTTTTCTCTCTCCCTTTTTGGAGACTGAGTGTTTTGACTTGAAGGAAGGAATGTTTATGATTTCAATGTTCTTTGACTTTTGCTCTTTAAAGAAAAGATTGGGCAACGTCTGTTTTTAGAAAATTTATCTTCTCATTGGAAGTCAGATTTTGTCATGGACTAATACTTTGTTTTCTTAGTGGTCTCTGCCTAGTGCTGAGGTTCTAGAGAATTGGGTTATAAAATCCAAGTAGCAAAGCAGAGGAGGGTTTGAGATTCATTCATTCAGCCATCTCTTGTCTATGTACTATTCTGTACTAGGGGTAATGGAGAATGCTGAAGACATGATTTCCACCTTTAATAAATGTATACTGCTGCTGGGGAGACAAAATAAGAATATGAAATAACTACATATAAGCAAATGTGTGGTAGCACCGTATAGGCCATACTTACAGATTTGGATGGATTTATAATCTCATCAGCGTGGGCAATTTCTCCTCCAGTGCAGGCAGCAAACGAATGGTACCTTTAAGTCCTGTCTGTAAAGTTTCCTTAGAGGGTCAACTGTGTACGAATATGCTGGAGCAATGAAAGGACAGGCCTGATGTTAAATACAGCTTCATTGGAGAAATGCTTTAAACCAAGCCTTGATAGAGATGGAGATTTTTAAATAGAAGGAACAGCTGGGGAAGGCCATGAGTGTAGCACTGAAATAAGTAGAGGGTGATTAGGAGATGGTTAGGACACTTAAATGACTAGAGCAGAGTCATGACTGGGGGAGTGGAAGATAATTTGGCGCTAATTGCTAATAGGCTTTGATGCTGAGGAGCTTTGAGTCATGTTGAGCCTTCCCTTGAGCCTTGTTGGTTGGTTATATTATTCAGAAGCAGTGGCATGGACCTACATATGTATTTACTTATGTTGTGTCTTTAGTTGAGGTAAGGGCAAGGGTGAGATGGAACATTTCAGTTTACACCAGGGAGGTTTTAACTTTTTTTGTGTTATGGCCGCCTTTGATACTCTGGTGATAGCTTTAGGCCCTTTCTCAGAATGTTTTTAATTGCATAAAATGAAATAAATACAGGGTGTACCAAAAGACTCAGGGGAATTTTTAAGCTTTACTAGCTTAAGAAGTATAAAGGCTATAAACTGACACAAAACATTTGAAGAGTTGGTTATTTAAAATTTTTAGATATTGGTGGTGTCTCATTAACATTCAGCATAACCAACTGTCTTGTGCTACAGGTCACAGTAGCTGATTTTTTTAACTTTGTAAAAGCTTTCATCAGCTGCTTCTTAATGACTAAAAGGATTGTATTTGTAGTCTTGTTCTTAAAGTCATTCAGAAAATGAGGTTTTGATGCATTCATGACAATTTTGATGTGACCCTTCAAATAGGAGTTTAATGGAAATAGATCTGGGATCAGGGTGGTGAAGCAAGAGGACCCTCCTGTAGTGATGGTCTGAGGGAGTACCACACATACAATATGTAATGAGAAGGTGGCCCATCTTGTTAAAATTATAATAAAACATTTATTATTCAGAATTCAAAAGACTCAGTGCACAAGAAATTTAAACAAACTTTGAAGTGACATTTTTTGTAAACTATATCCTTTATATTTTTTAAGTTATTAAAGCTTAAAACTGCACTAACACTTGTCAGACACCTTGTAGGATCACAAAAGAAATAAATTGTATTGAAATACAGATATTAAAATAATTTTTAAAAAGCTATTCATAGATCCCAGGATAAGAACCTTGGTTTACTTGAATGTGAGAATCTTTGTTTTTTATCATCCTAGAAATTCCTGACATGATTATAATCTAAGCAAAAAATCATCAGCTGCATTCTTGAATTTCTTGTGGTACCTGGTAGACATTAAGTGATTTGCCTGTGTTTACATAACTAGTGAATTTGAGAGTCAGAATTTGAACCCAGTTTGAAGCCTCACATTTTTGTCTCTATTACTTGGTGACTGTATTTGTTTATTCTTTGAAAGCATGATTGTCTTGATAAGTCAAGACAAAGCTCATGTTAAGTTCCTTGCATGTTTACAACTGGGGTTTTTGTCTCTCTTATTGAAATCTCTGCCTTAAATGACAGAAATCCTTTGAGATCAGATCACTTGCTTTGTCCATGGAGAGAACAATAGTATTTTCCCTTCAGGCCATTGACCTTCTGTTGTCACTGAGGATGATGATGATAATCGGGCAGCGTTGACAGTAAGAGAATTTAAGGGAGCCAGTCTTTGTTGGACTCTTTTGTAAGAAGGAAAGATTCACTCTACTCATTCTAGTGAGTGCTTAGTCCCATCTTCTCAGAGAGCCAAGAGAAGGCATCCCTAACAAGTGAAGGATCCACACAGTGTAAATTGAAGGGAACGTTTCTCATGGTTCTTGGGACATCAGTGCATATATAACTGATAATAGCAGATAGTGGATGGCAAAAAATGGTACATGGAAACTTCTCACTGGTGGAGCAGAAACTTTGAGCTCCCAGTATATGGAGACATCCAAGTTTTAGCGCACATGATCATAAAATTTAGAGCTAGGAGGGACCTTAGAAATAATCTGTTTGCACAGAAACTCATAATCATAGGTGAACTCTGAGGTCATCTAGTTCAACTCAGTCCCTTCCATCTGACAGTCCTGACAGGTAGTCATTCATTCTCTACCTGTGGTAGAGTTCAGCTCCTCCTGAGGCAGCTCATTACACTTTTGGACAGGTATAATTATTAGGAAGTTTTAACTTACATGAAGCCAGAAATCTTTGTCATTGCAGCTTCCACCTAACTACTCCAAGTTCCACCTTCTGGCAGCAAATAAAACAAGTGTCACTCCTCTCCATATGCCAGCCCTTCATCAACTACTTACCCTTTCTCCCCCAAGCCCAAGTCTTCTCTTGTTATCTTTATGAATGCTACTGATGTTTTATTTTTCTCTCTCCCCTTGAATTTGTGGTAAAGAGAAAGAAGATGGGGAGGAGGTTGACCTAGTGGACTTCTATATTGCCAATCCTAACCACATATTCTAGTTAGAAAAGTCAAATCTGTTAATCTGAAGTTTTGTAAACTTCCCATCCAAAAAAAAAAAAAAGCAGCCCATGGTCTCCTTGTGGTCACTTCACACTTGTTTCATCATTCCTCTTAGTTGGGCTTGAATGCTTAGACAGTAATAAAATAAATGGAATATCCACAACCAGGCATAATGTAGTTTCTAGACAGCGTTTAACAACCTCATTTTACAGTTGAGGAAACTGAGACTCAGAGAGGATTAGTGACTTGCTTGCCAGAGGTTACCAGGGAGCAAGAAGAACCAGGATTTTAAGCCAGGTCTCCTGACTACCAATCCAATGCTCTTTCCTTTCCCACACAGTGCTTGGCATAGTGATAAGCACTTGATAACTGCTTGTTGCCTGCCCTGTGCAGCCAGTCTTAGAAGACTTAGGCATTTGCCAAAGAAAGATGGCTGGAAACAACCTGACATTTTAATCACAGAATGTTGCAGGTGTCTTGTACAACACACTGTGGAAAAAGCAGCTCAATAGAGGTGGTCCAAGGTGTGCCCTTCAGTTGTCTGTGTCTGCTCTGTGCTTCACAGGGGCATAGAGTAATCTCTGTGAGGTCTTTGGGTAAAAGCAGTCTTTGCAGCAGATAGCTTTTGAAGGTTTCCCAAGCAGGGCTGTTGGTCATCCCAGTGAGTCACGCTCTTTTTTTGTGGGGGAGAGTAAGTGGGGAGGTGTTGTTGTCAACGTCTCAGAATACCTTTAGGATTCTGCCCTGTCTGTCGTCTGTCTAGTTGTTTTTGATGATAACATTGTTTTAATGTCACTGGGATCTCTGAATGCATCAGTTCTCACCAAGTGAACTGTTCTTAGAAGATTTAAAAAGAAAAGAACTGTTCAACAGAACTCATCAGCACATAAACTCTGTCTGACAGTGTGCACAGCATCCACATCCATAGCTGTCCACCTCTACAGAGAAGAACAGGAGGTGATCTTCTCAATTTTCTCCAGAAACCATGCTTTTAAAAAGGTTTTATTGATTATTTTTCTTTTAGAAAATATTTTTTCTTGATATTTTTTCTTTTTATATCATTGTCATTTCCCAGTGACTGACTCATGTCCCCCCCTCCAACCCCACATTCGAGAAGGCCAATATTTGATATCGCTTTATATGTGGAACCATACAATATTTCTTTGGAGGTGAACAGTATTTTCCTTCCTAAGTTCTTTATGCTTGATTTGAATGTTTGTAATACTAAGAATAGCTTAGGTATTTTCTCCAAACAATATTGCTGTTTGTATACAACATTCTTTTGTTTTTGCTCATTTCAATCTGCGTTATTTTCTTGCAAGTCTTTCCATAGTTTTCTAAAATGAGCTGTCATTTCTTACAGCACAGTAATATTCTATCACAGTCATATACCACAGCTTATTCAGCCCTTCACCAATTGATAGGCATCCCCTCAAATTCCAATTCTTTTGCCACCACAAAAAGAGCTGCTATAAATATTTTAGAACATATAGATTATTTTCTTTTTGCCCTGGTCAGCTGGGGAAATAGACATAATAGTGGTATTACTGGGTTAAATGGTATATATACACAGTTCTATAACTCTTTGGGCGTAATTCCTTATTGCTCTCTAAAATGGTTAGATCAGTTCACAGTTCCACCAACAAACAGTGTATTAGTGTCTTAATTTTCCCATATCCCCTCCAACATTTGTCCTTCCTCTTTCTATCATTTTAGCCAATCTGGTAGGTGTGAGATGGTATCTCAGAATTGTTTTAATTTACAAATAGATCCAGTACATAGAGGTTCACTGACTTGTCCAGAGTAACACAGAGTTTGAAGTTATAGGGAATACAGTTCATATTAGACTGAACCTTGCCTTTTAGATTTTGCTGTTTCTGTCTGGTCATAGGACAAGTTAGTTCATGGAGGCCAGCTTTGCACTTAAGAGAATAGTCAGTGATACTGGAGATAGATAATAGTTGCTTTGATTTCATAAGTATGGAAAACTTCCTCTGTTGATAGATTACAGTAATTTCTGTCTTGTAATGTTATATAATGCTTATCTGCATTCTCTTATAAATCCTTCATAAAGTGTTCAGTGGATGTCATAAAAGACCTTCCCTGGTCTGTTAATTTTCATTCTTTTTATGTATGTATTACTGACCTACTTTCTTTTCTCATCATGCATATATTATCTTTTGCCTTACTTCTCCTACTTGTATTATTCTTGAAAATTCTCTGGGAATCACATGCAATTTCTTTGTTTATTTTTAAAAAATACTCATTTTTTATTTTGAGTTCCAAATTTTCTCCCTTGCAGTCTTTGCCCCACCCATTTAAAAGGCAAGCAATATGATATCCATATAACATGTGAAGATCATGCAAAACATTTTCATATTAGCCATTTTGCAAAAAAGAAAAAGAAAGGGAATCTCATTCAATTTCAATAAATATTTAAGAAATAAAAATTTGAACTGGATCTGAGTGTTAAAGGAAAGGAGAGGACATTGAAGGACATTGACCTATTGTCAGTGCTGTGAACTTTGTTGATGCCATTTTCTGTATTTCAGGTTTTTCCTGGCAAGTTATGCTGGATTGGCAAGATCTCCCAGTCCTAGGTCATACCAGAAGAGGTGGCTTATGTGTCATGTGGTTGTAGGATACAAACAGAAGTGGCTTGAGTGATTTCATCTTACCCTTGAGACAGAAGTTTAATCTCGTCCTCTTGTCCAAGACTTTGACCTTCCCAGATGTTTGAAATAGGAGTGTAATATTGGGGAATTTTTAATTTCTTGGAGAAAGTCTAGGTGTGTTTTAGGTATTTTTGGTGTCCTATAAGTGTGGAACTAATAAACAGGTGACAGGTGTTTGGGTGTGGCCCAAAACTGTGAGCAGCATAGTAATGGGGGGGGGGATATGGAAGCAGGACTGGATGAAGTTCAGGGTGAGTGTGCCAGTTTTCCCACCCACATGGGAGTTGTTGAGAAAGGACTAGGTGAACAGGATCCCTAAACCCATGGACATTGTTGGAGGAAGCAGTTGTGGTGAGGGCGGTGACATTGTATTAGGTAGGGTAGTATAAACTGGTTGCCTTTCAGGTGAAGGAAGCACTGGATGAATTGGTGTACTCTGTCATTGGAGAGGATGTAGGGCTTCGAGGTGACAAAGATTAGAGGTAGAGGTGGGCTCTGGGCTTGTGAGGCAGTTACCCATTGCTGGCAAGGAGATTGTTTTAATGGGAACTTGTCCCTGTTTTCTGTACTTTTAGCTTCTCCTAGTGCTTACCCTAAGGACTTTGCCAGAGTTATTGTAGAACTGCCAGTAAGAATACTGGAAACAGCTCAGGTTTGGAGATCCAAGAGTCTTCTGCCACCTGAGCTTCAGCTTTTTGGTTTTACAGCAGTGGGGAAATACCTTTGTAAGAAACTGGACCATCCAGTTGGAAGTTGTAGCAACTTTTCCTGGAACAGATTCAGTTACCATAAATAAAAAGAAAAACAGATCTAATGAGGCACGGGTTTATTTCATGTGTGACATTCTTGATTGGATTTTGTTAGGGAAATAACTAGATACCGTCATGAACTGTCAGCAAAAGCCACATTTTGTCTGTAGATAGCTTGTTTTGGTTGTATGCTTTGGCCGGGTGTCTAGTTTGAGGAATAGCCTGGTTCACAAAGTCCAGTTTTGCAAGGGAGATTTAGGCATTGAGAACAGTCATTGTGGAACTAGCACATTGTCCTTAGCCTCTGGTTCTAACAGGTGGTTGGAGCTCACTCTGGATCACTTGTAAGTAGGTGTATTGCATGGTGTGAGCACCGTTAACCTGTAACGTCCACCTAGTCCCATTGGGTGGGGCCCAATAGGGGGGATGCTTTTTTTTTGGGTGGAGAGTTTTCTGCAGCCAGCTGATATTTGACTTTCACATCAGCTTTTGGAAGAGGACAGGCCGATATCTTAGATCAGTGTGGGACATAGGGCCATTGACAGTTGTTTGTGCCAAGTTTTGGCCTGGGTCAAGTTGCATGAGACTGCACCAGAAACTGAACACTATTTTTGCATCAAGAGTGAGAGTCGCAGGGTTATACAAGTGCTCTTCTTACCTTCCTACTTCTCTTAAGGACAAAGCTATATGAATGAAAGTCATGTTATTGATGAAAGTAATTCTGCTTGGTAAAACTACATATTGAATGATGAGCAGAAATAGGTTTTCATCTTCCAGTTAATCTTTAGCTACTTGATATGTTTAAAAATGGTGTATTTTATTCTCAAAAAGACAACAGAAGTTATGACAAGCATCACCATTAATATCTTTCTACCTTATCATCGTGGTTGCAACTAAAACTAAAGGGATTTAGGAGACTGTCACTTTCCCCCAGAGAATTGAAGGCAGCAATATGTATAGAGAAAAGAAAACGGGATTTCATTTCAGAGAATCTGGTTTCCAATTCCATCTCTGTTCTTTGTTAGTTATGTGACCTTGGGCAGTCCACTTCTCCTCTGGGATTTATTGTACTCATTTTAAAAAAGAGAGAATTGGACCAGATGGATCTCTAAAGTCTCTTTTAGCCTGAAGTCTTATGATCCCATGATTCCAGTACGGTTGACTAAGAAGATGACAGCTTCTCAGCTCAGGCAAGGATTGGAATGTCTTCTGACTTCACGTAAACTCTTTAGAGAATTTACAATAAACTATAAAAACAACTCTGGCGACCCTCATTTCTAAGGGTCTTGTGGATGATCCCGTTTTCAGGATAAAATGTAGGAATTGTGCCTTAATCAGTATTAACTGATTGAGGCATGTAGTGGTTCCCATCTTTGTATATCCTAGCTTACACTTTCCGCTTTGCCATGCAACTCCTTTCTAGAAGACTTGCCAGCCTTTCGTTACTCTGATATTAGCCTATAGGATGTTTTATTTAGCTAAGACATACAACTTACACAAGAAGATTTTTTTTGTCATTTTTTAAAAAAAGCAACTTTAAAAATGAAAAAAACAGTATACTTATATTAATATGGTCTTCATTTCAGATATATTAGGGTTCAGTGATTAATATCTTTGAATTAATATCATGGAATAGAGGTAATTTTTAATTATACTATGTTATAAGGTTATATCTTCATGTGACTTTTTGAGAAAAGTTCCAAAAGTAATTAAAACAGACCATTCACTATTTCAACTCATTTTCTCACCAACATTCTGGATATTTAATTTTCCTACCAGTCCTAAATAGAGATTATAAAAGAGTTGGTTATACTTGAGTAGTTATCCTTCATCTTCCTTCTGTCACATAGTCTAATGAGTCCATTTGTTGATGAGTTTTGCAACAAGACTTTCAGCAAAATGTTGAGGATCTTTCATGAGTGGGGCACATGAAATTCTACCATAAACTGATGGAAATCACATGGCTCACCCCAGCTGGACACATGGTAGTGGTTCCTCCTTTTCTTTCCTGGCTCTTCTTGTTAGTCACCTTACCACTCCTTCACACTTTACTGCTCTGGAACTATGTTTTGTTTTGTTTTGTTTTTGTCTGCTCCTGCAAGGCATACAATTTTTTGTCCCTACAGTAATTACTACTATTTCTTGCATATATAGTAAGCACTTGGCAAATTTTTTAAAATTGTTTTTTGATACTGGTTGTTTCATTGTATTGCAAAGTTATATTATAAATATCATTTGTTGAATTGGGGCTGACTTATTTATTTAAACAGTAGTTTTTAACTTTCTTTTTCATCCTTGACCTTTCTGGCAGTCTGGTGGAACCCATGGACTCTTTCTTGGAATGTTTTCAAATGTACAAAATAAAATACATGAAATTACAAGGGAAACCAATTATATTAAAGTACAATTATCTGAAAAAAAATATATATATATGTATAGGTTAAGAATTCCTAAAAAATTAAAATGACCCAAATAGATGCTACTAACTCCATAAGGTAACAAGAAATAGTAAAACAAAGTCAAAAACTTAAAAAAAGAGAAGAAAATATGAGGTATCTCATATTAAAAACAACTGACTTTGTTGAATAATGTAAAAGTCAAAAGAATCCTGAAAGGAACTTCAAAATGAAAATTCCAAGGGATCTTAAAGCCAAAGTCTAGACCTCTCATGTCAAAGAAAGAATATACTGCAAGCAGCCAAGAAAAAAGAATCCCAGTACTGATAGATGCTGCAGTAAGGATCATAGAAGAGTTAGCATCTACCCATTACACAGGATTGGAGAGCTTGGAATATGGTATTCCAGAATGCAAAGGCTAGGTTTGTAACCAGCAAAACTAAGTATAGCCCTGCTGAAGGAAAAATAGACGATTTCTAAGCATTCCTGATGAGAAGTAGAAAATTCCACCTGCAATTATAGGAGTTAAGCTTAAAAAGGTGTACATTATCCTAGGGTCTAAATAAGGTTAAATTGTTTGCATTCTTATGTGGGGAAATGATATGTATAGTCACTCAGAACTCTCATTGTTCTCAAGGGTCGAAGAAGGAGTCTAATTAGATAAGGCCTGGGCGTGGTTCTTACTAAGTCTTGATGATCTTAAAGATAATTCTAGAAGAATGGAAAGAGAATGGAAGAGGAATATAAAGGAGAGGTGGGGAAGGGAGAGGAAGAATGAGGAAAATTATCTCATAAATGGAATGGTCAACAGAAGTCTGTACAACAAGGAGAAGGAATTAGGAATGAGAAGACAACACTTGAATTTTACTCATTTGAACTGGTCATAGCAGGGGGAAAATACACATTCACACACAAAGTTGGGTACAGAAATAGATTTCACCCAGTAGGAAATTGGGAGGGGAAAGGGGAAGAGATAAACAGGAGAGTAGATTATGGGAAGAATTAGTAAGAAGCAAAATAAACTCTTAAATGCTCATGAAAACAAAGAGAAGAAAAAATAGGACAATAGAATAGAAGGAAATATACAGTTAATAAACATAGCTGTGAATGTGAATGGAATCAAATAGAAGCTATCAGAATGTATTAGAAACCAGAACCCAATAATGTCGTTTACAAGAAACAAGAAACAAAAAATCCTTGAAACAGAAGGATACATACCGTTAAAATAAGGGGCTGAAACATTCTATTTTGTTTTGGCTGAAGTAAAAAACTCAGGGGTGGCAGTCATGTCCTCAGACAAAAGTAAAAGCAAAAATAGACTTAATTAAAGAGATGAATAGAAAAACTGCATTTTGCTGAAAGGTACCACAAACAATGGGGCAGCTAGATGGTACAATAGATAAGAAAGAGTTTCAGACCTGACATCAGGAAGACCCATCCTCCTGAATTCAAAACTGGCTTTTCACATTAGCTGCATGATGCTAGACAAATCACTTAACATTGTTTGCCTTAGCTTCCTCATTGGTAAAATGAGCTGGAGTAGGAAATGGCAAACCATTGCAGTATCTCCTTTGCCAAGAAAGTCCTAGGTGGAGTTACCAAGAGTCCAATATGATTGAAACGACTGAACAGCAACACAGTAGACAATGAATTAATAGCAGTACAATACATATATATATATATTTTAGAAAAGATAACTATGACAGACTTCTGGAGAGTATTGAATGAAAATAGGAATATGTGTGGCACGTTCACCAGAATTGATCATGTATTAAGGCATAAAAGGACAGGTACGTTACCCAGTGGAGGCCTCAAGTCAAGAAGACTAATCTTCCTGAGTTCAGATCTGACCTCAGATGCTTAACTAACTGTGTGATAACCCTGGGCAAGTCACTTATCCCTGCTGGTTAACCTTGTTTTCCTCATCTGTAAAATGAGGAACTGGCAAACCACTCCAGTATCTTTTGCCAAGAAAACCCCAAAATGGGGTCATGTGACTAAATCAAGGCAACAACAAAGCATAAAGAATCACAAATAAAAACAAATATTAAACGCATCTTTAACTGACTACAATGCAATAAAAAATAAATTCCATGAAGAGCCTTTGAAGCAAAACTTAATAGTTACTTGCAAACTGGAGTGGGTGGGTCAGAGAACAAATTAGAAGCAGTCAACAGTTTCATTAAAGATAATGACAAGGAGACAACATGCCACAATTTTGACAATTCAGGCAAATTAACAATTAGGGGAAATTTTATCTTTAAGTGCTTTTGGTTGGTTGGCAAGTGTATGTTATAGGGTGGTCTTAAAAGAATTCATAGACTCAAACCGTCTCCAAACCAAGCAAAGGCATTTATTGATGATTATACTGTCAGCAAGCAGGCTATGTCTCCTTAGTGGAACTACCTGGTAAGTAGAAAATCAAGATAAGGATTTTTATAGAGCAAAAGATAAAATTACGTAACAGAATATATGAATGCATTATAGAATATATGAATATTAAAATAGAGGAGACGTTTACTAATATGAGGAAGGGTCTTCACTTTGGTGGAATTATGCATGTGGCTGGCTACCCATAATTCATATAGAAAAGCCCGCTTGAGGGAGTATTAATGTATGATAATGATGTTATAACAAATCTGTCTATATCATAAGTTCATCTAAAGGATACTTAGGAAACGCGCCTTTTGTGGTTTTAGTGGTCAAGCATCCTGCTTGGCATCCTCTTGGTGCTGCTTTCTGATTGGCTGGTTGTTGTCCTGTCTGAGACTAGATGGATGATGTGGTTGAGAACATGGGCCCATACCTACTGTTCTAGTGAGGCAGTGAGGCATATGAGGAAGTTGGGATATTGGGTCTGGGGGCAGTGGCTAGGTTTCCATCACTTTCTTCAATAAAAAGAAAGTGCAGATTGATCAGTTAGGCATACAACTAAAAAAACTTAGAAAACCAACAGATTTAAAATTCCTAATTAGTCACTAAAAAGAGATTAACAAAATTGAAAGAAAATACTCATTGAATTAATAAACGAGATCAGCAGTTCTTTTATTAATTAAAAAAACAATAAAACATAAGCCATTGGCTAACTTGATTTTCAAAAGGGGACACCAAGTTATCAGTATGAAAAATTAAAAAATAAATTTATAACCAATGAAGAAGAAATAAAAGCAGTTGTTTCTCCCAACGATATGCCAATAAAACTAACCAAATGGAATAGAAAAATCTTTGCAAAAATAAAATTACCCAGATTGACAGAACAGGAAGTAGTGCACTTAAATAATTCATTCTTAGAAAAAGAAACTAAACAAGCCATAAATGAACACCTAAATAGATTACGAGAAGGGGGAAGATTTTACATCAGGTTGCCTCTGTTTTCTAAGTTAATGAGAGGCAAGGCACTTGGCTGAAAAAAAAGGGGGAAAAGCATTAAGGAGAAAAGAGAAAGGTTTGGAATAGCATTTGTGGAATGTGAGTTAGGGAATCATGGAAGTATTAAAGGAATGGCTTGTTGCAGTAAGTTTGCCATTTCAGTTACATAGCATGAATTTCTAATGTACCAAGAGAAACTAGTGTCATAAAAAACTCAGAGAGGAGGAGTGTGGTCATCAACAGGGTGAAATGTTTCGGATTTCATCATTTAGGATTAGCGATTAAGTAGTCATTGACAACTTTGGAGAAAACAATTTCAGTTGAGTGGTATGCTCAGTAGCTATATTATAGACGGTTTAGAAAAAGATTTGAGGATAGGAAATGGAAGCATTGATTGTTTCATGGAGTTTAGCTGAGAAGGGGAGAAGAGACACAGGATGATACTTCCACGGAAGGGTAAAATCAGGTGAGGATTTTTTAAAGATTGGGTGGTGGCCATATGGACTTGTTTTTAGATAGCAAGGAAGAAACCAGTACATTGGAAAAAAATTGATCATAATGAGGGAGAAAGAGAGTATGAGGTTGAGCAGTATATTAGAGACAGTGGGAAGGAATGGAATCAAAGATGAATGTAGAAGGTATTGGCCTTGGGAAAGGAAAATGAGCATCTCGTTATTAGAATCTGGAGGGAAGGAGGAGATAGTATAGTGGGGGGTGACATCAGAGGTGTAGGAGATGAGAAGAGGGCACCCTAGATGAATGACCTCAGATGATGAGAGAAGCCTGGCATGAGGGTGGGACCAAAGGGTTATTAAGCATGCCAGCCATTTGCCTGGCGCTGTGCTAAGCACTTTATAAATATTATCCCATTTCTTCCATAATTCCCATGAGAGGCTTGAGGACAGATGCAAATATTTGGAACAGCCACTGAAATGTGTAGCATAGAGAATTATTGCTTAGCGAGGAGTAAAAGTATTGTCTTTCTGAAGTAAAGGCCCATTTGAATTTGGATAATATAAATTTGTAGTGAACTCAGTGAACATGGTTTCTTGACTTCACCATCTCTGTTCAGTAGCAGGAGAACAGGAGCAGAGGAGACAGGTGGTGAGAGTAATTTAGGTACGGGATTTAGCAAGGCATGATTGGTGATAGAATGAGGGGCAAAGAATTCAAGAGCAGAGGCTTTTTATAGAGTT
>CM053769.1:138127456-138143486 GCA_028658325.1 Potorous gilbertii | reverse complement strand
AAGGAAAACTGTCCTGATATTCGAGAACCAGAGGGCAAAATAAATATTGAAAGAATCCACAGATCACCTCCTGAAAGAGATCCAAAAAGAGAAACTCCTAGGAACATTGTGGCCAAATTCCAGAGTTCCCAGGTCAAGGAGAAAATATTGCAAGCAGCTAGAAAGAAACAATGCAAGTATTGTGGGAATACAATCAGGACAAGATCTAGCAGCTTCTACATTAAGGGATTGAAGGGCTTGGAATAGGATATTCCAGAAGTCAAAGGAACTAGGACTAAAACCAAGAATCACTTACCCAAGCAAAACTGAGTATAATACTTCAGGGGAAAATACGGTCTTTCAATGAAATAGAGGACTTGTAAGCTTTCTTGTTGAAAAGACCAGAGCTGAGAAGAAAATTTGACCTTCAAACACAAGAATCAAGAGAAGCATGAAGGTAAACAGCAAAGAGAAATCATAAGGAACTTACTAAAATTTAACTGTTTACATTCCTATATGGAAAGACAATATTTGTAACTCTTGAAACTTTTTTCAGTATCTGGGTAGTTGGTGGGATTACACACACACACACACACACACACAACACAGAGAGAGAGAGAGAGAGAGAGCGCATAGGGTGAATGAATAGGATAGGATCATATCTTTAAAAAAATGAAATTAAGCAATGAGAGAGAAATATATTGGGAGGAGAAAGGGAGAAATGGAATGGGGCAAATTACCTCTCATAAAAGAGGCAAGTAAAAGACTTTTCAGTGGAGGGAAAAAGAGGGGAGGTGAGAGCAAAAACATGAAGCTTACTCTCATCACATTCGACTAAAGGAAGGAATAAAATGCACACTCATTTTGTTATGAAAACCTATCATACAATACAGGAAAGTGGGGGAGAAGGGGATAAGTAGGGTGGGGGGAGATGATGAAGGGAGGGCAGTAGGAGGAGGGAGCAATTTGAAGTCAACACTCTTGGGGAGGGTTAGGATCAAAAGAGAGAATAGCAACAATGGGGGGCAGGATAGGATGGAGGGAAATATTGTTAGTCTTACACAACATGACTATTATGGAAGTCATTTGCAAAACTACACAGATATGGCCTATATGAATTGCCTGCCTTCCCAAAGGGGAAGGATGGGGAGAAGTTGGAACTCAAAGTTTTAGGAACAACTGTTGAGTATTGTTCTCGCAACTAGGAAAGAGAAATACAGGTAACAGGGTATAGAAAGTTATCTTGCCCTACAGGACAAAAGAAAAGATGGGGATAAGGGAAGGGAGGGAGGGATGTTAGAAGAGAGGGCAGATGGGTGATAGGGGCAATTAGAATGCTCGGCGTTTTGGGGCGGGGGGAGGGGAGAAATGGGGAGAAAATTTGGAACCCAAAATTTTGTGTAAATGAATGTTGAAAAATTAAATAAATAAATTAAAAAAAAAAAAGAAAATCCAGTAATTCTTAGATTCTCTCTGTGTTTGGTTTTCTAGGTGAGTTTTTCCCCTAATACAAATCTCATTTGTTCTTCCAATTTTTCTGTCTTTTGACTGCTCCAGTGTTTATTTCATTATATTTTTGACCTGTTTCATGTATTATTTTAAAAATAGATTTTTTGATATCTTTTATTTTTAAATTGTTCCTGCTTCTATCTTACCCTTTCCCCTTTCCAGAAAGCCATATCCTATAACAACAACCACAAAAATTCAAAATGGAAAAGGAAAAAAACCTAAAACCAACTAGCACCTTAAAAAAATAGATATGTTATCCAAACAGGGCATGCCCAGATCTGCCAGGTTTATGTATGTTACATACAATCCACTTCAGAAAAGGAACGGAGAGAAGCTCAAAGAAATCTTTTTGGGGAGGGTCATTGGCCATTAGGATGTTAAGCTTTTGGTTTTGATTGTTGGGTTTTTTTGATAGTTCTTTCCTGTTTCCATTATTGGAAATTGTGTATATTGTTTTCTTGCCTCTGCTTGTTTTTACTGTGCTGTCAGCTCATTAAAGCACTAACCATGCTTCTCATTATTCATCATATTTCATTTCTTAAAACACAGCTATATTCCACTATAGTCATATTTCAGAATTTGTCCCTCTGTTCCTCAATTAATGGATGTCTACTTTGTTTTCAGTTCTTATCAACCAAAGTGCTCCTATACATATTTTGGAGTATTATGGGACTTTACTTTCTGTCAGTGACCTCCTTAGAATGTAAGCTTAGCAATGGAATTTCTGGGTCATAGGGTAGGAGCATTTAGTCACTTTATTTGCATAATTTTTATTGCTTTCCAGAACAGATTCATTAATGTTCTTGTTTTTCCACAACCCTTGCAACACTGACTAGTCTTACCTTTTGTCCATCTGTTGAGGTGAGGCATAGCCTCAGGGCTGTTTTGATTTATATTTCCCTTATTATTAATTTGGTGCATTCTTTCTTTTGGTTGCTAGTAATTTGTAATTCTTTTGAGACTTGTTTTTTTATATGCTTTGATTACTTTTCTGTTGAAGAATGACTGTTTTGGTCTTAAGTATCCTCTTAGTTGTCTTTTAGGTAGCAGATAGTTATAGAAAGGCTATAGCAGTGTGAGCAGGGAAATCGAAAGGCATAAAAATAGGCAGAAGACAAAACTATACTTATTTGCTAATGATGTAGTTTTACTTAGAAAATCCTAGGGAATCAGCAAAGAAACTTATCTGAGACAACAGCAGAAATAAAGTAGCAGTTTACAAAGTTAACCCACAAAAATCAACATTTACATAAAATAACAACACAATTCTGTAGGAATTAATAGAAAAGAATTCCTATTCAGAATAACTACAAAATTCCTAAAATAATCTGGGAATCAGCCTACCAAAGTATATTCAATTATTGTACATATACAGTTACAGAAATGCTAAAGACAACTTCTGTAGCAGGAACAGAGTAGTCAGTGCTCATGGCTAGTCTGGGCCAGTATAATAAAAATAATAATGTTAATAACATTAAAGGACACCAACCTCCTCATCTCTTTTCCCCCTCGTTTAGATTTTAGTGTCCTCTGATAATAGTGTTGCTGCTTTTTCTCTCCTGCTCCCCAATTTTAGATACTCAGTCCTAGCTTGTTAACTTTAGTTAGGCCTCTCAAGTGCCCATTGTCTTCTGAGAAATCACTAACCATTCTTGTTATCCTACTTTCTTTTTCCTCTCATGTTTCTCAGCCCTACCAGTGATAATAGTATCAAAAATTCTCCAGTTTGGTGACCTAGTTTACCTCTTCTTCAGATACTTGTGTGGCATTTCCACTGATGTTCTGCTTAAGGATTAAACTACATCTTTGAAAGCTCTAGTCTTCTGTATATTTCTTCAGTTCTCCTTTACTTCTTTGCTTGATATCCTCTAGCCAAATGCACAGGAACATTGGAATGGAGAGGAATTGTGAGGCCATTTAGACCCACCTTTTATCCAGGACAGGAGGGGAACTCATCCTTGAACAACACCAAACTTTAAAAAGCACTTTCCTCTCAACAAGTCTTTGAGATTGATAGTACAAACATTTTTCTGCTAGTTTTACAGAAATGGAAGCTTGGGGAGAGGAATTGTCTCATATCTGCTCACCCAGCTAGTGAGTGTCAGAGCCAGAAATTGGATCTGGGTTTCTACACTCTACTTCCATCCTCCTTTTTCCTATGTCATTCTGTCTTTTTACAGTAGTCCACATTTTGTCTCAACAACTTACACGTCCTTCTTTTGTCTAGAATGTCCCACTACTTTCCAAGTTTTTGTTAAGCTTCCATCTTGTACAATTTTTGATCTAGCCTCTGGCGACTAAACATCAAAATCATTGACTGGTTTCCTTCCTTCATCTTTCTCCTGTCCCTTACCTACATTTTGGCAATTTCCAACCACCCTATGATCCCTGTGTCTCCTGTGTTTGAACAGGATTCAGAAGGAAGGAGAGCTGAAGCAGTAGCTTCTGTCAGAGGCAGTTACTGCTGTTCATGACAGCAGTCCTTTCAAGGGCTTGAAAGTCTTTCAAAGAATGAAAGTTACAGCAATCTACATGTCAGATCAAATCAAATTAGCTATCTAGGTACCGTTTTCAAACCAGACAAGGGCAACAAAAATCCCACATAAACAAAAACATGCAGAGCATCACTTTTGGTGGGAACAGAAAACTGGAAACAAAATGAGTGACCATTATTCAGTCAGTTATTGAGTATTTATTAAGCGCTTACTATCTGTCAAGTACTATGCTAGGTACCAGGTTAGTGGTGACTAGGTCTCGGGACAGAAGGCGGATCTGGTTTGATAGGTATTATTAGAATTAGAGCTCCAGAGCCAGAAGAGGCCTCCAAGATCATTTAGCAGTCTCTTCATTTTTCAAAGAAGGAAACTTGGGACAGAGAGCTT
This sequence comes from Potorous gilbertii, assembly GCA_028658325.1. Lineage (NCBI taxonomy): Eukaryota > Metazoa > Chordata > Mammalia > Diprotodontia > Potoroidae > Potorous > Potorous gilbertii. Next base: position 138,139,116 of record CM053769.1, on the reverse strand, counting down.
AAACAGTTTGTCCCACCTCCCATGGAAGTGATAGAGCTGGGATTCACTCTCAGGTCCTGGCTTCAGGTTCAAAGGTTAGGGCTGTTCCTATGGTACCATGGTATTAGTCATATTGGGACATGATGAGCTAGATCACTGAGAGTGTCAAGAGAAAAAGGAGGCCCCGAGAGAGCAAAAGGGAGAGACAATTGCTAATAACCATGATCATTGATAACCCATATTTATAGAACACTTTTAACACTTGCACAGTGCATTACATATATTGCTGCTTCTGACCACCACAGCCCTGTGAGTTAAGTACTGTTATTAGGAACCAAGTGCTTGGCCAAGGTCACCCTATTGGTTGGAGAGTATCTGAGGAGAGACTTGGATCCAGATGGGCTTGATTCTGAGCTCACTGTTTTATTAACTATGCCACATGGCTCATTAGTATCAAATGCTACAGAGAGGCCAGTGAATGAACATTGGGGTGAAAATGCATTTATTAAGTGCTAACTTCATGCTTTGATTGTACCTGGCTTCAGCAAGCTTACATTCCAATCAGGGAGTACAACTAAGTGTAGTCAAAGATGGGTTCTTTGGTTTTGGAAGTTAGAAAGATGTGCATAGAACCCTAAACAGAGAAAGCTGGATGGAAGGGTAAGTTCTTCAGGACATGGTATGTTTCTGGTACACAGAGATGAATAAGATGTGAGAAGAGGTCAGGGAGTAGACAAGGATGAGGATTGGGGAAAAATGAAAGAGCTTACTGCTAACTTTGGAGACAGGTCTTAGTGGAGTGATGAACTCAGAAGCCAGATTGCAAAGGGTTCAGAAAGGAGAGAGAAAAAAGGAAGACAACGAGAGGGGTGACACTATCAAGAGAGAGGTTTTTTTTGTAAGTATGGGACACTAGAGGCTGGAAGGAACCTGTAGATGGAGACTGCGGGGGAACTTCTGTAGGACAGAGATAACAAAGTGGGGGCCCATGTGCTGCTTGTGGCAGCCAAACTCTGGGAGCTGTCTGAACCAGATTAGAAGATAGTTGGGAAATGTTTAACAAAGTAAATAAAAAGTACACTACACCACATTTTTGGTTAATTTTTGGTTTTCTAAGTCAATATGCAGCCCACAGAGATCCATTGTTATTTGAATATATGACCTCACTGCTGCAGAAGACAAGGTGTAAAGGAGGTTGGGCTCAAGGGGGTGTCGTGGGGGGTTAGCATTGACCAGAAGGCCACCTCTGCATTGGAGACTAGAATTAAGGAGATAGGATGGGTTGTAAAATGTAGAGAAAGGAGTAAAGGTTGAATTCATTTGGAATGTAAAATATGAGGTGGGGTCCTTAAGTATGGGAGTCATGGGCGGAGAATAGTGTGGGAGCCTTGAAGAGAGAAGGGAGGGCTTGGAAAAGCAGATGTGAGCCAGGGGATAGGGGTGCAGTTAGGAAGAAGTAAAAAAAGAATTATCTGAAAAAATTAAGGCCTATGAATGAAAGAGACAGTTGAGTGGTGAGACATGATGAATATGAAGAATTCAGAAAAAAGGGAAGGTTTGTATAAATTTATGTGGAGCAAAATTATCAGAACAACATTTACAACAATGTAAATGAAAGAGTAATGAATAAGCATTTATTAAGCACCTACTATGTTCTAGGCACTTCGCTAAGTGCTTTACGATTATTATTTCATGTTATCCTGGGAGTGCTGGCATCCATACTGGACAGATGAGGAAACTGAGGTAGAGGTTGAGTGACTTGAGTAGGGTTACCCAGCTACTAAGTAACTGAGGCTGGATTTGAACTCAGGTCTTCCAGACTCCAGACCCAGTACTCCATCCACGATACCTAGTTGCCTCTAAAAAAAAATCATTCCAAGGAATTCTGAGTGATAGAAAAAACTATGAAGGTTCCATAAAGTAGTTTATGAAGCCTACCTTCCTCTTCACTGCAAGGGCCGGGCCTACTATGAGAGAAAATTGAGCATATTGTCACGTATGGCCACTGTTTTGGACGTCTTAGTTTTTTAGTTAATTGTCTTTCTCTGTCATAAGGGGATAGTTTGTTCTGGAGAGTTGAAATGACTGATATAAACTCAAAAGTTGTCAATAAAATGTATTTTTAAAAAGAAAGGGGTGGCCTTCTGGGAAAGGACAAGGGAATTGGTTGTGTTTTCATTGTGACTTCTTTCGGTAAGAGCCTGTGCTGGGAGAGGTGCAAGACTTGACAAAACATCAATTTTGCCTCCTTGCCTTTGCTGAGCTCAGAGTTGATGGGGGGAACAAGACACAGGCATGTGTTATGTCTGAGCCTTTTCTGCTCACATGGTCACCATCTTAGTTCATTCCCTCACCACCTCTTGCTTACAACAGCCTTTTAATATAACAGCAACAGTAATGATAGTACTTGCTCCCTGTACTGAGCACAGATGTGTGTGCCCACACACCCCACACTCCACAGCTCCACTCTGAACCCCTCCAGAAGGATTCTTCTGGTGAACTGTATATACAAAGAAGATCTCATTTGATCCTCACAACAACCCTGGGTGGGAGGTGCCCTTATGATGCCCATTTTACAGTCTGGGCAGAAGGAGGTTCAGTGACTTGCATAGAGTCACATAGCTAATAAATATCTGAGGTGGGATTTGAACTCCAGGCCCAGTGGCCTATCCACTGAGCCACCCAGCTGCTTTTATTTGATCTCCCTGTTTCTAACATGTTCCTTTTCTAATCCATCATCAACCCAATTGCCAATTCGCATTTGTAAAAAGTTCTCTGGATCCCACTCCTGACTTTCTGTATTTTCACAGAAGCCTTCTTGTTCGGGAAGTTCACTCTGCCTGAGCTTCTTCAACCTGGAAATAACTACACTCTTGACTTTCTCAAACTAGAAATATAGTCTACTTTCAGCCCGTTTCTCTAATTGGTTACTTCCTCCTAGAACTTCCATTTGAAAGAAGGTGCCCAGGCCAAGCATGTATGTCTTCATCCCCTTCTGTGCTGTACCGCTGGCTCTCTGGACTTTCTGCACCTTGGGATGAAAGGGAAATCTGCTGGTCTTCTCCCCATCCTCCCTTTTTGGCTTCCTTTTTTTGTGATGCCTTCTCCCATGAGAATATAAGCTCCTTGAGAGTAGGAACTTTTTCCTGGTATTCTGTTCCTATCCATTCCTTCAGTGCCAGATTCTAGTAAGTACTTAAATGCCTGATTTTGTGACCCCAAACCCAGTTTTCTTTCTGTTAAAGGGGGCAGCATTTGAGCCATATTGTAAAGGATAAAAGGAAGTTTAGTTACAGTGAGAAGGGGAAGCAGTGTGAACAGAGATCTAGCTTGGGGCAAGTGCCAGGAGGGTTCCAGGGCTGGTTGTGAAGGAAGCCAGGATACTACATTAGAAAGAACCTTGAATGCCAGGTAAGGTGTTGGAGTTTTTGTCAGTGGAAAGCCACTGGAAGGCCTTTGAGTGATCTGACAGCTCTTTTAAGAAGTATTATTTCTGGCAGGCTGTATGTTTAAGCAACAAATTTTCTGCCCCAGGAGAGTGGGTATTACATGCATGAAAGAAGTCCCTAATAGTGTTTATTTTATTTTATTTTCTTGACTTAATCAACCCTCCCCAAAAGAACGTTCCAAAATGACTGGATCAGGTTACCTCTTGGGTAACTCTCATCTCTTATCATCTCACCCCTACCATCTCTTAAAAGAGATAGCTCTTTATGCATTTCTAGAAAGAGGACATTAGAAGAGACAAGAAAAGAACCTAGCCTCCTCATGAGGAGAACCCCAAATGATGGCCTTCCATAGTGACATGCCTAAGTTGCTGAGTAATTAGCAACTCCACCTGTTCATATAGCTAGGAGGAGTTCCCAAACAAACTAAGCAGTTTGACCAGACTTCCCCAACACCTGTTCCTGGCTTGGGTCATCATTAAGTGGCTTATGTGGGAAGAAGAGGGGAGGGCATTATCTGAGAATGTAAATGTTGTTAGAGGCCTTCATCCTCACATCGCAGCAGCCCTTGCAAGTGAAGTCTCAGAGTAGGTTCCAGTAAAGTTGTTTTTTTATAATGAATTCCATAGTATATGGGGTACTAGATGAGGTAACTTCAGGTCAAACCTAAGAGCTTGTGCCTTTGGGATACAATGAGAAAGGGAAGCAGTCTTTGTCTTGTCTTTAAGGAGCCCATATTCCGTTTCACTACAGATGCATAACTTTGTGATTCTCTGACACATTTTCATGTTACCTTCCTTTTCTCCTTAAGCCTCCAACTCTAACCTGACTGTTGCCCTTTCTCAACCAGGTGAAGTTGCCTCTTACTTTATTTAGAAAATTGAAGCCATTTGATATGTTCACTCTTTATCTGCCTCTCAGAGCCTTCTTTTGTTTCCTTCCATTTTCCTTCCCTCTAGTCTCACCCCTTCTTCGTTTTTCTACTCACATTTATATAATGCTGTAGGATGAATGAAATGCTTTCTAAGCCTTCTATCTCTTGACTTATCTATGATTCCCCCAGCTAGTGTCAGAAGTAGGATCTAAATCCAGATCTATTGACTCCAGATCCAGCACTCTTTCCACTTTTACAACATTGCCTGTAAAGACTTAAAAAGCATTTGAAACAGGTCAGCGGATGAAGAGTAAGTCCAAAGGTGCAATTCTTAATAAAAGTTTGTAGTATTTTAGACAACTGAAAAATAAACATGTTAGCTTTTGTCTGGCTCCACTCAAACAGATGGCATAGGGACAGAGACCTTAGACCTGGCACAAAACTTTGCATATATTTGATACTGGAAAAATATAAAATTGAATTTTCATAACTTTCCCCCCCATTCAGTAAGCTAGTATGTATGTTGTCATTGGAGGTGAATATGCCTTATTAGTGAGTGTGCATGCTGAGATATCCTAGTAGTGAGCTTGTTTTTATAAATGGAAAATTAGCCTGTTACATATTTGATTGATAGCATTCATAACCATGATGCTTGGCCACCTAATAAATATATCATACTGAAAATGGTAATTAAAATGCTTATGTTTAAAGTGCTGTTTGGGTGAGATGAAAAGATGGTGTCAACTTGATATTCATCAGAATGCTAATAATTTGAACTTATGTTAACACTTTTATTCAACAAACTCAACATTTCTCAATGATGCCTTCTCAGCACTGCCCTGTAAGGGAAGGAGGAAGTAAGAATTATTCTTTCCTTGTTATGGATGACAGCATCTGAGATCCAGAGCAAGAACTGATTTCTTCCTGGTCACCTGGCATATTTACAGCATAACTGGAGCTAAAAACGAGCTTCCTTCTTGTCTATCCCTGGATAATGCTGTTGTAGCTTTTATTATTTCTCCTAAAATGACTTTGAATGAATTAATGAAAAATGATTTATTACGTTCTCACTCTATGCCAAAACATCATATTAAGTCCTGGGGATACAAAGACAAAAATGAGGTACTTTTTCATCTTAAGAAGTTTATTCTAGTAGGAGGAATATATTTATTTAACTTGACTATTGAAAAATCTAAAATTTTAAAACTAGAGCTCCAACAATTAGGAAATTATGTAAAGCCCTATTAAAGAGAGGACTTTGAAATGAGATTCTGAACTAAAATGACCTCTATAGTCCTTCTGTAAATTGCCCCTTAAAACAATTTAATCTATATTGGTGGCATCATCCCTCACTCCTCAAGCAAACAGAGGTTTAATGTAGAAACATGTCCCTTTAGCGGTGAATTTGAGCAATCCAGGCACTCAATCTATGCATCTAGCCTTAAGCGTGCATTGAAGATGACTGAGAAATACAGTCTTCAACCTCTCCTTCCCATAAAGCAAAGTTGATATGAAAAACTGAATTTCTGAAACGTCTCATGATAAAATGGAAGAAGCAGTGGAACAAGATTTGTTCTTATTCTAGTTCAGGCACTCAGGTGGGTTTTTTCAAAATTGATTTTTTTTTTAAATCAGTAAAAACTTGCTTTTTGTTCTCACTTTCCTAACCCCTTTAGAAGGAAAAAACAAAAAACCTGTTACAGATATATGTAGTTAAGTAAAACAAATTTCTGTATTGGCCATGACTGAAAAAACAAACCAACCACCTATGTATCATTTTGTAGTCTCAGTGAGTCCTTCATTTCTTTAACAGGAGGTGGGTAGCATGATTCAGCTTGAGTCCTCTGGAATCATGTTTGGTCTTTACACTGATCAGAGTTCCTAGCTTTTCATAGTTGTTTGTCTTTCGATATTGTCATTGTTTAAATTGTCTTCCTGGTTCTGCTGATTTCACCCTGCATCAGTTCATATGTGTCTTTCCGGGGTACTTTGAAACATCCCCTCGTAGTTAGTGGGTTTTTCCCACTTCTCAAAGGAAAATCTGTGTTGTTCCTGATGCTGCTTTTTTGGGGATATTGAGGATTATGTTTTTCCAGGCTCTCAAAAACGTCCCAGACTAGGCACCTGTAAGCTTCTGGTGTTCCAAAAGTGGTCTCAGCTAGGGCAAGTCTGATTTCTGCTTTCTTTTTTCATGATCCTCTTGCATCACTCCATTTCTTTTCTCAAATTTTCTTCTACTTCTCTTATTTGATTTTTAAAATTCTTTGGGAGCTCTTCCAGGAATTCTTTTTTTTGGACCTGATATCAGTTCACATTTTTCTTTGAGCTTTACATGTTGCCATGCATGTAGCTGTTTTCTTCTGAGTTTATTTTGATTTTCCCTTCACCATAGTAACTTTTGTAACTATTCAGGTTTTTTTTTTTTTTTTGCTCATTTTCCCAGCCTGTTTCTTGCCTTCTAACTTTATATTAAAGTTGGGTTCTGTTCCTGGGGTATTCCTGGGGCACTGTCCTAAATGTCAAGATTTTCATGCTGCTGTTTTCAGAGCTAATTCTGGGAACCTGTTTTCAGTTCTTTAATGTATTCTTGCCAAAGGCAAGGTTCTGGTCCAGATTAAGGAAGGATTTCTCTGAATGTTAAGGTGGTCTCCATATATTTCTGTTGAGAAAAATTTAACATTGATTTGGTATTTTATATTTGATTCCACTCTGTAGTTGATTTTATTCTCTAACTCCATTCTGTATTTAATGAAACAATCTAAGCCCTTCTCTCTTTCTGTGTGAGTGAAGCTCATGAATTCAAAAGTTCAGTCTTCCTCTCTTAAGTTACAGGCAAAAGTTGAGTTTTACTATTGATTACTTTTAATTAAGGAAAAGCTCTGAGCTAGGGGTTCAGTGTTGTCATAAATATTTAAATTCAAAGGGAATTGTTATCTCAGCACTACCTGCAAATCAATTTATGCCAAGGAAATTTGTTATCGTTCATTCAGCTCTGGACAAACTCCATGGCATCTGTGTGCTGTCATTGAAGGTCTAAAAACTGTTGTAGTACATTTCCACAAGATATACTGGCCATCTTTGTCCATCCTTGCTTTCTTAATATAACCAATCATGTTGTCATCATCCCCTTTCTCCCTCCCTTCCCCATGCTGTCAACTCTATATATAATCAATTGTATCATTTTTCTCACCTACATGGAGCTGTCCCTCCTTTGAGTTCTTTTGGCCCAACTGAGATAAGCCAGTCGACCCACTTTATTAACAGGCTTGTGAGAAAATGTGCCTCACTTTTTACCTTTGTTGAATTTCCTTTGCAACATTGTTTATGAATGTCATTGTATTAATTGCATCAAGACTTGCAACTGTTGTATATCTTCCTAGAAGAGATTTCTTAATTACTCCAGTTTGGTTAGCCATAGAAAAGATAAGAAATAGAGGAAGAATACTTGTTTCACTAATTGAAGCATGATCTGAATGAATGGACACCTTATTGAAATTGTCCAATAGTGTGTATACTTGGAACAGACAAGACAGATGAACAATGAGTGAGGCCCAGAGTGAATTGGATTGCTTTCTGAAAATTGCAAAGCTTCTTTACTGACCCCTATGCTTCCTATGAAAGCAAATGTCTGTCTTTGAAAAACTTAACATTTTACCAGGTTGCTATATTGCAACAAAACATTGGACACCACTTTCTCTGAACAACTAATGACAAGTATCGCAAAAAGAGACAGGCTCATATTAGGTGGTAACATATAACCAGCAAGGAACTCTGAAAAACAGGAGCAAAGAACATTATCAAGGAATTGTGTGGTAGGAAGAAAAGATGGACTGGTCATACACCAAAGAATGAGGGGTGACAGGTGGACAGTTAAGAGAGCTCACTGGTACCCTTGCAGTGTTGTGAGAAAGCATGGGAAGCCTCCGGATGTTGGGAGAACTGCTGTGGCAGACTTTTGTGAGATCATGCCATAGGATTTGTGGACAGTTGCACAGGATAGGATGAGTTGTGATATTTTACTGGAGGGAAATCCTCGAGTGATTAGACACAGATCTGTTCCTTGAGTGATAGGATCACAGATCCATTCCTAGAGTGATGAGATCACAGATCTGGCTCAGTATGAGTTTATTGTTTGAGTGTTTTGCTCTTTGTCTGCAATCACATTAACTATTTAAGCTTTCTTAACATTCCTTCATAAGAAGATAATGAGCTATAGTACATTTGTGAGTGCTGCGATTGGACATTTGGGCATACAACTTAGCTGTCTCTTTAGTCAATCAGGATCCTGTCCAAGCTGTTCCAACAGTACCCCCACTATCAGCAGTACTTTGCAGTATTTAATGAAATCTCTGATAATTTATCCCTGAGAGCTCAAGAAATGGCTTCTAACATGGACAATGAGTAATATTATAATCAGGCTAGGAAGGAGCTGCTTTAAGGAAAAAACATCCTCAGTACTTCTCATTGCTAGTTCTTTATCATGTTGACTTCTTTATTAATAATCATATTTATTCATTCAGCAATATTTATTAAGCTCCTATTTGTGCTAGGCACTGTGTGAGATAAAAAGAAGATATAGTTCTGTCCTACTGAAATTAGTTCATTCAGTCATTCGTTGGTAAACATTTAAGAAGTTCCTGCTTCATACACGTCACTGAGCTAGGTTCTAGGGAAGGTAAACTATCCAGATTAAGATTCGACGGGTTAAGGCATATCCACAGAGTGCTATAACATTCAGTGCCCACAGACTCAGGTACTTAAATGAATCTGTGTCGCTGATTTGGATGTTCTCTTCCATCTGTATAGCTTGTAGCCCTTCTTCCCCTTCCTCCTTTTGTTTAACTTGCCCATATTCTTTGCTCTTTTCTCTGGGGGTCTGCCACTCCTGCTGAAGATTATCCTCACTTTCTGTGATTATGGAATGCCATCTTGCCAGACATACAATACTAGTATTGTATTGGTAATAAAAAAACATGTGCCTTCGTTTCCAGGACAAGCTTGGGGTCATTAAAAGCTTTGTCTAAGTTTTTTGTGCTAAGTGCTGGAGTTAAAAATACAAAAAAAGGGATAAGTCCTCCTCTCAAAGATCTTACAATCTAATAGGGGAAGATAGCATGCAAAAAGAAGCAGAAAGGAGGGTGGGGGGACTGGTGGAAAAGTCAGAGAAGTCCCAGAGTAGTCCTGCCAGGAGAAAGTCCCTTTTTAAATTGAGGATTTGGAGTTCTAGACTCCACCCTGAGGAGATTCTCCCAATAATGAGCTTCCTGGGACAGAGCAGAGAAATCAGAAATGTTTCAGAGTGCAGTCAGATGGAGTCATGTTTAAAAACTGACCTTTTAGTCCAGAAATCCCAGTATTAGGTAGATACACTCCAGGACAGAAAGAATGGTCTGATGTATAACAAAATATTCATAGCATAATCTCAACTGGGCCCTCAGTGCAGCAAGGCAATCTTTTTACACTTTCCTAATTGATCCTCTATCCCATTTATCACAGCAGCTTTTCAACTTTTTGAAAATTTCCCATGGTTCCCCTTCTCCCTATCCATTCAGCTTGGAACCTAGCCTCAAAAAAGTTGAGGCCATTCCCTGAGAGCTCCCTTTTCTCCCTTCCTCCTCATCTCTCATTTCCCAGAGACCTTCCCCTACTATCTTTTCCTTTACTGCTGTCTCACATAAATGGTTCAAAACCCTTCTTGACAAGGCAAAACTTTCCTTCAAGATTTTTTTTTTTGGTTGAATGTTTTATTGGTTATCATCCATCTTGAATTACCCATTATCGTACTGCTATGAGACCACAGGATTTTCTGAGCTTGGCTGGGACTGCTCCTTTCCCACAGGATAGAAATAAGGGTGTTTCCTCGGCCTCTGGTGGTCAGCCTTTGTTGATGGTCACAGCAGAGAAGCTTGTCCAGAAGGTCAATGGCCTCGGGACTGACCAGGTGTCTATTCTCACTGGACGAAGTTTTCCCAGTGTTTTTGAGAGTGTTGCCCCCAGGATATTATTGAGTTGTGGGTCCAGGTCCATGTGGTACTTCTTCAGATATCCATATAACTCATCTGTACCAAGTACTCTGGCAGTTTGGATGAGCTGGTTAGTTTGGCCATGGAAGAAGGGCTTCTTTTAGAAACCACACCGTCGTTTTCCTTCAACATTTTTTTCTTTTTGAAAACTTTTTAAATGCACATGTGGTCCCATTCTGTCCTGTCTTCTCCATCAGATTATTCCCTCTCACACCCTTACTTTTTAGTCTCTCTCTTGCCTACTCTCTGCTTTCTTGCTGCCTACAGACACTCCCATGTCTCCCCTGTCTTCAGTAAATCCTCACTTGATCCTCCATCCTCACTATCTATGGTCCCATCTCTCCTCCCTTTTGTGGCTAAATTCCCTGAGAAGGCCATTTATGATGGGTGCTGCTCTCTCCTCTCACCCTCTTCTTGATTCTCTGAAGACCTCATCATTCAAATGAAATTGCCCTCTCCAAAGTTACCAGTGACTTAAAAAAATTTTTTTTAATAGTTTTGTTTATTTATTTTTAGATTTCAGCATGCATTTCCACAAAATTTTGAGGTCCAATTTTTCTCCCCATCTCTCCCCTCCTCCTACCCCATAACACCTTGCATTCTGATTGCCCCTTCCCTCAATGTGCCCTCCCTTCTATCACACCCCACCTTTTCCTTATCCCCACCTTCTCTCTTTCTTGTAGGGCAAGATAAATTTCCATACCCCATTACCTGTATTTCTTATTTCCCAGTTATATGCAGTAACAATTCTCAACATTTGTTTCTAATACTTTGAATTCCAGCTTCTCTCCCTCCCTACCCACCCATCTTCGCTGAGAAGGCAAGCAACTCAATACAGGATATATATGTGTCATTTTACAAAAGACTTCCATAATAGTCATGTTGTGTAAGACTAACTATATTGCCCTCCATCCCACCCTGTCCCACCCTTTTTTTTCTATTCTCTCATTGGACCTTGTCCTTTCCCAAAAGTGTTTACTTCTACTTACTCCCTTCTCCCATTTGCCTTCTATTCTGTCATCCCTCTCACCCCACTTGTCCCCTTCTCCTCTACTTTCCTGTAGTGTAAGATAGATTTTCATACCAAATTGAGTGAGCATGTTATTCCCCTCTTAAGCCATATGTGAAGACAGTAAGCTTCACTTTTCCCTTCTCACTTCCTCCCTTTTCTCCTCCATTGAAAAAGATTTTTCTTCTCTCTTTTATGAGTGATAGTCTGCCCCATTCCATTTCTCCCTTTCTCCCAATATTTTCCCTCTCTCACCCTTTAATTTAATTTAATTTTTTTTTATAGATATCATCTCTTCTGATTCAACTCAACATGTGCTCTCTGCTGTG
>CM053769.1:138041061-138126956 GCA_028658325.1 Potorous gilbertii | reverse complement strand
CCAGGCCCCAGGATCACGAAGCCTGACTCTAAGGTTGCCAGAACCACTGACCCCAAGGCTGCCAAGCCCACTGACCCCAAGGTCACCAAGTCTGCCACCAAGATCAGTAAATCTGATCCCAAGGCTACCAAATCTGGCCCCAAGGCTGCCAAGTCCGATCCCAAGGCAGCCAAGGTCACAAAAGCCCAGTGATTCTAAGGCTGCTAAGCCTACTGACCCCAAGCCTGCTGAGTCCAAACCAAAAGATGCTGGCGCTAAAGCTGCTAGTCCCAAACCTTCAAAATAGATGCTTCAAGGACAGACGGACTTGTTTAAACCCTAAACCACCGGTTTTTCCCAACTGGGGTATGATTATTCACTATTTTGTACAAATAAAGGAAATGGTGAGTCAAAAAAAAAAATGCAGATTTTTATTCACATCTTTTGTTTTTATATCTTCTCATCCCCCACCCCTAAGAGAACCATTCCTTAGAACAAAAAATTTCAAAACAAAAAACAGGAGCAGCAACAACCACCATCAACAATTGGTTGATCTAAAGCATTTTGAAAGCCATGCCAAAGAAAGGTCAGGGAGCTAGAAAACACTGGGCAAGTCACTTAATCTCTCAATACCCACTTTGCCACATTTATGGAGAATTTATAAAGTAGAAAAGGGTCTGATTCTTGCTCCTAAAGTACAAGGCTTCGTTAGAGCTTTAGAATGCTTTTTTTGACCAAAAAAGAGAAAGAAAGCATTATGAAATGCAGGATGGGTAATTTTGATTACATTAAACTGAAAAGTTTTTGCCCAAACAAACCCAATGCAACCAAGATTTGCAGGGATACAGAAAATTGGGAAAGAATTTTTGCAACTAGTGTCTGTGATAAAGGCTTCATTTGTAGAATATACAGAGAACTGAGTCAAATGTACAAAAATACAAGTCATTCCCCAATTGATAAAAAGGATATGAACAGGCAGTTTTCAGAGGAAGAAATTAAAAATATCTACAGTCATACGAAAAAATGCTCTAAATCACTATTGATTAGAGAGATGCAAATCAAAACTCTGAGGTATCACATAACACCCATCAGACTGGCAAACATGACAGAAGAAGAAGATGATAAATGTTGGAGAAGATGTGGGAGAGCTGGAACACTAATTCATTGTTGGGGGAGCTGTGAACTGATCCAACCATTCTGGAGAGCAGTTTGGAACTATGCCCAAAGGACTACAAAAATATGCACACCCTTTGACCCAACTATATAGCTTCTAGGACTGTATCCCCAAGAGACCATAAAAATAGGAAAGGACCCCACATGTACAAAAATATTTACAGCAGCACTCTTTGTGGTGACCAAAAACTGGAAATCAAGGGGATGCCCATCAATTGGGGAATGAATGAACAAGTTGTGGTATGTGAATGTAATGGAATACTATTATGCTATGAGAAATGATGAACAGGAAGACTTCATTCAGAGAGGCCAGGAAAGACTTATATGATCTGATACTGAGTGAACACAGCAACTCTGTACACAGCAATGACCACAGTGTGCGAGTTTTTTCTGTGTAGCACCTATATAAGATTGTATGCCATCTCATGCAGGGAGGGGGAGGTAAGGGGGAGAAGGAGGAAAAAATTCTAAGTTATATGGTAGTGACTGTAGAACACCGAAAATAAAATTAATGAAAAAGAAAACTGAAAACAAACAAATAAATAAAATAAAATCAAACTGAGAGGGGAAGACTCTTGGGGTTCCTGGGTAAAAGAGAAACAATTAAGATTTAGTAATTACATTCACTCTGTGCTAGGTGGGTGGGGACTTGTTGTCCAGTCTATGAGTTCCATTGAATGGGTGCATCTCACTCAAAGAGAGCATGTGATAAGACCATAACCTGAAAGGGCCAGGGTCTCCCACTGCATCCTGAGCCATCCCCAGTAATCCTAATGAATATCAGTCACTGCACTCAGACGGCTCCAAAGAAAGTGAGGCTGGTGACGTTGCACAGCCCTCCCTCACTCAAATCAAAATCAACTGCAAGTCATGTCATCATCTTGATGTCATGGTTCTCTTGGAGAATGAAGGACAAACACAACAACTCTGCCCAGGGAAATGCTAGGCACACACATATTAGGCAAGATTCAAAGTCTGTCCTTGCTAATAACAGAGAAATAAGTTCCATGATTATTCTACCAGATAACCCTCTCTGCTGGACAAACCTCTTTCTTGGATCATCTGCAGCCATCAATGCCCACTCAAAGGGCAACTCTTCATCACTTCAGGATTACACCTCATACCATTTCACTGATAGGGATGTTTAAGAAAAGGAAACACCTAAGGATTTCTTACTTAGAAATGGCATTCACCCAGACACCATCCCAGTCAAAGAATCCCACATGAGGCAATGTCCAATGATAGAGCATCAAGCTCAAGTCTATTTATTTTGTTCAGATGAGGAAACTGAGGCCCTGCCTAAGACAATACAAGCAGCTAACAGCAGGGCCAAGGCTCCAGCCCAGCTCTCTGACTCCTGGTCCAGTACATGTTATCTTCCCAAAGGTCCCCATTTTTAGAGCAAGTTACAGGCTCTTAGCTGTTTTCTCCTAAACCCCCTTGTAGTTACTTCTCTACTTAGAGGCTGCACTTAAGTCAAAGAAGGATAGGGCCATTGTGTTTCTGCATTTAGAAAGGGAGAAAAAACCTTCCTTGAAAACTGGCCAGGATTACATACTTAATGTTTACAGAATTCAACTGAACTACATCATCAGGGCTCTGTAACAGACTGACAACACAAGGTCACCTGACCATATCTCGTCAGAAATCTCTTCTAGGTCATCCTTGACAAACAATCATTCAGCCTCTATTTGAATACCTCCAATCATGGGGAACTCACCACCTCCTGAGGCACCTTCCTGTATTGACATGTCAACATAGTGAAACCATTTTTCAATATGCTCCCTTCAGTAATTTATAAAGTAGAAAAGGGTCTGATTCTTGCTCCTAAAGTACAAGGCTTCGTTAGAGCTTTAGAATGCTTTGGATCTTGGGATCAAATATATTCCTAAATTAAGTGAGAGCAGGAACTATTTTTTTCCTTTTGAACTTGGTATATTCAGATGCTGGCATAGTTCTTTGCAAATGAGAGTCACTTAATAATTGCCCGATTCATTTGTTCTCCCCTGAAATCATTAATATCTTACGTATGCAGGATACTTACTGTATATGCTGGCCTGGCCTGTCGTGCTTAAGAAAGGGAAAGAACTCTTTCTTGAAGTCTTCTAAAATTTGTTCACAGTTAAAAGGTAGCATTTCTGCATGTTGGAAAGCCAGGTTATTGACAGAGGCTGTTAATGTAACCCCAGGTATTTGGATGACAAGGCTTTTATCTATCTTGGACCCAAACACAAATGCTAAAGTAACTTCAAACTTCATGTTGCTAAGTCACCTGGACTCCTGTTTTGAACTGCTCTATGTGTAATTGAAACCTGGGGAGTGAGAAGGCTCCTAGGTGTATGTGTCAACTTCCTTCTGCCAGTCTGCCTGCATCTCCACCCCTCTGCGTCATCAGGTAAATGAACAGGAACCTAAGTGCACTAAGGTTCCAAGTGCTGCAGGGCAGTCTGAGGCTATCGCAGGATCCCTGGGTCTGAAGCTGGGAAGAACTTGAGAGAACTAATCCAACCTCCTTAATTTATAGAAGAGAAAGCTGAGGCCCAGAGTTTGTGACATCCCCAATGTTCTGTGGCTAGTAAGAAGCAGGGTTAAGGTCTGAAGGCTGCTCCCCTTGACACCCAGATTTTGTGTTTGACCATTACAATACACTGCCTCTATATCCAACACAAGTATTGAAGGTCAAAATTATACTCTATCCTCAAGCTCTCAGGCCCAAGGAGCTAGAGCAGAAGAAAGCCAAGTCCTTTAAGTGACCATATGTTCCATGAAGGAATTCCCAGTATTCCTCAGGAAAACAGATCCGAATGCTCACTGACTGGCAGGTGTGACATCATGGGTGATCCCTACAGGAAAGCTACCACTGCTTTCCGGGACCACTCTTATTAACTTCTTGTCTCTGTAAAGAACTGGAGAATTGGACCTGACGACTTCTAAGTTCCCATCCATCTCGGACAATTTACGTTCTAAGGTCCGTTCCAGTTCTGTAATACTGCCTTCATAAAGGAGCTCTGAAGAAAGGCTTATAACACAATATCCTCATGAGGTGAGCAGATCATCGGATATTATTTTCTTGAGGTACTAACAGGTTAAATGCCTTGTCTAAGGTCACAAAACTAGCAGCAGAAAATGGACTTCAACCACCACTTCATTTCTCCATCAATCATTTCCCATTATTGTTTCTCAAGTAGTCCATGCAGCCTTGAAATGTCTTCTCCAAAAAGCCACTTAGGACACATGCTGGAGTTAAATTTTCTATTGGTCATTTGTGCATTATTCCCCTAACTAAACAGTAAAATCTCCATGAGAGCAGAAAACATGTCTTATATCTCCACTACGAACAGCAAGAACCCAATACCCAAGCAAGGTTTCAGGCCAATCAGTTCCAGCTCTCTAGTAGCTTACATAGACTACAATGATGAAAAAAGTTAAAGAAACAGAGAACACTCAATAAAAGCAAAAGTGTAGTGAGATACCACTGGATTTGTGGTTAGAGGATGAGCTTAAATTCAACATCGAAAAGTAAATACTGTACACAGTAATTTGAAGAAAAAACAGGTAAGATCCCACAGCTTGTCTTGAAAGTGAAAACCTTTGGGAGGAAACATGCACTGGACAGGCAGTGAAAGACCTAGTCTTGAGGACTGGATCTGCCATTTACTGCCTGTATTGACACAGGAAAGATCAACTGTCCAATCTCGGCTTATGAAGACTTCCAGTAAGAAGCCTGGGGCAGCTGAGTGGAGCAGTGGATAGAATGCCAGGCCTGGAGTCCTCTTGAGTTCAAAACTGGCATCAGACACTTGCTAGCTGTGTGACCCTGGCCAAGCCACTAAACCCTGTTGCCTCAGTTTCCTCATCTGTAAAATGAGGAGAAGGAAATGGCAAACTGCTCTAGGATCTTTGCCAAGGAAACCCCAAATCGGATCCCAAAGAGCTGGACACAAAGAAACAACTGAACCACAACAACAAAAGAAGTCTCACTTATCCAAGAGAGTCAGTTTTCTTATCTGTAAGATGGGAGGGGTGACTTAACATCTCTGAACTCACCTTCACCTAACTCCCAGGTATAGCCCAAACCAGATACAAACATAACTGGGAAATATTTCACAAAATAAACAATACCACACAACCCAGCATTAATTGGTGGTTTTCCAAGAAGCTGTGCTTGGGCAGGGATCCATTTCTATCTGAGCTGAACATCACTGGATGACACAATTCCAAGGTTCACTTAGCTCTAACACTGTGATCAATGATAGTCAAGGATAGATGCTGGGTGGAGGGGATAGAAGAGGGCTAATGCCTACGACAGTCAAGAAGAGAACCTCCATCTCACACTAGTCAGGAAGATATGCCAAGACCAAACAAAACTGTCATGAACCAAGAGAATCTGATATAACAAGGGGCAAGAATGATACTCAATATTGGTTATGGAAGCAATAACACAAAACACATGCCGCTGAAAAGTCAGGAAGTTCTGGGTACAATGTCAAAAACCTGGAAGTGCTACCAACGCACAACGAACATTTCTACACAGCATTTCCAAGACAGACAAGTAGGATAACTTCGAAACTAACATGCTGAATTATATTCCTTTTTTTAATACACACTAAATGTAACAGAGTCACAGTTTTACATACACTCCACTTTTTTCTACTTCTGTAGACACGGAAATATTCATGTTTCATCATGGTCCTCAATTATAAAACAGCAAAAAAAATTTTTTTAATTAAAACATCTAAGAATCTAACTCACTGTGAAGAGAGTAGGTCAGCTGACCATCAAGATCAATCCAAATTCTATAATGAGAAGCCAAGAAAATGAATAAATGGTTTTGTGCTTTTTGTTCTGTGAAATCTGTGAAAACCTCAACTTACAATAACAAAAAATTTTATGTTTACACCACCAAGCTAAAGTAAAGTTGTGAGCTCTTCACCTCCAATTTAATCTCACAATTTCAGGAGCTACAATATACATCGCTATTATCAAAATGATTTCTTTAAAAAGGGAATGATTAAAGAAATTCACTCTCCAAGTTTGAGGTATGTCAATGTAATGAAATACTAGTGAGTCACAACAAAGAATGAACCGAAAGAATTCAGAGAAGCGCAGGGAGGCATGAATAAACTGATGCAGAGTGAAATAAAAGGAAAACAATATGCACAATGACTAGAACTGTAAATGGAGAAAAAAAAAAACAAAAACCTGTGTAATTATCATGATCAAGCATAGCTCCAAAGAGCTGAAAAATGTACCTCCCTCCCCTCATCACCAAAACAAGAACTAGGGTATGCAACATTGCATATGCTGTCAGATAGGGTGGAAGTGTGGCTTACTTTTGCTGAACTGTTTTGCTTTCTCTTTTTTAATCTTTCTTACAACAGAGATGGAGGAGAAAGAAGGATATATTTGGAAATGAAGGTAACGTGAAAACCAGGGGTAACAATAAAAATCTTATTTTTTTTAATTCACTCTAATCAACCAGGAATGATGTCACCAAATCTTCAGAATGACTGCTGTCTTCCCCACCAATGCTTTCAGGTTTAAATTCAAGCTATGGTAAGACAAGTAAACACACAAAAGAAGAGTTCTTGAATCAGAATAAATAGAGGCTTCTCTGGCTGTTGGTTAAAAATAAATACATTGGCAGTTCAAAAGCCTACACCATTTTCTTCAGAAAGATCCTGATATATCAAATGTTTGTTTGTTGAGAACCGTTTTAGTAGCTTTCTCATTTGTAATTCTCATCTATTTTCCAAATGCTCTCAGACAAGGGATTTGATGTGTGCACACATGTGTGTGCACACTCAGCCAGGAGCACACCAGAATGACTCGGGCTGAACCTGCTTCTGAAGAGACCACAAACTCACCATTCTGCAAAGTCACCAGAGCCTTCTGCTGCTGGGGGCTGTATAAGGAGACAGAGTTCAAGCTCCACCAAGTTTCTATCTTGGGACTTTCATTCTTGGCAGACAAACTTTTCTCAAGAGTCTAGTATTCCATAAATGTGTCACAACTTCTTCTGAACCCAAGGAAACAATCCCTCATGCCACAGCCCTGGTGAAGGGACTGGAAACAATCATGATTCACTTCTTTCTTTAGTTTGGTCACAAGACAAAAAATGACCTGCCCAGACAAGTTTAGTACAAATGAAGAATGAGAATGAAGAAAGACCCTTGGTTACAGTGAAGTCATGGATGTGCTTAAAACTCCTCTTACCAAGCCCTCTCTATAGCCAAACTTCCCCCAATGGAAGCTGAAAAGTAACCCCTTAGTGAAACTGATTGAGGAGACCTTGGCTGGCAGCAATGGCACAGGCCTAAGCCAGGGAGAGGGGCACCATGGAATGGACCTGTGTTTATGCCTTGGCTAGAGAGGAGGGGTGTTTGTCCTGGGCCTGAGAAGTAAAAAAAGGGTCTCTATGTGAGGTCTGTTCACAGAGGAACACCATCCCTTCAGTGAAAACAGAATCTAGAAGGAGTGAGCACTTGGAACTAATCCAAGAAATGCTTTCCAGAAGATGACAAAAAATGCCAGAACAAGAAACGCACACCCTGGCACTGTGGAGCCCCAGGAAACTAACTGCCTTTGGAAGGCTCAGATTCCACAGACAAAGGACAGACTATGTTCTCTGCCACATCTGACCAGAAGTGCCCAACACACAACATGCTATGACAAAATGGCCCTTCCAGGTTAGGACACCAAACATGCTCCAAATCCTAAGCTCATAGATCTTAAAAATTACCTACCTGGAAACTGTCATTTCACAAATTAGAAATCAGTCCCAAAGAAGGAAAATAACATGTTCAAGCTCATGTGGATAATAAAAAGCAGAAAAGACATTTGAACACAGATCTTCTGACATCATGCCCAATGCTCCTACTAGACCACGTAAAGTACAGATGAGGACGGTGATGGTGATAACTAACCTTTTATGGACCTTTAAGGTCTGCAATGAGTTTTACACATGTTATTACCTCATCTGATCCTTTCCACAACACTGTGAGATAAATGTAATTTTACCCCCATTTTACAAATAAAGAAACAGAGGCCCTAAAATGTTAAATTACCCTCCCAAGGTCACAAGCAAGTTCAAGTGTCATACTTAGCCTGTCAGTGGCTATCCCAACATATATCACAATCTCCTGGGTATCAACACGGGGATGGTTGCCATCAATGATAGTGCACCCTCAAGAAAGGGCAGAAAACACAGGGAAAGGGTAAATCAATCCCACTACCACCAGAGAGCTACCAAAGGGGCAAACTTCCTACCTACACAAACACCTGTATGAATACTATGGTACCAGAGAATAAGTAGTCAATGAAGACTAGCGATGATGAAATGGATAAAATACAGGGTTCTGTGTCACACAAGATTATCCCGCCAAGTTCAGGTAGCCTGAGTGATCTGCACCATACCACAGCAAACAAGGTAACTGAGTTCCCACTTGTTGACTGAATCAAACTCACTGAATACTAATAAAATCTTAAAACCACAAATGGAGCAATCATACACAAGAATGGAAACATTTCAGCAAAAGCAGCCCCCTAGCTTTGAACTGTAAAACGAGTCAATAATTTGAGCCAGGGAATATTGCTGATAACCTAGAGAACCTCACTAAAGACTACAACACTACCAGACGGAGTGAAGTTGCTTTGTCCATTTCCCTACTACACCCCGCTACTCCACCCCCAGAAATGAACAAGCTCATGCTGCAAAGGTTCACCACTAAGGGATGACCAAGCAGATCCTGGAGGTGGCCTGGGGGGTACAACATGCCTCACAGCAAAGGGGACTGAGCAACTCATGGCTATCCTTAATCATCATCAATAGGGAACATAGCATGCCACTCCCCCCAGCACCAAAACCCCATGATAGGAATTCCCATCCATGAATACTATAATAAAGTATTATAATCTATAAATATATTCCCAAATATTAGTAAAAACCTACAGGAAGCACAGCTTTTTTGGTATGACTGCAACAAATTTTATACAACAGATACTCTATCGTGGGTATACAGATGTCTTCTCTAATTACACTTCTCCAGAATCATGCTTGTACTGTCCAAAAGAAGAGAGCTGAGCTTAAGTCCCACAAAGATGCAAATTCATTACCTTTCCACTTCCTACTACCAAAAAAAAAAGGCTTACTCACTCAAAACTCTTCAGTGGCTTCCTATTGCCTCTAGAATAAAGTTAAAATTCCTTCCCAGGGGATGGACAAACTGTGTCTGCCCTATCTGGCCACATCATGTTTCATTCCTGCCCTCGCCCACTCTGGATTCCCAGAGCTCCAGTGTCATCTCCACAGTGCTAGCTCCAGTATCCATTCACTGGCAGAAGCCAGGCCTCCTCATTTCTACCCACCAAAAGCCTTCTCTTTAGAGGCTCAGATCAGGTTCCCCTTCCTCCCCTAAGCATTCTCTTCCTCCTAAAATGTTCCTAGAACACTGTGACTAGATCTCTCTTTTGATTCCATCACACTTTACCTTGTATCATACTTATCTGCATACATGTTATATTCCCCTATTAGACCATCCTTGAGGGCAATAACTGTGGTTTTTTCATGCCTAATACTATATATAGTACTTGTGCAATGAAGGCATTTAATAAATGTTGGCTAAATTAAATTTAACTCTTCTCACTCCTCCCACCTCGAATATCTAAACAAAACAATTCTCCAGTCACCCACCTCGACACCACAAAAATCGTGCAAGAGCGGAGACGAACAAAAGAGGAAAAGTAGGGAAAGTAGGAAGGCAAGGAGATAGTTATGAGAAAAGGGAGAATGAGAGAAGAGAAGATAAAGGAAAGGGAGGGAGAATAAGAGAGGAAAAACTGACACATATAGTGTGTGTATACACACGCACACACACTATCACCAGATAATTCACCACAGAGACTGTCTCTGTAGGGTCCCAGCTCTTACCTATGTCAGGTTCTACAGAGCAAGGATGGGATTTTTAGTAACATATCCATGATAACTAAATTCCATTACATCAAAACCACATGGATAGTTCCCTGCATCTACTACAATGGGACTTTACCTGTACTTTAAGAGATTTGCAGGAAAGGCCTTGGACAGTGTTACCCAGGCTTATGTTTTCTCATTTTCTTATGCCTCCCCCAATAACAATTCCTTACCCTCTTCAAGGTATCCAAACTCCGATCCTGGGGCCCTGGATCTCCTCCCGAATGGCTTCAGGATGGTGGTGGTGGTAGTGGTGGTGCAACTGTTCCTGGCACATGGAGACTCTGCAAAGGAGCCGAACCTGCCTTAAGCTGGGGCTGTGACCTCCTGCCTTTTCCAGGACATGCCTGAACATCAATCTACTCTCTAACTGTCAAGATCTCTCCCATTAATCTGTAACACACAGCACTGTTTGGAGAAGAGGGTCATTTCAAAGAATTGGAAAGGCCACTGGAGAGTGAAAATAGAGGCAGCAACCTCAGATGCATGTGAGGAGCTCTAGCAAACCCTCTCATGGCAAGCCTGAGGCCCAGGGAAGCCTCAAATTAGAGAAAATACAGCCATAGCTCCCTGGAATTTTGCACCCTGGAAGGAGGTACCTGGTTTGTGCTGTGAGGGTTAGAAAGGCTGAACTCAATACATGCACCACCACCACTCAGCAATACCTATGACCCAAAGGAGAACGGGCATAAGTAGGACCTAGGGTCCTCATACTAGACCACAGTAGAGATCACCAGAAGCAAGGCTGAACATCCCTCTGAACCTCACCAGCCTCCCTTGCTCTAAGCCCCCAAAATGGACTATTAATTCACATATGAAGTAGAAAGAGTAGTTTTCAGAATGCCTCAAATTCCATTACAGCCAATGTGGCCCAAAATTCTAAATTCCCTGAAAAATCTCTCCTGAGAGTCCAGAAGTCAGGCCAAGGGGCAGGAAGAGTGCTGAAGATCCCGTGGCTGGACTGGGGTAGGGGTGGTTAAGACTCAACCCTTCTACTGCTTTGCAGCTTAAGGATATAACCCCATAAATTGTAGTGAAAAGCAAACCCAGTACAGGAAGAAACAAGAAGAAACTTAAATCATCATGTCAATTACACTAAGTTGAAGATGCTAGAGATCTACAAAGAAAAAGGCCTTTAAGCACCATTATTTAATATGTCACTATTATTTAATGTCTAACTAAGCTTGTGTTTTATGAAGTCTTAATTCATCAAACTGTTATCCAGGTACAATTAGAAACTTTGAATTCACCTTCTGCTGGCGTGTGTGAGATTCTTGGTTGTGTGAAGTCAAGACAACATCAGGACCTAGACCTAGAGTGTTCAAACAAGACAACACCTGAAAACGAAAGAAATTTACAATCTGTTTACCTCTGAGGGGACCTCCCTTACTACCCATTCTCAAGCCAAACCTCAGCATCTCAACTACCAGGTACTCAAACACTAGGCCTGACATTTTATATTAACTAAGGAACTACAGCCTCACTATACTAGGCCTCTGGGCAGAACTAAAGAGGCCTGGCTAAAGCAAGCCAGCAGACTAGGCTCCCCCTCATTCCTCAAAAACTTCACATGATCCAAACAAAGTTAACTGCCTTGCTGCTTACACAGCCTCTCTGACAATGCTCTGCTGCCTGGGTAAAATTAAGTCACTGTTCTCCAGGCAGAGTACATAGAGTCAACATCAGCAGAGAAGGCAAACACCATTCAGAGCTCTCTACTAGGAACTCAGAGACTGAAACAACAATGAGGGAAGAGAGGAGTTCATGAGGCCAAGGGTGGGGGAAGGAAGGAGGAGATCCTCCAAGAGGGCTCCCACTTAGGTACAGCCACACATGATGCATCAGAAGGCCATAGCCTGGATGAGGTTACAATCTATTTTGGGAGTAATATTATAGTATCTGTTTGCCAGCCCCACCCTCAGTGTGTCATCCCGGAGAACTATGGATTCCAGCAGGGTTGCATGCTGCCATCCCCAGGACGCAGCTCATCTCAGAGGAAACTCCATTTTGGTGCCTCTGGGGCTTTCTAACAAGACTCTGCCATGTTTCTCCTGACACCCACTAAAAGAAGTCTGATGTTTTCTTGTCAGATGGTCTTTCTCCCAAACACACAATCTGGTCTGCTAGGACTCCATGAAATATCATCTCATGGTAATGGGGCAAAAGGTACCACCATCAGAATTCCCTAAATTATACGCGAAGTTCAGTTTTCCAATTAAGACCTTTGTATTTACCACACATACATATGGCTGTATTTTCTAAGAAGCAGACCACTAATGATTACTTTGTCACATGACCAAAGGTTCAGTTCTTAATTCAGAGCCTTTCCACTGCCACCAAGAGGCATTTGGAAACAAATTTGAACGCTATTGTATTTACCCCGCTCCTCTGTAATCCCAACACTGAAATACAGAAATTCTTTTTTGAATGTTATATTTATAAGCACACTGTGCATAGTGACAATTCTCAAATTTTCAAATTAGAAGTTACCATCTCAGTGGGGAGAGAAGTTAAGACCAATGTCCAGCTCAAACATAGCACAGACAGAAAAACCACATCCCCTAAATATTGCATTTTTCATCTCAATCATCTAGCACCAGAGTTTACCAACCAGAGCATGAAAATATCCATCAAAAAACAAACAAAAAAAAAAAGCAACAACCACCCAGCCATTCCCCCTCCTCACCCAATTCTTGATGAGGAAAATTGTAGGAGGTGCAATATGTGTGATGACTGTGATATCTGTTGAATTAAAATGATTTTGACATAGTTCTAAGCATCTCTAAATATAGTTGGGGGGAAGGGATGAGCAAATGACTGGACCACGGAAGGGCTAGCAGGGATGCTTATGATGCATACTAACAGAAGATTTCATGATCTGGACTAAGAGTCAAGGAACCCCTATAGTGACACACTGGGTGACCTTAGGGTAAATCACCTAATCTCCCTAAGCCACATTTTCCTCATCTGCAGAATGTGAATAATGCCACTAGCCCCATCTATTTCACTGAGGTGGTCTAAGATCAAATGAGATAATGAATGGACAAGCACCATACAAAATGAGGGGGAAAGAACCATTCATAGGTGTGTCCCAGAGATCAAAAGAGCCTGTTCAGAGCATTCCTGCCTGGTGATGGCCTCAGTCATGAATGTAGCCAGACTGGCCCACCTGCTCCAACCAACATCTGTCCCATGTGCCAGGGAAAGGAGGCGGAAGGGCCCACTAAGGTTCACACCAGCACCTTCCTTCCCTTCAGAGCACACCTACCTGAATGGTTTATGAGGCCTTAGCCAGTGGTGAGCTGTCAGCTGAGTTTCAATCTAGGTTTGGCTAATGTAGGCCCTTTGTCAAAGTCATACTCCTTGGGTTGTCCAAGAGACAAATTCACCACCACTATGCACACACAGACAGAAACACACGCACACATACACACACACACACACACACACACACACACACACACACACACACACTCTCTCTCTCTCTCTCTCTCTCTCTTTCTCTCTTTCTCTCTCTCTCTCTTTCTCTCTCTCTTTCTCTCTCTCTCTCTCTCTCTCTCTCTCTTTCTAAAGATTCTCTGGAAACCACTGAAGAAGACCCTACATAATGACTTCATGTTCAAGTCGCCACAGCTCTTGTCTAAACCTTGACATGACCAGTAATAGCTCCCATTGCTATGCTCTTTTAAAGTTAAACAAAGTGATTCCTTCATAGCCACCCTGTGAGGTGGGCACTGCACGTATTATCATCACCACCTTACAGATGAGGAAACCAAGGTTCAAACAATGAGGTCAGTAGCACAACACAGTAACTAAATGTTGGGCCTGGGATTTGAACCCTGATCTCCTGACTCCTGATCCAGACCTCTTTCCACAACAACATGATGCTCCAACTCGTACATAATCTGAGACTCAAGAATAAGCAGCATGGCTTCTACCTGGGCTCACTAATGCTTACTGACGACAAAGGCAGACCAGCCTCTGGCCCTGCTGACCAGGACGCCCTCTGGTAAAGCACTCAGCAGAGCTCTCTGTGTATGCTGGAATGGGAAGGAAGAAGTTACCCAGGAGCTCAGAGAACAAGCAGTTTGAGAGCTCAGATCATTAGCAAGGGATGGCCTATTTCCCACAGCAGATCTAACGCTGACTGGGGAAGGATTTCCAATGCATTTACTTTCATGTTCTTTCACAACCTAAACACCTGCTCTGTCTCCAGCCATTAAAGAAAGATAGTTGGTACAGGCAGGAAAGAGAAGAAAAAAATCTTCTCCCCAGTAACTGCTTTGATGGTTTCTATGTATTTAGTGTTGGAGTACCCTGAATTAGTGTGCCTCACTCCAGCTTACTTTAATTAGACCCCTCTAAAGCTAGTTAGACTAGTATTCAAATCTAGGTGTAGCAAAGCCAACACTTGTACTCATTGTTTCCCTCGAGACAAATCAAAGATGCACAGTCATGGTTAGAAGGTACCTCAGAAATCACCCAGAGTGGTAGAGAAATCCCCTCAACAACATCTCTAACAACTGGTCATCCCATCGCTACTTGTGAGGAGCTCACCACCTCCTCATCAGCTCATTCCACTTTGAAACAGGTCTACTTATTGGAGAATTTTAAGTTACACTGAACCAGAAATGTGTCCCTCCATCACCTCCACCCACTTCTCCAAGGTCCACCCTCTGGCACCAAAGAAAACAAACCTAATCCCTCCTTCTCCATATATGACATCTCTCCAAGTACTTAAAGACAGTTTCTTTTTGTCCTTCCTCAATCTGTGTCTTCTCTTACTGTCTTTATGAATGCTAACAAAATCCATAATTTTCTCCCTCCCCTTGAAATCTGCAAGTGATTACAACCTATACGAAACAAATTCAAGTGTGGTAAGAGCTCTAATGGCAGGTGGGGAGAGGATGGAGGCGTGCCTAGCATATTTCCAACATGACAGTTGGGAAAGCCCAACACATGAATGTGACACAATTTTGTAAACTTCCCATCCAAAAGAATGAGCAGCAGACAATCCCCTTGTGGTTCCATACCTCTTACATCATGCCTAGCAAAGACCTCTCTTTCAGTTGGGTTTACTGGATGAGACAATAGTGCTAAATGGAAAACCCACAATCAACTAGGCCAAGGGCAGCATGTAAGGGCCTTCTGCTCTTTCAGCATACATTACTAGCTTACCACCTGTTGGTTCACAAACATCAACTGGGTGACTTCCAACCCTGACTGACAAAGAAAGCTCGTCTTTGAGGACACTGGGTAGACAGGTGTAAGAGGTGACTTACCCATCTCTACCTTTACTGACAATCTTCACTTCAAAGTAATAAATGCCACAGGCAGCAGGTATGGGGTGAGTGGCACGAACTGATGCAGCATCTTTGTGATTTTTGCCATGACCTGGAAGAAAGGCATATGGAAGCTTCAGGAAAAGGAAATGCTAACAGCAGCCTCTCTCCTTAATGTTCGGTGATTACTGCAGTGGAGCCCAAACAAGGTAATTCTCACACAGCAGAAGGAGGAATTCGACAATAATTCAATCAGTTAAAAGTATGGCCCTGCACGTAACTATGTACATGACCTACAGAATATGCTAAGGCTGTAGGTTTTACTTTGTCTCACCTCTTCCAGGACTTAGACAGAAGCAACAACACTGACTGAGAAACTGGCAGCAATACGGATGAAAACTAGGTAACAATGTTCCCTAATAAAAGGCTGTGTTTCTATGTGACTTCTAAAGATAAGGAGGTGGTGTTTGTCAGGCCTCTCAGGAAATTATGGCAGGCACCTTTGGGGCATCTGGGAACTGGGGGTGGGAGAGAATCAATATCCTGTTCCATTTACTTAAATGTTTCCCCTTAAATACAGAAATGAGGGGCTTCCTGAAGAGGTGTGGCAGGAAAAAGTGCCAACAGGCCTCTGGCTTATAGTTGGGGAGGTCACTACCAATAGGTTAACATCAGGAAAACTAGAAAATGGCCAATGGTTTGGCAGTGTGAGGAACAAGAAGCTAAGAAGCCTGTGTTGCAGGGAGCCTGGAGGGCCCAGTCTATTATGTAATGTGCCAGCAAGAGATAGGGGACACCTGCTGGGACTCCTGGAGATTCAGTAAACCATCAGGACAACCTTCTCCAGGGAAATAGGTGGGGGATGGGGGGGGGGCTCCAAACTGAATCAGACTGAATTTGGAGAAGACAGACAAAAGGGAGGTGGAAAGAGCATGGAGTGTGGAGCTAAAAAGCATAGGTTTCAGTTTGAGCTCAAGTCACTTGGACCCCTTGGGCCTCAGTTTCCCTCCCCCCCAGAAAAGGACAGGGTTAAAACTCGATCCCTAACCCTCACCCCAAACATCCAAGACCTAGCATTGCTTAGGGTTAAGTAAGGGTGAGGTACAAAGCTATGGGACAGGACAGTGTTTTACACACTCACACACGTTAAGAGCCTCTCTGATCAGGGAAAGAAGGCTTGAAAGGGAAAGAATGAGGTTGGGGGTGAAGGACAGGAATTTGGGGGAGGCGAGAGGGGCTGTAGGCCCTCCCCCACCCTCTCCTCTTCTCCGCCCCCTTCTCCCCTCCCCAAATATCCGCCGCGGGCTCAGATCGCAGGAAGGAGACTCCGCTGCGAGGTCCCTGATTGGGTGCTCGGAAGGCCCAGGTGCGAATCCCAGCTCTGGCACCGGGGAGCTGTGTGACCTTAGGCCAGTCTCTTTCCCTCTCTGAGCCTCAGTTTCCTCACCTGTGAAATGGGGGGATGGAGGAGGGGGCGGTGCGTTAGGCGGTCTCTAAGCTCTCTCTAGATCCCATGAGCCCTGCCAAGGGGGGCCCGGCCCCGCGGCCCCCCGCAGCCCCCTCGTCCCCCACGGCCCCGACCCCAGCACCTTTGTAGTGGACGCGGAGGTTGCTCTGGGAGAGGCCGATGTAGTTGTACTTGTCCTTGGGGCTCCAGGAGCGGGGCAGCGGCGTCTCGTGCTGGTTGACAGCCGGGTAGAGCCGCTGCAGGCGCCGGGTCAGCTCCTGCTCCCCGGGAGAGGGGAGCCCGCCAGCGCCGCTGCCGCCCCCGCCGCAAGGCTCGCCAGCTGGAGGGCTCCCCGCTCCCGGATCCGCCGCCGCTGCCGCCATCTTGGAGGGAGCCGCTATTGTGTCACAGAGAGGCGGGGGAAGACAAGCACCAGATCCGCCGCGCCCAGCCAATAAGCGGCGCGCCCGCAGAGGCCGCAGGGAAACTGAGTTTGACTTCCGTGTTCGCATGCGTATCTTTCCGTCAGAATGACTACAAGTCCCACAGTGCCAGCGGCCTAAGGGGCGGGCCGAGTTCGCTCGGGAGCGTGGACGCGCAAGGCTTACTGGGGGTGGTAGTCCGTATCTCTTCAGTTGGAACCCCATCAAGGGGAGACTTTTGGACGGTAAAAACTACAATTCCCTAAAGGAAAGCGGCTTTGGCCTCTCAGTCTTCGACACCGCCCCCTACCCCGAAACCACCGTCCTTCTGTTGCCTTGGAGCGTGTTAACTTGTTTATCTCTAAGTACTACTCCTCACCTGTGTGAGTACCCGAGGGAAGTCTCCCCCAAGCGGACGTGAATTTCCCCAGGAGCTTATATTTGTCTCCTTTCAAGACCTTCGATACGAGGGGCCAGAGCTGCTCCTATTCGGGGGCAGGGACCCCGATCCAGCTACGGGCCGCGCGACTCAGGCAGTATCGCAGCCACCCCTGTCCGCGGGGGGTCTTCTCGAGGCTGCGTTTCCACAGCGACAGACTGTAAACAAATACCGGCTGAGGCTCCCGGAGTCAGGCGCTGAGGGCTGCGGGCGAACGGTTGCTGCCCTAGGAGAGGGACGGGCCCCCGGAAAATGGCTCTCCCTCGGCCGAGAGGCGATATTACCTTCTCCCAAGTGACAGTGAGGTATGGCTTGGGCAGAAGCTGGATCCCCGGGCTTCTCGCTTTCTCCTCCGGCCGGGGGCTCGGCTGCAGGCGGGGCACAGCTCGTACCCCCTGGGGGCGAGAGGCTGGCACTCGCTGTGAGGGGGCCCAGATTTATTAGAAGAATAACTGCCCATGATAGTAGCTAGCATTTCCATAGAGCTTTACGGTTTCCAAAGTGCTTTGTACATGTAGATGAACCCCGTGAGATGGATGCCAGTATCCTTCCCATTTTATAAATGAGTGAACTGAAGCATCCCGATTCAATAGAATGAGTCTGTAAACCCAGAACAAATATGAAATCCTGCTTTTGACTTTGAAAGGCTGAGTACACCTGACCTCCCTCTTCTCCTCCATCCTCCAACTCTGCTAGCCATTGACCCTGGACTCCTTGCTCTTTTGTCGCCCTGCTCTTGGCATTTTCCCTGGATATGCCCCATGCCCGGAGTGGCTGTCCCTCCTCATCTCCACCTCCTGGCTTCCTTCAAGGTTCAGAGTCCCCACCTTCTGCAAGCTTTTCAGGGCTTCCTTATTTCTAGTGCCTTGTCTTAGAGACTATCTCCAGTATATCTAGTATATATTTCCTTTATACAAAGTTGTTGGCACTGCTGTCTCCCACATTAGACTGTGAGCTCCTTAATAATAACTAGCATTTATCTGCCTCCAGAAAGAGAACTATGAACTCTTAGGTGCAGATTGAAGCATTTTATTTTATTTATTTTTCATTTACCTTTGTGGCATTTTTTTTTTTTTTTGCAGCATGGCTAACATGGAAATTAGTTTTGAATGACTCCACATGTATAACTGATATATATATTGCTTGCCTTTTCAATGGATGGGGGAAGGACAGGAGAGAGAGAGAGAATTTGAAATGCAAAATTTTTTAAAATGAACACTAAAAAATAAAGCAGAGAGGAACACCAAATATAACTATAATAACTGGCATTTCTGTAACACCTACCATGTGCCAGTTACTACTACAATCCCAATTGTACAGTTGAGGAAACTTGAGGTTAAGTAGTTGTGCAAGGTCACACAGTTTGTGAGGACACATTTGAACTCAGGTCTTCAAATGGCTTGAGGCCCATCTCTCTATCCACAGGGCCACTTAGCTGCCTCCTTGAAAGCAGGGAATGGTGTTGCCTTTCCTTGTATCCCATGCTTAGCATAGCACCTGACACAGAGCAGGCACTTAAAAATGCTTGTTGACTTAACTTAAGGCTGAGCTCGGTTAAGGAACTTGCCCAGAATCACAGACAGAAAGTGATGGAGGCCAAGATTTGAATTTTGGTTTTCCTAACTCTTAAGTACACACCCTATCCATTACTGACGCCTAGAGGCCACTCCATTAGTTTGGAGTCATGGACTAACTCTCATTTCCATGGTGTCTTAAGGTTTACAGAAGGCTTCCTCTCAACAGCCCTGTGAAGTATTTATAATCCTTACCAGTATTATCCTTCCTCATGTTTCTAGATAATAAAAGTAGGACTCTAGAAGCTGAAATGATTTTCCCTGGGGGACCAAGGGGCCGGTAAAGTATCAGAGGCACATTTGGATCCAAGATTACCTGATTCCAGCTCTAATTCTTTCCACTCTGCTTTCCTGTGCATCTAATAAGATTTAGAGCTGGAAGAGACCTTGGAGATCTAGTCCAACCCCTCATTTTACAGAGGACAAAACAGACCCAGAGAGGGAAGTTATTTGCTCCAAATTACACAAGTGAGAGAACCAAGGATAGAATTAGGATCTGGAGAAAAGAAGGATGTGCTCCAGATCATACAGGTTAAATGCAAAGTACAGTCCTATTAGATAGAGAGATTCACCAATGATTTTTTTAAAAAATCTCATGTTTCTGTAGCACTTAGGATGACCAGGTTTAAAATTGAAGGGGGCCTTGGGTATCAATACAGTCAAAACTCTCCATTTTACAAAGGATTAAATTAAAGCCTAGAATGGTCAAGAGACTTGCCCACGATCACACAGCTGGCAAGTAACAGAGCGAGGTTTTCTGACTCTGACTCTCCTGTCCTTTCTGCTACTGTACACTTCCTCCTCAGTCCCAACCTCATCTCCATCAGCACTCTTCTGTGTGTCCTTGGGCAGATCATTTCCTTTCTCTAGGTTTCAGCTTTCTCATCTGTAAAATTAGGACCATGGACTAAATGATCTCCAAGGGCCTTTCCAGTTCTAAAATCCAACGACACCTTCCTTGAAATTCATGCCAATAGAGATGCAGAGACAATTAGGATGTCCACTGAACTGATAGATTCATTGAATTAAGGCAGCATTGGTAAGGTAAAACATAGGCAAGGAATCTGTAGTCAGAAAGCCTACATTCAGATCCTAGCCCAGGTACCTTATGATCTCCTCAAGTCATTGTTCCTCATCTGCAAAATAAAATATGAAGTTGTCTTTCCTATTGGCTATTGTCAAAGGGGGTGGTGTATTTTTGTAGCTGTTGCATGAAGAGGTATTGGAAGGTGTAAGTTGTTGATGATGAAGATAAGGACCTGAATCAGAGCTTCACAGAGGATTTTTCCCATTCTTTTCACAGGCCCCATAAATTATGAAATGCTTTGGGTATTGTAAATTCCTAATAAATGGCTGTTGAGTGAATCAATATTCACCCTACTCCCCTGTGCCAAAACTTAAGAAAACCTGATATCAAATCTGGCCTCAGATATTTACTAGCTGTGTGACCTTGGGCAAGTCACTTAACCTGTTTGCCTCAGTTTTCCTTAACTGTAAAATGGGGATACTAATAGCAGTTACAGCCCAGGGTTATCATGAGGATCAAATGAAATAGTATTTTTAAAGTGCCTGGCACATAGTAGACGATATAGAAATGCTCTTTTATAAAAGAGCTCACCGTCTAATTGGGAAGACAATATGCCAATAACTTTGTACAAAGAAGATAAATATTAAATCAATTGGAAAGAATCCAGTATGATCTGGGTTCAGATATTGACTCCAATACTACTAGTTTGAACTTGGGCGAGTCGAGAAATGAGAGCCTAGAACGAATTGATTTCTAAGGCCTCATCTTGAAGCATATCCTCTGTCTCTCATGATCCTTGGAATTTCTTATCAAAAAAATCTGGCCACAGGTATTTGTACTGAATTCCCCTTTGTTTAGCTTGGAACCTTGAATCCCCCTGGAAAGGTGTGAAATGTTGAGAAGCAGTATCATTAACCATTCTGACGGTACCCCTCTTTCAATGAGATTCTGAGCACTTTAGGAGGTTACCAGCTGTTAATAGGAAGGGAACAGCTGTACCCTCTGCCCTAAGGCAAAACAAGAATGGGACCACACTCAGTTGGGATTGAGGAGGAAGTGTACAGTAGCAGAAAGGACAGGAGAGTCAGAGTCAGAAAACCTTGCTCTGGTTACTTGCCAGGTGTGTGATTGTGGACAAGTCTCTTGACCATTCTAGGCTTTAATTTAGTCCTTTGTAAAATGGAGAGTTTTGACTGTATTGATACCTAAGGCCCCCTTCAATTTTAAACCATTTTGAAATGGACCCTAAGAGAAACCCTCTCCATGGTGGGAAGGGGAGCGATAAGAAATGGAGGGATGGAGAAACGAAGCAGAATTGCTTCAACACAACCTGGCTCCAATGAAGACAACCCTAAGACTTTGGTCAGCAGACATCCATGGGGCTGGCACCCTGTTGGCATTTGAACTACTGCATATAGGGGAACAGCACCACCTAGAGGACATCTACTTTCTCTGGTCCCTGAAAACATGGCCCTTGTCCTACCTGCCCCTTAGAAAGAACTGATGAACTCAGCCTTCGAGGGATAACTGTCAGAGTAGCACTGGCTCCACATGGTTTTTATCAGATCTATTTACTGTAAAAAAAAAAAATTATACTCCATTATTTATGATACCTTTTAGCAAAACATATTTTCCCTGATCTTTTTTAATTAGATCTATTTTTGCATTTGCTGAACTCATGATTGCTAGCCCTATTTTTTTATTTCCACTAAAGCATAATAGATTC
The DNA here is from genome assembly GCA_028658325.1 of Potorous gilbertii. Classification (NCBI taxonomy): domain Eukaryota; kingdom Metazoa; phylum Chordata; class Mammalia; order Diprotodontia; family Potoroidae; genus Potorous; species Potorous gilbertii. The sequence continues at coordinate 138,104,916 of CM053769.1, read as the reverse complement.
TGCTCTAGCCTTTTATATTAACTCTGTGTGTGTGTTTCTATTTCAAATATGTCGTCAGGTTCTTTTTTCTAATCCATTATGCTATCTGCTTCCATCTCATGGGTGAGCCCTTCCCATTCTCATTCAGTTATGATTACTACATATTTCCCTCTATCCTATTTTCTTCTGTCTGCCCTTCTCTTTCTTTTTTTTTTAATATTGTTCCCTCTCAAAAGTCTGTTTTGCTTCTGCCTCCCTAAATCTGCCCTCCCTTTTCTCGTCCCCCTGCCACATCTCTAGTCCCCCTCCCCTCTTATTTCCTTATTGGGTAAGATAGATTTCTATACCCAACTGAGTGGGTATTTAGTATTTACTCTTTGAACCAGTCTGATGAGAGTGAGGTTGGTTCAAGGGTTGCTGCCATTCCCCCCACCCTGTTTTCGCCTACACCATAAAAGTTTTCCTTTGCATGCCCAAGCATTATCCACCATTTTCTCCCCATTTTCTCTTCCACTATAGAAGTGCTTCCTTACAAGTCTCTTTTACGTGAGAAAATTTTCCCCTTCTACCTCTCTCACCTTTTCCCAGGTCATCTCTCTCTTTCATTCCTTCATTTTTTTTAATCATTCCAACGTAATTGATTCACAATTGTGCCCTCTGTCTATGAAGACTCTTTCTAATTGCCCTAATAATGACAAAGTTCTTAGGAGTTCCATGTATCATCTTCCCATATAGGAATGTAAACAAGTTAACATGTTGAGTCCCTTAGGATCACTCTTTCATATTTACCATGTTACTGATTTTCTTGAGTCTTGTGTTTGAACGTCAGATTTTCTATTTAGCTTTGGTCTTTTCATCAAAAGTGCATAAAAATCTTCAATTTCATTAAATGTCCATTTTTTCCTTTGAAAGATTATCCTCAGTGTTTCTGAGTAAATGATTCTTGGTTTTAATCTTAGCTCCTTTGCCTTTCAGAGTATCATACTTCAAGCCCTCTGATCCTTTAACTTGAAAACCACTAAGTCTTGTGTGATCCTGACTGTGGCTTCATGATATATGAATTTTTTTTTTTCGGCTACTTGCAATATTTTCTCCTTGATCTGGGAGCTCTGGAAATTGACCCTAACATTCCTGGAAATTTTTCATTTAGAAATATTTTTCAGGAGGTAATTGGTGGTTTTTTTCAATTTCTACTTTACTCTCTGGATCTAAGATATCAGGGTAGTTTTCCTGCATAATTTATTTGAAATGTGATATCTAGACTGTTTTTTTTAACCATGACTTTCAGGCGGTCCAATGATTCTTAAATTATCTTTTCTCAATCCATTTTCCAAGTCAGCATTTTTCCAGTAGTTCACGTTTTCTTCTATGTTTTTTCCTTCTTTTGATTTTGTTTTGTTTTTTGATGTCTCACAGAGTCATTAGCTTCCAATTCTAATTTTTAAGGAACTATTTTCTTTAGTGAATTTTTATACCTCCTTTTCTGTTTGGTCTATTTTGCTTTTTTTAAGTAGGTATTTTCTTCACTGAATTGTTGCACTTCTTTTACCAAGCTGCTAATTCCCTCTCTTCATAATTTTCTTGCATCAGTCTCATTTCCTTTCCCAGTTTGTCCTCTACCACTCATCTCTTTCTTTAACTCTTCCAGGAATTCTTGCTATCCTTGGATCCAATTAGTATTTTTCTTGGAGGCTTTGCTTGTAACTGTTTCCATGTTTGTTTTGGGTTTTTTTTTCTAAGTTTATGTCTTGATCTTCTCTCTTACCATAGTAAATTTTGATGGTCAAGTTATTTTTTTGTTTTTGTTTACTCATTTTTCCAGCTTCTTTCCTTGACTTTGAACTCTTTGTTAAAGTTGGTCTCTGCTCACCTGGGGATGGGGAAGCACTGTGTGCCAAGCCTCAGGCTTTTTCATGCTACTGTTTTCAGAGCTAGTTTTGGGGATCTGCAAGTTTTTGGTGCTTCCAGGGTGATGTGATCTGGAGAAAGGAGTGGTCACTGCTGTCCTGGTCTTTGTCCTGGTCTTTACCGAGGAAGGACCCTTGGTTTTCCTCCAGCCACAAGTGTCAATGCTCCTCCTGGCCCTGGAACTGTGTCCAGGTCCCCTGCTGTTCTGCAGCCACAAGCACTAGAGCCCCCTCTGCCTTGGAATTGCAACCAGAAACCCCACTCCCATATGACCAACCACAAGCACTCCTCTCTGTCCTGGGACTGCAACACAAACCTGCATATGCACAGTTGACAGTCAACACTGGCTGCATCCAGTACCAGCAAAGGGTATTCTATAATCTCTTTCTGATCAGTTGTACTATCCTCTCACTGTGTCTGGGCTGGGGGCTCTCAAAGCGGCTGCTGCTGCTTCTGCTGCCTCAACAGCTACCTCCAAGGCCACCACTTGGTGCTCCTGCTGAACCCTAGGCTAGCTCCCACTCCAGGGTCAGAAATCTCTCTTTCCAACCTCCTAGGTTGCCTTAGGCTTGAAAAATGATTCACTGACCTTGTTGGCTCTGCTGTTTCAAAATTTGGTTTGAGGAATTATTTCAAAGTTGTTTCGAGGGCAATGTTGGGAAAATTCAGCTGGGTTGCTGCCTGTATTCCTTCATCTTGGCTTCCTGTCTCCTTAGCAGTCCATACACTGGGCTCTTCATCAGGCTAGGTGCCTCAGGCTGTCTACAGATCTCTGGCCTCTCTCCTTGCTTTCTTCCAAGCTATCTTTTCCAAAATAGCTTTTGCCATCCTCTCCTGTGTCTGTTTTTTCATTGAAGGACGTCATGCCCCCTTTGTAACAAAGTCATCACATGTCAAAAGTATATCTAGATTGATGATGGGGTCTGAAGTCAGAATGACCTGAGTTCAAATCTACCATGGGCCAGTCACTTAACCTGATAATAAAAGTGCCTACCTCCCAAGGATCAAATGAGATAATATTTGTAAAGTGCCTGGCAAATAGGCACTATAGAAATATTATTATTAGAGCACTGAGAGGTTAAACAACTTGTTCAGGATAGCCTTGGCTAAGGCTCGAACCCAGCTCTTCCTAGATCTGAGGCCCACTCTCTATCCTCCAAGCCATGCTGCCTCTCAACTTCTTGGTGATATGTTTTGCAAATGTTGATCACGAGCATTGCTGTATGAGATAACCAAGTGTCCCATGAAATGATTGTAGGATAAAACCCGGCCCTCTGACTTGATTTAGCTCTCCAATGAGAACCTTATAAAACCTCCTTCCATTAAGCTGCAACTTCATTTTGTCTTCCAATTTCACTTGTGGTAAGTATGACAAAACTGAAATGAACCAAGCGATTCCTCCAGCAAAATAACTGAGCATGACTAGCTAAAGAGAATGCTGACTCAAGTCAGACGCTTGGGTTCGTGGGGTGCCCTGATGTTTATCCCTTCTATGGCCTCAGGTAAGTCCTTTGACTTCCGTTTACTTACCTTTGACCTCAGTTTACTTACCTCTAAAAGAAGAGGGTTGCACGAAATGCTGTCCCGGTCCCTTCCACCTCCAGACCTGTTCTCTTATTATGATCCGCTCTCAGCCACCTGAACAGGGATCTCACATTAAAATTACTAGTAACTGAGGGGATCCTAACAGAGAGGGATTGTTACCACACTTTCTGTTATTCTGCCAATGTCTCTGAAGAAAGAAAAGGCTGCACACTTGGCAAAGCTAGTCCTCAGAGAGGAGGAATGACAGTCTATGGTTGGGACCTTTCCAAGATGCCAGAGCCCACCAACAGGCTGCTCCACACTGGCCTCCGTAAACCTTAGTGAGGCATGAGAGCACGATCCTATGAGGGAAATTTCTAGTGATTGTCAACATTAGCAGTTCATTTTCAAAAACAACTTTCACAAAACATTTTCCTTACAAACGCTATGAGGTGGACAGAACAAGGACTATCATCCCCATTTTACAGATGAGGAGACAGAAGTCAAGGGACTGTGCCCACAATCCCACAGCTACTTAGGAAGAGAACCAAGGCACAAACCTAGATCTTCCAAACTCCCAAGGTCAGGATGTTTTCCTTTTCCTTTCACAAATATAATCTGCTCCCCTCCTTTGCACGTCCGGCCCCAGTACTTGTCCTATTCTGCTCCTGTCAGTCACTAAACATTTTTTTTAATCAATTTATCAGTTGGGGTTAAATGACTTGCCCAAGGTTACACAGCTACTATGTTTCTGAGGCCACATTTGAACTCAGGTCCTCCTGACTCCAGAGCTGGTGCTCTATCCACTGTACCACCTAGCTACCCCTCTGTTGCTAAACACTTATTAAGTGCTTACTGTGTGCCAGACATGCTCTGAGAAGCTCTAGCCACTTACCTAATGCCAAGAGATGACCAACACTCCTAATCAGGACTAGTAAGAAACTGACCCAGGACCAAAACACAAATCCTGGGACTCCCAAGCTCTTTCTACTACAGGATAACCTGTAAAGTTCCATCTAACTCTGAGATCTCTCATCCCATGACCCTTCCTTCACTGTTCTAACCCTAACCCTAAAGGCCAGTGACTGCCTGAGGATTGAGGAAATGCAGGAAAGATTCACTTCCCTCCTTTCTACCTACCAGAAGCCACCTCATCACTACTATTCCATCTTCCCATTGTGCCCAATTGGTGTGGGTTTTTTAGTCTCTTTTTATTTGGAGGCAAAAACACTTGGAAATGAATGACAAAGCAAGCCTACCCGAGCACCTTGTCCTATGCGCCTTATGGTAGGCCAAAGGTAGTGCTGGTGAAAAGAAGGAAAGGGTTTCCAGGAGACAACAAAGTAGGGCAAGAAACTGAGGTGCCCCAACATTTCATTGTCTCCATTGGTCTCCATTGGGGTGGAGGAAGGGAAAGGGATGGATCCCATTAAATGGTTCTCTATTTCTCCTCAACAAAAGCCCTGGAGTAGCCTCTGTCCAGTGACAAGTTCTTGTCCTTCTTACATTCAGAGAACATCCTGCTCTGCCTACAGTACGTGCAACATACAACCCTCTCTCAGAAGTTAAGAATCTCCATAAACGGAAGATCTTTCAGCACCGCAAAACACCAGTGAGTTGGCATTTCCTATTAATATCCTTCCAAGGTAGCTGATGGGCTACAGGGCCCAAGCTAGCATCTCACTTCCTCTCCTCCATTTCAGTGATGGCGCAGTGACATATAAAAGCTATGAGGCCCCTCCAACAATACAAGCTAAACACAGAGTGAGGGGGTTCCCCCATGCTTTATGCAGGCAGCTCCCAGCATCTCTTTTAGCCAGTCCCCACAGGCCCTACTAACCCTAAATGCACCCCACATGGCACAACCTGGACAGGGTGAGAGCGAGGGCTCTGAATGCAGCAACTTCCTCATGGTCCATTGGCCAACAAGCATTTATTAAGTGGTGCTCTGTGCTAGGCACTAGGCTAAGCAGAAGCCCATCCCTCTTCACAGGAGCTCCCAGTCCAGTGCGACCATGATGCAAGATACAGGCCAAGTCAGGGACTGGGAAGTGGAAAGGCAGAAAACCTCGAGAGTACTGGGCTAGGGGCTCAGCAAAGTGAGTGATCTCTCTCGAACCTGTTTTTCAGCCACTTCATTTTTCCGTGGGTGGCCGTCTCTCCTCATGGCCTGCATATGCCAGTGCACAAGCTATCTTACAAAACCGAAAACCCTGCTCAACCACCGACAAAACAGGGTAAGTATGTGGAAGTAAGCATATACACACACATGCACTCACACTCAATATGCACATGTGTTCACATGCACATACATGTATACACCCACATAATTCCTTGTGCACACAGATGTTCACACATGAACTCTCACTGCTTTTTTATGCACATGCTTGTGCATATGTGTGTTCACATGTGTGTGCACCCACATTCACATATACACATGCACACACATGTGTGTGTTCCTCCTTTTCAATTAAGACAGCCTGGAGTGAGTTCTGAATCTTCCTGTATCTGGAGCTCTCCAGAAGGGCAAAATATGGCTGTCACTATTCAAAACAGGGAGTCCATGTGGCAGGACAAATTTATCCAAGGTGATCCAAGCCTTTCTACTCTCTCTTCCTACTGGATGGCTGGAGTAGCTTTGTGGCCACTTCATCCAAGGGACTGTTTCTAAATACTCAGCATATGAACACAGCTTCCTCTGAGCTGTGGACTGTCCAGAGGGTCTGGGGGTCAGGGAGTGATGGGAGGACAGAGAACTGCCCCACAGATGAGAATTATTCATTCTCAGAAAGCAAATTGATCTAGACTTCTGTCTGCAATGAAGAACCAACCTCTTTCCCAATGTTTCCCACAGGGCCAGAGACAAGCCCTCAATCACCATTTCAAAGCCCAGATACCTGGAACAACTAGAGAATTACCTGAGGAAAGAGTTGCTTCTTCTGGATATGACGAAAGAAAATGCTCTGGAGCTCAAGCTCCAGGTGCGGCTGCTCCAGTCAGGCTTGGAGAAGGGGGTCCCTATGGGAGGGAACCCTCACAGGGAAGAATCCTGGGGTTGAGAAGCAGCAGCTGACCCTGAGAGAACAGCTGCCCAGGCCCTCCTGCATAAGGCCAGCCGTGGGTTAGCTTGGAGTCAAACCCTTAGGTCAGATTTTGACCCCAGGTAAAAGTCTACATATAACTGGCTGGGAAGGTGCAGTCCAAGAGTACTGCTAGGTGCAGGAGATAAGAAAACAAAACAAAAAGCAATCCCTACCTTCAGAGAGCTTATGCTCTAAATTAGATAAGTGTGTAAGTGATCAATGGGGAGATTGAACTTGGAGAAAAGGTACTAAAAGGAGGAGAGTGCATTCCATATGTGAGGAAGACCAGGAGGCAGCTTGAAAGTGGAAGAAAAAGGAGGACTGAGTTCAAGGCCCAAGTTGACCCATTTGACTGAATTTTAGAGTGCATGGAGGGACAGGAAGGCTGAGGCCAGATTGTGAAGGACTTTAAATGCCAAATGGAGGAGTCTGGGAGCCACTGAACCTCTGTGGACCAGGGGAGTGATAGGGGAAGGTCTCTGCTTGAGAAATGTCTTGTTGGCAGCTTCCTGGAGAACAGATTACAGAGGGAGACAGGCTGGAGTCCAGAAGTTCAATTAGGAGGCTATTGGGATAGTCTAGACAAGAAGTGGAGAGACCATAAATGGGCCAGTGTCAATATGAGTGGAGATAAGGGCATAGATGTGAGAAAGAGTGCCAAAGTAAATCCCTCAGACTTACTGCTTACAGCCCAGCTTTTTAAGAGAGGTCTCGTCAGAGGCAGCAGACCCATTGAGAGGAGCGTACACCTGCGAGTCTTGGCATAGAAGACGGCTGACTTTTAGGCCATGGGGTGACAGTAGCTAGCTGTGTGACCCCAAGAAAGTTCCTTCCTCTCTCTGGGACTCAGTTTCCTGATCTGTCAAATGAACTTGGACTCTTGGCCACTCTGAGATCTGCTGGAATTCAAGAATTCTGTGTTTCTCTGAGTCCTTGCTGAGAGGACAGTGTTTCTCACCCTTAAGGTTTCCAGGAGTGGCTCTGTACTAACCTCTATGGGCCCTCGTCACAATGTTATGCATCTGTCTTCTGCTAAGCTACATACTGTATCTTATAGTCAAAGATAGATGAGAGATGGACATAGATCACAAATATGCATAGGAAAAATACTGACCCAGCACAGACCTTTAAAAATATGATTATGGCACTGACATTATCTGTGCATCTTACGAAGTCAAGGAAATGCCATGTTTGAAGAGAGTTGATTTAAAAGGAAGTCAGAGACTCATAGGATGTTAGAAGAGATGGTAGAGACCACCCTGTTCAAACCTCCTCATTTGAAACTGAGAGAGGGCTAGAGAGGGCAAGTCCCTTGCCCACGGTCTAACCTGAGAATGATGGGAGAGCCGGGAGCAAACTCGGGTCTCCTCAGGTGTAGGGTGAAGCTTGAAAAGAGGCCTCAAAGTCTGAAATATGGGTATTGCTCCCATCCCATCAGAGAGTAAGAGGAGGGTGCTACAGATTGAAAGACAAGAGAAGCAAGGGCAGCATTAGGGGGTTACTGAATCAGAAAGTAAGGTTCTGAACCCCAACCCACATCCCTTCCTGTGGGTGCCTCTAGAGAGCAGAAATGCAAAAATGAGCCCATCTTTGCTTGTACTTGGCAAAAATGGTAACATTGGCCATGGTTGTTGTGGGATTTCTAGTCATTTGTCATCCTCTCATTATCCAATTTGGCCCCAAGGATTGGAAGTGAAGACAGAAGAAGCCATCTCCTCCACCCACTGTAAGTGCCCAGGAAGGGCATTCTAAAGAGGTAGCAACAGGATGGAAGGTCTTCTTCCCTTAGCTTTCCCTCCATGGTTTCTCTCTCTCCTTTTTTCACTAGCCTTACAGGGAAATCTTTGAATTCTTTATAGAGGACTTCAAAACCTACAAGCCCCTCTTGTCTTCCATAAAGAATGCATATGAAGTTACACTAGGTAAGACCTTGGGAGCCACTGGTCCCTCCAGCCAGCATGTGTGAGTGCGTGTGTATGAATGGGTGCTGCCTCCAGTGGCAAATTGACTGAATCCCACTGAATTCTGGTTCTATAATTCTTGGAAGGTCCTTTGCAGGTACTACAGAAGTCCTAATAACCAAATTTCCAAAAATCTGCTCAACAGTCAGACCCCTCCCTCTACAGTGAAGTGCACAGGGTGGCACCAGGTTCCTGTAACTACCCAGGGCACCTCATCATTTCAAAATGGTTCACAAATTCATTTTCCCAATACCTTTAAGGGAGGAAGTTGGTTTTCATTCTCTGCCTCACAGAAAGGCAATAGAGCTGTTGTCAGAACCAAGAAGACCTGGGTTCAAGTCCTGCCTGTAACACATATTGCCCCTGTAACCCTACAGGGTTATCACTTAATCTCTTAGTATCCTAAGGAACTCTGGAGGACAGGGATTCTTAACCTGGGATTAACCTGCACTTGTTTTTATTTTATTTTTATTTTGATAACTATATTATAATTAATATAATTGGTTTCCTAGTAGTACTGTGTATTTTTTTATGCATTTTGAAACATAATTATGGGGGAGGGGTGCTGTTCATGATCAGAAGGAAAAAAAAGGTTTAAAAAACCCTGCTTTAAGACTATAAACTGCAGAGAAGGTACTGTCCTGTATATGGAGAGTATTTCTTCACTAATCCCTATCCCCTGCCTCTGTAGTCAAGCCCATGGAAGTCAGTGTCATAGTATAATAGAATGGGATAACACTTCAGGGCTTGAAACATATTGACAGAATTCACCAGTGCTCCTCAGGAATGTCCCTGTGATAAAGAGGGGGAGGATGGAAAGCATAAAAATGTTTTGGAAGAAAATAGAAAATTTAACCTCTTTGTACTAAAAAATTGTAGCAGATAGGTTCCCCTGCAATATTTAGCAAATTTCATATGTAACTAAAAACATATTTTAGAAAGGAAAAATAGCTAGCATTGAATTTTTCTCAGGGAGCTCCTATTTCTGGGGAGTGTGCAGCTTAGGAAACAAGGGTGTCATCAGGAAAGCCCTGAACTGAGAGGAGAAATCTGAGCTCCAACCCAAGCTCGGCTGCTGGGACTTTCAGCAAGGACTCAAAACATTTCTGAGGCCCAGTTTCCTCACTTTAAAAATGAGGAGAGTTAGACTACTTGCTCTGAAAAGTCTGTGTTGAGAACTACTAAATAGCAATTCTATCATGCATTAGGGTTCACAAAGAATTCTTCTCCCAATCACCCTGCCATGTAGGTAATGCAAATATTTCCTATCTCTGTTTCACAGAAGAAAAAATTGAATCGATGAGTCTTATCAATAGATGAGTCTTAGTGAGATTGAATGACTTGCTTATGACCACACACCTACTAAATTTCTGAGCCAAGATTTGGTTTTCTGACCCATAAATCCTGTGCCTTTCCCTGTAATCAGGTTGTCTCTCACTATACTTCTGGACTGCTGCTTATCACAAGAATAAGAACTCTAGAGTGGAAAAGAAAGGTCACATCTTTTAGGACATTGTCTAATAACCCTGCTATTCACATAGAACTTTTCCCCCCACTCCCCACCCCCAGTTCCTTATATCACTTTTCCCATGGAAAAGAAGAGAAGGTTTTCTTTTTAGAACAGAGAGGAAATTTAACATTTCACAAGACAGGAGACAACAAATTGTCATTCAAGGAGTTAGGAAGGGATTGGGGTTGAGGAAAGCCTAGTAGTTTCTTAGAATTAGAAGGGACTCCAAAGATCACCTTAGCCTGACATGTTTCCTCATTTTGCAGATGGACAAAGGCTCCAGGAGATCCTGTGACTTAGCTCTTGGGACATCCAGAGCAGTGATAGAATTGAGTTTTCTGACTCAACCCAGGACTTGCTCCACTGCCCCACACTGACACCCACTTGGATTCCTGGGACTCCCAGATTTTCCTCCCTCCACTGTACAGACTGGGTTAAACTGAGCTGAACAGGGGATTTTCCACCTGTCTTTGTCAGCAATTTGTGAGACTTAGAAGTGTTTTCACAAAAGAATCTGACCAATAATGAATGCCTAAAGCAGTAGGTGATTTATTATTGGGCACTTGAACTCACATAAGGGGAGACTCAAGACCTAAAATAAAACCTTGGGGAGCCAGAACATGGGGAATGGGCAACAAGGGCAGAATGCAGCCAGGGTGGTTTGCTGAGCCATCAGGCAGAATGGTCTCAAGGTAGTGGGAGGAAGGGATGCATTGGATGCTAGGGCTACAATCAATCTTTAATCTGTCAGTTAGTAAACATTTATTAAGCATCTACTATGTGCTAGGCACTGGGCATACAAATACAAAAAAAACAAGATAGTCCTGCCCATGGAGGGCTTCCAGTCTCATAGGGAAAGACAACACCCTGAAAGGAAGCTAAAAGGAGAAGAGAGAGAGTAGAGGTGGATGAAGAAAGTACCCCGCATGGGGGTATGATAGAGAGGGGCAAAAGAGCTCACAGGAAATAGGAGGTTCCCAAGAGCCCCACATACACATACACCCCAGTGAGATAAGTCATGGGGTTTTTAAGAAAGGAGGCAGTTCTCAGTCATATCTGGTTGATATTCTGTTTCTAGTGTTACTGCAAAAGGAGCACTAGGTACTTGGCTGTAGAGGGGAAGCTTAATTACACCAAGTGGGGAGTAAGAGCAGGGGGTTTGGAAGTATCCAGAAAAAGGCAGGCTGGGAGGCTAGGGAGGAAGAGGGAGGGGCAGAAGCAGTCTGCCCCAGGTGAGTCAGGTGGTCTGAGAGAGACCTGTACAAGTCAGCCTTCTGATTGGTGAGGGGGAGGGGAGCAGGGAAGGCAGGTATCACAGTCTCTGAGGAAGGGTCCCTTTATCTTTGGGGCCCTGTTCAGGACTCCATTCTTTAGCTAGACAGTAGTCAAAGAACCTAAACCTGGAGAGACCCTTGGATACCATCTATGCCAACGTCATTCTTTCAGCCCTAGTAGATAGGGAATGTTCTCATGTTTGTTCTTCAGGTTATGTGCTCCATTTTAAATAGTCGGCTCTTCATACATCCAAATGAGTGTTGTCTTTTTCCAAATAACCACCTTGAGAAACTAGACATTTAGTCCAGTAATGCCCTCATTGTTTAAAACATCCTTAAGGATGAAGCGGAGACAGTGCTGGATTTGGAGTCAGAGGACCTGACTTAATAAACCCAGCTCTGCTACTTACTACGGTGTGGCCTTGGACAAATCATGTCTACATTTCAGAGCCTCAGTTTCCTAATCTGTTAAATTATGGATTTAAATTAAATTACCTTGAAGGCCCCTTCCAGCTGTAGATCTTATGATTTGATATCTGGGCTCCTCTTTAGGAACAGCCCCCAGAAACAGTAAATGAACAAAATGTATCTACTTTTTGGCTCAATATAAGACCTTCCTAGCCATTAGATTTGTCTAAAAATAGAACGTTTTGTGCATTAGTTGTTCAAAACTGGGATTATTCAAACTGTTGAGAGGCAGGCAAGATGAACTTTATAATCCCTTCCAAATCTCATTCTAGTATTCTAGCCACTCATCTCTCCCTTCCCCTCTCCCTGTCATTCTCTCTTTCTATTTCTCATTCTCTCCTTCCTATTCTCCTCTTTCCTTTCATTCTCTCTATATCTTCCTCTGTCTCTTTCTCAACATATATTCTCCAGCCTGAATTTCACTTTATTCACCACACATCTCTCCAAATAATTTAACTATTTCAGAAAATTGACTCTACTTTCAAAGGTCAAGAATTTTCTACCATTGAGGATATTAAAAAAAAAAAAGTGCTATAAGCTCTGGAGGCCATTCCCCAAGAGATCCAAGTCCAGAGCAATGGTAGTGTCATTGGAATAAATATAAGAATCCTAAGGGAACTATTTTTAATGGTCAGTATTTGTTTAGACCTTCGTTTTGGTATGTTCACCAAAAAAAGTCAGTACCTGTATTATACAGAGTTTCTCAAAAGTCTTAGTGTAGTTTTAAGCTTTACTAAGACTTTTGGAAAAACCCTATATTTAAATAAAGTCTGTCAGCCAGCCCTAAACTGCTGCTGCTGTTTTTATTTCAAATATTTTTTCCCAATTACATGTAAAAACATTTTAACATTAGTTTTTGTAAATGTTGAGTTCCAAATTCTTTCCCTTCCGCTCCTCCCCACTCGTTGAAAAGGCAAGCAATTTGATATAGGTTATACATGTGCAGCCATGCAAAAAATATTTCCATATTAGTCTAGTTGTGAAAAAAAAAAAAAGAAAAATGAAGCAAGTTTTTTAAAAATCCTTTAATCTACATCCATACTCTCTCTATCAGTCCTCTGGAGGTAGATAGCATTTTTCATCATGGAGTCCTTCAGAATTTATTTTAAAAAGTGATCACCATATTGCTAAGTCATAAAAAAATTTTTTTAAAAAGGTAAGTCATTCACAATTGATGTCCTGGTTCTGCTCACTTCACTTTGCATCAGTTCACATAAAGCTTTTCAAGCTTTTCTGAAAACATTTTGCTCATTTCTTATAGCACAATACTATTCCATCACAACCATCTACCATAACTTGTTCAACTATCCCCTCAATTTCCAATTCTTTGCCACCACAAAAAAGGTTTATATTTTTGTACACATATTTTTTCCTTTGATCTCTTTGGGATACAGACCTAGTTGTGCTATTGCTGGGACAAAGGATATGCAGTTTTATGGCCTTTTGTAGCCCTAAGTTTTTTGTGGTTTTTTTATACCCAGTCCTAGCCTAGATAAAATCTCAGGGATATTGCTCTGGATTTGTCTGGACAGGTTTCTGTCTCAACCCTGAAGTCTTCAGATATGAGTGTCTAGACTGTGGTCAAGTAAACCAAGTGGTATCATGAAAGAAGCACTGGATTAAGAGACAACTCAGGTTCAGTCATTAGACAAGTTATTGGATCTGGATTTCTATGGATCTGCTTCCTAATCTATAAAATGGAATTGGGCTACATTCTAATCCCATAATCTTTTAAACACCTGTTTCCTAGAATACCACCAACCAGTCCAGCCCTCCTTGAAATGTTTTTTTACAAAGACCTCTTGTTTGGGGAGGACCTGGAGAGCTGCCCCACATCCCCCAACCTCCTAGTCAACTGACTGAAGGACTCCTCTCATGTTCTCTGGCTTTGATCAGCTCACTTTAGGGAGAAGATTCGGTCTCTGGAGCCACTGAAAGCCATGCTTGTCAATGTGTCTGAAGACTGCAATGAAAAAATCTTGGCTATCAGGGCAGAGGAGAGATATGAAATCAAAATGTTGAAGAAAGAGAAAATTAACCTATTAAAACTCATTGACAAAAAGAACGAAGAAAAGATCTCTCTGCAAACTCAAGTGGGTCTGATGAAGTCTGAAAAATCAGTTTTTTCCTGGCTGATGAGGGGAGGTAGGGGTGGGGCAGGGTGCAGAGAGGAGCCTGTTGCTTAGGAAACATCTAGCTGGAACAGTGTCTAGATCTACCTGAAAGCATGTACTAAAACCTCCTTCCTAGCTGATAGTCCAGTCCATGGGTCAAGATGAGAAAAATGTGTATTCCCTCAGAGCTCCAACTTTGTCCCTGTGAATACCTTTCTCTCCTGAGTCTTAGAAAGAAACAATTATATTTCCCTTTTCTCCCTAACTAAATCAATTCAACTAAGCCCCCACAAAGGTTATATGTGTCTTGTTCTTCCAGTTGTACACATCTGGTAAGCAGGAGCATCATTACATTAACAGAATATGTCCTGTTAGCCTCTCATCTGGTCCTGATAAGGTCAGGAAAATTGTGGCTGCCCCTAAGTATGGTCCAAGCTGAGCTTGCCTGTCCTCCAGGTGAGCAAGCTCCGGAAAAACTTGGCAGAGGAATATCTTCATTTCCTTAATGAACGAGATGCCAGAAGGATCCTCATTGCTGATCTTAATGAGCTTCGATATCAGCGGGAAGACATGTCCCTTGCCCAATCTCCAGGTAGATAAAGTATAGCTGTTCAGCCTCCAAAGGTTTCCTCTGGAGTTTCCATTTTGAGTATAGTCAGATACAAAAGGAGGCATAAGTGTGGAGTGTTGTTCTACAGGGTCTTCTCTCTAGTAGGTACTGAGGAATGTGGGTGATCTCTAGAGTCAGAGAGACTGGTAGTGAATTTCAGATCTGAATTTGGAAAACTTTCATAAGATGGACACAGAAGAAGGTGTAGGAAGGGCTATTGGGACCATCTCAGGTTTTGCCTGAGGCAGTGTAGCGTAAAAGAAAAATCAATAGATTGAAGCCCAGTCACCTACGTTCCAATCCTGACTTTGTCTCTGCCTGTGTGATCCTGGGCAAATCATGTAAGGTCTCCTAGACCCAAACTCTTTGTCTGTAAAATAAGGAAATTGGGTGAGATGATCTCTAAGGTTTCCCTCACTGACCAATCCAAAGTGATCTTTCCATCCTTGTCCCTTTCTTATGCACTATTCAGATTTTAATCTGCATTATAGTTATTTGTGGTAGCTTCTCCCCCTACTATTGGGTAGGCTTGAGGTTCAGTTTATCATCTCCTTTTGTTGTCTCCCTTCAAACTCCAGCACAAAGCCTTGCACAAAGTTAGGCACTCAGTTACACTGAATCACTCAGTGGTTGGAGCAACCTCAGAAGGCTGCATCAAGAGGAAAGAAAGGGCTTTAGATGTTTGTTTGTTTGGGTTTTTTTGCTGGAACCTGGAAAGAAGTAAGCCAGGGGTACTAACTAGGTGATTATCTTTCAAGATGTGTGGGGAGAAGACCCTGTAAAGTTAACCCTGGCTTTGAAGATGGCTCGTCAAGACCTCACCAAAACTCAGAAGGAACTGAACACAATGAAGGCAAATTTTGGTGATGTTGTCCCCAGGAGGGACTTTGAAATGGAGGAGAAAAGAAACAAGGAGTTATTTGAAATGGTGAGACTATTTTCCCCACTGTAAAGCTGGATATAGTAAGGAGATTGACTAGGGAGAGAATTCTTCCCTCATAGTCCAATGTTGGAAGGAGGAATTCATCCTATGATTGAGAGCTACAATGAATCTTAACTATGATCTAGGCTGATACCCCATTTGATAGATTATGAAAACGAGGCAAGCGATAGCTAGGTGGTGTAGTACAAAGAGGAGTGGGCCTGCAGTCAGAGAGACACAAGTTCAAACCCAGATTCAGACACTCACCAGCTGTGTAACCATGGACAAGTCATTTAACCTCTGCCTCAGTTCCCTTTTCTGTAAAATGGGGTAACAGTACCTATCTCCCAGTGTTGTGAAGATAAAATGAGATATTTATAAAGCATTTTGTAAACCCTAAAGTGCTGTGTAATTGCTATTTATTACTATCATTACCCAAGGTCACAGAGGTTCCAAGGAGCTAAGCAGGAACTCAACCAGAGGTCCTCTGACTCAAAAAGCAGTGCTCTTTCCATAATGCCACCACACGGTACTTCCTTAGAGGCCTCCAATGTTTGATCTGAACTGGACCTGTCTTCCAGGTGGAGAGCTTAAAAACTGACTTTGAAGAGATACGGAAGGAGTATGACACACTGCTACAGGTCCACATGACAATTGTAAGGGACAGGGATGAATTCTACAGCGAACTGCAAGAGATACAACGGACCTCCACTCCCAGGCCCAACTGGTCCAAGTGTGAAGGTAGCCAGAGGGTGGGAAGAGGGGCAGAGCTGGGGCCAAGAACCCACTCTAAAACCAAGATTAAGCTGCAGCATTAGCTCTTGGCCCTCTAGTGTAGGGTTGAGTGGATTGGGAAGGAAGACCGTCCAGAGTAGAACTCAATGAGTCATCAGCAGGTCACGGCAGTGATCAAGTCTTGGGCTACAATAACAAAAACATGATATAAAAAATGACGGGGGAGGATCTTCGGAGTCCAGGACCCTGGTCAGCACAGCTGGCCCACTGTTCAAGTGCCATATTTTAGGGTAAGCTATAGCCCATTCAGAACAAGGTAACCAGCATGACAGGGGAAGACTGCTATACAAAGATTTGTAAAGGGCCCAAAGTGTGTTTAGCCTGGAAAAGCTAAGACTTGGAGGCCAGGGATGGGGCACAATAATGTTCCCAGTATTGAAGGGTTGTCAGGGAGAAGAAATATTAAAGTTAGATTGTTTGGCCCTTGAGCTTAGGAGCAATTGGATGGGTAAAAATTGTAAATAAGCAACATTCCATATAAAAAATTTCCTAATGATCCAAAGGTTGAGTGTGCTCCCTTAGAAGGTAGTGGGTTTTCCCATAACTGAAAGTCTTCAAGCAGACACTGAAAGATTGCTTGTTAGGGATACTGTGGAAGGGATTGTTGCTTGGTTATGGCTGGACTAGGTGACCTCCTAGAATTCTGATTCTAGGAGCCCTCTCTCATCATCTACTTAGTCCCTAGGTTCAACAGCCTTCAGCTTCTTCCCTTGCTTTTCCTCTCACAGATGTGATATCTGGGGGACAAGAACGCTGGCAATTTTTGTCTGAAGGGAAAAGCAGTGACCAGCTCGTCGATGTGCTGCTAGAAGAGATTGGTTCAGGACTTCTCCGAGAAAGGGAGACCTTCCAAGGCCTGGTAGGACATTTCCCTGGGATTGGCCAGCACATGTATCCTCTGCCCTCCAAGCTCTTTGAGGGGCAACTCCCAATTTTGTCTCTAGAAAAGTACCCTATATACTTTGTGGCTTAGGGAGGGCTTTCAAATCCTAGTCAAAACTGGCCCAAGCTCTGCAGGTCAGCACCACAGTAGGTGCTTAGTAAATGACTTGAATTAACAAAAGCACATTGGCTTAGAACTCTATGGGTGGTAAGAACATATCCCCTTTTCCAGGGCTCCACTGAAGACATTCCAGAGTTCCTTCGGTCTGGAGGGTTTGTCCGAAACAAAAAGCTAAGCAAAAAGGAAGTGGTGGACATTATCAAAGATGTCTGGAAAGAGCGGATGGCCGAAGACCAGGTCTGATTGTGGCTGGCAAGAGGACCACAGTGGGAGGAGAATAGTGGATGGTGCAAATACTTCAGCAAAATTAGAAGAGGGAGGGTAAAAAAGGCCCTCACTCCTCTAGCCCAGGAAATGGGGAGATAAAGGGAACTGGTCTTTACAAGTTCTGTGAGGCTCCTGGTGGCAAGGGACAGGATAGACACAGGCATTTTTGGGAAATGGTATAAGGAATTCATCTAGGATGAAAGCCCTATGGCCTCAGGAGAATAGAATTCTTAAGCGGCCCAGTGGGCTAAGTAGCTCTCCCAAGGCAGATGATAAAGCAGGCTTGGTAGATCTCACAAGTTTCCTGACTTCACCCTCATTCATTTCACCCCTTCACTCCTTCATTTTCTTGCAGAAAGAGAAGACATCCACTTTGGCCCAGTTTTTCCTCAACTACCTGAAAAAACGCTTTGGGGATGCCTCTGCCATGGACTGGTCTTACACAATTTTTGAAAATGTCAAACTCTTTCACTCCAGTGAGGTCATGAAGCAGTTCCATGATGTCCTTACAGGAAAGGTAAGCTTAACCTCTTACAACCTAGAAAAAGAAGGGCTGCCAAAGGAGTATCCATTTGCCAGTCTGACCTAGATGACTTCTAAGGACACCTTCCAGATCTGACCTATGGGCTCTGAAATGCCCTCTACAGAATTCCCTCCCATGACATCTCTATCCCTACCCACAGATGAGGAATAGGGCTAGGTCATTCCTGGGCAGTCAGCACCATCACCTTTTTCTCTCTCCTATCTCCTTTGCCTTGGAGGCCCCTGAGAAAGAGCTCTGTTGCCCCTCTGGGATCTAGCTTTTCCCACTAAAACCTGGGTGGGCTCCCGTAGACCAGCAGTGGAGTGAATGACACCAACCCCTGAAGCCACAGACCAGGTTTTTCCTCCCAGGTAGAAGAAAATGTGTACGTTGGCCAGAGAGAGCTCGTGTCCTATCTGCTGAAGGAGTTGAACAACAGTGACATCCAAAACGAGGGAAACCTTACCATAGAACAGTTCAGGTTGGACAGGACAGGGCCCTGGCAACCTCTTTCCCTGCCCCCCAAATCCTCCTCCCTGCCCCTGAGCACTCAGGATTGGGGTTTAGGAACAGTAGCCCCATAAGACAAACTCATGGACGACAAGGATCCTTTTTTTTGTCTCAGTGGCCCCAGTAACTAACACTGAGCCCCTTGGTGATACTGGTTGATTTGTTGAACTGATCTTCCACTGGAGCTTGAGGCCCCTATAGGAAGAGGAAACACTGAGGCAAGCCACATGTTTTTTGGTGCTCTACCTGCTCTCAGGATCCCCTGGGGATTCTGCAGTCCCATATTGAATGAGGGGAGGAGAGGTCTGAAGTCTAGGCTTCCAAAATGACGCTTACCCCAAGGCTTACCAAAATAACTGAAAAAAAATCCATGACAAATCAGTAAGAGTCCATCTGGCCAAACCCTACCACATCAGCACCATGGACATTCCCACTCCATCAGCCATTGTTTATCAAACACCTCCCACCACCCTTCATCCAAAACTATGGAAAAGGGGAAGAGAGACCAGGTCATCTTTCACTTTGTAACACCAACACCTAGGCCAGGATCTCTGCGCATAAGATCAGCATCTGCTTACTGTTTGTTGCATCAAAACTAGCCATTGGGTTGGTTTCTCTCCCACTGCCTGGTATCTTCTCTCACCATACAGCACAGTGCTCAAGAATGCCTTCCCTCTCAAGACAGATGAACAGATTCAGGAGTTGCTGGAGTTGGCAAAGGTCCAGTTAGAGGGCATCCCCCATGATGTTGTTCACTACCGACTTTTGTTTACTGAGGTAACACCAGCAGCAGGCCCTTTGCCGTTGCCCCATATCCCATCCTTTAAGGGAGATCACTCCAGCCAGGGCTACCCTCCCCAAGAAGCCCAGCCCCATGCCACCAGGTTCGAAACATTGTCACTGGGGTGTTTGGGCTGATCTTGCAAACTCAACTCCAGCAGCAAAATGGATGGGTTGGGGCTGGGAGAATGCAAAGCTTGGTTAAGTGTTGAGGAAGGACTTTTTGTTCATAGGAGCCCTCCTCCAAGCCTGAAGGAAAAAGTCTTCATTGTATTCTCCCTCATCCTGGGCCTCCTATATAGATAGGATTCCTTCTTCCAAATTTCTTCCAGTTTAGGGCATTCTCTGTAGTGGCTGGAAAAGAGCCAGACCCAGAAGTGTTGCAGAGCCCTAACTTGAGTCTGTGACCTCTCCCAGGATGAATTGGGTGCATCAGGGCCCTTCATTCATAAACTGTGGGACCAGGCTCAGAATGAGAAGCAGGCCTATCTGCTGGAACTGGAGACAGAACTTGGTCCAAACAAGTGAGTGTTCCCTTGTTGTTTCCCAAACCATCACTTCTCTGCTCCACCTGTGCTTCTCCTCATCCAGAAAAGCAACCTAACAGTTCAATTTATAGAACACTTTAGGGTTTACAAAGTGTTCTTCGCTCAACATCCCTGTGATGTGGGTAATACAAATGGAACCTCCATTTATAGATGAGGAAACAGAGGTTCAGAGAAGTGACTTGCCTCTGGTCACAGCACTAGAGCCAGAACCAGGACCGGAATCCTGTGTTCTCCACTTTCTTAAATTTTCCTCTGGTACCTCGTTCAGATTTCTCCCTTGGTCAATCACCCTCCAACAACCCCTCAATATTTTATTTGACTAGGTGGCATCAGAGATACTATTCTGGACTCAGAACACCCAAATTCATATCCTGCCTAAGACACTTACTAGTTGTGTGAGCCTGGGCAAGCAGCAAACCTTGTTCAGCCTTAGTTTCCTCCTCTGTAAAAATGAGGATAATAGCACCTGCCTCCCAGGGCAATTGTGAGGAACTCTACTGAAGGCACTACATCTATAGTAGCTATGATTAAGAAAATGTCAACTCCCTAAGGAAAACACCCTTGTCACCCTTTTGATCTTTGCCCAGTGCTCTGCCCAGGTTAGTTGACAAATGTTTCCTATTGAATTCTGATTTCAAGTCCAGTGCTTGCTCTTACCATCAATGGACAAACCAGGCTCTTTGAAGGCTATAACCTGAACTCATACCCGAGTGTGCCCCACAGGACCTGACTCAGGGCCCCTTTAGAGTGGATGTTCTCTATGCCCCCTGGGACTGTTCTCCTCTCCTTGAGGGAGTGGCAGGAGATGCCATATGCTCCCTCCCAGTGACCATCTGATGAGGCAGCATCTGGTGACGACTGGGAAGAAGTAAGCACTGCTGAGGTCTGTTTATCTGGCGCTAGGGTCGCTGAGATAACCCCAGAACAGCTGCGCCAGGCCCTGATATCCATTGACCCCTCTCTGGATGAGCAAACCCTGGACAACTATGTGAGCCAGGCCTTCCAGACCCCGATAGCAGAATTGGAACCAGACTGTGTCCAGGAAGAAGAAGTTCTGCTCGCCCGCTTACAGAATGTGGCCATCAAGCGCATGGGCCCTCGGGAGCTTGAGCCAGGTTCCTAGACCCTCTCCCAACCAATCAAAGTAAAAATCCTATATTTTGTCCATGGAAGCAAGGGCAGAGGATCAAAAGCCACTCCAAGCCACAATCTTGTTTCCCTTCCCTCCTTCCACCCCCATTACAAAAGCAAAGATTCCTTAATTTTGAAAACAAATATATCATTTGTAAGAATTTGTGTTCCCTGACTATGTATGGCGTGCTTGGGAAGGAAAGGAGAAAGAAATAAGGGTGGCTGAAAGGAAAACTGAGATTCCAACGTGGGAATTGGCAAGAAGAGTCTAAAGAGCTGAGTCCAAATCTTGGCTCAAGCACCTTCTTAATATGGGCCATGACCTAGATCCAATCAACAGAAATCACAGTCCCCACCCTCACAGTTTCTCAGCTTAGTAGGGGACACACCATGTGTAGGTAGAAGGATACTGGAGCAAAGAAAGGCTCCTGGAGAGCTGGGAGCACACTCCCTACACCCAGAATCACCTGGAGGAACAGAGGTGGGAGATGGTCAGTCAAAAACCAAAACGGCTGCTTGATGGGATCTAAGCCAGAGGGTCCAAGAACTTATGATGCCAGGATCAAGAGGATGTGATTTCTTATGTATGCAAAAGGGAGGTTTTAGAGCAGAGGAAGGATGGGGTCACACCCGTGCATTAGGAAGATTATTGTGGAGGCTGGGGGGCCAAGAAAAAGGCCTGCCCATGGGCAGGGGACCAGGAGAGGCTGGACTGACTGATCCCCAAACTCCGAGTTCTAAGGTTCTCTAACCGTGCTGCTTAATCATCCTCCCTGACTGCTGCATGCATCTGTACAGACCGAAAGGGAATGAGTCCCTCACCTAGGGGAGGGGAAAGGTTGACTTTTGCTTTTGGCTCTCAACTCAGCCACATCAGCATCTTTTTAAAGTGGTTTTATCACATTTTATTGACACTGACAGCGTACCACATGTGAAGAGTCCACTCTTGGAAAGGCCTTACCTGGAGGCCTCTAAGGAGTCCCAGCCTCAGGCTCCTTTACTTAGAGAGAAGAGGGGAAGCTGGGATGATACCATCCCTACCCAGCAGGGAAGACAGAATTGCCACTGGCTGCACAAGGGATGAGCAGCCTCCGGTACTCCAAGGGCAGGTATCTCTCCACAAGCACATAGAGGGGAACATCATCAGTCACTAGGCCCTGCCTAGAGTGGGGAAGATGGAGGGGAAAAGATAAGAGAATGGTCATATCATATTTAAGGAATTCCCCTGAAATTTCAGCATCAGACCCACGCCCTGAAGAGGATCTTTCTAACTCTTCCCCACATCTTGTTGCCCACCCTAACCCACCCCCACCCTTGGTATTACTGAAGTTGGGTGACAGGCAGTAAAGACCAGGGTTCAGGCCCTACTGACCGCCTCATCAACAGCTCCAAGTCAGCCAACAGCACAGTTTTTCGGCCTGCATGGTGAGCAAAGGTCTCTAGGTCATCACAAAGTGTCCTGAAATACTGGTCCAAGCTACAATGAGGAAGGGTAAGGCAAGAGTTAGGAGCTCAGAAACACAAAGTCAGAGTCCAGTATCTTCTACTATGAAGTAGGTCTGTACAATGGACATCCACAAATATGCAAGTTTCCCTTCCCAGGAGTGAGGGAAAAGAAAAAAAGTGGCCTATGGCCCTGACCATTGCCAATACCAGCTCACCACTTCACCAGGGTCTCAGAGGCTGACTTCTCCATAGGAATTTTGGCATAGAAACTGAAAACTTTGCAGTAATTGTTCAAGCTGGCTTTACGTGGATCACAGGGTTGCCGAGGGCCTGGGGCACGGCGTTTAGGAGCACGTTTGGCCTGGGTAAGCTTGGAGGGCAACCTAGGAATCAGGAACAGCATAAACAAGATGGGTCCACCGGCCTGGCTGGAACCTGGTAGGGCAAGGTACCTAATGCCCTGTCTGAATTTCTACAGCACTTCCATCACAATGACTGTGAGGTAAATTCTATAAGTACTGAACAGGCCCAGACCAAAAACCTGCTTGTCACCCCAACCTATGTCTCCAGCTTCATCTTCCACGATTCCCCCACATATAGCCTTGCTTCAGCTGTAGTGGACCGTTCAAGACTGGCCATCCTGCTCTCACTGCCTCTCCCATGCCCCACCTGCTCAGGTCCTGGCCTCCAGAAAGCCTTTCATCTCTCTTCTCTGAGACTTCCTTAACCTTCTTGGGAGGGTGCACTTATTCACATTTGTATCTCACACAACAGCTTTGTACCTGTTAGATATTTAGGAACAAAGTCCCTTACACATCCAGAACCAGGCCTGTGTTGGGGAAAGCCCCTGAATATCTGAAGACCTGCTTCTCCCTCTCCCCTTGACAGGGTCAGGCAGCTCCTATCTCTAAGCCCCAAAAGAAACCTTACCAAGGGATTTCCCCCTCCATCAACGGAAGACACAAAAGAAGCAGAAAGGGTAAGATTCAGAGAGCATTCTAGGCCTCTGAAACCCTGGGAAGGATAGGAGGTCAGAGGCCCTGAACAGCTGCAGGAGAACAGCTATAAATACCCCTGAGAATGAACCATGGACTAGGGATGGCGAACACCAGTTTTTTAGGGCCCTGTTCCCTGTCAGATGAATGATGCAAGGAAAAAGGGTATGTCAGAGCAATATACTGTATACTTACCGGGTAGTGTTAGTAGTAGGAGGTACTGGGGAGGTAGGCTGTGAAAGGGAATGATACCGTTTGGCCCGGAGAAATTCTGGTGTCTTCATGCTAAGTTCTGAGACAGCTGAAAAAAAAAAAAGATCAGGAATGACTGATTCCATCCGCTGGCCAGATGGAAACGCAGCTATCCCCTCAAAGTCTGCCTCTTCCCAACCCCTAGCAAGACTTAGTCAACATTGGTCAACAAACCAACATGGTTCTCTGGATCTCCACAATGAGGCCCTAGGTAGATGGGAAAATCCCTTTCCTTATGTTTGAATTGTGAATGCTATACTGATCATTAATCCCAAGGAATTTTTCTTTCAACACTCCCCACATTCAAGCAAGTTAAGCTGCTCAGAAGTCTCAGGAAGCGAAGGTTCCCAGCAAAAATGTAAGTAGCTTTTCCCTCCCTGTAACAGAATGAGATTGGGAGTATTGTATGTTTCTGAAACCCTCATAAGGAAAAGGTGAATCAACTTGAACTGGCCGAGTTACCACTGGTCTTGGATGAACCCTGATATTACCAGTCCTTTGGGGGATTTCTGTGTCCTCGTCAGACTCTTTTGCCACCTCATCCACCGATCTCTCTTCTTCCTCTTCTACTTGATGAGCCACAACTGACTTTGCTCTGGCTTCCCTGGAGATGCTGCTGCTTGCAGGTAAAGAGTGAGCAGAAAAGCAACTGTTTTGACTTGGTGTTTCAGTACAAGATCTGGTTCCTGTTCCAATAGACATGGAGCTGGCAGAAAAGGAAGTATTTTGACTTCGACTTTTTGTACCAGACTTGGTTGGTTTCCCAGGACCTACATACCAAAGAAGAAAATAAAAAATGATTGATGAGTTCTCTATAACCCTGATCCCTCAGGGCCTATCCTACCCCCAATCTCCAACCAGATACCTGGACTAGAAAAGCATGTGGTCATACAGTGATTAAGGGTAACACCCACCGCCATCCCATCCTAGGATGAGTAGAAAGCACCAATTTGCTACACACAGCACCAAACACTTGGGCTAAGGTTGACTATGACAGCCCTCTGTCCCAGTCTGGCCCCTATACCCTTCTCCATTCTTTGATTACCCTGCTGGGTCATGGCCCTCAGTTCCTGGCCCTTTACCAAGCTTCTCCTGAAGCCTGTGGAGTCAGGACTTGCCTGGAAAATCCTATCCTCATCCACAGGAGTGGCATTGTGATAAGTCTGACAATTTAGACACAAAGGAAAGAAATGGAAAGGAGATGATTGTCAGAAGGCTGAGCTCCTGAACTGAAATAAAGTCTCTGGCTTAGGAGCTCACCTCTAGCTGGCTAACCACACTGAAAACCACCCTAATTCCACAAAGCTTCAGGCCCTACTCAGTCATCTCTTAGGGAAAAGCCCCAAGGGCTCAGAGGCTCTTCACAGCTTCTCTGTTCCTCATCTGCTGGCAGCCTACTCCCTCAGCCACCATGCAGTCAGGACTAATGGAAAGGCTAGATGACTTCTGGCATGATGTATGTACAGGGGAGGGGGCTCCTTTTCTGCCTTGAGATCAAGCTACAACGGGCAGTGAAGGAGGTCCAAGGCTGCCTTCTTCATGTTTTCAAGATACTGCCTGCTATCATGGACAGGGAATTTAGAAGTTGTCCCATTGCTTCACTAAGCAATACACTAGACACTGCATAACTTGATGATTTTATCTTTCACTCTAAGTTCATGACTATTACAATATCTCCTTCCCTGCTGTTCCAAGGAATTTTCAAAATGGAGACAAAAATAGACAACCCTTCAGTCACTTCCTTCTCACATCAATTATATGACTTGGGAAAATCAAAACAGACTTGAAAAGGAAAAAATGTGATCCTGAAACACACTGAAGCCAGAATGCCCAGGTGGTGAGGGTAGGAGGAAAGGAGAAGAGGCAGGAACACTTGCTTTTTTCTGTGATAAAAGTCTAGACCCTCAGAGCCCAGGGCTAGGTGGCCTTACCTGGGAGATGAGTCAGTGGTACATCCTTCAGTCTTTCTTCAAATGCTTTCATGTCAATTGTCTTACGGGTTGGGGGCCTTCGGGCCAAGCCAGGCCTCTTTACAGACTCAGGGGGCCTAAGTGTGGCCAAGGTCAGATTAAAGGACCTGACAAAAGGGAGGTTTGCTGTGAGTCCCTACTGTATTGGACATTCATCCCCCAACAGCATTAGCTGGTACTCTCCCCTGCCATGGCCTATTTCCTTGGAAAACTCTTAGTATCTCCAAAAAGATTTCTCTTCCAATAGCTACCGGATGGCTTCTGGCTACATTCTATAATCTGTCCCTCTTCCAATCTCTGGGTTCTGTCTACCCCTCCCCCATCGCGGATTTATAAATATTTTTTTTAGGCACCTGGTCACAGAGGACTTGTTGGCTGAATCTGGCTGCTCTCCAGTGAGATCTTTTGTCCAAAAACAAAAGAAACAGAAAAGAAATCCTGATCATTAGTGCAGGGAGATGGGGGTTAGGGGAGGAAGAGGCACAGCTGGAAATTCATCCCTGTGGGTGTCTCCTCCAAACAATGCTGCAAACCTGCTGCCCAGGAAGTTCCAGGTATTCTCAAAGTTCCACAGAGCAATCAGCCGTGAGCAGGACCCACAGTAGGCCCAGCGAAGGGGTCAGGACCCTGGGAAGCTCACCTGAAGCAACAGCAAGTCCTTGGTCTACTTCCTGTTCAAACTCAGACACCCTAAGGCATCGCTTCTTCCTGCTTTGGACCAGCAGCCTTGGAGCTACAGTCACAGAGGGCTCCAGCTCAGGAAGCTGCAACTCCAGGCTGAAAGGAAATTGGGCCAACTTTCAGCCATGTGCCTTTGGTCCTTTGGCTTCCCTACAAGTTTTTAACCCTCAAAATGCCTTAGACCTGTTCCATTTGCTTTCCTCCTGTAACTCAACAGGTTGTGGCTCCTGTGAATTCACCAGCGCTGGTACCAGGACAGAAGCTTCTGAAGCTGCAAAAAGAACACTTGTTGGAAGGAAGCTGGGATGCTCAAGCATGGGAGCAAGGGTCAAGAGGAATCCATCTTTATTTCAGCAGCCTTTGACCCCATGTTGTCCTGCTCTGGGAAGCGGCAAGCTTCCTCTAGAGAAAACAGGGATCTTTCACTGAAGAGCCAACTGTCTGCACTTTGGCTCAGACCTCCCTGAAGCTGTACATCCAAGTATGGCCTCTCCTGCCATGGGGTTCAAACAGTGCTCACCAGTCTGCAGGATTTTCTTCAGAAGAGTCCTGGGTGTGCCATCTTCCAAGATGTCATAGTGCTCACCACAGAGCTGACCATTAGCTCCAATGTCCTTTGGCTGAGCAGGTGCAGTCTAGAGAGGGCATATGAGGAGTAAACAAGCATGTCAATAACAAGGTATTTATTTTAGGAAGAACCTGGGGTCAGTACCCCCAGTAATCAGTCACCTATGGGTCTGGTTTTTAGAAACCCTTCTTCCTATCATTCTGAACTGGAGTTATGGCTAAAATTAATCCAATGCCAATAATACAATTCTATACTATTAAGGTTTGTTAAATTCTTCCCAGACAACTCTATGAGGTAAGTATTGCAAGGACTATTATCCTCATTTTAAAGTTGAGTAAAGCCAAACCTACAATCACTACTGACAGAGAAGAAATTTGTACCCAGGTCTTCTTCCTCCATGTTCCATACAAGCACAACCCTTTTATAGATTTGAAGACTCTTCTTAGCCAGGCCAAGTCCCCATCATCTTGGGGCAGCTAGGTGGTTGCCTTGTGGATAGAGGGCCAGGCCTGGAGCCAGGAAAATCTCAGTTCAAACTGGCCTCAGACATTTATTAGCTGGTGACCTTGGGCAGTAATTTAACCGGATTTGCCTCATTTTCCTCAAATGTAAAATGAGCTAGAGAAGAAAATGGCAAACCACTCCAGTATTTTTGCCAAGAAAATCCCAAATGAGTTTTGATCAAGAGTCAAACATGACTGAAATAACACAACAAAGGAAAGGTGGGATTGTATCCTCAATTTCCAGAATAGAGGACCTCCAGGTTTCACAGTTCATCTCTCCCCCATCCTATCCTTCCAAGTTTCCTGTATAGGTGGATAATGGAATGTCCAATGTTTACCTTTGTTTGCTTACTTAGAAGAGTTCGGCGCAAAGTGTCACGTCGTCTTCGGCTTGAACGGTCTTTAGATGTGGAAAGACTTCTCCTGAAAAAGAATATAGGTAATTTAAAAAGACCCAGAAATAGGGCTGTTACTAGAGGTGCCTTATTCTAATTAGGTCAATTCTACATATGTCCAAAGGTATGTTAAAAACACTCTTAAAAATATCACCTTCCCTGGAACTGTCCAGGACTCTCATAGATGACCTTTTACTCTATCTCTGAAGGAATGAGGCTCACCTTCAGGACACATAGCCCTCCCCTCCTTCTAGCTATCCTTTACATGTCTTCCCCAATTAGAATGTAGAGTCCTTGAAGGTAGGTATTATCTTGCCTGCCAAGCACAGAGTAGGTACTTAACAAATGTTTTATCCTTCAAGCTAAAGTTTAGACCTTTAACATATTTTTTTTAAAACTTTGCAGGGCAAACCCGGAGAAAGCTTTAGAATACTGCCTTGTGATTTTCAACAAATCATTTCAAGCCTCTGTTCTTCAATGTTTTCATCTGCAAAATAAGGTTGGACTAGGTAATTCCTAAGGTACCCTCTCGACCTAAAACCTTTGTCCTATGGTAATTAACTCTGACAGGTAAACTATGATAGATATCCTTAAAAAGAAGATAAAAGGGAGGTCAGAAGGCTTAGGCTACCCACATTTATCTAGCACTTACAAATTTTTTTTAAAGTTTTCAGTACATTGTCCCTGGTAGAAGGAGGTATTATGCTCACATTATAGAAAAAGAAACTGGTCCACAGTGGGGTAGTAACTTAATGTAACTTCAGAAGCAGCATTTCAACATAGGTCTCTCCAGAGTCCAAATTTGACATTCTTTCCATTAGACTATAGGGCAGCTTGGTGGTGCCATAGTACACAGAGTGTTGGGTCCAATTAAGAAGACTTACATATCTTTCTGAGTTCAAATTTGGCCTCAGACATTTACTAGCTGTGTGATCTTGGACAAAGTCACTTCACCCTGTTTGCCTCAGTTTCCTCATCTGTAAAATGAACTAGAGAAAGAAATAGCAAACCCCTCCAGGATCTTTGCCAAGGAATCCCAAATGGGATCACCAAGAGGAAAAAAGGACTCAACAACAACCATTAAACCATGTTGTCCTAAATTTCACATGTAGCCCCCAGTGAATTATAAATGATGCTCAAATGCAGCTAATTGTGCGCAGCCTCCCACCATCATTATATAGAAAGATTTCCATTTCTGTTTTGTTTTGAAATGTATCCCTCACAATGTCCAGTAGGGCCATCTGGGCTTACAGACTGACCTTGGCCCAAAGCCACAACAATCACAAATTGCAGAGAGAGTCCCTTAGGTAAGTGTTGATGCCTGACCCTGGATTAAATGACAGTATTGAGGGTACAACAGACCAACCTTGACCTAGTGTTAGATGAGACTGGGGAGCTTACAGGTTGAGTCTCTAGCACATGATGGAGCAGAGTCCGAGTGGTCCCTTC
The DNA here is from genome assembly GCA_028658325.1 of Potorous gilbertii. Classification (NCBI taxonomy): domain Eukaryota; kingdom Metazoa; phylum Chordata; class Mammalia; order Diprotodontia; family Potoroidae; genus Potorous; species Potorous gilbertii. The sequence continues at coordinate 138,075,747 of CM053769.1, read as the reverse complement.
GTTGTCAGGGACAAATGCCATGTTATTCACCTGGATGGGATCACCTGGAAAGAATCAAATTTGAGGGGCAGGGTTCTCAGACAACCTCCTTCGTTTAGAGGGGGAAATAAGGAAAAAGAACAGAGAGAATCCGGTGGAGATGGGGCCTAAAGGAAAATAAATGAGATGTAGAGTATGGAAGTACCAGGACATTGGATGAGCCTTAAGGACAGAAAGAAAAAAGATGGCTGGGGGATGCAGGGTAGAGCAGGAACTAGGACACTGGGGAGAGGCTAGTACCACAAAATACCCTCTGGGGCAGAATGGTGAGAGGGGGGCCCAGGGAAGGGTTCCCCACCCCAGGGGAGAGCGCTAAGGAGGGGTAGGTAACTGAGGAAGCTGTGGGGTGGGGCTTGGTCGCCTGCCCCTCTGAACTTTCCCAGGAATTCAAGAACCAGCCCTCGCTCAGATCCCTAGCTTTTACACTGTGGCCCAGTGGTCTGCACCTGGCCGACTCCAGACCACGGTAGGTGTGTCCGTCTTGCCCGGATCCTCAGATTCCTTAAGCCTGGTCAATGGCCGCCATCCCAACAGGGGTTTTAATAAACCTTGTCTCTGACTGAAAGAAGGCTGGAGTGGAGCAAGGAAGGACCCCTTGAATCTAGGGGTCCCCAGCACCTTTAGATCCTAACAGGGCTCGTGCAGGGCAGAGGGGGAGCAGGGCAAGGCCAATTGGGAGGGCACCTCCAGGGCAGGATGGGGAGGGGGCGGGGCTGTGGGGCAAGACCGGGGAGTCTGTGCTAGGGGAGGGGCCTTTCTGGGAAGGGTGACAATCACTGGCAAGGACCGTTGCAATGAGGGAAGGAATCCATGGTGGGACAGGGCCCCTGGGGAGAGGGAACACCAGGGACTCCTGAGGGGCAGGCCCAATAGGGGCGTTCTGGGAGTCAGTGGATGGGATCGATTGGTGCCCGTGGGCAAGGGGGCCCCCGCTGGGGTGGAGCTGCCCCCTCAGGCTGCGGGCCCGCAGGTGGGCCACGGGGGGTACCCTGGGAGACGGTGGAGCGGCTGCATGGGGGGGCTTAAGGAGGTGCTCCCCCTCCAGTCCGGGGGAGGCCCGTGGGAAGACGGAGGTGGCGTTCACGGGACGTCGGGAGATGGAGCCCGCGGACCCCGAGTGGGGCCAGGTGAGACCTAGAGAGAAAGCGCAGAAAGAGGGGGCGAACGGGGGCTGGGGCTGGCCTACCTGGAAGGCCAGACAGATGTCCCGAGCTGCCTGAGAGCCCCACCACCAGAGACAGTGCTTCCGCGCCCGCCTTAAATTTGAGCCAAATATCGCGAGCGCAGCTGCACAGCCCCACGGGAAATGTAGTTCTCGGCCGCGGGGTCTGGGGCGGGGCTGCCGAGGTTCCTCGCAGATGTGGGAGCGAGAGACCGGAACGTTGCAGCCGTTACCCCTTCTCTCCGCGCTTCTGGGGGCTCCGAGCTGCACAAAGCTCTCTCCTATGTATCCTCCCTCTCTTTATCGCGTCTGTCTGTCTGTCTGTCTCTCCCTGTCTGTCTCTCCGTCTCTGTCTCTCCCTGTCTGTCTCCCTCACTGTCTCTCCGTCTCTGTCTCTCCCTGTCTGTCTCCCTCACTGTCTCTCCATCTCTCTCTGTTTCTCGCTCTCTGTCTCCCTCACTGTCTCTCCGTCTCTGTCTCTCTCACTGTCTCTCTGTCTGTCTCTCCCTCTCTCTGTCTGTCTCTCCCTCTCTGTCTCCCTCACTGTCTCTCCATCTCTGTCTCTCTGTCTGTCTGTCTGTCCCTCTGTCTGTCTGTCTCTCCCTCTCTGTCTCCCTCACTGTCTCTCCATCCCTGTCTGTTTCTCGCTCTCTGTCTCCCTCACTGTCTCTCCATCTCTGTCTCTCTCACTGTCTCTCTGTCTCTGTCTGTCTCTCCCTCTGTCTGTTTGTCTCCCTCTCTGTCTCTCTCACTGTCCATCTCTGTCTGTCTCTTTCTCTCTCTCTCCCCTTCTCTCTGTCTCTTTCTCTCCCTCTCTCTTGCATGTTATCTCATTAGATTGTAAGCTCCTTGAGGACAGGAACTGTCTTTTGCCTTTTTTTGTCTCAAGGCTTAGCCCAGTGTCTAGCACATAATAGGCACTTAATAGATGTTTACTGACTGATATTGACTGATTACTTAGTTCAGTACTTAGTTCAGTGGCCCACAATAAACACTTAATAAACATTTGTTGATTAATCAATGAATGCTGCATCCAGAAATTCTAATGAGATCCTCTCCTGCTATCAGTCATCTCTTCCGACTCTGCTAGCATTTTCCCGTATCTTCCATGCACTTGTCCTGCCTGCTTTTATTATTATTTGTGTACACTTTCCTTAGTGGCCTGTCTTATTTATCTTCCCATGTCCCTCAGTGACCAGGATAGCACAAGATGCATAATGTTGTAGTGGGAATTCTGGATTTGTCATCGAAAGAAAAGACTTTGTCCTGTCTGCCCCACTTGCTACATATATGTGGAAGACATTGATTAAGTACCTACTATATGCCGACACTGTTCTAATCACTTTACAAATATTATCTCATTGATCCTCACAACAACCCTGGGAGGTAGGTGCTCTTATTATCCGCCTCTTACAACTGAAGAAATTGAGGTAGGCAGAGGTTAAATGACTTGCCCTAGGGTCACATAGCTAATGAGAGTCTGAGGCTGGATTTGAATACAGGTCTTCCTGACTCTAGACCCAAAGCTCCATGTACTGTATCATTTAACTGTGGGTAAATGACTTCATCTATAAAACGGGAATGATAATATTTGCAATATTTACTCCAGAGAATTGTCATGAGTTTCAAATAAAATAAATGTCTAATACTTTGTTAACTTTAAAGGTCTGTAAAAATGTAACCTTTTATAATAAGCCCTTACATATCTAGAATTGAAAGGTATCTTAGATATCTAGTCCAACTGCCTAGTTTACTGATGAGGAAACTGAGGCCAAAAGAGTAAAAATTTGTTGGCCAAGATTACTATCAGGATCTGAACCCAAATCCAGGTCTAGTGCTCTTTCCAGTATACCCTAAGGCCTCTGGTAGGGTGAATTGAATTTGTTTGACACTTGTTGATTCATTGAAGATACCAGATAGGACTTTTAGAGGGATAGAGAACTGTGTTTGTATTTATTCTAATGTATGTGTCCTGGGATCCCTTTCCAGAGATATAATTAGCAATTATGGTACCTGGAGCAAAAGTGAAGGGGTGAAACAATTTTCCAGCCCAAAATAACTTAGGTCAGTAGGAAAAAGATCTGTCACACTGGGGTGAGTGGAACACAGTCCAGCATAGGCCTTCAAGAGGGTGACTGAATTGATGGTTTCTGAGGGTCTCAGTCCACAGATGGTAAAGGAATCAGAAAATTGGTCCAAAGAAGATTACAAGGTTTCCTTTGTTGGCACAGGGTGCAGGACTGTGTTGCATTGCCCATTCTATAATTTGGGTCACAGTCATGGGTCATAGTCTCAGGGTAAAGAGGAGCATTAGCACACCAAGACTTGGGACCACAGGAGAGCAAGGGATCCTGGAGAAGAAAAGACTCCTTTTCTCTCCCTCTCTCTTGCATATTGTCTCATTAGATTGTAAGCTCCTTGAGGACAGGGACTGTCTTTTGCCTTTTTTTGTATCTCAAGTCTTAGCCCAGACCAGAGCACAGGTCTGGAGAACAGCAAACACATCTCACCCTAGATCATACTACCTTGGAAGAACTGAAAACTTACAGACTCCCAGAGCTATCTCTGAAAACAGGTACACAAAAAATCTGAAGCTTGGGACAGTGCCCCCTCCACCCAAGTCTAATTTTTAACATAAAGTTAAAAGTTAAGAAATCAGCTAGAAAATGAGCAAACAAACAAAAAAAAAAAGAACCTGACCAAAGAAAGTTACTGTAATAACAAGGAATATAAAAGACAAACAAGACACAACCGCAGAAAACCGCAAAGTAAAAATTGCTACATACAAAGCCTCAAAGAAAAATATGAATTGATCTTGGGCCCAAAAAGAATTTCTGAAAAAGTTAAAAATGGATTTTAAAAATCAAATAAGAGAGGTGGAGGAAAAATTGGTGAAAGAAATGAGAATTATGCAAGAAAATCATGAAAAAAAAGAATCAACTGCTTGGTAAAGGTGGCAATAAACAATACTGAAAAAACTAATACCTTAAAAAAACAGAATAAGCCAAATGGTCAAAGTAGCAAGAAAAAAATCCAATAAAGAGAATAACGTCTTAAAAAGCAGAATTAGCCAAATGGAAAAGCACACATACAAAAATTCACTGAAGAATACCTTAAAAAGTAGAATTGACCAAACAGAAAAGGAGGCACAAAAGCTCACTAAAGAAAATAGTTCCTTAAAAATTAGAATTGGACAAGTGGAAGCTAATAATTTTATAAAATGTCAAGAAACAGACAAAATAAGAAGAATGAAAAAATAGAAGAAAATGTGAACTACCTCAGTGGAAAAACAACTGACTTGGAAAATAGATAAAGGTTAGATAATTTTAGAATTAAAGCCATGATCAAATAAATAAATAAAAGAGCCTAGACTTCATCTTTCAAGAAATTATCAAGGTAAACTGACCTGATATTCTAGAACCAGAGAGTAAAATAGAACTTTAAAAAAAATTCACCAATCATCCTCTGAGAGAGATCCCAAAACAAAAACTCCTGGGAATATTATAGCCAAATTCCAGAGCTCCTAAGTCAAGGGGAAAATATTGCAAGCAGCCAGAAAGAAACAATTGAAACATCATGGAGCCATAGTCAGGACAATACAAGATTTAGCAGCTTCTATTTTAAGCAACTGGAGAGTTTAGAATATGGTACTCCTAAGGGCAAAGAAGCTTGGATTACAACCTAGAATCATCTACCCAGAAAAACTGAGTATAATTTTTCAGGGAAAAAAAATGGATATTTAATGAAACTGAGAATTTTCAAGTATTCCTGATGAAAAGACCAGATCTAAAATAGAAAATTTGACTTTCAAATACAAAATTCAAAGAGAAGTACAAAAAGGTAAACAGGAAAATGAAACCATAATGGATTCAATAAGGTTAAACTGTTTGTATTCCTACATGGGAAGATGATACTTGTAACTCTAAGAACTTTGTCATTATTAAGGCAAGTAGAAGGAAAATATATAGAATATACATAGACCGAGTGTGAGTTGAATATGATGGGATGATATCTAAAAAAAATTAAGGATTGAAAAAGAGGAATGCATTGGGAGAAGGGGAAAGGGAGAGGCAGAATAGGGTAAATTATCTCACATAAAGGAGGCATGAAAGAGTTTTTACAATGGAGAGAAAGATAGTGGAGGTAGTGAGAAGTGTTTGAACATTATGCTCATTGGAACTGAATCAAAAAGGGAATATAACATACACATTCAGTTGGGTATAGAAATCTATCTTACTCTACAGGAAAGTAAGAGCTGGGAAGAGGATAAGGAAAAGGGATAAGAGAAAGGGGGTGGAACTGATAGACTGTAGGGTAGATTGGGGAAGGCAGGAGTCAAAAGCAAAACACTTTTGAGCATGGACAGGATGAAAAGAGAGAGAGAAGGATAAACAGAAAAAACAGAATGGAGGAAAATATAACAAAAAATTTTACAGTAAGTTGCTCTGATAAAGACTTCTTTTCTCAAATACATAGAGAACTGAGTAAAATTTATAAGATATGAACAGGTTGGTTTCAGAGAAAGTAATCAAAGTTATCTATAGTTATATGGAATTAAAGAAATGCAAATGCAAACAATTCTGAGGTATCGCCTCTCACCTATCAGATTGGCTTATATGACAGAAAAGGAAAATGAAAAATGTTGGAAAGGATATGGAAAAATTGAGACACTAATGCACTGTTGGTGGAGCTGTGAACTGATTCAACCATTCTGCAGAGCAATTTGGAACTATGCCTAAAGGAGTATAAAACTGTGCATATTCATTGACCCAGCAATACTACTGCTAGATCTGTGTCCCAAAGAGATTAAAAAAAAACTAAAGGAAAAAGACCTCTATGTACATAATATTTATAGCAGCTCTTTGTGGTGGCAAAGAATTGGAAATTGAGAGGATGCCCATCAGCTTGTTAGTTGTGATATATGATTGTGATGGAATACTATTGTGGTATAAAAAATGATGAGTAGAATGCTTTCAGAAAAACTCAGAAAGATTTTTATGAACTGATGCAGGACCAGGAGAACATTATATACAGGAGTAGCAATATGGTATGATGATCAACTATGAATGACTTAGCTATTTTCAGCAATATAATGATCCAAGATAATTCTGAAGGACTTATGATGAAAAATGCCATCCATCTCCAGAGAAGGAACTGATGGAGTCTGAATGAAGATAGATGAATATTTTTTTTAAATTTCATTTTTCTTGGGTTTTGAGGTTATTGAGTTTTGGGGGTTTTTTGGTCTGTATTTTCTTTCACAACATGACTAATAGAGACAAATGTTTTGCATAACTGTACATATATATATATATACATATATATATATATATATATATATATATATAACCTATATCAAATTGCTTGCCTTCTCAATGAAGGGAGTAAGGAAGGGGGAGAAGAGAGGGAATTTAGAGCTCAAAATTTAAAAAGAAGAATATTAAAAGCTATTTTTACATGTAATTGGGAAAAATATAAAATATTAAAAAGTTTAATCTGCATTATTGATATTTTCTCCAATACTTAAGTCTACTTTAGACTATCAAAAAAGCAATAAATTAAGCCCTGGTTTATGTTTGCTGTTTCCCAAGGTGTAAATGTTCATACTGAATTCATCAATGAGAAACAGTTCCAGCTGGCCCCAGAGCATCCCTACCTATAACTAAATTTTACTATATTGTGCCAGAATCCTTTAAATTGGGACTTCAAAATGACTTGTATTAAAGAGATGTCCAAAGACATGAGGCAATTCCCATCAGTTTGGATATTTCTCTAAACAGAAAAATGCTTCAAATTAAAATAATCACAAAGTAATAAAAAATATTTCCTGCTAGGCTTATTTTTATATTAACTAGTACAGAATTTTCCTTGACACATTTCCAGGCTTATTTCACATGAACTCTCAGCTAGACTGACTGACTGACTTGCTCTTCTCTTTTCATAGACTTTTCTCCATGTCTGGAAAACTCTTCCTTTTTACTAATTATAATCCCTGGTTTGCTTCAAGGTTCGGCCTATCAAGTAAACTAACCCCAACCCCATGATGCCTGCTTAGATTCTTACCTGCTGCCCAGCTGACAGTGCTTTCTCTAGCCTCAAATAGTCATATATAGCATACTTATATGTTTACATGTTGTTATCAACCTCTCCACAGTAGAACATAATCTCTTTGAGGATGGCAGTGTTTCCCATTTTATCTATCTCTAATGCCTAAGTTAGTGCCCTGCACATAGTATTAATCAGCAACCATTTATTAAAAGTCTACTGTGTGCCAGGTAATAGACTCAAAAGTACAAAAAATGAAGCAATCTCTACTTACATATAGCTTATCATCTAATAAAGGAAACATCAAATATGTATATATACAGCATAAGTATAAAATGAATAAATATAAATACATGCAAAGTAGTTGAATACAAGGAAGCTTGGGAGAAAAGGCATTAGCAGTTGGAGGAATCAGGAAAAACTTCATGCTGAAGATGGTGGTTAAGTTGAATGTTAAAGAAAGGAATTTTTGTGGTGGAGGTAAGAAGAGAGTATATTTTTGTGTTTGTTTAACAGCCAGAAAACCAGGGTCACTGAATGTAAGAGTATGTGGTGGGAACTAAGGTGTAAGAAGATTAGAAAGGTAGGAGATGGCTAAGTTATGAAGCGCTCTGAATGCCAAATACAGCATTGTGCATTTGATCCTGGAGGCCATAGGGAGCCAATGGAGTTTATTGAGTAAGTCAGTAACTTGGTCTGACCTTAGTTTTAGGAAAATCACTTTGTTTTCTGAATAGAGGATGGATTGGAGTGGGGAGAGACTTGAGACAGGCTGACCCACCAACAGATTATTGCAATAGTTCGGGTGTGTAGGTGATAAAGGTGGAGGCAACAAGGTGAGGGCAGTATGAGAAGAAAGAAGAAAATGTATTGAAGAGATGCAGCTAAAATGAAATCTCAACAGACCTTGGCAACAGCTTGGATATAGGAGGTGAAGGATAGTGGAAAGTCAAGGATATAGTCATAGGTTACATAGGTTACAAACTTGACTGTCTGGGAGGATGGTATTGCCTTCTTGGTTAGTTGTTGTCCTTCCTTCTCAAAGAGAACCAAAATGACATCACTATGATAAAGTGAAATTTCAGTGTGCCCAACTGTGGCTGATCAGACCAATATGAACTCGGAATGCTCTCCCACAGGTTGGGCACAGATAATCCGTATGAATTTTGGGGGTGGGTCCTCCAAATTTGCACATCCTACGTATACTTTGTGCTGTCTCAATTCTGCTTTGCTCATAGAGCACAGCACCCTTTCTGATGTGGGTATGCCATGCTAAGAAGTCCTTTGCCAGTGTTTCCCAAGCCTCACAGTTATCTAGAGAAACCTTGAGAGTGTCATTGAATCACTTCTTCTGACCACCATGTGAGTTCTCCATAAAATAGTCCTTTGGGCAAAGCATACATTTTGCCTTCAAACAATGTGGTCAGCTCATTGGAGTTGTGCTCTCTGAAGCATAGTTTGAATGCTTGGCAGTTGAACTCAAAGGACCAAGGGAGGGTTTAGGGGAAAAAGAAAGATAATGAGCTCTGCTTTGGACATGTTGAGTTTAAGATGTTTACTGGACATTCAGTTAGAGATGTCTGAAAGGCAGTTGGAGATGCAAGATTAGACATCAGCAGAGAGTTTGGGCCTGGACAGGTAGATTTGAACATCACCAGCATAGAGATGGTAACTGAATCCCCAGGAGTTGATGGAATCATCAAATGAAATAATACAGAGGAAGAAGAAAAGGCGACTCAGGAGAAAAACTCCCAAGTTCCTTTTATAGCCAACAGGGACAGAGAGGGAAGGATACCCAGCAAAGCCAAAACCATGACCTTTCCTTTCCTCCCACTACTCAAGGTTACTTCTCTGGAGGTTCAGCCAGAACTCCAAACTTACTTTGCTTTCTGGAATTCTGGATTCTCAGTTCTAGAGTCTCATTTTCGGGAATTTTGGATTCTAGTTAAATAAATGCTTTTTGTTGTGTGTTCATCCTTTTTTGATGGCTCTGGAGGAGAAGTGAGACTGGTGACCTTGCACAGCCCTCCCTCACTCAAAAGTCAAGTGCAAGTCACGTCATCATTTCTCTGATGGCATGGTCCTCTTCGGCAGTGAAGGATGAACACAACCCTGTGAGTAGACTCAGCTCTTCCTCTCCTGTCTGTCTCTCCCTCCCTTTCCTTCTCCTCTCCAAAGGAAGGTAAATTTGGATGGCCAAAAGATGCCCAGTTGACTTGGGTTTTACTGGCTAGTAAAGGCTCTTCCCTTTCCTTCCCGTCTCTGAACCTTGAGCCTATTGCTCTGTGAAGCTCAGTTACCATGGGGCCCCTGCCCCCTGCCTAAAGCTCTCTTCTGAACCCTCCTGGCTTCAGAGTGATTACCAATTGTAACTGTTTCCCTCCCAGCCTGAAATGCTTTTCTTAACTGACACATGGATGTGAAGAAATTCCCTAGTCAAGGGAACAGACTTTCTGTCTGGTATCCTCACACTTCCACAAAAAAGACTTTTCATAATTAGTCTAAGTCCTGTGATTAGTCACTGGATCACTTACTTTAAATGGAAGAAGGTCATTTGATTAAGTAAATACCAATCAATCCTTCTCTTACACAAGCAAGAATAAAAGGCATTGGTATATGAAACCATATATGTTATTTATAGTTTTAAAATTTTTTAAATTGCACATATGTGTGTATATATATATATATATATATATATATATATATATATATATATATATATATCTTTAACAAAGTAATAGGGAAATCATTTTGTTTCAATTTCCCTTTCTGAATTTTTTTCCCTTCCAATGCATTTCCCTAGATTTCACTGCTGCTCTTCTTGTGAAATACAATTGAGGGACTTTATTATTTTCATTGTAGTCAGTATGTATATTGTTGTTTTAGTTAATTAATCAATCAAGTATTCATGTTGGAGGCACAATTCCAAACACTGGGATATAAAGATGAAAGTAACAAAAGCAGATCTGCTTTCTCCCCTCTTCATCATTTCACATTAGGGTTTCCATATTTCTTTGCATTCTGTCTAATTCAAGAAATATGTATTAACTCCCTACTATACTGTATGGGCATGTATTTACCTGGAAGAAAGAATCCCATAGTTGTATTGGTGGTAATTCTGAGTCACTGGATGAGGATGATGAAGAGTTCTAATTTAGCCACTGTGGAAGAAGAAGGCAGCCCCATACATAGAGGTGTATAAGGGGGAAAAGATTTTGTATCAGTCCTCAAGGAAGGGGAGCTTTTGGCAGGTGGGTCAGGGAATACTGAATGGGTGGCTGTGGCGTAAGGAAAACCTTTGTTGACTTCAATCCTGGGGACAGGTTGCATACAAGAGACTTATGAATGACCTTTAGATACTTTTGTTTCTATCTGCCTTTTTCCCTTAATATTGCCCATGCTCTGGTTAATATGGAAATATTTTTTGCATGACTTCACATACATAACTAATGCCATATTGTCTGCCTTCTTAAGGGATAGGGTACAGATGAGGGGCAGGGGAGATGATTTAGAACTCAAAATTTCTAAAAATTAATGTTAAAAATTATTACATGTAATTGGGAAATATTTAACCAAATAATATGTATATATATATATATATACATATTTAAAATACTGCCCATGCTAAGAGGACTATTCAGTAACAGATTTGAGACTTGGCCCTTCTGAAGGGGAGAAGAAAGACCTAAAATTATTGGTTTTAAATTCCCTTCCACATTTTTGTTTTATTTTTCATTTTTTCCCCTTCCTCCCTCCCCCACTTCTTTTCCCAGTGGCCCAAAATAATCCCAAGTGTATTCTGAACCACAGGCACTGTGTTAAACACTGGGAATTCAAAATTCAAAAAACACACTCCCTGCCTTCAAGGAGCTTATAATCTAATGATAAAGATTCCACGAGATGAAGGAGGTGCTTAATATGCTTCTCGGAAGAGTCATGTAACTTGAGGTTATCTATCAAATTTCTGTAAGATCCTTTGGTTCAATTCTCTCTTTAATATGAGAGTCATACCTTGTTCTAATTAAGAGAGATGATCACATATTTAAGATTAGGAGAATCATAAAAAGCTTCACTGCTTCCCTGAAGAATGCCACACTTTATATCATCTGTTCTTGACATCATTGAACCGGGGGTGTATTAGGAGACAGTTTTCTATGTGGATACCCAAGGACATGCTGGGAATATTCTTCCCCCTGACTCTTCACTTCCTTCAAGTTCCAGCTAAAAATTCCACCTTCTACAGGAAGCCCTTCCTGATCCCCCTTAAAGTTAGTACCTTCCTTCTGTTGATTATTTCCAAATTATCATGAATATAACTTGTTTGTCCGTAGATGTATACATGTTTCCTTCACTAGACTGTGAGCTCCTCAAAAGCTTTTGCCTTTTCTTGGTAACCTCTGTGCTTGGGCTTAGCAGAGTGCTTGACACATTGTAGGTGCTTAACAAATGCTTACTGTTTGACGTCAGTGAGAAGAGCACTACTGGTGATTCTGAAGCAACAGTTCTAGAAACCCAGACTCTCAGGATTTCCCCAAGAACCTTGAGCACACTAGTGCACAGCCACCTTCTGAAGGCACTAGTAGGAGGGAGAGTTTGGGAAATGGCTACAAAGGGGTGCTACGTTTCATTCCATACTGCTTGGAGACTATAAGTATTTGGCAAGATGTCTATTTAAAATGTTGTTCTTGTGATATTATGTATCAGTGTTATATCCAGGTATACAACACTTGTTCTATTATTGGTCTATCTGACCAAATAATGGTCTGGTTGCAGTACAATTTATTGCTGAAGTTTCCTAGCATATTTTGACGTCTGCATTTGTAGTATGGGTTTTGTTTAGTATTGAGGACATTAATGCACCCTGGGAAGGATATTGGTGTGTTGTTGGCAGTGGGGGTAATTTGGCCCCACAAAGTCCCAGATAGAGATAGAGGCTGAGCAGATGATGAGGCAAGAGTTGGCAGACAACTTTGAATACTGACATGGTAGTGATGAGGGAGGCATGACCTTTGCCCTTTTTCCCAAATAAATTTGGGTACCTATTTCTTGAGGGGGGTGATAATGACATTAGTTGAAGCCTTTCTGGAAATGATGAGGAAAAACAGGACCCTCTGCCCTATGGACTGGAGGACTTCAACATCATTGTTGATGGTCTCTCAAATTCTTGACCTTGTAAATATCCTTAAATGCCATGATCTACTCACCTCAGGTCCCAGGGCTCAGGGTAAAGTAAAAGTTCATTTAACAGTTTGCTTCATCAACAAGAACAATAATCATTTTGGGGAGAATTCTTTTCCTAAAATCCTTAAGTCTTTCTTTGATCTCCAGCTCCTTTCAAAGTTTCTGCTTTCCCTCTGGTCTAAGGTGAATTCAAGAGACTTCAGTCTGGTAATAAGAATAGCTTACAATGATCTATAGCTTTAAGGTTTACACACGTTATATCAGCTGATTCTCACAGCTGTGAGGTATAGCTGCTGTTATACCCATTTTACAGATGAAGAAACTGAGTCTGAGAGGGGCTAATAACTTACCCAGGATCACACTTCTAGTAGTTGATAGAGGCAGGGTTCAACCTCAGGTCTTTCTGACTCTAGGTCCAGAACTTTACTTACTATGTACCACTTAGTAGTTCTCTCATTGCCCTATTCCTTTCAGGGTATGGGGCTAGGCAATGGATCTTAGCTAGACTGAGGCATTTTCCATTGAGATACCTTAATCCATTGCCAGGAACCTTAGTTTCTTAACTAAGTGGTTAATTCTTAAACACTTATAAAGTTTATAATTTAAACATATAAAATTTGTTATTTTAAAATACTTTAATTCTATTGAAAGGGAGACAAGGAGAATTTGTCTGCTTTTCACAGTAAGTTGAAAGCAGATTGTGAGAAGGACTTTAAATGACAAACTGAAGAGTTCATATCTTATCTTCAAGGTAATGGGGAGACACTGAGGTTTCTGAACTGGGAAGAGATGTGGTCAGACCTGTAGTTCAGGAAGATCATTGTGGCATCAGAGTAAAGAATGGAATGTTTGGAGACAATGACGAGTCCAGGTGAGAGGTACTGAGGTCCTGAATCAGGGTGATGACTTGGCAATGGAGAGGACATGCAGATAGATGGAGGAAAGGATGAGCCAGAATAGGTGAGCCAGGAGAACTAAATGGGCTCATCAGGGAAGAATAAGCTGGATAAGACTTCAGTTGGAACCTCACATGACATTTAGTGAAATCCTCCTCATTTTGCAGTTGAAGAAATTGACTCAAAAAGTTCTAAGGTCACACAGGTAATATCAGGGGCACAGTTTGAATCCAAGACCTCTTTTGGACAGCTTTTCACTGTAACCTCACTGCCCACCTCTTTTGAGAAAAATTCAGTCAATTCTGAGATGAAAATACTTGAGGTAAATTGTCCAGTCACTCTCTGCTATGCTTTGGGATGAGAGTTATGTTGGAATGTTAATTAACTGATTAAACAGTTTCTAGCCCGCCAATGAATTTAATTTTCCTCAGTTGGCTGGGGGAGGTGGGGAATGCTACTGTGTGTTGGAGGAGTCTGGGGACCACCAGGGTTTTAGCAAACTGTTTGACCCTGGGCAGGTAGATCCCTTCACCTCTTTGACCAATGGGAACAGATGATTTTCGCCTGGTTTCTGTGGCTCCAGTAGCTACAGCAGTAGTAACTTCTGGAACCAGTGAAATCACTCTGAAGGTGGTATGTATAAGATCCCCCATTTTTCTTCCAGTCCCCACAGAGCCTTTTATTTGGGAAGTACAAAGTACTAATTGGTGGAAAAGGGATTTTTAGGGGTGGAGAAATTAAGAAAGTTGCATGCATAATGAGATGTAATATGGAGAGCAATTGTGTGGTGGGGTGGAAAAACAATTTGTATTATGGGAGATGTAGGAACTGGCCTCAACTTTGGGTTTAGAATATAAACAACACACTTGGGGAAAAAATACCCCACCATATATCTTAAAGGAGTCTCTTCTAAACATTCTGGAAGGGCTGACAGAGATGGTCCCAAGGACTCTACCGGATTCATCAAAATTCTCTTAAAATTGCATTAGATTCTTTTCTGAATCTTGAGGGACTGGAACCAAACCAGGCACAGACTCTGCTTCCTATTTCTTGTGTCTACATAATTTTCTGTCTCTGTGAATAACCATTTTCATGATAAACTGAGAAGGGGTGCTTTGTGAAACACTTATAATGAAAATTATCCTGACAATTCAGAGTATCATTCCAGAACTCATTAGTCTCTAAGCTTCTTGAGTTCAGGTAATTGGTTTAAATTTTATTTTGTTTTGTGTTTGTATCTTTGGAGAATCTGTACTATCTATATCTCCACTTTACAACTATTTAAATAACAATCATATTACTGACACATTAAACAAGAAATGATTGTTGATGTAATTTAATATGAAACAAGTAATAAATGACTGTTGGCTTAATTAACATGTAATCATCACCTGTGAAAAAGCTTCCCTTCCATTTCCAGTGTTTTTTTTTTTTCCCCAAATTTATTAATTTATTTTCAGTTTTCAACAATCACTTCCATAAATCCCCTCCCCAGGACAACATGCAATCTTATATGGGTTCTACACATACATTTCCAGTTGTGTTTTGATTTGAAATAAATCTGTCCCATATCTGATTTATATTGTAAATAGAATACTTTTTCTGCTCCCTACCTTGAATAGATCATAGACGGGCACCAAAGCAAGTTTTCTCTGGATTACTAGTGTGAGAAAAAGCCTAATAATACTATTATTGGAAAAATTATGAAAGGCAGTTTCACCTGTGAAGATTTGTGCAAAGTGATCCACAGGGAAATGAGCAGAACCTGGAGAACAGTTTATACAATATATGACATTATAAGGCATATAACTTTGAAAGACTTGAGTCCTCTAATCAATGCAATGACCAACTCTGACTGGGGAGGATCCATGAAGAACCACTGCTATTCACCTCCTGAATGAAAGGTGATGAACTCAACATGAAGAATGAGGCATACATTTTAAAATATAGTCAATGTGGCAAATCGTTTTGACTTCACATTTTTGTTGTTACAAGGGATTTGTTTTTCTTTTTTAATTGGGAAGAAGGAAGGGAAAACTAATTTTAATAGAAAAAATGTTTTTAAAAAGGAGAGCCTCTAACATGACAAAATGGGAAAATGATAAATGTTGGAGAATGGGAAAACTGGAATACTAATGCATTGTTGGTGGAGTTATGAACTGATCTAACCATTCTGGAAAGAAATTTGGAACTATGCCCAAAGGGCTATAAAACTGTTCATACTCTTTGATCTAGCAATGCCACTACTAGGTCTGTATCCCAAAGAGATCATAAAAATGAGAAAATTACTCACAAATACAAAAATATTTCTAGCAGCTCTTTTTGTGTGGCAAAGAATTGGAAATTGAGGGGCAGTTAGGTGGCCCAGTGAATACAGCACTAGTCCTGGAGTCAGGAGAACCTGAGCTCAAATCTGGCCTCAGACACTTGACAATTACTAGCTGTGTGACCTTGGTCAAGTCACCTAACCCCAACTGCTTTGCTTTCCCTGCTCAAAAAAAAAAAAAGAATTAGAAATTGAGAGGATGCCCACCAATTGATGAATGGCCGAACAAGTTGTAGTATATGAAGATAATGGAATATTATTGTTTCATAAGAAATGATGAGCAGGCTGTCTTCAGAAAAACCTGAACTTACATGAAGTGATGCTGAGTGAAATGAGCAGAACAAGGAGTAACAGCAATATTGTGCAATGACTGACTTGGATAGATTTAGCTCTTGTCAGCAATGCAATGATCTAAAACAATTTCAAAAGACTCAGAATGGAAAATGCTATCCATATCCAGGGAAAGAACTGTAGAGCCCAAATGCAGATCAAAGCATACCATTTTCTCTCTTTTTTTGGTTTTTCCTTTTGATTCTTTTTTCACAACATGACTAATGTGGAAATATGCTTAATATAATTGTACATGTATAGCCTATATCAGATTGCATGCTGTCTGGGGGAGGAAAGAAGGGAAGAAGAAAATTTAGAACTCAAAAATTTTACAAAAGTGAGTGTTGAAAACTAAAAAATTAATTTAAAAAAGAGAGCCACTGATCAGGACAATGATCCAAGACAATACCCAAAGATCTATGATTAAAAATGCCATCCATTTTCAGAGAGAACTGATGAACTCTGATGAGTGCAACTTTAAGTTGAATGCAAATTTAAGCATACTTTAAAAAATTTTTTCTTGGGTTTTGTGTGTTTTCTTTTGAAACATGTCTAATATGGAAGTGTTTTGCATGACTTCACATGTATAATTGATATATTGCTTGACTTCTCAAAGGGTAGAAGAGGGTAAGAAAGGAGAGAATTTGGAACTCAAAATTTTAAAAAATGTTAAATTTACAAGAAATTGAGAAATATTTAATGAAAGAATAAAAATGAGAGTCTAAATCCTCTTATTAGAGGCTAGGTTCCCCCAGAAATGAATCTTGTATGGACCTGAGTGCCTGAATCCAAAGGAGAGGGGTCCTTTAATGATGAAGAAAGATCAAATGCCCCAATCTGGTGGGGGCAGGAGCAATTTCATATTGTTAAAAAAAAAAAAAAAACAACAAAATGAATGAATGAATAAAAACCACAGTGTTCAGATCACAGAAAGTTGGATGAAAATCTCCTACTCAACCAGAATGAGTCTTGAATTTTTCCCCATTCTCCTGGCCCCTTTTAGCTAGCTGTCAATACTGCAGTACACCAATTAAAATCTAAGATCCCTCGCAGTTTTTAAAAATCCCAAATCAAGACTCCTACTGTACTCAAAGAACCAGCCTAGCTACAAGTACCCAATGGGTCTCCTATAGGGAGCAGAGGACTGGAAGTCTCTCTCGGAGCCAGAAGCAGGGCTGGTCGTGCTCCTCCAGAGCCTTGCCCTGTACCCTCGCTATCTTTGGGTTCAAACGGACGAGTCTTCATCTGGGCAGGGCCCGGTTTGAGGGCACTTTGTGTCCAGCGGCGTGGCCTTCAGCCTTGCTCCTCTCGGACTCTGTTACTTTGTAACCATCTTGTAACCACCTGGTAACGGGCCGTGTGTGTTACAACCATCTCCCCGTGATCACTAGACCGCAGGCTCCCTCTGGGCAAGGGTCCACATGCAGTGAAGTCTCGGGGCTTACCAGCTGATCATCCCGAGGCTCTAACGCCCCTCAGACCCTACATCAGGGTCTCTTGACATGATCCGTGAGAAAAGAGGTAAATGGGGGGGGGCGGGCAGCAGACGGCGCGATGATTCTGGGGAGCCACAGGCGGGGTGGGGCGGAGAGTGATGGGAAAGGGCAGGAAGATGAATGAGGACCAGGGGCGGGGCGCGGGGCCCTGGACCACAAGGCAGGACCCGGCCGAGGGTCCGGCACGCAGCAGGCGCTTAATAACTGCTGGTTATTTGTTGGCCGGGTGAGTGCGAGTCGCCTCTCCCCTCCGGGCCTCACTTGGCCCCAGGAGGAACCATTCCCGCCTACCCCCGGCGGGACGCTGGCCCGCCACCTCGAGGCTTGGGCTTGTTGACGAAAGGATGCGCTCCCCAGAGCAGAGGCGGGGTCGCAGCCGCGCGCACTGGCCGCCGAGAGTTGTAGTCCCGCGCGGGAAGCTGTGCATTATGGGAAAAGCAGTTCTCCGCATGGAGTACGGCGTTCCGCAAGGAACTCTAAGTTCATCCAGCCAGGAACATCTTTTGTTTCGCCCGCCAGAGCTGGAGCTTCGCCCCGGTGGAACACCAGGCGGATAGTTTTTCCCGGGCGAGTGCCGAATCATTCTGACCTCACCTCCAGCCTTGACCCCGGAAGCAATGCGGCCAACGGCGGAAGCGCGCGACGCGATGTATTGTGGGAGGCGTAGTCCGACCTCCAGGGCACTTCTTCGTCTCGGCCCCGGGACTGACTGACTGACTGACAGGCTCTGGTGGCTGCGGGGACTGCCGGCGGGCGGGTGGACGGCGTGGGGGCCGTCGGGGAGCGTCCCCAGGAGAGCGAGCAAGGCTAGGAGAGGCCTGACTCCCCTCGGGGCGGGGCGAGACGCCGACGCCCGGCCGGTGGGGGGCGTAAGGGTCCGGGTGAGCGCCCAGGCCTCGCCCGTCGGTGGGGTGTCCCGCGGTCCCGAGGCCCGGACCCGGGGGTGAGGCCGTGCCCCGAGGCGGAGCCCGAGGCCGGGGTCTCGGCCGAGGCCCTCCGAGCTTTCCGGGCCCGAGCGGTCCGGCGGCGGCCAGGGCGGCGGCCGAGGCCGGGGCCGTCGGCGGGCCGGGGCCGCCGCGATGCCGGGCTTCACGTGCTGCGTGCCGGGCTGCTACAACAACTCGCACCGGGACAAGGCGCTGCACTTCTACACCTTCCCCAAGGACGCGGAGCTGCGGCGCCAGTGGCTCAAGAACGTGTCGCGGGCCGGCGTCAGCGGCTGTTTCTCCACCTTCCAGCCCACGGCCGGCCACCGCCTGTGCAGCGTCCACTTCCAGGGCGGCCGAAAAACCTACACGGTGCGCGTCCCCACCATCTTCCCGCTGCGTGGCGTCAACGAGCGCAAGACCCGGCGGCCCGGGGGCGGCGGGGCGGCGGGGGCGGCCGCCCGACGGAGGCAGCAGCAGCAGCAGCTGCAGCAGCAGCAGCAGCAGCAGCAGCAGACGGCCCAGCCCCAGCCGCAGCCGCCGGCCGCGCTTCCGGCCCCCTCGCAGGCGTCCCTGGTGTCCGCCTCGGCCGCCGTGCTGCTCACCCTGCAGGCGGCCGTAGAGAGCGGCTCCGCCGCTGCCGCCGCGCCCCCGCAGCCCCCGGCCGGGGACGACGTAAAGCCCATCGACCTGACGGTGCAGGTGGAGTTCGCCTCGGCGGAGGGGGGCCCCGCCCCGGAGCTCGGCGTCCCCGCGGTTCCCGCGGCCGCCTCGGGGCCCAGGCTGGTGGTGGTGGGCGAGGAGGGCTTCCCGGACACGGGCTCGGACCACTCCTATTCTCTGTCCTCGGGCACCACGGAGGAAGAGCTGCTGCGGAAACTGAATGAGCAGCGAGACATCCTGGCTCTGATGGAGGTGAAGATGAAGGAGATGAAAGGCAGCATCCGCCACCTGCGGCTCACGGAGGCCAAGCTTCGGGAGGAGCTCCGCGAGAAGGACCGGCTGCTGGCCATGGCCGTTATCCGAAAGAAGCACGGCATGTGAGGAAGGCTCCCGAGTCCTGCCTGCCCCCTGTACTGGACTCCCGAGTCACGGCCCCCCTGCCGGGGTAGGGCTTGCCCCTGCCAACGACACCCTTGGACTCCTGGATGGGACCCACTCTCCCCGCCTTGCTGTGCAGTTGGACTCCTGGCCTGGCGTCCACCATCCCTGACTGCAGACAGAATGAGCTCGGGCCCCTTGCCTCTTATCCTGACTCTGACATTGATGTACTTGACCCAGACACCTTCCTGAGGCAGGCCTGGGGTGGCCGGGGCCCCTACGGTTCTGTGCATTTGTCATACCAGCTGGTGTGATCAGGACTTGTGATGACCATGGGATTTAAAGTGATCACTGTTTGGAACCCATCCTTAGAGCCGTGGGGGGGAGGCAGGCTCCAGGGAGCCCTGTGGGGGAACTTGACTTCGGAGTTGTCAGAGACAGTCCCTTTCTGTGTAGTGATAAAGGCAGAGTTGGGACCCAGGTCCCGAGAAGCATCTAATACTTACTCCCCCTTCCTCTTGTCCCTCCACCCTTCCATTTTTCCTTTTCCTATCCCAATTTTGAACTGTGATTCCAGTAGGGAGATGTGGTCATCTGGAGTCAGATCTATTAAGTTTTTCCTGGGTGGTGTGAGCAGGATGTTCCCCTCTCTGTCTCTTGTCTGGCAGTTTGTCTTGGAGGGGGAACTGGGTAACCTTTCTGAGGTAGACCCAATTTGCCAGGAACTTGGGTTTTTTTTTTTTAAACAAACCAAAAAAAAACCATCCTGGTGATATGTTTGCTACTGGTTACAAAAAATTATATTTTCTGTACAATTAGACTAAAGTTTTCACTGTGTCTTGTTTGGCAAAGCAAATTAAAATGTAAGGTTTTTATTTGGGTTTGGGGGTTCTTATTTTCAAAGAAAGATGAGTCTGTCCAACAGAGTCACTAAACTAAGGCCCTAAATATTACCTAGAGCTGCCAAAGGTCTACTGGGAGGGTTGGTGGCTTTGGGAACAGAATTCCTATTAGATTTTGGGGGATTTCAGACCAGAGCTCCACTAGGGAGAGGGAACGTTATCTTGGTAAAAGTTAGGAAGGAAAGGATGCTTGCCATAAAGCTCCAGCTCTGATATTAGGTGTTTGACCAAGAGCAAGTTACTTCCCCTCTGAGCTTCAGTTTAGCAATATTTGCACATGGTTGTGAAGAAAGTGGTTTGTAAACCATAAAGTGCTACAAAAATGTGAGTTACTCTTAGGTGATTTATCCAGCTAATCAATAGTCAGTGCTGTGACTTCTTTTACTGGTTGGAATCCTAAACGTGGTGTATCCTCAGAACTCTTGGCTTTGCTCATTCATTAGAGATGAGAGTCTTCTGTGAGGAGGTACCCTCTAAGATGAGCTCTTAACAGTTTTATGGGCTGTTCAGACAATCTTCCTGTGTTCTTTCTGTAGCATAGAAGAACCTGGAGTCCACATGTAGGCCTGGATCTGAAAGGGCTTTGAATTGAGCTTTTGGCTCTTTGTTCAATGAGAAACTCCTGGGGCAGTTTATAAAGGCTTAGAGATTTTCTTGCAGCCCTTTATGACAGGTTGGTGGTCCTGATCTTCGCTCTAGATCTTTCTCTGTCTTAGAGTGAAAAGGCCTTGATTTGAATACTCCCTGCAGTCCTGTGTGGGAGGTGTAAAGTACAAGTATTAACCCATTCAACTGAGGAGAAAACTGACCTTATCACACATTTATAATCATACACTTAGTGTTAGAGCTGGAATTTGTACTGGATTTGCATTTAGTAGGATGAGGTTCATCTTTTGGGGGTGAGGGTATTCTTTTTGCAATTCCTTGCATTTCTATAAACCTTTGTTTCCAAAATGTTGTCACATCTTTTTATCCCCTTTGATCCTCACCAAATTTGAGGTGGCCCTTCTGAAAGTGAGTCCCATGTCTCTTATTTTTATTCTTGGTAAGCAAAAACTTACAGGAAACGAAGAATGCTTTCCCTCATTTCTAATCTTAAAACTAGAAATCAATACTGTTAAAGTCACAGTTGAGTGAGGGTTAAATCTTTTTTTTTTTAGATTCTGGTTATTTCAACTCTTAAAATATAAATATGAATCTCTGTAAAATGAAGGACATGATGTCAAGTATAGTGAGAAAAGCACTGGATTTGGAGAGAAGTAACCTGGGTTGAAATTGAGGCAGTGTACTGTAGAACAGTAGGGTCAAGCTCAAGTAGAAACACCCCTAATCTGTATAGAAGGATCTCTAGAGACCACAGCTTTACTTAGAAAACACATGTGAACTTTATCTATGTGTTAGTGTATTTTTGTTAAGTATTTCCCAGTTATATTTTAATCTGGCCCCTGCTGCCTGATTGTGTGTTTGAGACTTCTGTTGTGGAGGATGTAGCTTTGAATCCTGGCCATACTAGCTACCTATGTGACGTGGGGCAAATTGGTTCACCTCTTTTGGTCTCAGTTCCCTCATCTAAAATGAGGGTGATGAGCTAAACGACCTCCAAGGGCTAATCAGTAGTGAAGTGCTGTGAGTTCTTTTACTGGTTGGGATCCTAAACGTGGTCTATCCTCAGAACTCATGGCTTTGCTCATTCATTAGAGATCAGAGTCTTCTGTGAGGAGGTATCCTCTAAGTTGAGCCCTTAACAGGTTTATGGGCTGTTCAGACAATCTCACTGTGTTCTTCCTATAGCAGAGAAGAGTCTGGAGTCCACATGTAGTCCTGGATCTGAAAGGGCCTGTAGAATGGCCTGAAAGGATCTGTAGAATGTGTCCAGCCTTCGGTGCTTGGAATATTGGGTGGTGCAGTGAGAGATGAAATGGAAGCCTGTGTGAAGGACTCTTGGGCTGTGATGGCTACTCTAAAACCTTGTCTTAGGTTCTTTTTGTCTTTTTGCTGACCTTTCATCATCCTAGTTCTTTCAATTCCAGTTGGGAAACCTGTTTATGGATCATATGTGCACATACACATAGCCAAGCAGTGAGTCACTGGAAGAAGAGAGTGCATGATAATTCAGGATCTTCTTGCCATTTGGTTTGATAGGCTGAATTCCAGTATTTTGGTTTTCTTGTATTTTTTAACAAAAGGCTTGTGCCCCTTTCCCTATTATAGGTCTGTCCATGGCTTTGGGATCCCAGCCTGGAGAGAACATTAGAGGTGTCTAAGCAGAATCTGGATTGTGTGCCCAGGATGTAGAGCAGAGCAGACCTCTGAGGTCTCTTCTGTATCTTAAAAGGTGGCAGCACATCCCATTGTATGATGTCTCCACTCTGTGTTGTGGGGCTTTGGCCTCATCTTCCAGATTAGTCTCACAGAGGGACCTTTCCATCTATTCTAAGACTAGCTGACCTTTGCCTTTTTGTGGTGAGCAAAAGAGGGGAGATGAGGGAAAAGAGTCAGGGTAGGAAGTGGACACAGGCAATTAGTCCTCGTTTGACACATTTTATTTTGTTCTGCTGTGGGTTGTGAGGCTCCTCCTCTTCAACATCTCATTTCCCACCCCCATGGATAAGCAAGAAGAGCTGCAAGTGTTTTCTGTTCAAACTGAGTATCTAAATGTTACAAGCCTGTCCTCTCCACCTTTGCTCCTTTGATTGGTTTTATGGCTGCCTTTGCCTATTGACTTCATGTAGGCCCATGAGATACTTCTGCTCTAAAGGTGGCTTTGGGGGCTATTTTACCCTCAGCTCCTCATGATGAGTCAGGTTGAGCCAGAAGGAAATGTGCGAAAGCAGAACACAACACAATATCATCTTGCTCCAGATCTAGCTCTTTGCAGTAAAAATACTGCCTTTCCTTCTAGTTCTTTTCAAATCTAACATTCTGGGTTCCAATATTCATGTTCCAAGGTACCTTCCAATTCTGATACTCTGTGACTATGAAAAGCTTTGGCACCCCATCTTCCTGGAGGGGAGAAGTGCCCAGGAATGGACTGAATGAGTCTCTGCTACTCCTGACCCTCCACAGACTGATCAATGTCTTGGCCCATTTTTGTTCTTGTTAGCTTTGCTTTTGCCAGCAGCCCTTTTCTCTGACTGGTAGAGGGAAGAAAACTGAGCTTAGGACCCAAGAACTCCTAGTAGCCAGCTATCTAGTGCCACAGAATCCTGGGTTCTCTGATGTCCTCCTCTCCTGAAATTTGGAGAAGAAAGGAATTGTATGGGGAATGGAAAAGACTAGAAGATTCTTAGTCCACTCTTTTTCCCAGTCATTTCCATGTATATACCCTTGATGGGATTTGATTAGCCTGCTCTCCTACACCAGTCAGGAAAACTGGATAAGACAACTCCTTGTTCTTTTGAATCAAGAGAAGGAGATTAACCACACAGCTGTTAACCTTAATATAGCTGTGACCTCAAGACCTAACTTACATGGACATTGATATTACCTAGGGAAAGTTAGGAGGCCGTTAGGTAAAGTAGAAAGCACACTGGCCTCAGAAAAGGGAGACCTGGGATTTTTCTGCTTTCTGCTGTCTTGAGTGACCTTGAGCAAATTCTCCTTTCCCTCTGAGCTCGTTTCCTCACTTGTATAACACTTGAATTACTGTATTTACCTCACAGAGTGGTGGGAAAAGCATTTGTAAACTTTGGAGTGATTTATGAATGTGTGCTATTGTATGTAACATTAGGAGTTTAGATCAAATTATCTCTGAGATACATTCTAGCACTAAAAATGACTGATTCTCAGAAGGGAAATGGGAGGAATTCTCTAGCTTTTCCTATTATCTCAGGAGAAGAGGCTGTCCTTTGCATTCTTTGTGTTTTACTGGGATGGAGAATTCTTTTTACTAAGAACTAACATTATATATGCGTTATTAGTCCCTCCCTTTGGGTATCTGTAAGCTTATCTCCTTTCCTAATCAAGATTATAGGGAAACTCCTTAAATCTGTTCGGTTACACTAGTTTACAAAAGTGAAAAAGGCCCTATATACTTTTTAGGAAGTGGTGATCATCTGACTTCACTTATTTCCAGTTTACAAACTACCCTAATTTACTAGAAGAGCAAAATCTACTAGTAAATTATTCTTTCATTCCCCTAATTCAGGGACTCTTCACTTTTTTTTGTGATGGGCCACTTTGGCAGTCTGGCGAAGTCTGTGGACACCTTTTCTAAATAACTTTTAAAAATAATAACTGAAAAAAATACTAAATTTCATTTAGAGACTAGTGAAAATAGATTGGTTTTTTGTTTCCCTACATAAGTCATGGATTCCCTGAAATCTCCGCATGGGTCCCAGGATGCTGTGCTAGAAAACTCAGTTATACTCATCAGTTGCTAGGCAGTTAGGTGACCTTGCATAGAGCCTGCAGTCGGGAGGACCTAAGTTCAAATTTGACTTAAGGGGCTAGCTGTGTGGCTCGGTTTCCTCAACTGTAAAATTTGAATAATAATAGCCCCTCTCCCCAGGGTTTGTGTAAAGGTCCACCGAGGTGATAGGAAGAAAGTGCTTGGCATGGTGCCATAGTAGCTGTCACATAAATATGTTCATTCCCTCCCCCTTCCTCTTTCCCAAGGAAGCCGGTTCCCTTCTAAGAGCAGCCCTAATTGTTAGGAAGTTTGTGTCTGCAGGCAAGTCTGCCTCGGGAACTCGCAGTTTTTGTTCCAGCTCTCCCATTAGGAGCGGTGCAGACAAGATGTGACTGTAGCGGAGGGAGCGGGATCTGCCCCCGCATTCTCCCCCAGGCGTTCTCTTCTCAAGGTCTTTGCCCATTCAGGCCACCCTCCTTTGTGTGCTCCCCCAAACCCTCCAGCACTGAACACAATTTCCGGTGGGGTTCGAATATCGAGGATTTAAATGTGTTGGAAGTGCCTGGATGACTTGAAAAGAAGGACCCTCTCTGGGCTCAGTTTCCTCCTCTGTAAAATGGGGCGACCTGAAAGGAATCATCTCTAACATGAAAGGGCTAGAATCTGGATTGCCCCCGGAGACTGGGGCCAGGAGGGTTTCTTCCACGACGGGGTGCCAGGGCTCGGGAGTTCTCAAGTTCTCTGAGAGGTTAAGAGTTTGGATCAGATTCCTGGAAGGCGCCAAGGCAGAAAGTTCCCGAGGTCCTCCGCTAGCCCACAATGCTCAGGGGTGGGCCCAGGCCCCGTCTCTTCCGGCTCCCTCTCCACTTCCCCTGGGCAGGGAGAATGCGTTCGGGCTGCGCCACGGGGCATGCCGGGAGTTGTAGTTCTGCTGCTGCTGCCTTTGCCTCAAGTCTAGAGCGCCCGCACTGCATTTCCCAGAGTGCAGCGGGCTCGGGGCGGGAGAGGGAAGGTGGGTGGGGGGGGGACAGTCGGTCCGGGACCGCGCTCGGTTGCCGCCACCGCCGCTGCCATCGTGCGAGCCAGTCGGGTGAGTGCATCGCCTTGTTAGCCCGCGCGGGGCCGGGCCCCAAGGTACCGCTCGCTTCTTCTTGCCGGGGTGGGCGCAGGCCCTCCCCGGCGCTAGTTCGAGACCTGTGTCCAGGGCTGGCTGGGCCTGGCGGGGCCCCCGCCCTCCTCGTGCCCCGGGGCCCGGCTGGACGCTCGCTTCAGATTCCGAGGGTGCCGGGGAGGCCGGGCGGCTGCGGCCCGAGGAGGGGCCGAGGTCCCAGGGGCCGGGGGTGGGTTGTGAGGAGAAGGAAAAAAGTCACGCGGCCAGGGCGGGGGCGGCCGGGATCCGAGGGCTGGGAGGGGGGCCCTGGGGAGACCCGGCCTGAGGTCCCATCTTCCTTCTGAACGAGCCGAGTCCTTCCTCGGCCTGCCCCCTGGTGCAGTCTGGGCGCACGCCGCTCCCGCCAGGCCTGCCTGGGTGGGGTTGGGGGGCTGGGGCCAGGGGCTCAGGCTGGGGGCTTCCCTTTCATTCTGTCTCTGGTCGTGTGCGTGTGTTTGCAGACTTCGGACTAGGAGGCCCAGTATTAACTATAGCGCTTAAGAGCCGTAAGAGACCACCTCCTAATAATAGGAAACCATCTTCTAATTCAGCCCCCTCGTTTTACAGGTGAGGAAACTGAGGCCCAGAGAAGCAGACTTGACCCAAGGTCACACAGGTCAAAGCTGAGACTCAAGCCCTACTTCTCAAACTCCAAAATTTAATGGAGAAGCAGAGCCAAGATTAGAACCCGGGTTCTATAGCAGTTTCATAGGCTGTAGAGCTGGAAGGAGCTTTAGACATCTTCTAGGCCAACTCCCTAATTTTATAGACCCTGGAGAGGTGAAGTCATACAGTTTAGGGTGCAGAGCTGGGATTTAAGGGCAGATCATAGTAATTAAACCTGGAAGGCACTTTGGAGATCATCTAGAGACCCCTCTCATTTTACAGTCAGAAACCCAGTCTGATAAAGAGACTTTTCCAAGGTTGGTTAGTAGCAGGGTAGGACTAAGACCTAGATCTCCTGATTGGTCAAGCTTTCCAGAACTTAGATGCTAGATGCTTATCTTTCCCCTGCAATCTGCTTTTCCCTCTGACTTCATTATTCCTGCCTATACATTACTATTTAGCCAGCATCCCATTGTTTAAAAAAAAACTTTGCCGGTATCATTGTTTTTTCATTTTCAAGTAAGATCCCTGGAACCTGTCTAGCATGGTGCCTTGCTCCTTGTTAACTGTTGTTGCTCAGTGGTTTCGGTCTTGTACAGCTCATTGTCATCACCCCTTTTCGGGATTTTTTGGAAAAGATACTACATTGGTTTGCCATTTACTTCTCCAGCTCATTTGATAGATAAGGAAACTGAGGCAAACAAGGTGAAATGACTTGTCCAGGGTCACATAGCTAGTATGTGTCTGAGTTCAGATTTGAACTCAGATCTTCCTAACTCCATATTCATTCCACCACCTAGCCACCCTGCTTTGCTCATACATAATAGGTGCTTAATAAATGCTTATGGGATTGAACTGGATCTTTGACTCTAACCCTCACTAATTCTATCCATTAGGGTCTTAAATGTAGAACCCTGTTCCCAGTTGGTATTTATCTGGTTTATGGGGCAAAAACATAGTAACTGTGAAGGCATATGGAGATCACACTCGGGTGGTCTTTTGCATCCCTTTCTCCACTGTGACCTGATGGATGAATTGAAGCCATGGTTTCCCCTCTTTGGGCTTATTAGTTGGTGACTGAGTTTCAATACTTAATTCTTCTCAAGTTCACCAAGGTTTTTCTGATACGACCTGCTAGGGCACCTGGACTGTTCACAGTTCTGCAGTAAAGGGGCCCTAGGAGGCAGTTTGGTCCAGCTAAAACCAGGGTTATAATAATAGGCAATCAGGTATTTGGCTCCTTGAATTTCATTAGTATCTCTCATGTAGAATCCTCTAATGGAACTTCTTACGTAGCCTTAGAAACTAGGGGAGTTTCTCTACTTAATCTGAAAAAAAAAAAAAAAACAAAACTT
The DNA here is from genome assembly GCA_028658325.1 of Potorous gilbertii. NCBI lineage: Eukaryota > Metazoa > Chordata > Mammalia > Diprotodontia > Potoroidae > Potorous > Potorous gilbertii. Next base: position 138,047,941 of record CM053769.1, on the reverse strand, counting down.
CTATGGTGTAGGAAGAAGAATACTGTATTTAAAGTAGAGGACTTGGGTTTCGATCCTGGCGCCGCTACTTACCTATCTGTGACTGGCTTTGGGCAAATCACTTCTGGAACTCAGTTTTCTCATTTACAAAATGAGTTTATATGCATAATCCCTTATAACTCTAAATCTGTTATACCATAAGTTCCTTATACACAGAGCCAGTAGGTCACTGTTTCTTAAGGATTGGTCAGATTTGTTACTCTGGGCATGGGAGAGTGTCCTTATTTACAAGATTAGCTTGAAGAGCTAGGCCTGGCCACCCTTGCTCATCATCACTCTTGATGTGGTAACTGACTTCAGTCATTGCCTTATTATCCTTTGTTGTGTGATTCTATCTGTTTACCATTACAAAATCTACTGATTTCTACTTCTTATAGTGTAATGACTCCTCTGGCGTAGATTGGAGTTGATCTGATTGAAGTTAATACCACCCCTAAAAAGATAAGCACTTAATGGAAAGCCTTTTGTGTTGCTACTACAGACCAGGTCAGTCTAGAGGAAAGAATTGGTTATGTAGAGCTGATTCCACATAGCTCATTATGTATGACTAAGTCATTCCACTTTCCTGCCTCAGTTTAATTCATCTACTAAATAAGAATGACCATAGGAAGGCTGTGTTATCTGAGGAGACTGTGTGAAGTGCTGTGACTTCTGTAGAAGAGTGTTTCCGTCAATTTTTGTTTTGTGTATTATTTTTCCTTGGTTTCAGTCCCAGCCAGTACAGGTTTACTGTAGTTGCAGTGATTTTTTTTTCCCCTCCTACCACCTTGAAGAATGGTCTAAAATTCAGAGGTGTCAGAAAGGCTGAAAAGGCTTGGATTGTTTCTGTTTAAATTTGACTTGGGGATTGGGGTGTATGATATATCTAATCAATACTTAAGGCCAGGAGACTGAGAAAGGAAACTATTAGAAGTTCAGTGGGAACTTCTTTTATCCCTAGCTTCTCAATTCTCCCTTCTCTAAACAAGACAGTAAGTTAAGCTCATTCTGTGGCCCAGGGAGGCAATATCAGCCAATTCTGCTTGTTTTCCAAAGAGGCTAACACGTGTGCCATGCAACAGCCATTGAGGAGTCTCGTGTAAGAGACCCTGGACGTAGGACTCCTGCCACATATGCGTTTCTGAAATTAGAAGATGGCAGGAGTAAGTGTTACCAGGGTCCATTGGTGCTGAAAGCAGTTTTCTCAGACCTATGCCAGATCATCCCCTTTGGGATATGATATATATGACAGAGGACCTTCTTGTGAGTCCGGTACTTATTTTAGCTCTCCACTTAGAGGTAGACTTTCTTCCCGGCGTTTGACCAAATGAAGTGTTTTTTGGTTCCTAAGCCTCGTTGGTTATCGAGGCTTTCTCGCCCCAGGAAGGTGGCGGTCACAGTGTGAGCACTGTGAACACGTTGAACACCGCTCAGCGTTTTACGCGTGCTGGATGATTTGATCCTCGCAGCAATCCTGGGAGGGAGATGCTATTATTGTCCTTGTTTTACAGACGAGGAAACTGAGGCACAGAAGTGACTTGCCCAGTGTCATAGAGCTAGTCAGCGTCAGAGGCAGAATTGGAGCTCGGCTCTTCCTGACTCCACGTGCCATACCATCCGTATTTTATCTGCTGCCGTGTTTGGACATCTGCAGAGCAATTTTCTTGGTCTCAGCCTGTCAGGAATAAACCTGGGTACAGTGGTACAGTGAAAAGTACACAAGATTTGGAGTCAGAGGACCTGGGTTGGAATTCCTTCTCTGCTTCTTGGCCTGTGTCTTGAGGCAGAATCTATTCTGCTCTGTTGTCTTTTTATCCGTGGGATGACCATTGTATTAGGTCAGGACATCTTAATTTTGTGTGTGTCCCGAATGCCTTTGGCAGCCTGGTGAAGACTATAGGTCCCTTCTCACATAGTGCTTCAAAATACATCAAATAAAACACTCAGGGTTATTTAAAAAAAGACCATATTAAATGGAAATAAAATTATCAGAATATTTTTTAAAAGTTTCATGAAATCTTGGTTAAGAACTGTGAGAGTAGATGGCCCTTCCAGGACTTCTAGATTTCATAACAATGACCACATGATTTTGTTCAGGCTTTGGGACAGAGTAAGTTAAAATTCCCTGTCAAGGATGTAGGAATTGAAGTCTCAAATCTAGCGTTCCCTGGGAATCCTTTGTGGCTCAGCTTTGTAGAGCAGCTTCTTTTACCGTTAGGTAAGCTAGGTGGTTCAGTGGACAGAGTACTGGGCCTGGAGTTCAAGTCCTGTCTCAGGGGCTCATGAGCTGTGTGACCCTGGCAGACTACTTAACTTTTGTCTGCCTAAGTTTTCTCAGCTGTAAAATGGGGGGGGGGGGGGGCGGATAATAATAGCACTTCTCAGGGTTGTGAGGATCCAGGGAGATAATGCCTGCATACAGTCGGTACTTAATAAATGCTTATTCCCTTCCTCTTTTTACCAACGTGCTTTCTTCTCAGCGAGGCAGGAAGTCCTCCCCCAAATGGCCTGTCCCAGCTGTCAGCTGGAAGGATGGAGCTCCATGAGTGTTTGGTGGTCAGTTTTGGTCCCATTGGTATGGGAATGGGTTGAAGATCGATGCTAGCCCCAGGTTTTTCCTCAGGGGAAGAATGCTGCAAGTTGGTGTGTATGGAATCAAGCTAAGAAAAGTCCTCAAGAACCATTCTTTTCAGCTTAGGTAGGAGAGAGAAGTGCTCTTATTTCTTTTCTGTTTTTGTTCTCTGATAGAAAAGAAATTAAATTGAGGCTGACCTGTCCAGGATGACATCCAGGTTAAAAGTGAGTGTAGGAAAGATAGCCTGACCGTAGTGGAAGAAGCCAGTCTGGATCCTTGTGCTTACTGTACCACCAACTCATTGTGTGACTCTGGCAAGGCTCTTAGTGTTTCTGACCTTGTTTCAGTTGGTCTGGGTGATCCTTCTAGCCCCTTTTATCTTCAGGATTCTCTTGATTTTAAGCCTAGGCAGGTAGGAGGACTAGGCTTGAGATTTTGTTTTCAGTCTGATCAACAAGCATTTAGTAAGTGCCAGGTGCCATGCTCAATCCTGGGGCTACCTCACATTGGCTATATTGAGGCCTGAGGTTGGAGAACTAAGAAGTGGGCTGTAATCCTCAGTCATTTTAAATTGCTATAATTATTAGAAAGTCAAGACATTTTCATCTCTCTTTTTTTCTGGTTTATTAGGTTTAGACATCCACTTTAAATTTGCAACTGTTTGTTTTTTCTCTCCACTGCTTTCTCATTGTAACTAGAAAGGTTAGCTTTTTGCCCTGCTCTTATCTTTTGTCCTTTCATCTCTTTCTCTTCCTATTCTGGACTAATGTTGGGTATTGCTATTTCTAGCTTTCTTAATATCCACCTTCAGTGGATACACCTTCAGTGTTTCCCCAAGTGCTGTTTGTTACTGAGCAGGGATTGCAGGCTGGCTAGCTCCATTGATTAGTAGAGTATTCTCTGACCCTACTTTACAGACAAATGCTAAGCCTCACCCCTTCAGGAATTGAACTCACAGCTTCTTATGTGGCCCACTGAGTCATGCTGCTGTAATTGTGGTTTCTGTAGTTAATGTGAAAGGAGAAGAAGTGAGTGTTGAAAAAAGCAGACGCCTTCTGTACCCTCAGATCGAGTGAAGATTAAAACTGAGTAGCCAGATCATTAACTTGGGGTCCATGGATATCCAAAAATACATGAATTTTATCCATGGATTTATTTCAGGGACTCTGTGAACTTGTGTGGGTTGAAAAAAAAAAGCTGCATCTTTATTTTCACACAGCTCTAACTGAAATTAATCTGAGTTAATCTAAGCATTAATCTGAGCAGAGGTACATGACCCAAAAAAAGTAAGAATCTCTGGTTTGGAAATTCTGATTCTAGATCTATGCAGACCAAATAGAATCAGGAGCTTGACCTTAGCTTTGGGTAGTCAAAGATTCTTTTTTATGTTTGGTGAGTTGAGCAGGGGTTAAACTTGGAATTTCTGTTGTCCCTTTTTTCCCTACAGAAATTCAGAGGGCCCTGGATTACCTATTTTATCTATTTTGGAAGGATCTGCAGCTTGGTCTAGTAGCAAGGACATCAGTAGAATAACAGGGCTCAGCTGCATTTCCCAGCAAGGCTGCTAGCTACCTCTGTGACTTTGGGCAAGTCACTCCTGCTCTTTGGGCCTCAGTTTCCAAACCCTTAAAATGAAGGAGTTGGACGAGGTGATCGCAAAGGTCTCTTCCAGCTTTAGAACCTCTGCCCTGAGGTTATTGAGCCCCCCAAACCATACCTGAGCTGGAATTCTTGCCATAACAAGGGGCCATCTAGTTTTTGAGGGAAGAACTCCAGTGATGGGAGGTCAGCCTGTTTACTGTGGGGCAGCCTCACTGTTAATAAACTTGCCACAGTAATTCTCATGTTCCTAGTGGCCAGTAGAGGCAGTTTTTGAGGATGCAACATATGGACTGCTTGTCCATGAAACAAATTATCCTTGACTGTCCCTTTTTAAAAAAATCATTCCTGTGGATTTTGTTTTTACATCACCTACATTTAACTACACTGTATGGGGAGACTGATAAAAATAACCCCAGCTCAGCTTCCTCTAACCCCAGAATGCTTCTGAACTACCCTCCTTCACCATCACTCATCAGGTGACCTGGGGATACAGACTTGAGCAGCCTCCGCGCAGGAGTGGTAGAGATTTACATATAAGCAATTTATTCTAAAACCAAACAAAAGTGATTTTTGATTATGTATGTTGTCTCATACACTTTGGTATTTACCACTGGGACTCGTTCTAGCTTCCTTTCCATTTTTTAATGGCTTCTAGGTGGTACAGTGGGTAGAGTGCCAGACCTAGAGTCTCATCTTCCTGAGTTTAAATCTGGCCTTGGGCACTTTTACTAGCCAAGTGACCCTGGGCAAGTCAGTTCACCCTATCTCGGGTTCCTCGCCTGTAAAACGAGCTGGAGAAGGAAATGGCAAATCACTCCATGATCTTTGCTAAAAAAAACAAAAACAAAAACCCCAAAGGGGTCACCAAGAGTTAGACACTACTGAAAATGTCTAAACAATAACAACAATAAGTGAAGCCAGGCCCAGTCCATAGCTGTGTAACGAACTCAGCTGTTACAAAGTTGCAGGTTATACATACATGTTGGTTTTATACTTTGTGGTGTAATTTCTAGGACCACTATCTTATCTAATGTGGAATTAAATGTAGCTCCCTGAATGAGCTTGCACCATTGTGGGGAGGAAGTTCTGCTTGGTCCCAGTTCAACTTGTGGTAGAAGCTCCACGGGAGTAGCCGGGCTTTAGGATTGTGTCCCTCACCCCCACCCATCAGCCACCTAAACAGAGTTGGATGTCATAAAACAGTAGAGGCTGCAGACTGGACTCCTTGGACAGACAAACACTCTATTGAAGTGAGATGTGAGAATCTCTAATTTCCCATTTCTTGGTCTGAGCTTTCAGTTTCTTGTGTCTTTTCACTGGATTAGTTCTGTGGACCTTGAGGGTATCACCTCAGTAATTCTCAGATCCTGGAAGAATCTGCTAACAGTCAAAACCAGAATAGAGAGGATTGCTATACGAGGTCACGCATGAGGTGGTGAACATCCTGTCTCTGGCTGGATGACCTTCTGTAAGGGACGTTGTGCAGAGAAGAAATGTCAGATTCTCAAGTGGCATAGCCTGCCGAACTCCCAAGTGCATGCACTGGAGCTTGATTAAAATATGATTGAGGAATATTTAACAAAATAAAGAAAAATGCAACCTAGGTAATGTTAATGTATGATTTTCTAAGTCTAAGCCACCTATGTGGCCCGTACTTTGACACCACTGGTATAGGGAATTCCTGTGTTGGTTGGGAAAGTAGGCTAGATCTCAAAGGACTCTTCCAGCTCTTAAGATTATGTTCTGTGTTGGGTCTTTGTACATTAGCAGTACGGCTGTCCATCCTTGTACCCCACTCTCAACCAGGAACCACCAAAACAAGCTCAAATCCGTAGAGTTCTGCTAGGATCTAATCTGGGAGTTCTTTCTCATTCTTAAGGGTTGAGTTGAGTGCTTTGCCAGGTGCTAGGAAAATATAAACTTAAGAGAAAATATGCATGGGGATCCATTCATTGTTCCTTGATATTTCTATCATCTTGGCCAAGTCACTTTAGTTCTTTAGGCCCCAGCTTCCTCATCTGTAATATAATGGTGTTGGACTAGATGATCTCAAATGGCCTGTTCCATCTATAAATCTATATGTAATCCTATGAAATAAGTAATATAATGCCCAAGTACTTAAGAAAGGTACAAAGGTTTGTATGAAATATGAGGGGGAGACAAGTAAGTGAAATTATTATAACAGTGTAAATACATTTAGAATAATTGGGAAGTATCCCCAAGAGATTATAAAAATGGGAAAGGGACCCACATGTACAAAAATATTTATAGCAGCACTCTTTGTGGTAGCCAAGAACTGGAAATCAAGGAGATGCCCATCAATTGGGGAATGGCTTAATAAATTATGGTATATGAATGTAATGGAGCACTATTGCGCCATAAGAAATGATGAACAAGAAGACTTCAGGGAGGCCTGGAAGGACTTATATGATCTGATGCTGAGCAAAAGGAGCAGAACCAGGAGAACTTTGTGCACAGCAACGACCACAGTGTGCGAGAGTTTTTTCTGGTAAACTTGGAACTTTGTAATAACACAAGAACTTAAAAAAAAACAAAACCCAATGATGATTTTCTAAGGCAAAATGTCTTCCACACTCAGAGAAAGAAATAATGGAAGTCATTCGCAGAATGTAGCAGATCATGTTTGTGTGTGTGTGGGTTTTAGTGTATGTTTTGATTTGTTAT
>CM053769.1:137952956-138040561 GCA_028658325.1 Potorous gilbertii | reverse complement strand
TGATTTCTTCCATTTATTTTAGTGCAACTACATAGCATGACTATAGTGAAAATGTACTCAATAGGAAAGTATATGTCGAACCTATACAGAATTGTATGCTGTCATGGGGAGGGAGGGGGGTGGGGGGGGAAGGTGTGGGGGGGATAAAATCTTAATTTTAAGGAAGTGATTGTAGAACATTTAAAAAAAAAAGAATTGGGGAGCGTCTTGTTGAGTCATTTCAGTCATGTGTGACTGTGACCCCCATTTAGTGTTTTCCCGGCAAAAACACTGGAGGGGTTTGCCATTTCCTTCTCCAGCTCATTTGACAGATGAGGAAACTGAGGCAAACAGGTCTCAGTGACGGTGTCTGGGGCTGTGTTGGACCTCAGGTCCTTCCTGACTCCAGGCCTGGTGCTCTGTCAACTTTGCCATCCAGCTGAGGGCCTCAGGGATCATTACTTGTTTTCAGTGTTCTATACTCAAATTCAGTGCGGGACTGACACGCACCAGGGCTGCTCTTTTTTTAAGTTATTGTATTTGTTTCAGTTTTCTACAAGTAGTTCCATATATCTTGGGTTTTTTCCCCTTCCCTCTCCCTCCCCCCCACCATGGCAGTTTTATATAGATCCTATACATACATTCTTATTAAATACATTTTCACCTTAGTCATGCTGCATAGAAGAATTAAAATGAATGGGAAAAACCATAAAACAAACCAAAACGTAACTCAAGAGAAAATGGTCTGCTTCATTCTGCCATCCAATTCCATAGTTCTTTCTCTGGATGTGGAAGGCATTTTGCCTCAAGAGTCCATTGGGAATTTTTTAGGTCCTTGCATTGCTGTGAAGTACTAAGTCTAACAGAAAAATTCCTCCCATACTGTGGTTGTTGCTGTGTATAAAGTCCTCCTGGTTCTTCTCCTTTCACTCAGCATCTGTTCATATAAGTCCTCCCAGGTCCCTCTGAAGTCCCTGTTCATCATTTCTTTTTTTTTTTTTAATTTATTTTATTTTTATTTATTTATTTTCAGTGTTCTGTAATCACAACCAGATTTTTTTTTCCCTCCCTTCTCCTTCTGCCCTCCCTCCCTGAGATGGCATACAATTTTATATAGGTTCTACACATACATTTCTATTAAATACATTTTCACCATAATCATGTTGCATAGAAGAATTAAAATGAATGGTAGAAATCATATAACAAACCAAAATGTAATACTAAAGAAAATGATCTGTTACGTTCTGCGATTGAATTCCATAGTTCTTTCTCTGGATGTGGAAGGCATGCCTTAAAAGATGACCATTGGGAATTTTAAGTCCTTTCATTGCAATGAAGTTCTAAGTCTACCAGGAAAAAATCCTCACATGCTGTTGTTGTTGCTATGTACAGAGTTCTCCTGGTTCTGCTCCTTTTGCTCAGCATCAGATCATATAAGTCTTTCCAGGCCTCTCTGAAGTCTTCCTGTTCATCATTTCTTATAGCACAATAGTATTCCATTACATTCATATACCATAATTTATTCTGCCATTCCCCAATTGATGGGCATCCCCTTGATTTTCAGTTTTTGGCCACCACGAAGAGTGCCACTAGAAATATTTTTGTACATGTGGAACCCTTTCCCATTTTTATGATCTCTTTGGGATACAATCCTAGAAGCAGCATTGCTGGGTCAAAGGGTATGCACATTTTTGTAGCCCTTTGAACATAGTTCCAAATTGCTTTCCAGAATGGTTGGATCAGCTCACAGCTCCACCAACAATGAATGTGTTCCAACTCTCCCACATCTTCTCCAACATTTATCATCTTCCTGTTTTGTCATGTTAGCCAGTCTGATAGGTGTGATGTGGTACCTCAGAGTTGTTTTGATTTGCATCTCTCTAATCAACAGTAATTTAGAGCATTTTTTCATATGACTATAGATATCTTTAATTTCTTACTCTGAAAACTGCCTGTTCATTTCCTTTGACCATTTATCTATTGGGGAACCTGTTCATCATTTCTTATAGCACAATAATGTTCCATTACATTCATATACCACAGCTTGTTCAGCCATTCCCCAAATGATGGGCATCCCCTTGATTCCCAGTTCTTGGCCACCACAAAGAGAGCTGCTTTAAATATTTTCCCACTCACAACCCCTTCAGTGCTTTGAAACCCCATATAGGATGGAGACCTACAGTTTAGGAAGTGCTGGAGTACACCACACTACTCGTGACTCAGACCACTGTAGATATCTAGCATTAACACTTTTCTCCGCCTTTTGAATTTCAGTGTTGTATAATAGAGCTAGGAATATTGCTCAAAATAGGCTTTTAAAAAATTGTTGGTTGATCAATTGTCATTCAGTCTAGACTACCACATTGCCATCTATATGAGGTTTATATCGGTTTTTGTGTCTGTTTCTTGTTTTGCTTATTGGTATTTCTGGAAGTGGGGAAATACCAGCAGTCCTGCAGGAGGAAGCCTGGTGAGCCTCAGCCTATTCTGGCAGCTTGATAGATATAATAAGGCCCTCCTTTTGTCTCAGATAGGCAGGTTTTTGTTCTCTGACTTAATGGTCACTAAGTCAGTGAACAAGCATAGAGTTTTTCCTTTTTTTGAGTGGTAGAATACTAAAGGTACATGGTTGATTTTGAATGTCTCCAAAGACCTGGCTTTTCTGTTTTCTTTGGATTTTGGTTTTGGAAGACCTGTCTCCTAATTTTGAGTTTTGTTTCTATACGTTCTTAACTGCATTGCTAGACTTGGCCTGTAATCTTACTGAGTTCTGCCGTTTTTGTAGATCCTGCCTATCATTTGGGAAAATGGAATTGGATTGAATGCCTTCCTATTTCTTTCTCTCTCACTGACGATCAGACCAAGGGCTAGATGTGTTTTTTGCTCTGTAATTTGACTAGACTTTGTGACTTGGAAGGTTTTACAATGCAATGAGATCAGGTCTTTTAAAGCTTATGAAACAGTTCTCTGGCCGATTGGTTTGAATTTGAGATCTCACCCTATTCTTTGGTTGTTCCTAGGGACTCTTTACAGATTAAACATATTAATAAGGAAAGCTTCTTTTCCCTCTCCTCTGCACTTCAAGCAGAGCAGGTTACCACTTCATACCATCTAAGTAAGGGAGCTGAAAACCATTGTGAAAGTTAACCTCTGCTTTCCCACTGAGGAGGTAGACTGTCCTGGGTACCATCAGCAACATGGGCTCTTCCAGTCTATCTTTCTCATTTGGAAGTTGATCTTCCTTCTTGTCCAGTTCATTTATTTTCTTGAAGTAATTGCACGGACTTACCCAGACATCTGGATTGAACAGGTGTATTTTTCTCCTCCATGGGTAATTATTAACAGATGCCTTATCCCTAAAGAGATAAATCCAGGTTTTGCTAACAGAAGCTAAACTTCTGTGATGCTTTGGAAGATTGTTTAGCCTGTATAAATATTTCTTTATTGTCTCGAAATTGTAGAGAACCTTCTAAAAAGACCAGGCCCTTTGAAAGCATCTGTGGCAGACTCATTCTGTTCACATGCTGTTTGAGGCTATAGACAAGTGTATGGCCTTCCTAGAAAAGTTAGAAGCTGTAATCCCTATTCTATATTGACGTAATTGTGCTTTGGTGTCTTATATAAAAAAAAACCTATAGAAGTTTTAAATAAGTTTTTTTGTATCTAAACAACTTTATTAACAGTCAAGCAGTGATTAACATTCACATCTATTGTGTCACATCATACAAATGTAACTACACAACTACTATAGTACAATATATATTCTCTGCATAATGAAATAAGATTAAAAAAAAGAAATCACTGGTTGTTTTTAACCTACAAGGGCTGCTTTGGCTGGACACTGGCCCCTTTTTTATAGTGAGCCATTTGCCTCTGGTCCCATTCCCATTACTTGGCACAATAGCTGACAGATTTCCTGGACTTTGTTATCTATTAGATTTTTAGACTTTTCTCCACTTCTACAGTTCTTGTTATTCTGTCGACTGTTCTCTGGTATCTTCACTGTCTGAATGTTTCCTTGGTGATTGTAATTCAGGTGAAGTTTTAAAAAAGTCTCCTTTGGGCGTGATACAGGTGGTGCTACCCAGCTCCACCCCACAGTGTTGCCTTGGCTGAGCTCCAGTTCGGATCCCAAACTGTCACCTCACACAACCCAGTGCAGTCTAAAGTGAATTGTTTTTAAATGATCAAGGATTGCCGTTGGATTTTCCTCCACCCTCTTTTCCCAAGTTAGTGCCCTTTGAAAAGTAGTCCTTCTCTTTGAGGTGCTCTGATGATTGTCATAGATACTCCTCAGAAAGTCATATGGTTGTGTTTATCATTTCATGAGTATTGGAGGAACATAGTTATAGCGGGGAGGAGCTGTGCTCCTGGATAGAGCAGTGTCAGTCTTCTGGGGACTTCCCTCAGTTTAGAGTTCTCAGCAGGAAGGAATTGGAGCAAACTGGAGGTGAAACTGAGTTCTTGACATGCTTCAGTAGGCAGACTAAACTAATGGTGTCAGAATCCAATAGAGATGGATTTCTGCACTGTATATTGACTCAGAAAACCATAAATTAACATCATCTAAGTTGTATTATATTTTTTATTTATTTTGTTAAACATTTCTCAGTTGTTGTTTAGTCAGATTCAGTAGCATGCAGGGAATTTTACAGCCTTAGGTTTGATTCCTGGGGACTAGCTTGTGGAGGGGTAGGGGATAAACATTACTATAGCACCTAGTATAGGAAGGAGAAGCAGACTTGAAAGGAGCCACAGCAGAGGGGCTTCTCCAATCCAGAATAGGAAAGGGTTGAGGAGAAGCAGTGCAGGATATGTGCAGAAAGCACAGAATTCAAGTCAGGATACCTGGCATGGAACCCAATGGTGGACTTTTTAGTGCTTGTGAAACCTGGAGAATGTGGCTTCCCCTCCCTCAGTAGAGGATGGGAGGGAAAGGGGAGGTAGATTTGAAAGCAGCTGATCACTTATGGTCTGAAAGACATCTCCCCCCAACCTCCCATATGTCTGCCAAAGGGCCTGGGAGGTGTGGCTGCCAGTGCAGGCTGAACTATGCCCGCTTTGAATTGGTAGTGCCTCAGTCCATAGTGTTTGCCCAGTGGCTTGGCATTTCATTGTAGCTGCCCACAGGTGGCCTGGCCCTCAGTGCTGCTACTCAATGTTTTTGAAAGCTGGTCAGATCAGGGGAGATGGGGCTTGACCTTCAGTGACCTATAGCAATCAACTGCATAAATCTTAAGCCTTTTCCTTCTTAAACAGTCAGTGAGCTAAGGCTCACCTTGGGCTAGCTAAAACAAAGCTTACGCAGTCTTGCTTCAGTTCTCCTTCAGTGGCAGCTAGTTTTAGACTTCCTAGATATGGGTTTATTAGTCATCTAAGCATGTAGACTTTATTTTTAGAACAGCCAGCATGGTAAAGTATTTTTATGTTGGCTAAAAATAAAACTGTCCTCCTAACTAACCCTCAGCTACTTGGGAGGGGGGTGCGGTTTGAGAACTTGGTTCAGTGGGAAAGCACCTGGAATTGAAGACTCTAGGCTGAAATCTGAACTCTACTGTTTATTCCCAGTATGATTTTAAGACAGGTCTCTGTGCCTTAGTTTCTACAACTGTAAGATGAGGAGGTTGGACTAGATTATCTCTTGATGTTCCTTGTTATTTAAGTCCCTGTTTGTCTGTGTAGAATGCAGCCAGCTCCCTCCTGTGGCCTCTGTAGTGAGCAGCACTACAGTGTATAAGAGAATAACCTTTGCTGTGCTGCACCCTCTGTTCCCTTCAGCACTTGGAGAAAACTTGCCCTGTGTTAGCCAGCATTTCCACAGAAGAAAACCCTAGGCCAGGTGGTCTTTGGGGATTCCCTACCCTGCAGGTGGCCTCTGCACCTTGCGTCATGTGAGCTGGAAAGTGTGTTGCCTTTTTTGTTCAGGAGCCAGAAAGACCAGACTCCTCTCAAGCAACTCGAAGTTCACATCATGTGGTTGCTGGGTCTAGGGCTTGGGACCCAGGGATGACCAGGGCTAAGCTAAAAACTCTGGCCTCACCCTGATCCAGGCCCTCATCCCTGGCTGGTCCTGAAATGAATCCATCTGAAGTTTTTCGAAGTTGGGCAGACAAGGAGATCCACCCTTTGCTCTCCCCAGCCCAACCCTGCTTGGCCCCAAGTTGAGGGACTCCATCCATCAGCTATATAAAAGGGGGGGGGTCTTTTTCTAGAAATCATGTTTATCATGTACGAATGAATGTAAAAAGAAGTGTCCAGACCTTTTCCTTCCTTCCCTGTCCTCTCCTTCCTCCAGCCCTACATAGAAGTTCATGGAAAAAGTCTCTCTTTGTCTTTACTCCTGCATTCTGTCTGCTAGTTGGGGAGATGGAAATCACTGAGTACCCACCCCCACGTATTTTTTAACCACTCCCCAACTTTTTATACCTGTGATTTACCAATTGTATTTTGATTGTGATGGCTGTTGCTGCCAGTGTAACCAGTTATTGTGGCTCAGCATGGGTGGACAGTCCTGCTCTTCTGTTGCCTGTTAGCATTGAAGTTCCACTTTTTATAGGAACATTAACATAATCCCCTTATCCTCCCTCTGAGGCATGACAGGATAAGAAAGTTACTCCAGCCAGAACTATAAGGAATGATCAATAACCTGTTTGACAAGGAAACTTACCTCAGAATAGCCGAGATGACAGAGCAGATTGCAGGCCTTTCCCTAAGGCTACCTCATTCTGAGTGAAGGTTTATTAATGCTCCTGGAGATTGTTGTTCTTCCTTGTGAAAGTGAGGGTAGAAGAGACAGCTTCCCCCTGTAGAGGCCTTGGGCAGAGTATCTTCTCACCTATCTCTCCCTGAAACCCTGTAGGGTTTCTTGTAGCAGGAGAGGGCTAGGTCACAGGGCCTCTGCTAGCTTGCTTTTAATCACAGCCCTTTGGTGGACTGCCTTTGAATGTTAGTCTCAGTGGATATAACAGTGAAGGCTCTGGTTGCTGTATGAGGTAGTCCTATAACCAAAATATTAGAAGCTACCTTTGCAGTTGCCTAGATGGCCTCTGGTTTTGATGAGGATATCCTAGGAAACTCAGGGTCGCCCTGGATTGTAGGACCATCACTGGTAGGAGATGTTTTCTGGTTGTGTGACCTTTCCTCTTCTCTTCCTGCCCCAGTCCAAAGTATTATCCCCAACAAATGCTCCATGACTGTATATATTTTCACTCATGTAAATCATCATGTGTATGGTTAGCAAAACCTTCGAAAGAGACTATCCTGGGGCCAGCCACCCTGGTATTGGACCTGGAGTGGGACTTTTGATCAGAGGCTGCTCTCTACCTGGTGTAGTCTGAAGAGAGGATTATGGGAGAGGGCAGAGGAGCCCAGAGTCAGAGGGGGCGAGCTTTTCAAACTCTTGTGCCTGGCTGTTGGTACCAATGCTATCTCTGTCTTGCTGCTTTTGCAGTTTCTGCTGCTAGGTGAAGATCCAGAATGGGAGACAAGCCGATTTGGGAGCAGATTGGATCCAGCTTTGTGCAACATTACTACCAGTTATTTGATAATGACAGAACTCAATTAGGAGCAATATATGTAAGTGCCTGGGGAGTGCGATAATTGGGGTTGGACAAGGTGGGGGTTGAGTTAGCCATTGGCCCCTCCCTAGTAGAAGTTCCAGTATTCAGTTTTAATCAGTTTTACCAGAGGGACTGGAGTGTAAGAAGACAGTTCTGTTCTTGGTGTTGTCCCTTAATCAAGCTCTGGGATTTTGAGAAAGTCCTTGGGGCTGTTTTTCTCTGTCTGCAGAAAGAGAGGATTGAATTAATATCCCTTCCAAATGTGTCATTCTGTGACTTGTAGTTGTTTTAATTTGATTTTTTCACACTATTTTTGAGCTTCCTAGTTACTCCTATATTTGATGGAGAAACAACCTAAATAGAAAGACCTGTTTCTGACTTCACTTGGCCCTTTGTTGTAGTTTAGAACACCTGCAGGGCAATTAATCTAGAGAGTTTTCTCTTACAGAAATGTAAAGTAGTACCGAGGAAGTCCCTTTTTTAATGTAACTTATGTAATAAAAAGGAGTTAACATTTACACCAAGGAGTCTCCCTCTTTACCAGTCCCCTAGATGGTTCAAACTGTGCAGTGTGTCCCTAGTTCAACAAACATTTATTAAGCCCTTACCCTGTGTAACTTACAGGACCTCTTACACACTCTGCTAGGAAAATCTTCCTGCATTTTCCCATGGAAACAATGTTATAACTTATGGCTCAATGAGATACCAGTAGTAGTATACTTCAGGGGCATCATGGATTAGATGAACTTCTTTGTGGGTAGTCTGGGAACCTAATTGCCAGTTGTAACATTGTTTCTGTGGAGAAATGTTTTCCAACTTCTGCTCCTCTAGGATTGATACGAAGAAAGAAAGTGCCTTGTAAACAAAATTAAGAACTGTTTCTATTGTTGGTCTTGGGAAAGAGCTTGGGGACTGGATGTGGTATAAATGACATTCAAGCTTGATGGCAAAAAGCAGTTTCACTGACAGAGCAATACCCCTTTATGGGGCCAGGAGAATTGGCAAGCACAACTTCGACAATGATTAAGAGCCCTGGATTTGTGGCCACAAGACCTGACTCCAGATTCTTCATCTATATGTAAAATGAGAGGATGAAGTAAGAACTTCACGGCCTGTGCAGTTTCAATCTATGATCCTATGATTTTTTTAAAAATTCTGTTGAATACGTCACATTTGAATTGGCAAAGCACCAAAATATTTATAGACTATGTAATTAAGTTAGCATTTCTGTGAGAATTTTGTCTTCCATTGCTCTTATAATTGTACAGAGTCTCTCTTTGTTCAGTACTGCAATGTTCCTCAAACATGGTTATCTCAGTGAAATTAGAAAAAAGTTAAGAATGGGAAAGCTTCAGACAGCTTTCTTTTACCCTGGTTTGAATGCTACCTATCTATGAGAGAGGTTTAATAAGGAGTGTGAAATGGACAGATAAAAAAACTTACCACCATAGACCTGAAACAATGCTCAGAACTTGTTGGTAATTCAGTTGGGATGTCCAGTGGGAGGCCATAGGCTGGAGTGCTGGTGAGTACATGGAGCATACAGCAGCTCAGGGGTAAAGCAAGGCTGACTCAGGCGTCTGTGGGGCTTGGCCAAGGCAGTCTCTTCTTTCCCCAGGTAGTGACTAAGGTGCCAGCGTGTGGCAGTACAACTCACCTTCTTTTGTGATTACATTGGAGAAGAAAAATTAGACTAAGTCTTAAAAGGACTGTGATGGGGAGATTGCGCTTCCTCAGTCACCAGTCCTGAGGCCTTGATCTCCACCCTAATACTAGATTTTTCTGATTTATTTTCTTCTTTCAGATTGATGCATCTTGCCTTACATGGGAAGGGCAGCAATTCCAAGGCAAAGCAGCCATCGTGGAGAAATTGTCTGTAAGTAGGAGCCCCGTCTCTGTCTGCCTTCTGTCTCAGGGATCATCCCTGAGATAACTGCTTCTAGTCGCAGGCTCACATTTGCCTCCTTTTCTCTTTCAGAGCCTTCCATTTCAGAAAATACAGCACAGCATCACAGCTCAGGACCACCAGCCCACCCCTGACAGCTGTATACTCAGTATGGTGGTGGGGCAGCTCAAGGTGAGGGGCCCATCCTGACAGCAGACAGGAACTTTCCTTTTCAATATAATGTATAATGAGAGCTGCCATTCTAGCCCTTTAGGGCACTTTATACCCAATATCTCATTGACCTTCACAACAACCCTGGGAGGTCAGTACTACAGGTGTTGTTATCCCCGTTTTACAGATGAAGAAAACTGAGGCTCAGAGAGGTTAAGTGACTTGCCCATAGTCACATCGCAAGTAAGTGTCGGAGACAGGATTCGAATCCAGGTCTCTCCTGACTCCAGTCCAGCGCTCTTTCTACTACATCTTGCTGCTGCCTGTGGATAACAGGCAGAAGGGTTATTCTGTCTCCTGCCCTCCATTGTTTCCTGCTTCAGAGGTACATAGAATGAGCAGCTGCCACCTGGGGGGGATCTTATCAGACTTTCTCTAAAGCTTGCTGTGGGGCATGTCTCCCTCTCTTCACCCTGTCTTCACAGCTGCCCTTGGTGTCTTGGCTGAGTAGAGCAGACCCACATCCCTACTGAGCATTGGGGAGCTAGTCTGGAGGGTGTCATTAAGAATCACAGGTGCACGGAGTTGTAAGGGACTACAGTGGCTCTTTGCTCTGACTCCTACTTCATCCCCTTTTACCACATCCTCTCCAGGCGGTCATCTAGCCTCCATTTAAAGACCTCCAGTTAGAGACAGCCCCTCTGATTTTGGAGAGTTCTCATGGGGAGGAAGTTTTCCCTTATACTTAGAGTTGAAATCAACCTCTCTGCCACGTCTTTCCTCAGCTCCTAGTTTGTCCCCAGGACTAAGGAGAGCAGTTCTGATACCTCTTCCACATGAAAACAACTCCTCAGATACTTGAAGACAGCTCTCATTCCCCGCCCCCCTTCCACTACCTCCCGTCTCCCTTTCTCCACCTTCTCTTCTTTATGCTAAACATGCCCATTACCTGCAACTAATCCTTAGAGGACTCTGTCTCTAATTGATTCTCCATCCTGGTGCCCTCTCCTCTAGACTAACTCCAGCTTGTCACTGTCCTTCCTGGAATGTGGTGTCCAAACTATGGTCTGATCAGGGCAGTGGGACTCTTAACTCTCTCATTCTGGATGTTATGTTTCCCATCCAATCTGACATTGGATAAGGGCGGGGTTTTGGCTGCCATGTCACACCATTGACTCGTTAAATTTGTCCTCTACTAAAATCCCCAGAACTTTTTCACAAGTTCTATTGTCTAATCACATATTCCCCGTACTGTCCTAGTGGGGTCCTTGAGTACCTCGTGTTTTTCCACCACCTCAAAATAGTGATTTAGGTGAAATCAGGACAAAATGAACAGTCCAGGCCATCTTAAAGGAAAAGAAATAGCCAAGAAGTTCAAGTGGAATTCCACCTGTGGACCCTTGGAGAAAGCTACTGTAAACCCCAAGGGACATCAGAGCCATGGGCAGACTGGCAAAGTTCTCTTGTGTAGGAGCATCGGCATAGCTTGGGGAGAGGGGGTTGCACCTCTGTGGCTGGAACAGTCCTGGCACAGCTCATAGAGCATTGGATCTGATGGCAGAAGGCCGTGGTCCAGTCTCTGTCTCTTATTTCATATCTCTGTGACTTTGGGCAAGTTATTTAACCTCTTTCTAGTTCATCATCTGTAAAGTAGGACTGATAAAATTACATTCCCTACCTCATAGGACTAAAGTGAGGAAAGTGCTTTGTAAACCTTAAAAGTGATATCTCAGAGTGAGATGATCAGTATTTGGCTTCTCTGGGGGTGTCTCAGTTTGAGCAAGTAATGTGAAGAAGAAACAGACAAAGCCTTGCTTCTGTCCCCTCTGTTCCTGCCCGCCAACAAGGGATCTTGTTAATGAGCTTAGCTCTTCACACACATATGTCCTTATGTATCAACATCAGCCTTGCTAGCTGACCGCTTTTCAGTGGCTTGTTCTTCAGTTCCTGCTTGGCTTCTTTTTCCAGCTCAGACCTTCCCCTGTTCTGTCCCTTCTTAGCTGGAAAGGGTTTCCTGGTCAGTCTTTCCAGTTGTCACCATTGCCCTCAGTCTTCTGAGAGATCTCCCAGAGCAGTTTCTATGAGAGATTTGTCTCTCCTTTTGTGCTTACATCAAACTCGTCTTAAAACAAAGTTGCTAATTGTGCACAGTGAACATCTGTACCTTCATGCTTTTCACTCTGATACGACATAGCAGTGACAAGCCACCCTTCCTTAGGTCAGAGAGCTGCTTTCATCCCTAAGCCAAACAAACAGACAAAAAACCCCAGACATGAAATGGAAAGACTGTTCCTTCCCATCCCCCTCCACATTGGCACCTGCTCTGAGCTGCGTGGACACTATCTGGGTTTTCTGTGCCTGGGACAGCAGGGCCAGGCTTATGTCTGAGAGTTGGGATAGGGGATGTGCCCATACAGACCACCTGCCTACTGCTTGACCTGAGATGTTTGGAGGCTGTATCTGAACTTTATTAGGATTGCTCAGAATACGCAGGGAGTGTATATGTTTCTTAGGATACCTGAAGGGAATAAGAGAGCCAAGGGGCCTGTGCAAAGGGCATTCTTTATACCATCTGGAAAATTGGAGTCTCCTTCTTCCTGCCTGTTCTGCCAGAGGGCTGTAAAGGACCTGTTTGTTGGCTATTCCCTTACACTGGTCATACTCATCTCCCTGCCCTTTTCCCCAGAGGCTGGTCCTGTTTCCCCCGATACATCTGGAGGGAGCACCCCAAGCTGCCCAGTCAGTGCATGTTGCTTCTGGCCTCTTGTTTTCTAATCTGATGCTTCTGTGTTGCTTTTCCAAGGGGTGTGGTTCCCTGTGTCTAATAATAGTCCATGCTGCCGTAGGGAATAGGCTACTTTGGATTCAGGGCCAGTGGTTGGTAAATTTCAGACCCTTACTCCCGTGATCCTGCAGGGATTTACAGTCTCTGCATGTTCTAAGTGATTCTAGCTGGCGCCAGCAGCTGGACTAAGTTTGACTGAAAAGCTCTCCTTCCAAGGAGCTGTCTCTAATCCTCACAGATAACCTTGCCTGCTGGCTGGTGGTGGGTAATGTGCTCTCAAGGAAACAGAAGGCCAGGTGTTAAATGGCCCAAACTCTCAGAGGAGTATCCTAGAGATTTAGGCACTGGAATTGTGGGGTATGTCCCTTTTAACATAGCCTTGAATTTCTTATTTAATGGGATCCTAGGCTTTAGACCTAGAAAGGGACCTGAGAAAACATGTGGATTAGACCCTTGTTTTACAGCTTTGAAAGCTGAAGCCCAGAGTAGAAGTGTCTTAACCATGGGTATGTAGGTATTAAGTAGCACTGCCCATCTTTGGACTCTAAATCCACTGAATGACCTTTCTATTGCCTGAAGGCAGCGTGGCATAGTGGTATTGTTTGTTCTAAAAACCTAGTGCTGGCTGGTTCTAATTTTGTCTCACTTAGCGCATTGTTCAAAGGTGTGTCTTTCCTCTCTCCTCACAGGCTGATGAAGACCCCATCATGGGATTCCACCAGATATTTCTATTAAAGAACATCAATGATGCTTGGGTGTGCACCAACGACATGTTCAGGCTAGCTCTGCACAACTTCGGCTGAGCCTCCTCTTCCCAAGGCGCCCACGCTGTTTCCTTCTCTTTCCTCTTCCTGATATTATTCACACTTCCTCTCCCTACCCCCCTCAGAGCACTCCAAATATCATACACAAGCCTGCAAGGCCGCAGAGGGTGGACGCTGCAGCGGTGGCAGTAGCATCACTGTTTGTGTGTGTTGTGCATGATGTTTGGACGTTAGACTAGCTGCATCTGACAGGAGAAGTTTGTGTTGTACCAGCGCATGCCTTAGAAAGACTAAGTAATGCAAAAGGTTGTCTTTTTTTTTTTTTAATGTACTGACAAGTTGCTCTAGTAACCCAAAGAAACGAAGGAGAAAGCAGCAGCTGCGTGTGCAGCCCAGATCTTGATTTGTTCAGATGTTCCAATGCCTCATTATACAATAAAACCATGAAAATTTTCTTAACAGTTTACATTGTTTTAATTAGTTTAACTAGTTGACTGTTTAGGGTATAAACAACTCAATAGGTCCTACTCTAATTTTGTTTTTCTCTTTAATTTTCCCCTGAACAATGTTTACAAAAAGAAAACCTCGGTAGCACTCAGCTTCCCTCCACTTTTTTTCTTCCTGAGAATTTCTGAAGGGATATTCCTTCTGTCTTCTTGGAGACCAGAAACACCTCTCCCCAAGACTTGGACACTCCTCATGGAGTGGAGTGATTAAAGTGTGTACCCTTGTTTGAAGTGTCAGCATGGCAGAGGAAGGGTGGGTTCCTGGTTTGAGCAGAGGTCTCTTCCTTTATCTTGTACCTTCAGGAATACTCAACTGCATCCATAAATATGCCCTTTCTAGCCTTTCTCTACTGTTTCCATCATGTTCCATCTTCTTCAATCTGGGCATCTGTCTTTGCACATTATTCTCCTGAACTCAAGGATCTTAGTGCCAGGAAGGCTAATGTGTGGCCATGCTGCCCAGTGGGTCCTGTCAGAGCCTGGCAGGAAGGACTCTGGTGGTTTCTCTTTGGCTTTAACTGTTAACCGAATCTCATTGGATGCGTAAGAGAATCTGGGGAAGGTTAGCTCTTGTTTTGGATTAAAAGGGACAGAATGGGGATGCCTCCTCCAGAGCTGCTGTCCTCTGCAGAAGTAGGTTCTTAAAGCAATTGAGTTTTCTCTAGAATATGACCATGGAAGCAGCATTCATCTGAAAGGTCAAAGGATCAGAAAGAACAGAGAATGAGGATTACTATTGGAAAGTTTGATCCTCCCAGAAAGCAGGTTTGGCTTCTGGGGGCATCCTACTGGGCAGAGGACTGCTTCCCTTTCCCATAGTGAATCTGGGGATATAGTTCCACTCCCATACAAACCTCTTTGATTTTTGCCTGCCAGTGTTCTCTTTACTGACTTCAGTAATGTCCTGTCCTGGGGCCTTAGTTTGAAAGTCCAGTAAATCTCCTTTTGCGCCCCCCCCTCCCCCAGGCATCTCTAAGGTGGATTGGCTTGCCAGGGCTTGGCTTACAAAGATGTTTTTTGCTTCTTTAACTTAGGGATTCATTAAAAATTCCTTTTCCATTCTAATTTGGATCTGGGTGAAGGAAGAAAGCCCATGTGGAGATTTGAGTTTTTTTTTCTAAGCTACATGTGATCCTGTTCCTTTGCCAGTTGCCCTGTCAGTGTGTACCCACGATACTGCAACATCTAGACTATGTCGTAGGAAGACCAGCACAGGATTGATTTAGGAGAGGAAATGGAGGGGGGGTTGTCAGAGGTGGGGGGTGAGGTAACTTGTGGGAATTTGCTCTCTTATCCAGTGAGACACAATCATATGCCATTCAGCCTATTACCCAATGTTGTATGCCTCCCTGAAATACCCTCCTTGTGGCAACAGGACCTTGATTACTTTGTTGGCATCTAGTTTTATATTGAAGATATGGGAGAGAGGAGAAAGCCCCTTCATACTTCTGAAATTCCTGCATACACACACCCCTCTGCTAGGTTGATTTCTATCCATTTTCCTCCCTGGCACCACTGCATAACCCAGACAGTCCTAAATCCATTTTCCTTAAGTCTGATGGACTAGAGGAAAAATTGAGGCTCCACTGTGCATCTGTTCTCTTAAGAACATCCCCCCAGGCAACAGTCTAAATAGGTAAATAGTCTAAATGTTTCAGTGGTAAGTTCCTTGCCAAACCAGGAGTGCGGAAAGGCAAGCAAGGGTGGCAGGACCTTTTATTAGGACCCAACCCAAACTCAATTCCTTTCTCCACCTTGGGACTTGAGCTGGTCTCCCATTTTATATATAGTGTTAAAACAATAGGGGCTCTCAGGTCATCTTGTTCAGTTCTCTCATTTTTCAGAGGTGAAATTGCTTGCTTAGCTAAGGTCAGCCTGGGCAGATAGCCAATGGAAGAGCCTAGGCAAGAACTTGCAAATCAACAATCTTTCCACCGCTGCCTCTTAAAGGACCTTTCAGGCCCAACTTAAAGTAGTGAGTTCTCAGTGCACCAACAGTTGCAGCATTGTCAGAGACTAGTTTTGAGCTGGCTTTTTGTAGTGACACCAACTGCCTTGCTTCTTCCCCACCCTCAGATCTCCCAACTCTGGGAAGGTGAGGGTAACCTCTGAAATGCACCACTAATCCCTGGTTTGAAATGCTTGATGCCTGCAGGGGCCAGAATTGTTTTCTGCCTGTGAAGTAAAACTAAGTTGTACATTTTTATAACATGGTTTTCCTTCTATATTTGGTTGTGGACTTGTCACCTTTTCTAGGATAAGTTTCTTGAGTTTGGGGCTTTTGCATGTTGCTTATGGGAACAGACATGCTATAATATACTTTGATACAAAGATGCTTCTGGAAGAAGTCGTGGCTGTAAGATACTATTTGACAGAGGATAAATCAGATGCCTAGTTACTTTCCACTGACCTGATACAATTATAAACTATATATATGAGAGCTGCAATGATATGCTTGTCCCTGAAATGTGTAATCAATAAAGAGTTGGGTTTTTGGTGGGGTTTTTTAATTTAAACAATTATTTTATTTGATAAGGCAGAGGAATATCCAAATCTGGGGGGAAGAGATGTCAGTGGAACCCCAAAACCTGGGCTACCTAAGAGCCTCTCCTTATCCCTAGGAAATTTCATTCCAGGCAGGCCCCTGTTTGGAGACGAGTCCCCTTCATGGTGGCCTCCTTTGTCAGGCATGTACTGTGACCAATATGTATCAATGCAGGGTTCAAAGAGCCTCGTGGTCCTTTATCTTTGATTTTGAGTTTTCTGAATCCCTTTCTCAGGTTTGCTTAGAGTGCTTGGTCCTTTCTATGGACTTGGGAATGACGAGTTGACCACCCAACTTTTCAGAGAAGGTAGCAAAGAACTGGGGTGCTGCTAGGAATTGATGCTAATCCTCTAAATGCCCAGTGCAATGCTTTTTCTCTAGAAAAGCTCAGACTATCTCCAAAGAACCAAGTCCCAAATTGTAATCTCCTGAGTCCAGAGTTTATTCTGGGTTCATTTTTCCTGAAAATGCTTGCGCCAGACTGGATAATGTAAAGCTTCTTGGACACTTGAGAAAGACTTTATCTAGTAGAAACTGGGATTGGGCTACTTCTGTATCCCCAGACTAATCCCTTCAATTTCCCTTTTTCAGGCCTGGGGGCTTGGATGATTAGGTAAAACTCCCTGTAGGTATCTAACCTTTAACAGTTACCGGGCATAGTGGAAAGGGTATTGAATTTGGAATTCAAGGATTTGAGTTTCAGTTCTTAGGGTTACTAACTATATAGCCTGGAGAAAGTCTCCTCTCTCCTTGAAACCTCAGGGCCTTCACCTGTAAAATGAGGGGTTTGGATCAGAAACTAAGATCTCTCTAAACTCTGTAATATTCTATGATTCTAATTGTAGGAGAAACCCAGGACATCTGGGTTTGACACTTAGCTCATCCTCTTATGTGACCATGGGCAGGCTAGTCATTTCCCTTCTCTGCTCCTCAGGTTGCCCATAAGTAAAATAAGAGATCAGATTGGGTGGGTGGTTATTAAAGTTTTTCAACTTTTAAAACCTGTGACTGTCAATGAATCTGGTCTGTCCTTTATTGATGTATGGAAAGACAATCATTAGAATTCATATGGGGAGGGACAATTTACGATGTAAGCCTCAGAATAATGGACTACATGTTATAATGGAAAGAGGAACTGTAAGTCGAAAGGATCTGGCACCTACTGGGTTCTCCACGAGGCCCTTGGCAAGCCTGGGAGTTTACTTTCAGAGACTCGGTTTCCTCATATATGAAAACCTTGCACCTCTTGTAGGAAAATCCTTTGTAAATCTTATAGTGCCACATAAAGGGACAGGAATAAATATTTATTGAGAACCTACAACGAGCAAATAAATGGCATTATTGATTGATCTACTAGAGCTTCTGATTCCAAATCCAGTGCTCTCCACCCTGCTCTTCACGAGGAACATCTATTCCTGCATTCATGAACTTCAAGCGATTTGCGATTTCCCTCATTCTTGCTGACTTGGAATCTTTTAAAAGACACCATTCCGATTTGGGGGGTCAGTCGTTGGTGCCGGGCTAACCTTTGCCCCGGCCTTCATGAGACTTCCCCGGACAGACAAGACTGCTGTGGTAGAGCCGAGGGATCGTTTTCTGTCCTAGCCACTCAAGCCATGGCAAGGACCCCTTAGGGTCCCAGAATTCGGTGACCACCCAATCCTGCAGATGAGGAAACTGAGGTCCAGAGAAAAAGTGGCCTCCCCAACACCACAGGGGCATGTCAGAGGGCCAGGATTCAGACCCCAGGGCAACGTTGTTTCCCCTGGACAAGCCGAGTGTCCTTGAGCCCCTTTAAGGACCCTGCTGGCTCAGTGATGCTGCGGTTGGTCATTTTAACTAGACTGAGGCTGCGCCTTCTCCTCTGATTAAAACCACCTCCCAGGGAGAGGGCGAAGCAGGCGCCTTCCTTGTCTTCCCCAGGCCCCCAGCGGGGGCGGAGCCCGCGCAGCCCGGAACCTTGGTGGTGCGGCGCGGGCTCCGACGGCGGTGAGGGGAGCGCGGCGCGCGGCGGACCGGAAGTGGAGGCGGTTGGTGGGGTTGGCGGGGCGGAGGGAGCGCCGAGTGGGCTAGCGAGCGAGGGGACGGACCGAGCCGCCTTGGTAGGCAGCGGCTGCGGAGGAGAGAGGAGAGGGAGGAGGAGTGCCGGCGGTCCCGTGGCCCGGCCCGGCCCGGCCCGGCGGGGGGACGTGAAGGAGGAGGAGAAAGCGGACGGTGACGGTGACGCCCTCGCGGAGCCGAGGCCCCGCAGCCCGGCCCCATGGCCTCTTCCTGCACCAGCATCGACATCGAGGACGCCACGCAGCATCTGCGGGACATCCTGAAGCTGGACCGGCCGCCCGGAGGTCAGGGGCCCGGGCGGGGGGAGGGGCGGGGCGAGGCCGGCACCTCGGGGGGCCGGACCCTGGAGACCATGTGACCGAGTCCCTCGTCTTACCTACGGGAAGCAGAGGCCCTCCCGCGGCCAAGTGACCAGGCCAAGGTCACCCGGCTGGTGAGAGAACCAGCCAGGGTGCCACCCCGGGCCTTCGGAGGCCGTGGTCAGTTAGCCTTGATTAAGCACCCTCCGTGTGCCCGGCTCCGGGCTGAGGGCTGGGGATGCGGAGATAGACCAGGAGACGTGACTGCCCTCCAGGAGTGAGCCCTCCCGTCTGCTAGGGGATTCCGGGGGCCCTTTGCACACGCCCCGCTGCCCCTCCCCCTCCATGAGGGTGTCTTGGGAATCTTAAGAAGGGGGACGATCCTTCTCAAACCAATTACCTCCCAAAGTTGTGAGGATACAATGAAATGTCATTGATATTAAAAGCCCTTGGTCAACATTAAAACATCGTCTGCCTAGGGGTTACTGTTATACTATAAATGTGTAAAATCGGGCTTCTGGGTTTCTCAGCTGTTTAAAAATGAGTGTACTGGATTAGACGACCTCTTAAGGTGCCTTTTTGACTTTAACTCGTAGTTTTTTCTTCCAGTCTCCTCAATCTCCTTCTAGAGTTGATCCCAGTCATCTCAACTCTGGGAGTGCGATGAAATGGAATAAAAGAGCATTTATTAAGTCCTTACAGTGTGCAAAACACTGGAGACTGAAAGGATCTTCTCATTCACTATGAGGAGATGGAGGAAAGGAGGAGTGTTACCTTCTGTTAAGTAGTTTGCAGTTCCTGAGTCATAGATGCCCCTGGAGCTTGGGGGAGTTTGTTCCTTTGCTACCTTTTCCTTTCTCACTGCTATTCAGAGGTTTGTCTTGTATCCATATAATCCTTGGGCCTCTGAGGGTCAGCTCTAGGCCACACAGCTTCATCCTTATGTTGGAGCAACTAACTGTGTGGATCCTTCATCCACTTTGTGTATGAACATCTGATATGAGTTGGTTCTGCAGCATAAGGCCTAGTGGTCCTTAGCAGGCGTTCCATTCCATCTCCACCCCCATTCTCCCTTTTTGAAAAGACAGCCTGTTCAGGGAAGTCAAAAATGGATAAGCAGACTGAACTGGAGTTTTTCATCTCCTTTCTCTCCCCTTCCTCCCATCCCCTTTTAAGTGTTCATTTCTTCCTGTGGAGCCACAGACAACACCCCTGTGTTTCATGTAGGCCAACTGAGGCAGATGGAGGAGGAAGAGAGATGGTACTTTACAGATTAGCCTTGAGCTTTAACCGGGAGGTGGCCAAAGCATGAAGGGCAAACTTCCGGGTTCTGCAGACCAGCTGATTAAAAGGGCACAGACAGAAATCACTGTCAGGCTTAATAATCCCTTTTATTTGTCAGGCAAGACCTTAGGCATGGGGGCTTCCCACTTCCTCTACCAGCTAAAGTACCCTCCAATGATCTCTGTTGAGAATTTCTTCCTTGCCTTAGTGGGGGGACCAGGCAGTCCTGGAGATGAACAGGGCTGTACCTGCTTGGATCTCAGGTATCTCTACTCCTCTTGAGTAGCACTGAAGGCATTGCTGACAAGGCTGGCTTTGTCTTCACCTCTTGATTAGTTAGGTATTTTTTTTCCTTTTCTCCTAGGGGGTCCAAGGTTTTACTTATCTGAAGGATCTACAGAATACCCGGCAGAAACCCTCTCACTCCCATTCAGTTTGCTTGATTTGCTTTTCCTAGTTGTTGTAGGTTGGCTTTCACATAGGGTACTGGTACCTGTGGTGGTTTTGTAGAGCCCAAATTTGGCTCCCCTGCATCTCTGTAGGCTGTTGTTTATCCTGGGTACTACCTGCAGTGGGTAGACTTGAGTTTCTGTAGAAGGAACCAACTTTTGTGTTTGGATGTGTGTTAGAGCAACAGGCCCATCTGTAAACATTTCTTCCAACTGTATGAAAGGAGTTCACAAGTAAGATTTCAGAGGAGCCAGTCTCATATCCCCCCCAAATCCTGTATGACCTTTTTCTCTTTTCTGCTATGGAAGAAATTAGAAGTAGCGACCTTTAATCTCTCTCCTGCTGCCAAGGACTTTCTCTTCAGAGCTCCTATTGTCTTTTGAGGCTTTTTTCCCTTTCATTCTGTAGTTAAGTTCTAAGCAGTATTCTAGTTAGGATTATTCTCTGTTCATGAAAATAGGTGACATTTACTTCCTTTTCTTCTATCCTTTGAAATGAGGTGAGCAAGTGCCTAATGCCTCCTGGGTACCCTGGGTCCCTGACCTGGCTCTGAGCTATTGGAGATGGTTAGTGTCTACGAAACAACCATGGCAAATCACCCAAGAGTTTCCATGCATGTGTGTGCATTTCTATAGCCAACCACTGAGCTGCTCATTCAATTAGTTCTCCTCTGAGTCCTGTGTATTATCTCAAGGAAACTCATCCTGTTCCCTCTCTCCACTCATTCCTAATTTCTTCCTGAACTCTAGTTCTAGAACTTGTTCTAGTTCTAGAACTAAGTTCTCCTGAACTCTCTCAGTGATGGTAACCTTCTTCATGCTATTTCCATGAGAGCTGGGGGTTTTGTTTTTGTTTTACATGTTAGGAGGGAGAGTTGTGAAAGGAGAGCACAGCAACAGGTAACCCAGTTGGGGAGAAAGCCAGGCCCTCAGACCCATAGCTGCCCACCTCCAGGGTGGTCCTTAAAGAAAAATAAAACAACTTTATCACTAACTTGGTTGAGTATCAAGGGAGCCAGTACAGCAGTTACTTGTCATAGTCTTTTTAAAATTGACATAGATAAATATTTCTCAAGTGCCTACTGTGTGCCAGACAGATGTTCCTGGGAAGACTTAAGCTCATATTGTAAAAATTGTTTGCTGGATTTGAAGTTAGAAGACCTGGGTTCGAATCTTAACTGGGCCATTTACAATCTGTGTGACCAAGGGCAAATAATATAACCTTGAGCAAATTCATTTTCTTTATGTGTAAAATAAGAGAGTTGGATTAGATAATCTCTGTTGTCCCATACATCTCTCAATGTTTACTCTCATTTGTAATCCTGAGTATGACACATTGTCCCTGCCCTCAAGGAGCATACAAAATCCTTAGGGAGAGATTACTACATGAAAAGCTAAATGAGAACACAGGCAGGAAAGTGAGAGTGGTGGGACTGATGAGAAGCATGATAGGGATTTAGAGGACCGAAGATCACTTGGGGCTGAGGAAAGTCTTTGTGGAAGGGATGGCATTTCAGCTGGCTCTCAAAGGGTGGTGAAATAGGGGATGGAGGGAAGCAGCATGAATCAAAGCATCCAGGTGGGAGGGGCGGAGATGGTTAGGATGCAGAACAGTTAAGAGACAAACAATACCTTCCTTTTCCTCTGGCATTAGGCTCAGGCACAGAAAGCCAGCGGACATCCAGCTCCTACAACGGAGATCTAAATGGACTTTTGGTGCCAGACCCCCTTTCTTCTGGTGATGGAACTGTACTGTCCAAACCGAGTCACCGTGTAGCACCCTTGGCCAGCCTGGAGGAGAAGCAGGTCATGTAAGTGCTTTGGGCCATGCAGAATTGGTGGGAAGGGACGGGACTGGACTCCCCCCAACCTTCTTGGACTTTGCTCCACTTCAGACACGAAGCAGTGCAAAAAACATTGATGGAACATATACCTTGTCCAGAACCCTGGGTTAGGCACTGTGGAGTGTATTGAGCTTAGATAAGAAACAATCTCTTTCCCTCTTGGAACTGACAGTAGTTGACTGTGACACCATTACAGACAGCTGTACTATACTATGTTACACGACAGCCTCATTACAGAGTTAAATTGTATCTGAACTGTGGGATCCTTTGAGAATTCACTTATCCACAATGACGGGACAAAATATAGCATCAACATAGGTTTAAAATTTTCATTTGTATTTTAACAAAGTTAAGAGGAATATTAGGATTTAGTGCAAACCAGAATATGGGTACAATATGGACCCAAATCTAGGCTACCCTTCCCCTTTTCCCTCCCAAGTCTGGCTTGCATAAAAATCTAAGCATGACCTCTGGTAGCATGCTAACGTCATTGGCCATCATAGTAAGACTAGAGTGGCATTTGCCAGGTTTTGTTTTCTTTCAGAGAGAGCTCCTTTTAAAGGGGCTGTCTGTACTGGGGCCAGCGCTTGCTGGACAGCCTTTGTCTAGTAGATCACTCATATGTAAACTACCCCCGCATCCATCCTATACAAGTATGGAATGACTAATGGCATGCTAGAAATGTATGTATAGCCAGCATTTATGTGGCACTTACAGTATGCCAGCGCTGTGCGGAGTGCTTTACCTATATTATCTCATTCAGTTCTCACAGCAGCCCTGGGAGATGGGTGCTGTTTTTACCCCACTGCTTTGAGCCACTTACCTCTTCTCTGAATAGGTATAATAACGCTTGTACTGCCTAACCTAGGGTTGTTTTGGGAAAAGTACATTGTAACCCTTTAAAATACTTTACAAGTGTAAGTTAGAGCGTCAGACCTAGCTTATGTTACTGCTCTGTTGTTAATGTGTTGCCCACACACTCTCTGTCCTCAGCTATAAAATTTGGGCGGTAGGATAGATGATATATGTCAACTCTGACTTCCTCTCCCCCTCTCTATAGGGTTGTGAATGAATACAGGGCACCCTGAGGAACGGGGAATAGTTAGGACAGTCCTTGAGGCCAGCCGGAGTACAGCTGGTCCTGGAGGTGGTGGGAGGAGAGCTGGGAGGTATGCTGAGTGGTTGGCCTTCCTTTTCTTGGTGGAAGCCCCCAGCCCCCTTCACAGATGTCCCTGCGCACTGGAGAGTTTGGTGTCCAAGACAGCACAGTGGGCCTGTCCTTTGTCTTTCCCTGTGCAGATGCCTCTCTGGGGATGACAGCTCCACGTGCATTGGCATTTCAGCAAAGGAGGTGGAAATAGTGGCTAGCAGTGACTCCAACATCTCCAGCAAGGCTCGGGGGAGCAACAAGGTACAAAATGGGGACACTTGGCCTTGAAGGGCCTGAGGAGGGGGACTTGGGGAGTATCAGAGCCATTGGGCTGCCTCCTGTAATAACAACTGCTGGAATGGCGTCACCAGTCTTTCTTTTCCATCTTTTTTTTTTTTTTTTTTGAGGGGGAAGGCAAGATATTTGGGGTTAAGTGACTTGCCCAAGGTCATACAACTAGTAAGTGTCAGGTGTCTGAGGCCAGATTTGAATTTAGATCCTCCTGACTCCCAAGACCAGTGCTCTATTCAGTGCACCACCTACCTGCCCCTGTCTTTTCCAACATTACCTGCTCTCCTATCTTTTCTGAGGGGCTCACCTCTTGGGTCAAACCTAGTGCCATTCCCTGTCTCTCCCTTCTTCTCTAGGCCTAACCTCAGGTGAAGAAACCTGAGTGGTGATGGGTACCTGGGTTCTCGCTTGAGGCATCTCCTTTCCCTTCTGCAGGATTAAAGGGCCCTGTGGGGGGTGTTGAAGGACCAAAGCCTCCCCAGGATTTGGTCAGCCTCTGTTCCCTCCATCCTGCCTCTGACCTCTTTGGACATGCTGGAAACCTGCAGGGCCCTTGTGGCCAGGGAAGGGCAGACAGGAGGAGTGAGGCAAAGACTGGAGCCTGGGAGGGCTGCTATTCTCTTTGTGGAGTTGAGGGAGGGAGATGTGGCCTGGAAATGAGTTCTGTGGAGGTCACTCTTCAGGACCTAGGACATTTTTCACTCTTGATCTCAGGTAAAAATCCAGCCAGTGGCCAAGTACGACTGGGAACAGAAATACTATTATGGCAACCTGATCGCTGTGTCTAATTCCTTTTTGGCATATGCCATCAGAGGTGAGCTGCTGCTCCTTGGGACCAGAGACTTTCTTAGCAAGAATTTTCCCCAGCCTTCTTACTAGATTCTCCTGGGATCTGGCAGCACTGAGCCAGGTCACTTGAACTCTTTTCTTAGGCCCTAAAGCCCCTAGGCAACCCCTTCTGAGACTTTAATTTCCCCTGCCTGGGAAGTAAGGCTGTTGCTTGCCCAAAGCAGATTCCTTAGTATGAGAAAAGTACTTGAGTGAAGGAAACACCCCAAGCTCTTTACCCCCATTCCAGCTCTGACCTTTTAGGACACAGTGGAGGAATTGTCTGGGATGGCAGGGGCGGGGGATCATTGTTGAGTGGGCAAACTAGAGCCCTGTGGTTGGATCAGAGGGATGGCTCTTCATGAGACTGTGGGGTGTTTGCGGGGGACCTGCAGAGTTAGGAGTTAGACAGAGGGAGGTCGAAAGCAGGCTGTGACTGATGCCATTCATCTTTGGGCCCTGTGCTGGGGGAGCATTGGAGGGTGCTTGTGGGGTCTGGCCAGGAGTTATGCCCTCTGATGTCCGTAGGTGCCAGCAATGGCTCGGCCATGGTGCGGGTGATCAGCGTCAGCACAGCCGAGCGGACGCTGCTGAAGGGCTTCACGGGAAGCGTGGCTGACTTGGCCTTTGCTCACCTCAACTCCCCGCAGTTGGCCTGCCTGGATGAGTCAGGCAGCCTTTTTGTGTGGCGGCTGGCCATGGAGAACAACAAGATCCAGTATCCTTCCTTGGGTGGGTGGGGGTCTGCTGGGGGCACTCGGCAGGATTCCTACGTAATGTGCCTTCGCTCTCTGGAGAGCTCCCACCCTCCTGGGTTCTGCCTGCTGGGCTTAGTGTTGAAGGTGGTGGGAACAACCAGGAGCTCAGACCTCTTCAGAGGAGCTAGGGAAGGGGAAAGCCAGGAACCTGCCAGGCCCTTAGCTTTGTTCCAGAGAGGAGATTGTGGTGAACATTAAGCGTTCAGAGGGCACACCATTGAATCACTTTCGAAGGATCATCTGGTGTCCTTATATCCCAGAGGAGAATGAGGAAAGCGGTGAGGAGGGCAGCCAGACTCTGGCCCTACTACATGAAGACAGGGTAAGGGGCAAGGACTGGGAGGAGCCTATAGGCCAGCTGGGGTAGGGAGAGGGGGAGAGAGAAGATTTGCTGATGAGGAAGAACCCCTATCAGCATGAAGGGATTAGCAGAAGATTAAAGCAGCCTCTCTTAGAAATTCCCCGGGGCCAAGCACATCTAATTGCCTGTTTCCAATTCTGTGGTTTAGATATCAGGAAACACAAATGATGGTTTTATTTTTTCTACTGGATTTGGGAACTTCAGGACTTGTCTCAGTGACCATAATCTTTCTTGCCCCACCCTGTCACTCCAGAGCTGGAGAGCTAGGGCTTGTGTATAGAACCAGTGTCTGTCTCTTTCTGTCTCTGTCTCTCTCTTTTCCTCTTCTTTCCCCATTCTTTGTCTATCCCTTCCCCCTCTCTTTTCCTCTTCCTATCCTTCTCCACGTCCCCTCTCCCTTCTTACCTCTCTCCTCTCTCTCATACCAGGCTGACAGCCTTAGAGTTCTCTGAAACAACCTTCAGAATGTTCTGGCCATCCCTGGCTTCTCGGCTTGAAGCTTCCTCTTTCTCTGATAGTTCACCTCCTTCTTCCTTTGCTTAGGCTGAGGTGTGGGACCTGGACATCCTCCGAGCTAACAACAGCTCCTGGCCTGTGGATGTCAACCACATCAAGGAAGGCTTCATTGTGGTGAAGGGCCATAGCACGGTGAGCAGTCGGGACCCTTTTCCAGGGGAGCTGGGAGGCACTATTGGTGAGGGCAGAACCTCTGTCACCTCTATTCAGTCGTGGACGAACAAACCCACATGTTGGGAACGGAGCCCAGAAATGCCAGGTAGTTTTAGAAACATAGATTTTCCGAGGTCATGTGATATGACTTTTACCTGTGCAGGAGTCCATTCTGTTGATCACCAAGCACTGAAGAGTTTGTCATGTGTCATACATGTATTATATGGTAGGAATTAAAAAATAGGAAACTGTTAGAAAGGAGCAACTCTCTGAGTCCTTCCAGAATTCAGTGACCATAACACTATCAGTGCTCTGACCAGAACAGCGTTCAAGAGAGTGCTTACATATCCTTCAAGACACTTGTTCATTGGACTTGGGATCCTTCCACCCCTCACTACTGACCCAATTTTTTCCACAAGAACCATTGTCTAACCATGTCTCCCATATCTGTGTGCTTGATTCCTAAAACCCAAATGTGGTATTTTACATGCATCCCTTTAAAATTTAATCTTATTAAAGTCAGATTGTTGTTTGAGACTACAGAGATTAGTTTGGATCCTGACTGTCTTCCAGGGTGTGGGCTGTAGTTTTTTCCTTCAGTAAATTTGATAGTCAAGCCTCCATCCATATATCATTTAAGTTATTAAGAAAAGTGTTGAATTTCAGCTCTGCCCATGGCCTCACACTTTGGGGCACACTTTGAAAACATAATCTGTACCTCATTAGAAGAAAATGTCCTTAAGGAGAATATGAAAATGATGCCTCACCCAGGAAGAACCTGGGACTCCTAATTACTCATCCTAACTACAGGCATTCTCTCAGAATTTATTGTTGGTTATGCATACATATCTACATGTGTATGTCCAGATTCTATCCTAATGAACGATCCATGAAATACCTGTTTTTCTTCTATGCTGTAACGTGTCTCTTGGTGCTGTGTGTCCAGCACAGTGCAAAATCCATGCTGATGGTGACTGTTGATTATTCCCTTCTCCTCTTGGTTCCTGGGGTTGGATAGTAAGTGGTTGGGTCTTTTTCCTCCTAGTGCCTGAGTGAAGGAGCTCTCTCCCCCGATGGGACTGTTTTAGCCACTGCAAGTCACGATGGCTTTGTTAAGTTCTGGCAGATCTATATAGAGGGCCAAGATGAGCCAAGGTAAGGCGAGTCGAGGAGGTTGGAAGTGGATTAGTATTAGAGACTGACTTCAGGCTGGGTACGTCAACTTCTGTGGTGCTGGTGACAGCCTATGTACCAGGACCATCTTTCCATGATTTTCATTGCAGGTGTCTCCATGAATGGAAACCTCATGATGGCAGGCCTCTGTCCTGCCTCCTGTTCTGTGACAACCACAAGAAACAAGACCCTGAGTGAGCCTGCCCCCTCCCTCTCCCTTTACTTTGGGGCCCCCCAGAAGGTTCAGGTCAGGAATATTGGGGGTGAGTGGGGGAGGGTGGTCATAGAGTAAGCCCCATGGAGCAGAGGAGAGGGAGAGACCACTAATGGAGGAGGGCAGGTGGGGAATGGCAAATAAGGCCCCACGAGCCCATGCCCACTCCCCCACCCCACCCCCAAGCTCCTCCTTGTTTCGCAGAGTCCCCTTCTGGAGGTTCCTCATCACAGGAGCTGACCAGAACCGGGAGCTAAAGATGTGGTGCACAGTGTCATGGACCTGCTTGCAGACCATCCGGTGAGCAGGGTCTGGGGACAGAGACAGGGAAATGGTGCCATTCTAGAGGCTCCCTTTGCACTAATGCCCATCTCTTCTGTACCCCTTTAGCTTTTGTCCAGACATATTTAGCTCAGTGAGTGTGCCTCCCAGCCTCAAGGCCTGCCTGGACCTTTCAGCTGAATACCTGATCCTCAGTGATGTCCAGAGAAAGGTAGGAGATAATTGTGGAAGATAGGGCTTACCCAAGAGTTAGATGGATCTAACACAGTCTGAGCCCTCCCTTGGATCCTATGCACAGGTGCTGTATGTGATGGAGCTGCTGCAGAACCAGGAGGAGGGAAGGGCCTACTTTAGCTCCATTTCTGAGTTCCTGCTCACTCACCCAGTGCTAAGCTTTGGCATCCAGGTGGTGAGCCGCTGCCGACTTCGGCACACTGAGGTTCTCCCAGCTGAGGAGGAGGGTGATAGTTTGAGCACAGGTAAGACTAATGTATTACCCCTCCTGTTCGCCCCCACCCCCCCACTCCCACTGAGGCAAATCAGTTGCTCCAACTCAGCTCTGGGAGCCACAGAAATGGGAGGGGTAAAGGGGCTGCCCCTGAGGCCATGTTGCTGTCTTTACAGAGGGTTCCCATGGTGCTGGGGCAGTGGAGTCAGCAGCTGGTGTCCTTATCAAGCTCTTCTGTGTCCACACCAAGTAAGTCTTTCCCCCCAGTAACCTTTGAGTCCGTCTCAGCTGAGGGACTGTGAGCCCTCCAGCCCCTGGGGTCTTTGTGAGCCCAGAGGCTCATGTAGAGGAGCACTGAGCTCTCTTTCCATGACACAGGGCCCTGCAGGATGTCCAGATACGCTTCCAACCCCAGCAGAGCCCTGATGTGGTGGCCCCACTCCCTTCCCACTCGGCTCGAGAAGACTTTGGTGAGTGGTGGGGCTCAGAATCCTTATGGCAGAGCAAAAAGGAAAGTGGTCCAACTTTGTTTTCTGTCTTTCTCTAAAGGAGTCAAGCTTCAGGGGTGCTCTTTTCCTCCCTCAGGGTTTGGAGAGCACCTGCCAGAGCTGAACTCAGAGAGTCTGGCCTCTGGCCAGGCTTCTGGCCAGGGCTCTCAGCCTGACCTTCGGCGCATTGCTGAACTGCCTGTCCCTTCCGACTTTCTCAGCCTGACTAACGAGGCCAAGCCCAAGCTTATGACTCCTGATGCCTTCATGACTCCGAGTGCCTCTCTGCAGCAGGTATAGCCTGGGTAGACGGAGGGGCAGCCTTCATCATAAGGGTAAAGAGACTCAGACCCAGGAAAGATGAGTAACTTCTCCAAGGTTACAGAGTCTGGACCCTTCTTGGCCTGTGGGTTGTCAGGTCAGCTGTGCCACCCTCCTCATGTCATTTCCCTGTAGATCACAGTGTCCCCTGGAAGCAGTGGGAGTTCTTTAACAGCTGTGACATCCTTGAATACCACCTCAGCCACAGACACGACCATGCCCAGGTAAGAAGGAGGATCCGGGACTTGCAAAAGGCCATTAAGAGTTCGAGAGTTAAGGGTTAGAGGACTTCCCTACAGCATCAGCCTTTTTCCCCTAACCCAGGCCACCCGAGGAGCTGACCCTGAGCCCCAAGCTGCAGCTAGACAGCAGTCTGACCCTGAGCAGTAGCAGTAGCAGCCTTCAGGCTAGTCCCCGCGGCCACAGCGTCCTCATACCCGGCCTCTCTGATAAACTAGCTACCAAGGGGCCCAGCCAGGTGGGTGAGCACCTTCTGGGAAGTGGAATGACTGGGGGTCAGGAGGGAGATGGGCAGTGGTTAAGTGGGAGCTCTTTGGGCAGGTCCCACAAGGGAACTCATCACTGTCCCTGGAGCTGCAGGAGGTAGAGCCCCTGGTGGTGCCGCAGGCCTCTCCGACCCGGGCCCGCTCCCCCGACGTCATCTCCTCAGCCTCCACAGCCCTATCTCAGGACATCCCTGAGATTGCCTCAGAGGCTCTCTCCCGAGGGTTTGGCACTACCGCTCCAGAGGGCCTTGAGCCTGACAGCATGGCGTCTGCCGCCTCGGCCCTCCACCTGCTGTCTCCCCGGCCCCGACCTGGCCCCGAGCACGGCCCCCAGCACAACCTGGATGGGAGTCCTGGGGAGGGCGAGAAACGGAGCACACCTTCCCTGCTGGAGACAGCATTGAGCCAGGAGACCAGTGCTGCAGACAGCAAGGCCTGGCCTGCCGCCCCTGATATCACCCGGGAAACCCGCAATAGCCTGGCTGACAGGTAAGGGCCTGCCTGCTCTGCCCTGTCTCCCTCCCCTCTAGCTCCACAGACCTAGGAGGGGGGTGGGGTGACCCTTTGCTCTCTGGCCTTTTTAAACATGTCTTCCCTCCCCCTCAACTTCCCACACAGTCCCAGGGATGACGTTCAGGAGAAGCACAAAGGCTCTTCCTACCACAGGCATGCCTATCATCTGTTGCAACAGGACAGTCAAGATGCCAGTGCTGAACAGAGGTGCCACCCTCTCCCCCACCACTCGCCCTCTCCCTGGCCATCCCTACAGTGACCTAGCTCAGCGCCCCTGGGCTGCTGTGTCTTGACTCTCCTCTGTGAGGACCATATCCATCTTGTCCGTGGGGGATGTTGGGCAGCATGGATAGGGAGATGCAGAAGAGGGTGGTGTTAACTGCCTTCTCCCACCTCAACAGTGACCATGATGATGAAGTGGCCAGTTTGGCCTCAACCTCAGGTGGCTTTGTCGCCAAGGCAACAGCCCCACGACTGCCAGTGAAGGACTGGAAAACCAAGGGGTCTCCGAGGGCCTCACCTAAGCTGAAGAGAAAGGGCAAGAAGGATGATGGGTAGGTGGAGCCATAGTGCAGCTGGGTGGGGTCATTGGCCATTGCCCTGGCCTCTTCCCTACTTTTCCCACGTTTCCACCTCCTGTGATCAGGTCTCATCAGACTCTTTTCTTGTTCCAGGGATTTGGCGCAAGGCCCCTGGCTGGTAGAACACCAGGTGAGCTCAGAGTTCCCCCAAGCCTTCCTCTCCCTAGGTCTTTTTCTCTCCTTCCCTGCCTGTCTGGGTAGCAACTCATACCAAGACTTCTCTCTCCCCGGGACATCTCAGAAGGCTGCCTTCCAAGCAGGGCAGAATTCAGAGACATTCTGGGTCATGCCTGAAGCGAAGCAGGAAGAAGAGGGCCTGGTGCCTTCAGCCTCGGGTGATATGCATGTCCCCATACCAGGCAGCAGAACCTCCCGAAGAGTGGTTGGCCCTGGTTCGAGGGCAGCAGCGGGAGCTTGCTGAGCTGCGGCAGAGTCATGCTGAGCTACTGCAGCGACTGACGGACCAGCTGGACTCTGTGCAAAGCTCCATCATGGGCCACGTGGAAAGAGTCCTGGAGTCTCGACAAGAACACGAGCGTATCCTTGGGGCAGGCTCTGGGCTTTGGGGCCAGTGGAAGGGGAGGTCTGTCTGCATACTCGCAGGTGCCAGGTGAGGGGCTTCTTCTAGGAACTGCCAGTGTGGTCATGGCAAAGAAAGAGCTTGGATGTGCACTCTGAATACTTAGCTTTGGCTCCCAGCTGTGACCCTCAAGGCGAGTCCTTTTGATTCTCTGTGCCTCAGTTCTTCTCCTTTGTAAAATGGGAACAATAATCTGTGCATCACACATAGCCCTGGGTTATTTGGGGGATGTCCAAAGGCTCAAAGCTCATGCTTGCTTAGAATGTCTTAGGAGACCCTGTGGGCTTCTTCCACAGTCTCTACTAGAGACATGTGGAGGGATGGTAGTGGAAGTTGCTTGGCCGCTGTTGGGCCTACTCAGATCCTTAGCCAGCAATTCAGAGAGACGGTTAGAGCGGGCCCTGGCTGAGGGGCAACAGCGCAGCGGACAGCTGCAGGAACACTTGTCACAGCAGTTGTCTCAGGCTCTGTCCTCAGCCGTGGCAGGCCGACTGGAG
Organism: Potorous gilbertii; assembly: GCA_028658325.1. NCBI lineage: Eukaryota > Metazoa > Chordata > Mammalia > Diprotodontia > Potoroidae > Potorous > Potorous gilbertii. Next base: position 138,008,770 of record CM053769.1, on the reverse strand, counting down.
CGCACAGTTAGAGAGGAGATGAAGAAAACGATTCCCCAGTGTGAGTACAATGGTGTTTGTGGGCATCAAAGAGGGAGGCATAGGGGCAAAAGAACTTAGCGACCCTGGGGCCCCTCCTTTCCTGCCTAGCCTACTAGCTCAGTCCAGTGCCCCAGCCCACACTATCCCTTTGCTATTTCTGCTCTGGCACAGGTGTCTCCAAAAGCTTGGAACCAGTGACGAGCCAGCTGAGCAGCACTGTGGCGGCCAAGCTGACAGCAGTAGAAGGCACCCTCAAGGAGAATGTCACCAAGCTGGTCAAGTCCAAGGTGTGGAGCCTGTCCCCAGGGTTCTTAAAACATCCAGTGAATCTGCAGGTGGGGGTTGGGGGCTTGTTTCTCCTCATAGAATTCATGTGCTACTGCTTGCTCTTCACTACTTTCCCCAGAACCTGACTGACACGATCGCCCGTGCGGCAGCAGACACGCTACAGGGACCCATGCAGGCAGCCTATCGAGAGGCCTTCCAGAGCGTAGTGCTGCCCACTTTTGAGAAGAGCTGTCAGGCTATGTTCCAGCAGATCAATGACAGCTTCAAGCTGGGGACCCAGGAATGTGAGTGAAGGCCTCACTTTCCCTGCCAAGCCTGCCCCTCTACTCTGAGGGGCAGCTCCTGGACCCTTTCTTCTTCAGTCATGGTGCCCCATTCAGAATCTGTGTCCTCATAGTCTGGTGTCTTGGTGATAACAAAACTCCCTCTCCATCCTTCTTGTCTTCTTCCACTTCAGACTTGCAGCAGTTAGAGAACCACATGAAGAGTCGGAAGGCGAGAGAGCAGGAAGCACGAGAGCCAGTGCTGGTGCAGCTTCGAGGGTTGGTGGGCACCTTGCAGAGTGCCACAGAGCAGATGGCAGCCACTGTGAGCAGCAGTGTACGGGCTGAGGTCCAGCACCAGCTCCACATTGCTGTGAGCAAGTGAGTCAGGGACAGGAGCCCCCACAGAGGAGGAGAAGGGGGCTCTAAGATTGTATTGTTCAGTGACCTACAGGCTTGGTGCAAAGAATGAGGTCTAGATGGGGCCTGAGGGGGCCTAAAAGTTGAAGAATTTGCCCAAAGTCACTCAGCTAGTCTATAGATTCTGGACACCAGGGGAGGGGCCAGTCCAGGGGTCTGTTGTGCATGATAGGAAGCAAAATTTGCATTTGTTCCTCTACCAACTCTGGATCATTTTGGGCACTTGCCATGTCCCCTGTCTGGGCCTCAGTTTCTTTAGGTTTCCAGAGGCAGATAGTGACGTACTGGTTGGAGGACTGGGTCTGGATTCAAGGAGACCCTAAGTTCAAATTCATCCTCAGCTGCTTACTACCTGTATGAACCTGGACAAGTCACTTAACCTCTGACTGCCTCAGTTTCCTTAACTATAAAAATGAGGATATTAATAGCACCTACTTCCCTAAGTTGTTGTAAAGATCAAGTGAGATAATATTCATAAAGTGCTTATTAGCACAGTGCGTGGTACATAGTAAATTAATCACTTAATAAATTCTCCTTCCCTTTACCCCTTTCCCTTACTTGTAAAATGAGAAGTTTAGGCTAGATCTTTTTAATTCGTTATTTTTTTATCATTTAACAAGCATTTAAATTTTTTTGTTTGTTTTTTTGGTTTTGTTCCAGATTTATTAATTTGTTTTCAGTTTTCAACAATTGCTTTCATAAATTCTAAATTTTTTCCCTCTCCCTCTCTTCTCCCTCCCCAAGATGGCATGCAGTTTTATATGGGTTCTACACAAAGCATTTAATTTCTTTCCCTCCTACCTCTACCCTGGCCTCCAGTTTAAAAAAAAAATCCAAAATCCAAAATTCTTGAACAAATACATATAGTCAAACAAAATAGATTACTTACATTAACCCTATCCAAAAGTATATTTTTCTTTCTACATCATGAGTCTATATCACCTCTCTAGCATAGTTCTTCAGTGATTTTATGGAATTGTGCTGGGTCCTTTCATTGGTCAGAAGTCTTAAGTTTTTGAGAGTTATTTGTCTTTATGATGCTTTTGTTAGTTCATAAATTTTTCTCCTGATTCCATTTACTCCCCTCTAAATCAGTTCATGCAAGTGTTCTCAATCTTCTTTTTCATCATTTCTTATAGCACAGTAGTATTCCATCACATCCGTATAACCAAGTTTGTTCAGCCATTCCCCAGTTGGTGGGCATCCCCTCAATTTCCAGGTCCACCAAAAGAGCTGCTATAAATATTTTCGTACAGATGAGTTCTTTTTTCTTTGATATCTTTGGGTTGTAAGCCTGGTATCTCTGAATCGAAGGCTATGCATCGCTTAGTAACTTTTTGTCAACATTGCATTCATTAATATGCCTGTTTTCCTATACTCCCACTAGTATTTGTCATTTTCTTTTTTTTTTTTTAATTATTTTTGACAATCTGATGGGTATGAGGTAGAACCTCTCAGTTATCTTGATTGACGTTTCTCTATTAGTGATCTGGAGCAGTTTCATATTGCTATTGATAATTTGGATTTCTTGCTCTAAAAAATTCTTATTTATATTATTCTGTTTTACCTTTTATCATTGGGAAAAGGCTCTTATTCTTAAAAATTTGAATCTGAATCTGTTTTTTATACATCTTGGAAATGAGACTTGATGAGAGAAACTTATTGCAAAGATTTTTTTCCCTAACTTTCCCTTCAATTTTCAGTCGCATTGATTTTGTTTACATAAAACTTTTTAATTTTGTGCAATTGAAATTTGTACTGGACAGTCTTTTTTTTTTTAGTTTTCAAAATTCACTTCCATAAGATTATGAGTTCCAAATTTTCTCGCCATCTCTCCCCTCCAGCTGTACCCCAAGACTGCTTGTAAATATATAAAGAATTAGAACCAATGGGAGAAATCACAAGAAAGAAGAAACAAGAAAAAAAGAAAGGATAAATAATATGCTTCAATCTACATTCAGATTCCATAATTTCTTCTCTGCATGTAGATAGCATTTTCCATCTTGAGTCTTTTGGAATTGTCTTAGATCATTGCATTGTTGAGAAAAGTCTATCAAAGTTGGTCATTAACAGTGTTGCTGTTATGTTACAATGTTACAACATTGTGGTACTGTGTTCTCCTGGTTCTGGTCACTTCACTCAGCATCAATTCATACAAGTCTTTCCAGGTTTTCCTGAAGTCTACCTGCTCATCATTTCTTATAGCACAATAGTATTCCATTATATTTATATGTCACAATTTGTTCAACCATTCCCCAATTGATAGGCATCCCCTCGATTTCCAGTTGCCATCACAAAAAGAGCTGCTATAAACATTTTTGTACATGTAGGTCCTTTTCCCATTTGCATTATCCTTTTGAGATACAGTCCTAGAAGTGTTATTGTGGGATCAATGGAAATGCACATTTGTATAGCCCTTTGGGCAAACAAACTGAACAGTCTTAAAGGCTGTTCATGCTGACATTCTATGGGTCATTGTAAGTAGCCTGAGTCTATGCCTTCATTTTCCACCTGTCTTCTCTTCACCCAGCATGCAGGAGTCGATCCTCTCCCAGGTCCAGCGCATCATCAAGGGGGAGGTGAGCCTGGCCATGAAGGAGCAGCAGGCAGCAGTCACTTCCAGCATCATGCAAGCAATGCGCTCTGCTGCTGGCACACCCATCCCAGCTGCCCACCTTGACTGCCAGGCCCAGCAAGCACATATCTTGCAGATGCTCCAGCAGGGCCACCTCAACCAGGCTTTCCAACAGGTATGTTCCTGGCTGGGGACTGTTCTGCAGTGTGCCAGCAGGGGGAGCAGGCAGACCTGTGCTAGCTCAGGGCCTCAGCACTTTCCTTGGTCCTGTATCCTCTCCTGTGTGTGTGCACACATCCCTGCCCTCCCTCTTTCTTCTCCCTTGTTAACTCAGTTCCCTTTGTCCCCACTTCTGCCTCTCCACTCACTCTTTATCTGCCTCTTTCACCACCTCCCTTCTCTCCCTCATCTTCAGGTACTCCCTGATCCTTTATTCCTATTTCAGTGTTCTGCCCTCAAATGTCTTCCTTCATGTGTCCTCTCAAAACTTTTCCCCTCATCTCTTCTCACCATCCACCCTGTCTCCTCAGGCCCTGACAGCGGCTGACCTGAACCTGGTGCTCTTTGTGTGTGAGACTGTAGACCCACAGCAAGTATTTGGCCAGCCACCTTGTCCCCTGTCCCAGCCTGTCCTGCTTTCCCTCATCCAGCAGCTTTCCTCCGACCTGGGAACCCGCACAGAGCTCAAATTCAGGTCAGTGTGGGCGTAGCACGGCAATCTATCAGGAACACAGTGGACTGTACTCCTCACCTTGCCCCAGGAACCAACTAGGGATTCTGTAGCAAAGGTTAATGTGCCCATGGGCTTCCACCTCCCCTATCTACAGCACAGAGGACCTGACACTCACAGAAGGTTAAAATACTCCCTTCATCAAACATAGGGGATCCCAGAGGCCATGAGCTGCCAAGGGGAGCCTTCCTTACTTCTGACTCCAGCCTCTCTTCTTCACCCGTAGCTACTTGGAGGAAGCCGTGATGCATCTGGACCATAGTGACCCCATCACCAGGGACCATATGGGCTCAGTCATGGCCCAGGTGCGGCAGAAGCTATTTCAGTTCCTACAGGCTGAGCCCCACAACTCACTCAGCAAGTCTGCCCGGCGTCTCACCATCATGCTGCAGGGCCTGGCTGTCCCTGGCCTCAACTAGGTGGACACAGGCACCTTAGGTGACCCAGAAGAGGAGGGAGGAGGGGTTGTAGTACTCAGCTATGATGACTGCAGGCCTTGGGGACTTGTTGATAAAGAAAGGTCCAAAGCCAGAACTTTGCCAGCCCCTCCTTGCCCCTCGTCTGTCAGAGGACCATAACTGACCTTGGGGGATCAGCTCTGGTGATGCCTCTGGAGCAGAAGAGGTCTCCCTGCTTTTTCCTCAAATTGACTCTTCATGCTGAAGGGGCTGTGGTTTCCAGGTCTGACTAGGGAGGTTGGGGAATCTGGGCATGCCCCCCCCCCCCAGGCTCCATCAACTAGGGAGCATGTTTCCGGATTCAACTATTATAACTTGAGTTGAATTTTACACGTTCCTTTTTACCTCCAATTTGGATCTTTCTGTTTTTGAGAAACATTGAACAAAAATTCAATTAAATGCTTTTTAGATAAAACCTCTGCTAGGATGTCCTGTTTCTCTCCTTGCTATGCTTTAGCTCTATAGGCCAAACACAGGTTTCTTAAAGAGCTAACTGAGGTAGGAAGGGACCTGGAGCTCTCCCAGAGCCAGTGTTACTAAAGTGCTGTCTCCACCCTCCCTTCTCTCTCCTCTACTACCTTGGACTTGGATCTTCCTTCCCTACCCCCTATCCCAGTTGAACCTAACTGGTCTACATAGACCATTTGGAACACTAGCACTTCCTGGGAGATGTTTAGAAGACATATCTTTCTTTTCATAAGAGAATCTAGTCCTCTTGATGTGGGTGGCCAGCCTCTTGTATCCAGTGTCTGCCAGTTAGCAGCAGGGTGAACCTAGAGCACCTTTGCCCTATTTACCAATCTGCTGGGGCAGCCACCCACTGCTCCTGTCTCTGATTTTCTAGCAAATCCTCATGCCCATGTTGAGCTCCCCTGCACTTAATTTAAGGCTCCCAGTTTTTTGTGGACAAGGGGGGCGGTGGCATTGACATCCTATGGAGATGGAATGATGGGCCAGAGTAGACATCCTGTCCTAGCAGAGGGGGGCAGAATTGATTTTCAGTGGAGGCCAGCAGGTGGGAGACAATATTGACATCTCTGTGGGGCCCGGGTGGGGGAAACATAATTGACATACGTGGGGGGAGGGGGGGCACATTGATAATCTGTGGGGCTGGGGGGGGCAGCAAAATTGACATCGGGTGGGGCTGGGGGAGGAGGGGAGCAGAATTGGCATTCCGGGGCCAGTATTGATATCTATGGGATTGGGGTCCCCTGCCCCGTTGACATCCCCGGCGGGTGGAGCAGCCGTACTGGTATCTTGGGGCGGTGCTGAGGCTGCCTGGGTCCACAATTCCATTACCTTGAGAAACAGACTAGCAGACTAGCAGAGACCCAGAGGGAAGGCTCCTCGGCTAGTTGGGGAAAGAAAAGGTGGAAAGGGGCGTGGAGCGGGGCGGAGCAGAGGGGCGGGGCCCGGGAAGGGAGGGGCGGATCGTGCTGCTGCCCCAGCCCCAGTTCGTCGGCTCTGCACTCGGGCTTTGGAGCCACTGGGACTGAGGTGGGAGCGGGCTCCCGGCGCTGCCGTGGCCGGTATGATGCGCTCCTGCTGCCGCCGCCGCTGTTGTTGGAGACCACTCCCCTTCCCGGGCTTCTTGCTGCTGCAGCTCAGTAAGTCCTGGGGAAACGAGCGTGAGCATTGAGGAAGGGGGTTTCTTTTTCTCGTCCCCCTGGGGCACTAATGACCTTAGGGAGGTGGGGAGCGCTGGTCTCTGGAGGAAAGGCAGGAGAGGCTGTGGGATAGGACAGGTCTGGGCACTCCCCACTTCCCCTGATCATATATCCTACCCAGAAATTTTTCCAGCCACGTTTGAAAAGAGTGCTGGAATGGAATTTAAATCCCAAATATGCCACCGTGTGATGCTGAACAAGTTACAACCTCTTTGGAAGGTCTCTTCTAGCTTCAAGTCTGTGGTCCTATGATCCTGTATCCCACAGACTTAGGCTTCACAGTTTCCTAGGTGGTCCCTGCCCATCCCCTCCCTGCCAAAGTTCAGGAATCTCACTGGGGTGTGTCTCAGGGAGATAGGACTGCTTAAAAGATGTTCGAGGGAAGAGGATCCTGGATCTGCTTTTTTACTATGGCTTCATACCAGTGTTATACATTCCATCATCATCTATGACCGGTCTCCTGCTCCCCAGTCTAGAGCCTGGGCTGATCGCTAAGAATTGAGGAAGGAGCCTATACCCTCTACAACTACATGACCCAGGCCCACATCTCCACCATTTCTCTCTCCCCTCTTCCTCAACATTGACTGGCAATCCTGAGAAAAGAGGGTTAGGGGGAGGATTGAAGCTTTGGGAACTGGTCGCTTGCATGGGGATAGAGGAGGTAATCCCAGGGGTTAGGGAGAGCAATTTTCAAAAATAGTTTTTATTGCTGCCTTTTGCTTTAACATCACCTTCACTTCCCAATATCCCTCTTCTCCTCTTCCCCAGTTAGCAATTCCTTGTAAGGAGAGAATTCAAAACTAATCAGCACATTAAAGAGCTCCACAGTATATGTAGTGTTCAAGGCCTCTCGTCTTCCACTACTGTAAAGCAGGAAAGGAGATATGTCTCATCTCTCCTCTGGAACCAAGCTTGGCCAGGAGCAAGTTTTGTGAACTGCACCCCCAGGTTTCTATCCATTTCTGGCCACAGATGGCTATGATGACCCTTCCCAGCTCAGTCCTTCCAGTGACTTCAAAGAATTCAGTCATGGTACTCCTGAGCAGGGTCAGGAATAGATTCTAGGTTAGAAGGCTCAGAAAAAAAGGGTCTAGCCAGCTTGTGCTCTGGGGAACCCCAGTGGTTGCTTGCTGTGGAACTGGACAGACCCCTTTAAGAGCTCACAGCAATGCAAGAACCTAAAACATTCCCAAAGGACTCTTGATGCAAAATGCCATCCACATCCAGAGAAAGAACTATAGAGTCGTCACACAGAATGAAGCAGAAGACCATTTTCTCTTGTGTTTTGTTTTGTTTTTTTCTCCTATTCTGTGCAACATGACTAATGTGAAAATGTGTTTAATAAGAATGTATATGTAGAACCCATGTAAGATTGCATGCCATCTTGGGGAGGAAAGGGGTTGGAAGTGATTATTGAAAACTAAAAACAAATAAATAATAATTTAAAAAATGTGAAAAAGGCATGAATGAGGAGTCTATAGAGCTGTAGCCAGTCTTTAACCAGCAAGCCAGATGACCTGGGGTGGAAAGGGGGTGGGGGGAGGGGGAGTACAGTGGGGAGAGAGGCCTGGCTGACTTCAGACAAGGGTTTTGTGTTCCTATGAGGAAGTTGTGGTCTTCTCCCTACTCCCAAGCCTAAATGTATTCTTGGCCGAGAAATCATCAACACTTAGGTTTGGAGCCCATGTGGTGGGTATCCTGTCCTTCCCCAAACCACTGTATGGGTGCCTGAAGGCAGGAGGGTTGTGAACTGTGTCCCTGGAACAGATTCAAACTGATTCCTTAGGCAGAAGTTGCCCCTGTCTCCTCCTGGGCCTCTGGACCACATTCCCTTAGCTGGGGAAGAACTCAGACTTACTACAAAGAGCAGGAACACATGTAAGAAGAGCTAGTAGGATGACTAGGTACTGTTTTTGCCACCCTTCTCTCCCCCAAGTCTGACAGCTTGAGAAGTGGAATCACAAAGAAATGTCCTTCCCCTTACTCTCCCAGACAGTCCTCCATCACATAGCCTGAATGGTAAGTTTTAGGGGCCCATCATGGGAGACTGCCCCAATTCCCTAAAATCCACTTCCACATCATCCCATTACTGAAATCCTTTTCCTTCAGATCCCAACTTAGGTGCCTCTGTGGAATTTCCATGAACTACTTCCCACAACTGAAAAGGATTTCCCCCTAAAATTTTATTTTTTTTAATTGAATAATTTTATTTGTTTTCGATGTTCGACAATCACTTCCATGTGTCTTAGATCTTTCTCCACTCCCTCCACCTCATTCCCCGCTCCTTCCCCAATCCCTGTCTGAGACGGCATACAATCTTATGTAGATTCTACACATACATTCCTATTAAGTGCATGTTGCGTGGAAGAATTAAAATGAATGGGAGAAACCATAAAACAAAACAAAACAAAATATAATACAAAAGAAAATGGTCTATTTCTATCTGCAATCCAATTCCATAGTTCTCTTTCTTAAAGCTTGTTGGATCTCTGCATTGCCTCCATCAAGCTTTCCTTATTATTTGTGTGTGTGTATATGTATGTATGTACATGTTGCACTGGGGTTCATCCATTTTTTTGTCAGCTCCTTGAAAGGAGAAAGGAGAGACTGCTCAATTTTATCTTTATATGTACCCTAGCACTTCCGGCACAATGCATGTAGCAAGTAATTAATGTTTGTTGCATTGAGAGGGGGACCCAGGGGTTTGTGAAACTACTTCCCTCAGCAAGTCACCAGTGACACTGCCACAGACTCTAGCTGAGTTGCATCCCTGGGGCTGAGCTGTTGCTTTGGTAAACAGGGCTGACTCCCCCAGGAGTTGAGGGTGTGTGCCCAGCTTTATGCCTATTTCCTTTCTCTTTCTGCAGTCCTGGCCCCAGGTCCTGGGACTGCTGCCACCTCTAACAGATGTGATACTATTTACAAGGGCTTTGCTGACTGTCTGATCAGCCTTGGGAACAGTATGGTCCAGAGTGGGCAGTCTGACAAAGGGGCTGACCTCACAGCCCCTGAACTTGAGTCCATCTGCAGGTGAGATCCAAGGTCCTGGACAAGAGTCCCTCACTGCTGATTCCATCTCTACCTCCATCCTCCGTCATTCCATTCTCCACTTTGTCTTCAGTTGATTCCCCTATTCCCAAGCCTCACTTCTACACCAGCCTCATCCCCAACTGACCTAATTTCTGCCATGCCTTTGACTCTTAACTTCGTTTGTCACTCTGTCATGTATATAATATAGTAACTGTTGCCCTTGCCTCACACCTCCAGCCCTTCTGGCATGACTCACTCCTGACCCTTCTCATCTCCTTCCAGGTCATGGGAAAACTTTCAGACCTGTGCCAATGGGGTCCTGGCCAACTGCCCACAGGAGGCAACTGCCATCTGGGCATCACTGACAGAAGAATCCCGCAAGGTCCAATACCCAGGCAACCTACATGACCTGTGCAGCTCTCGGCCCTTCCCCCCAAGCAGTGTCAGAGGTGTGGCCAGTGAAGAGACCAACCAGGAGACCCTGCAACGGTCTTCATCTCCTGCCTCCCCTGCCCCAGCCCCAGCTCCAGCACTGTTGGCTGCAGCACTGGCCCTTGCCTGTATCCTGGGGCCCTTGGCTTAGCTCTCCAAGGAGAGAGCCTAACCCTCACAGCCCACTCTAAGGAGAAGCCCAAGATCTATTTCAGTTCAGTTCAATGACTGGATTAAACACCTACTATGTGCAGAACACCGTGTTGAGGCTGGAACTGCAAAGAGCAAATTCCCTTCCTTGGGTCCAGCCCTTCCTTTTCCTTACTTGGTCCTGGGTCTTCCTGGTCTAAAGGAGATGCTCATCTTCTCCCTGCCTTCCTCTAGCCAAGGAAAGGGTGTGAAGGACCACCTCCCAGAGCTCCTAGCATTCATGGGAGAAGGGGAATCCCTGTGTCCCACATCCCTCTCCTTGATGTCCACTTAGAGGGGAGAGCAGGAATCCCCAAGTTCTGTGGGGCTCCTTAGTCCCTCAGCTCCCCAAGGACAGCTCCAACTGGGGCTTCATTTGCAGGGGAGGCAGCTGCAGAGACTTCTCCAAAGCAAGAGCTTGCAAGCCCTCTTGTCTCCTAGGCCCCTTCTCCTTAGAGTTCCTGCCTCTCTTGAGGGATCCCTGAGTTCCACAAAGCTTGGGAACCCTTGTACCAGAACTGGATGCTGTCCCACACCTCTCACACCCCGTCCCTCTGTCCAGTCTCTGTCTGTTCTGGTTTCATTAAAAAAAGGATCTATATTTGTACTAAAGGTCGTTTCCTTCCAATCCTAACCTTAGAGTTGGAGCATCTGGTCCATGCCCTGTCTGGGGCATCTGTCTGACCCAGGACTGGGGCTGTCTGGCTCAAAGATGTGTCTAGCTCAGGATGCCTGAGGTACGCAGCCTATGACCACCTGCTAAGGGCACTTGCTGTCTAGTGTACCTGTGGACAGGATTCCAAGGAGATTTCTGCCCTAAGGCTTCTATTCCTGGAATTGCTTTGACTGGAAGTGTGAGGGTGACATGCAGCCTGCTGAGGGCAAGAGCGTGAGATCTGGGAGAGGAAGGGAGAGGCTAAGTGGCACAAAGAAAGAGGCAAAGACCCTGGGTTTGCATGCCAGCTCTGGTTTCCTCCGTGTGTGATCTTGACCTGCTCTATGCCTCATTTTTCTGAGAGAGGTGCCAGGTGCTGTAGTAAAGATGAGAAAAAGAGAACACGTTCCCCCACTTAGCTGGAGTGTGGCTTAGCTCTGTCAAGTTCTGACCTCAGCTTTACTCTGTCCTGTACTGAGTGGGACAAGACAACAAAAACTGAAAATGAATTCCGTATTAGAGATGGACAGGAATGTGTCTGGGGCCCACAACCAGCTCCCCAGGGCCAGGACTGTGAACTCAGCATTTTCCACTGACAAACAGGAGTACCCCTGGGAGCCTCCCTGGCTCCATTTCATGAATCCTTCCTCAGACTTAGCCAAAAAGTACAAAGGCTCTGCTGAGCAGGGTGAAGGAGGCTGTGTCCCTCATCCCCCAAAACAATTTGGTCCAGGGTTGCTAAAGAGGGTGATAGCTGTGGAGTGAGTACAACTTGCTGTGTGCTCTTTCCATGGTCCCAGAGCAAAGGAGGGGAAGGGACTGTTTCCTGACATTACATCTGACTCCCCCTAAACTATTTCCTTTTTCTTGTCGGGCGAAAGAGTAGAAAAAGGAAGGCAGGAATAGCAGCATGAGTATGCTCAGGGAAAATGCTAATGAGGATGGGCCCTAGATCAGTGCAATCAACAAAAGCTAATTATTTATCAATAGTCCATTCGCTGAGATGGTTTTTAGAGAACTGATTTTCTGTGCTAGAGAAGAGTGGACATTCTCTGGAGTCTCTGTACTGGGGGAACATAACCAAATATACATTGCCCTGTGGGGCACTGGATTGAGGGGAGAGGGTTCCTCTGGCTTCAGTATCATTGTGTCCTTGCCCCTGTTTTCTGGACAACCCTTCAGTCTGGAGCTAAAGTTCCTAGGTGCCTCCTTGATCCTACTATACATCTGCTACTCATTAAATATTCTGATTGTGGTCCTACCTTCCACAGGGTCCTAACCTACAGCTCTCATAATCAATGCTGGTCTGGAGACAAGAATGCTGACAGAAACCAGACCTGGAACAGACCTTGGAAATGATCTAAGTTAGGTGGCATAATGGATAGTGTGCCTAAGCTGGAGTCAGGAAGACTTGAGTTCAGATCCTCACTCAACACTAGATGTGACCCCTTGAGGAAGTCATTTGACCTTTCTCAGCTTCAGTTTCCTCATCTGTAAAATGGGGGTAATAAGAACATCCCTCTCAGGATTGTTATAAGAACCAAATGAGAGCATATATGTAAAGTGCTTGGCAAACCTTAATGCGCTACATACATGCTAGAGCTATTATCGTCATCTAGTCCAAGTCCCTCATTTTCAAAGACAAAGAAATGGACACCTAGAGATAATAAGTAACTTGTATCCAAGGTGTCACAAGTAATAGTAAGTAGTAGAGTCAGAATTTGAACCCAGGTCCTGACTCCAAATCTATCACACTAGAATACAACAGCTTAAGAGCTCCTTGATCCTAACAGAAGGCTCCTGAAAGGACCTTCATCTCAGTATGTTCATTCCTGCTCAGGTCACATTTATACCCATCCCAGTTTCAGTTTGGTGCTATTGAAAGCTTTGTTCTGCAAAACTCCAGACTGGTGCCATCATTCAAGAGTTGCCAGTCCCTGCTCACCAACACACAAAGACCAAGAGGGTAGAGGGCTTAGGGGATGGAGACTTACATCCCTTTCTCTGCTATCTACTTAGGCAAATCTCAAGGAGGCTTGACTTGAGATCCCTAACCTTAACCACACTGGCTTCCAGGTGATATGAGCCAATTGAGCCGGAGGTCGAGGGCCGTCATATCTGCTTGTACCCTAGTAGCTCTGGGTCTATACAAGGAGATAGGAAATCCTCAGGTATTCTATGGAGGTCAGAATTTTTTGGTGGCAAACCAGCAATCACACCAGATAAGGTCTAGGTGGGATCTCCTGCTCTTGCATTTCAGCATTTTCCAGAAGATAGACAGATCGTGGGGCTTTGCATTTAACTTCTCTGGTTAAGAGAAAAAACTCAAACAACTTTATTCAGGGAAGTAAATGACTCTTAGTCCAAAGCAACATAAAAAAATGACAACATGATATAATTCATATAAGACAGAACATGGTATAATTGGGAAAATGGGGTTCAGTAATACTGGGTTCAAATTCTAGCTTTGCTAAGTATTAACTGTGTGACTGAGGGCAGGTCATATGGCCTCAGGGTCTCAGTTTCATTATCTGAAAAATGAAGGGGGTGAGCTAGATGAGCTTTTCAGGTTTCTTCCAGTTCTAGGTCATGATTCCATAGATGTAGAATTGGAAGGGGTCTTAGAGGTTATCTACTAACCTATATATTTAACAGATGAGGTAACCAAGGTTAAGTGACTCATCCAAGGTCACACAGATATTCAGCACCAGATTCAAAATTCTAACTCAGATCTAGTACACTTTAATTGCTTCTGGGTCCTATGATCAAGGTGGGGAACCAAGTAGATGGAGGCTGGAAGGGCCTGTGAAACTTCCATTAGTAGGGAAGTAATTAGAGGGAAACAGAAATTGGGATTTAGTGGTGAGGTAGTCCTTACCTTTTGCTCCCCTTTTCTTCCTTTCTTGGGTCTGAAGTGATTAGGGATGGGGTATGATGGAGAGCTCCCCCAACCCTGATAAAGGGGAATGTGAAATCTTCAGCCAGTTCTTGAAGTTCTTATGAAGCAAGTGGACCTTTTCTCTCCTTCCCACATGCAAAGGATTTTGGAAATTAAAGCTTTTTTTTTTTAAATAGAAACTTATGTCTCCTTGGGGAAATGAAAGTAGCATAATCCTATTCCACAGAACCCTGAGGGGAATACATTAAAATACCCTTCAGTTTAATTTAAAAAATATTTATTAAGTACCACCTAGTGCCAGGCACCAGACTGAATGCTTGAGATTCAAAGAAAGAAACAAAACGGTCCCTGCCCTTGAGTAGCTTACATTGAGGTAAGTCCAACAAAATGACAATATGGTATCACTCATACAGTAAAAAGGTAGGATGGTATAATGAGAAGAGAGGGGGTCAGGAGTTACTGGAGATCATATGAAGAAACTGGGGACATTTAGCCTGGAGCAGAGAAGACTTAGCAGGGGACAGACAGAATAACTGGATTGGAATATTTGAAAGACTATCACATACAGGATGGCAAATTCGATTTGTTCTGCCTGATCCCAGAGGTCAGAGGTAGTACCAGTATGGGGAGGCTGCAGAAAGACTGCCTTATGGGCAATGTAAGGAAAAAATTCTAGCGATAATAGTTATCCAAAGTAGAATGGGGTGACCATTGGCTCAAAGGGCTCCACACTCTCACCCACCCTAGCTTAATCCTTGAAAACAGTGTTTTTAAACAAGAGACCAGATAACTGATCCTTTGGGATGGATCATTTGGGATAAGTCCAACTCGTTGGACTAGAAGGAGTGTGAGATCGTTTCCAAATATGTTTCTATGAATCTGTGTAATCAAACTAAAATTTAAAAGCATTTCCTGTGTGGCAGTCACTGGAGATCCAAATGCAGAGATGAAGCAGTCCCTGTCCTCAAATGTCAAAGAGATGACATTTTAGGGGGTACATGTTCATGTTATTGTTCCGTCATGTCTGACTCCTCATGACCCCGTGATCATACTGCCCATAAGGTTTTCTTGGCAAAGATACTGGAGTAGTTTGCCATTTCCTTCCACAGTGGATTAAGGTAAACAAAGGTTAAGTGATTTGCCCAGGGTCATTTAAAGCTGAATTTGAACTCAGGTCTTCTGGATTCCAAGATCAGTGCTCTATCCACTAAGCCATCTAGCTGCCTTGTACAACAACATGTTTAGAGATAACTAAATGCAGGGCATATATGGTATAAATACATAGTTATTTGAGTGGGTAGGACTAACAAATGGAGGATTTATGGAAGGGCACTTGAAGGAAATGGAAGCTAGGGAATCCAAGAGGTAAAGGGGTAGGAAAAGCATTCCAGGCATCAGGAATATCTTGGGCAAAGACATAGAGGCGGGAGATTGTATGGAGCAGCAAGTTGACCAGTTTGACTGGAATGCAGAGTGGATGAGGAGAATAATATGTCAACAGCTTAGAAAGAGTCTGGAACCAGAGTTAAAGAGCCTTTAATGGCATGACATTTTTTTTATTTTATCATGAAGACATGGGGAGCCACTACAGCTTCTTATTTGGAAGTTGGGTAAATTATTACTTTTTTTATGGAATATTTTCTTTTTTATTGTGACCTCAACCAGCAGCAAACTCATTCAAATACATGAAAACAAACAAACAAAAAGAATTGTACCTAAGATGAGAAACTTCTTTTGCGTGGCTTTAAAAAATATGTTAAACAAAATTGACCTATTTCTTTGACCCTTTTTATTTTCCTCTGTATATTTTAAA
Organism: Potorous gilbertii; assembly: GCA_028658325.1. Classification (NCBI taxonomy): domain Eukaryota; kingdom Metazoa; phylum Chordata; class Mammalia; order Diprotodontia; family Potoroidae; genus Potorous; species Potorous gilbertii. The sequence continues at coordinate 137,993,330 of CM053769.1, read as the reverse complement.
ATTGATTGATACTCCTTTTATTTTACTTTTCTGTTACCTCATCTTAACTTACTCCAAACATAATCCCTCCCTCATAATAAATAAATATCATTATACAAAATAAATCAACTTGAAATAATTCATTGACCATGCCTGATGTAGGTCTTGTTCCTTGCCTCCAGATGACAACTTTTTTCCTGTCTGACATTTAAGGATCTTTCTCCATAGTCTGGCCCCTTCTTCTCATCTTCTCACACTCACTTCCTGTCTCCAGACTCTCTGCCATCTCCAGTCATCTACTTGCTGTTTCAGGAGGAGAAAGTGAGGCTGGTGATCTTGCATAGCCCTCCCTCATTCAAAACAAAGTCAAGTGCAAGTCATGTCATCATTCCTCTGATGGCATGATCTTCTTCAAAAATGAAGGATGAACACAACCTGTGAGCAGACCGACACGACTGAGTGGGGATCCAGCTAGTCCCGGCTCATCCTCTCCCTTCTGTCTCCCTCTCCCCTTCCTTTGGGGTTTACCAGCTAGATGTCGTCCCTTCCTTCTTTCCTTCCTTCCTTTCTTGTCATTCCCAAAACCTTAAACCTGGTGCACTCTGAAGCCCATAGGTTGGACAACAATAGGTCCCTGCCCAAATTCCACTTAATGGCTGGCTTAGAGTGATTATCAATAATAACAGTTTCTCTTTCTTTCCCAGTTTGATTGTTATTTTTTTTGTTTTGCTCATTAAAAGAGTCATTCCATGATTACTTCTTAAAGAGGTCTATTCACTCAACAGGCATTACCTCCTTCTAAGGGAGTACATGAAAAGACCTAACCTAAAAAAGGCCAAGGTCTCCCAGTGCATTCTGGGCCATCTCCAGTCATCCCGATGAATATCTGGTCACTGGATCCAGATGGCTCAAGAGGGGAAAGTGAGGCTGGTGACCTGCACAGCCCTCCCTCACTTAAAACAAAGTCAAGTGCAAGTCATGTCATCATTTCTCTGATGTCATGGTCTTCTCCAAAAATGAAGGATGAAAACAGCTAGCTGTTTCACATAACACACCTCAAACCTTTGTCTTTGCCCTGGCTTTCCATTCATTACTCATGCCTGGAAAGTTTGTCCTCCTCACCTCTTCTCCCTGGCTCCTCTGACTTCCTTCAAGATCTAGCTCAAAGCTAGCCTTCTATGAGAAGCCTTTCCTCATGCCTTACTTCCTATCTCCAATCCCTTCCCTTTGAGACTGCCTTCCATTTACACTGCATCTATCTTCTCTGAGCGTAGTTGTTTGCATATTGTCTCCCCAGATTAAAACATGAGCTCATTGAGGGCAGGGTCCCTGTTTTTGTCTTTCTCTGTATCCCCAGGGATTGGCACAGTGCATGAGTAAACATTGAAGTCCTTGCTGACTCACTGATCTCTCCCCTGAGAGATTGTTTTTCTTCTTCTAAAATCATGCTTGGATAGCACATTGATCAGAGTTCTTGAAGTCTTTCAGTATTACTTTCCGTTAGTCACCTGTTCTCTTATCTATCAGTCAATCAGGAGCATTTGTTACGCACACATTATGCATTAGGCACTTTGTTAGATGCTAGGGACACAAGCACAAAGAATGAAAACTCATAATTGCTAAGACCTTTCATCCTAATGGGTAAGACAAATACATATAAAAATATATGCTGCATAAATATCAAATGAATAAATAGTGTAACCAGGATCTAAATTCCACACAGATCCCATTAGGTTGTTCAATTGATGCATCTTCTCCATGTGCAAACAGTTGGGAAGCATGCTTCCAGAAGAATCAGGATGACATACAGAGAAAGAAAGTGCCTTGGGGATTAGGAAGGGGTACCAGAAAGCCTCCCTAGCATATTGTCCCCGGTTCCCTTTTGTGAATCACATAATCAGAAGGAATTTGGTTTTTCTTTTTCCATCTGTCTGTGTAGCTACAACTGGGGACATCTACAGAAAGGTTGTCAGCTTTGGTTACCTCTTTGACTCCTTTATTGGGAGACCAGGATGAAGGCAAGAGGTTTTAAGGACTTCTTACTGAATCCACGTGACCCTAGCTTCAGTCCTTGGCCTCTGCCTTTGTTCTTTTCCATTCTAGGGGAGGGGAATGGAGTCTCCAACCTTGGGAATTCTGAAAGGTCAGGGGAGTGAGTCACAGAATCCAAACTGGGTTTTGCAGCCAACTTCTCATTGATGCCTCAAGCAGCAGGGAGTGACCTTCTGGATCCAGGCCACTGGAAGCTGAGATGAGGACTTGTCCAGCAGTCACACCCCATATGGACATGAACTTGGTGGGACCAATGCTAAGGAGGAACTGAAAAAAGTTGTGATCCTATTTTTCTCCTCTTCCCCTCCCTCGCTCCCCACCAGAGGTACAGGAGAGAGTATATACCTGTCCAAGGTGCTGAAAAAACGTTTGTAATTTTGCTCTTGCTTGAAGTATGAAGTAAAGAAGTATCTCTTTGTAAAAGCTAATTTTTTAAAGTTAATGGATCTGGGGTACTAGTCATTGACACCTCACATGGAGGCAACACAGCCAATGGGAGCTTGAGCCTTAAAGAAGAGAATGCCCCAAAGCTCTCAGAGACTCCTGAGGGGTATAGATGTAGTCAGCTTGGCTCTGAGACAGAGAGAGGACCAGAGCATACTAGCAATAGTAGTTAAATAGAAGGGAGTTTGGGAGCAAGGGCAATAATCAGAGGGACCAGGAAAGCATCATGTTTGAACTGCAACTGTATGAAGCAAAGTTAAGCCTGGCATCCATTCCAGGCCTGGGACTATCCAGCACAAAGGCACCCATTGTGTGTGTGTGTGTGTGTGTGTAGAACATGGATTGTGGAGTATGGGAGGAAGAGCAGAGGATAACAAAGTAAATTGTAGGCCAGGTTGTAAAGGGTTTTAAAACAGTCACATTTGGTCCCAGAAGCAACAAGAATACAGTAGTGCTGATTGAGAAGAGGGATAATGAGGTCATATCTGCACTTAAGGAAAGTACTTTGGCCGAAGAGTATAAGTGGGACTGCAGTGGAGAGAGGCAGGGAGGAAGGGAGAACCATTAGGAGGCTGGTGAAATAATCTAATTAAGAGATAGAGAAGGCCTGAACTTAGAGTGTGGCTGTGCAGTGAAAGGTTTGGATGTGAGAAATGTTGTAAAGATAGAAATACAAAGATTTGGCAGCTGACTTGGATAGATGGAATGAGGGAGAGTGAACTCCAGGAAAATGTCAAGGTCATGTACCTTGGACTTGGAAAAATATGGAGAAGGTTGGAAAAGTGGTGGGTTTGGTGGCAAAGGTAACAGGTTCAGCTTCAGATATCCTCAGTTCAAGATATCTCCAGAACCTCTTATTTCAACATCCAATTTTAAAAGTTAGTTCTTCTTTTGCTCTGCATCAATTTCGTAATAGTAATTAAATGGAAAGATCTTTCTCATTAATTAACAGGCCCATATGATCTGCTTAAAGCACCTGGAAGCCTGGGTTACCTATGGTGGGAGGAGCTTGCTAAAGAGGCATAACAGGAAGAAGGGTGAAGCAGAACCGGGAGGAAGTGAGTGAGTAGGGTCAGGTCAGAGGGGAAAGAACACAGGCCAACTGACACGTTGTTATAGTTGATAGTGAGAAGACCCTGGCTGAGAGAGGGGAGGTCTGAGAATGGCTTTGTCCTCCACTGTGATCATGTTTATTAACTTCTTGGTCACCATGCTGGATTTTGCTTTCTCTTTCTGAGATTTGACTTTCTGGTGTTTAAACAAATGTTTTTCCTCTGCCTTCTATATTGAGAGTCTTTTATATTTTGTGATTGAGAACTACACTGGCATATTCATAGTCACCACCAGTGCTGTGAATATTGCCTTGGCAATTCAAGTTCTTACAAATTTTCCCAAGTTTCCCTAAATTTTTCATATTCATAATTTCTCACAGTACAATAAAATTATATCCATATGCCACAATTTGTTCAGTCTTTCCTCAGTTGATGGGTACATATTTTGCTTTCAGTTCTTTGCTGTCACAAAAAGGGTAACAATAAATATTTTCATACATATAGGATTTTTTTCTCTGTCTTTTCCCTCTTTGAGGGTCTTTGTCTTGTCTGGTTGATATTGTTCAATAACTAAGTCGTGTCAAACTGTGACTGTGGACAATACTCCAATGATACCCAGGGAATTTTCTGATACCAGAATGGTTTGCCATTTCCTCCTTCAGGGGATTAAGGCAAACAGAGGTTAAATAACTTGTACAGGGTCACATGGCTAGTAAGTGTCTGAGGCAAATTTTGAACTCAGGTCTTCCTGAGTTCTAAGCCTACCCACCTCCTTACCTTGTATGACTAATACCAGAGAGCATATATAGTTTGCTATTTGCTTTCTTGAGCAGAGGAGAGACATAGTAGGCACTGAATATTTAGGAATATCCTTTTGGCAGCTCTCTGGATTGTAGAAAGAATTGATTGGACTCAGGGATATCAGTTAGACATTGATTCTTTTCAGGCAGACTGCTAAAGTTCAAATGAGAGGTGATGATAAGGGCTGGTGACTGAACCAGTATCTGGAAGGGATAAATGAGACAGATATCTAGGAGCTGTAATCAACAAGTTTTGGCAATTGATTACTGTAGTCAGTTAGTGGTATTATATTTCATCATGAGTTATCCAGAATTGTGATTTGTCATTGCATTGATCAGAGTAAAGTCTTTTAAAGTTGTTCATCTTTACAATATTGTACAACAATACAATTTATTGTATACATTGTTCTCCTGGTTCTGCTCATTTCATCCTTATCAGTTCATACAAGTTGGAACACAGATTCAAAAGAGCCAAGAAGTTAGAAGACAGAGGCAGGAATCAGATTTTTCTAGAGATTTGTGAAAAGGAGGAGAGGCCACCTCATCTTCTAAGGTTGGACCAAAGGAGGAGAAGATGGAGGGAGGTAGGGATTCTGGGGAGAAGAAGCATAAGATAGATACAAGTAGGTATGTAGGCAGTATATTATAAATGCCAAGTAGGCAGTATGGACATTAAATGCTATTAGAGTTCAGAAAGGGGAGAGGTAATTTTTAGCTGGGTCATTTTAGATCAGGGAAGGAACAGCATTTAGGACTTTTAAAAATATGTAGAATTTGGATAGACAAGAGGAAGAGAAGGGGATGATCAGGTTAAACACCTCATTTATAGCATATTAGACTTTGCAAACTACTTTAGATACATTATTTCATCTGATCCTCCAAAGGTCCCTATTTTACACATAAGAAAATAGGTTCAGAAAGGGTAACTCATGGGATCACATGGCTAGTAATTGTCAGACATGGGATTTCATAGAATTTGAAAGTTAGTCATCAAGCCAATAATCTTCGATCACATCCTATCAGTGCCAAAATTTTTGAGCATGTACTTATTTGTAAATGATATAGTACTATTATTTTAAACACACACAAAAATAGAAATTAAAGAGAAAGATGAAATAAAGAATATCTTTTACAAATTTTAAACTTTATTTACTAACAATTTTTAAAATATATATTTTTTTGTTTTTGAGAGCAATGTGAATGAATATGTTTCCTTATTTCTGAAAAACTCCTGTGTACATGCCCTGGGGGAAAGGGTGGGCTTGTAAATAATAATTGTCAGTAACTAATTATTCAGTTAACTTCAATGATGTAGCTAGCCAAGCAGGTGAATTGCTTTCTTTCTTTTTTTAAGTAATCAATTAATAAATCAATAAAATTTTATGAAATGTTTACTCTGTGCCAGGCACTGTGCCAAATACCATACAAAAAAATACAAAGAAAGACAAAAAATAATCTCTACCCTTATGAAGCCCATATTCTAAGGAGGCAGATGACATGTAAATAACTCTGTATATAAAGATGTGTTTATACACACACACAATGAGGAGATGAGAGGTAAAGGAAAGTTCACAGGAGAAGGCTCTAGGATCTGGGAGCATTGGGAAAGGTATCTGACAGATGGGGAAATATGAGCTGAGACCTAAGGGAAGGTCTCTAAGAGGCAGAGGTGAGGGAGGAGGGCACTCCAGGCAGAGGGGGATAGCCAGGAAGTTGGGAGATCAAGTGTCATGTGTGAGGAAAAGAAAATAAATCCTTTTAGATAGAATTTATGGAGGAGAAAAACAGTGTAAGAAGACTACAAAGATAGGAAGGGGCCAGATGGAAAGAGCTTTATATTTGATTCTGGAGCTAAAGTCAGTCCTACTAGAGTTTATTGAGTCGGAGTAGGGTTGAGTGACATAGCCAGACATACTTTAGGAAAACAAAAAATAGAAAAATATGAGGCAGGGACACTAGTAGGGAAATCATTACAATAGTCAACATAAGCTTAAGTCCTGAACTTGGGAAGTAAGTGGCAGTGAGAGCAGAGAAAAGGGGAGAGAAGTAAGAGATGTCATAGAGAGAAAAATGGCAAGATTTGGTAACTGCTTTGGTAGTGGGGAGTGAGTGAAAGCAAGGAGATGAGGATAACACTAAGGTTCCAAACCTAGATGACTGTTTTGGATGGAAAGTTGATGGTGTTTTTGCCTCAGAGACATTCAGGAGACACATGGGTCTTGGGGAAAAGATAATGGAATAAGACTTTAGGTCATGGATCATAATCCAATCATGCCCATTCACCTTTTGCAATTTGCTTCGTTTCACTTTTAAAATGAAAAGGTAGATGGATTCAGACCTACAGAGCCCACCTTCCAAAGGATACCTGCCAAAAAGTCACATCTGGCAGCAGAAGGTAAATGTTGGGGGGGGGGGTGTAGGGGAGAGAGAGAGAGAGAGAGAGAGAGAGAGAGAGAGAGAGAGAGAGAGAGAGAGATGGAGAAAGACGGAGAGACAGAGACAGAGAGGCAGAGAGACGGAGAAAATGAGTGTGTGTGTGTCTAAGTTATGACTACCCTGAAGGGGGCAGTACCAAGCAAGACAGAGGTTAGGAAAATGTTGAGTAAAGGTGTACATAGAGGTGAGTCCTTCAACTGACTGCCTATAGTGGGACCTATTTTCCTACCCTTCAATTGCATGATCATTTACCCTTTGGAGTCATATCTTGGCAACCCAGGAGGCTTCCTCCCTCCCCCTGATTTTGGAAACCATTGACTTAGTCCAACCCATACATGTCAAAACTCCTCACTAGAACATATCCCACTCCTGGTCATCCAAGCTCTGACTTAACAGTTCCAAGGAGGGGGGAACCTACCACCTCTCCAGGAAATCCGGTTATTGTACTTTTGAACAGCTGTAATTGTCAGGAAGTTTTTCTAGTCTAGATTTGCCTCTTTGTAACGTCAATGTATGACTCCTCATTGGCCTATGGTCCAACAAACCAAGTCTAATCCCCTCTCTTTATGAGATCCCTTCAAATCCTTGAGGACAGACTGCTAGCATATTCCCCTTGAACCTTCACTTTTCCAGACCAGATATGCTCAGTGCCTTATATCAGTTCTCATAGAACATGGACTCAAGATTCCTTTACCTTTCTAGTTACCTCTGTATCTTCTCCAGGGTTACCACTGTCCTTCACCCTAACACTCAGCACTGACCACAATATTTCAGATGAAGCTAATGAGACCAGAGTAATTTCTATTCCTAGAAATGATGTCCCCTCTTAAAGCAGCTCAAGATGGCATGAAATTTTGTGTCTGAGTATTGAGCTGGAGTCCCAGTCCATTTAAGCCCCAGATCTTTTTTAGAGCAACTACCAACTCTGCCTTCCTGATAAAGTTGACTTTTTGTATTCAGCTGTAAAGGTTTACATTTATCCATATTGAATTTTGTCCTGTTTTTCATCCTCTTCGTCCCCATTGCTCTAACCTGGTTAAAATCTTTTTGGATCCTGCCTGTTGCCCAGTGCTTCAGCTATAATTCTTTCCAGCTATAAATCTGATGAATAAGATACCTTTGTGCAAGTCATTGCTAAAAGTGTTAGGACCCAACACCAAAGATAGACACCTGGAGACTTCCTCATGTGATCATGTTGACAGATCAATGTCCGTCTGCCCAAAATCATCACCCAACTAGTTCTGTGTCAACCTCCTTCACTGACAATCTTTGAACCCAGACCTACTATGTCGCTCCTCTGCTCAGGAAGGTAAATAGCAAACTATATGTGCTCTCTGGTATTAGTCATACAAGGCAAGCAGGTAGAGAGGCTTGGAGTCAGGAAGACCTGAGTTCAAATCTTGCCTCAGACACTTACTAGCCATGTGACCCTGTACAAGTCATTTAACCTCTGTTTGCCTTAATCCCCAGAAGAAGGAAATGGCAAACCATTCTGGTATCTTTGAACTCTGCCTTCCGGTTTCCTCATTTACAAAATGGCGACAATATACTTGCAATATCTCTTCAGAGAGCTGTTGGGAGGGGCACATTAGCTAATGGATGTAAGGTATCTTATAAACTTTGAAGAGCTATTACAACAGCTATTAAACCAGCTCAAGATGTTGCTGTACTTACTAGCCAGAATTCCTTTTCCATCCCGTGTGGGTCCTCCCCAGGCTACCCACAGAGCCTCTGGGGAACCTTGTCTTAGATGGAAGTGGGGGAGCCTTCTCACTCATTTTCAAAACTCCAGTGACCTACTTTTCCTTCCCAACTTTGCTTCCTAAATCCCTGAGATGGCTCTTCTCCAGCTTTTCCCTATTGCAGAGGATAAACTGGAGTAGGGCCTAATTTGCTCTCTACTGCTTTCTGGCCAGGAGATTAAGTGCTTTGCGGGCATTATCCCTTTCCTTCCCAGGGACAAAGCTGGGGCCCAGGAATAAAGAGAAGAGTGGGAGAGAGGACCAGAAATTGCTCCCTTTCCTTGGGGATTCAGCCTTGGCAACTGGTTCCTGGATCCTGGCGGCTTCAGAGCATCAGTGAGGCATTAGAAGAACGAAGAGTGATCAGGAAGACAGCTTCCCACTAAAGGAGGAGCTAAGCTCTGGGAGTGAGTGTAATTGCTTCTCTTACCTCCCCAGCTTTTTAGCCAGGGTTAGAAAGCTGTCATGTCAAGTGTCTTCCTAGAAAAGACATACTTTTATATTATTATATTATGTGTATATATTATTATAAATCCTTCCCTCTAATAATAATGAAATAGTTGACATTTCTATAGTGTTATTTAATTTAATTCTTACAGCCCTTAACACACACAATCTCATTGGATTAGATCTTTATCCCTCTTTCTCTCTCTCTCTCTCTCTTCCCACCCCCAGCCCTGCCTCCAATCCTTAGCAGAGCCTAGGGAGGGAGAGGGAAGGAGACAGTCACAAAGCTCTCCTTGTATAGCCCATTAACTGAGCAGGAGGAGGTGGAATGACATATTGCAAAGAGGGAAGGACATCAGTTCAAACACTCATTCCCTATCTGTGTGAACATGGGGATGGTAAAAAATTTTATCTGAACCTCAGAGTTTTCATCTGTAAAATAGGAATAATAACTGTTGAACAGGTGCCTTCCCCATGTCTGGAATGTTCTGCACTCCCCACCTCCACCTCATAGTTTCCCCAGTTTCCTTCAAGGCTCAGCTCAAATGCCACCTCCTGTGGGAGATCTTTCCTGGGCCTTACAGTAACTGATTCCTTCTCCCCTTCAGACTATTTTCATCTATTCCAGCTCTCTTGTATGTATCTAGGGATTTTCAAATTTGTCTCCTCCACTAGAATGGACTCTCCTTAAAGACACAGGCTACTTTGTGTACTTATCTGAGTCCCCAGAACTTAGCAGAGTATCTGGCACATTCTGTTTGGTTGTTTTTTCAGTCATGTCAGACTCTTCATGACACCATTTGGAATTTTCCTGGCAAATATACTACAGTGGTTTGCCACTTCCTTCTTCAGTTCATTTGACAGATGAGGAAACTGAGGCAAACAGGGTTAAATGACTTGTCCAAGGTCACACAGCTAGTTAAGTATCTGAGGCTGGATTTGAACTCAGGGAGATGTCTTCTTGACTCCAGGCCCAGTGCTCTGTCCACTTCACCACCTTTGAAGGAGGATTTTATATTTGGTCCTGGAGATAAGAGAGTCCCTGAAGTTTAAGGGGAGTAACAAGGTCAGAATTACATGTCAGGGAAATAATTTTGGTAGTTAAGTGGAAGGAGGGATTAGTGGTGAGAGACTTGAGGCAGGAAGAACCCAATTAAGAACCAGACATGGGTCAGTAGGACAGTATGGAACCATGATGTTAGCTGTATGAGTAGAGAGAAGGGTATGAAGTGGTATGAATCTAGAAACAATGAAATTTAATAACAGACTAGGTCTTTCAGGTGAGTTGCTAACGAGGAGCTGAAGATGTTTTAAATCGAAAGTATGCTAGAGTCTAACAGTGAAATGGGAGAAAGCTAAAGAGGCAACAAATAGAATTCTTTTCATGCCTGAAGACGTGAGCCTGGTTACTGGGAGGTTGGTGGTACCCAGGTTAGCGCCTGTCATCTCAGCTTTCTAATTCTTCTTCCCCCCTATATATCTAAATCGGTTATTAAATGTTGTTCCTACTTTACAGCTTAATTTTGGCCCTCATCTTGTCTGGCCTTAATTTGGATATCCTCCTAACTAGTCTCTCTGACTTATTCAGGTGCATTAGCAGCTAGGTTGTTGTTGCTAAGTTTGTCCTTCGTTCTCAAAGAGGACCATGACATCAAGATGATGACATGACATGTAGTTTACTTTGATTTGAGTGAGGGAGGGATGTGCAAGGTCACCAACCTCACTTTCTTCTCTTGTGTCATCTGGATCCAGTGGCCTGATATTCATCAGGATGGCTGGAGATGGCCCAGGGAGCTGGGGGTGCCATAGTAGACAGAGTACTGTTGGTCATCTGGAAGATCTGAGTTCAAATGTGGCCTCGGACTCTTATTAGCTGTGTGACTCTGGGCAAGTCACTTAGCCGTTTGCCTCACTTTCCTCAACTGTAAAATGGAAATAGCAATAGAACTGATGCCCCAGAATTGAAGACCAAATGAAATAACATTTGTAAGGTACTTTGTAAACCGCAAAGCACTAACCAAATGCTAGCAAGAGTAATATTATTATTAAAGTTTCTCTTTCTAATTCATCCATCCTTCATACAAACTACCAAGGGGATTTTCCCAAAGCATAGTATGTCTGATGACACTCCCCTACTCAATAAATTCCAAATGGTTTCCTATTACTTCTAGGGTAAGATATAAACTCAGTTATTGAACGTTCAAAGCTCTTTACAGACTGACTCTGTCCTTCCCATCCTAGTCTTAATATATAGTCCCTTTCTGTGTACTGTGCTCTGTGTACTGTACAGCCCACACGATACTTCATCTCTGTTCTCTGTGCTTTTGTGAAGACTGCCCTCCATGCCCAGTACAGACTCCTTTCTGCATATATATATATATATATATATATATATATATATATATATCTGTGCATGTTGCCTCCCAAGTGAGAATGTAAGGTCCTTGAGGGCAAGAACTCTTTTTATTTTGTCTTTGTGCCAAGGCATCGTGCCTGACAAATAACAGTTGCTTAATAAACTTGTGGATCTCTTGACTCGGGGCTTTTGTATTCTCCCATATTTGGACCTTTTACATGAATACTTTTTATATTAATTGATCAATAAACATTTATTAAATGCCCCTATAGCTACATGCAAGGCATTGTGCTTAAGTACTGGGGATATGAAAAGTAGAAAAAGATGGTCCCTAACTTCCATGAATGTTCAATTCAATGGGAAAGACAATATGCAAACAAATATACACTAATGACTCTATATAAATAACTAAAAAGGGAACCCACTAGAAGGAGAAGGAAGGCTTCCTGTAGAAGGTGGGATTTTGATTATAACTTAGAAGGAAGCCAAGGAGGTCTGTGGTGAGAGAAGAAGGGGAAGAGTTTTTAGGCATGGGAGATAGCCAGAGAAAGTGTTTGGACCCAAGAGATGAGGTGTCTCTGTCAGAAGGTCTGTGTCATTGTATCAGAGTACCTACTAGGCAAGTACAGGGTAAGAAGACCAGAAGGGTAGGAGGGGGCCAGATTATGAAGGCCTTTGAATGAATGCCAAATAGAACATTTTGTATTTGCTCCTGGAGGTAACATGGAACTACTGGACTTTATTATAGAGTCCTGACATGGTCAGGCATGCATGTTAGAAAAATCACTTTGTTAGCTAAATGGAGGAAGGACTAGTCAGAGCAGGGACTTGAGGGAGGCAGATGCCCACCCCCGCCCCAGATGTGAGGTGAAAAGGGTCTGCACTAGAGTGGTAGCAGTGTCAGAGGAGAGAAGGGGATGTATTTGAGAGATGTTGCAAAGATGAAATGAGAGGCATTAGCAACAGCTTGGATATAGTGGGGTGGTGGTGAGAAATAGTGGGGTTTCTGGGATGACTCTGACAGTGTTGCCTTCTACAGTAACAGGGAAGATGTGGGGGTGGGGTCAGGGAGAAAGGTAAGTCCATTTTTGGATATATTTAGTCTCAGATGTCTACTGGACGTCCAGTTTGAGAATTCTGAAACATAGTAGTTGGACATACAAGATTGGAGGTCAGAAGAGAGGTTAGGGCAGGACAGGACAGGACCGAAAATCGTCAGCATAGAGATGGTCATTAAATCCACTGTGCGGAGGAGGTCACCAACAAAAGTGGTAGAGAGGGAGGATAGGACCCAGGACAGAACTCTGAGAGACACCTATGGTCAGAGGGTACGAACACCAAGAGGATGTAGCAAAGGAGCCTGAGGAGTGGTCAGAGAGAGGTGAGAGCTTGGTGTGTGTGTGGGGGGGTGATCCATACAGTCCTTAATACACTGCCCCTAGACTGGGGCAGGGAGGAGGTCCTAGAGTGCTGGGCTTGAGTCACCAGGACCTGGGTTCCAATTTGGCCCCAGCTGTGTGAGTCTGGGCAAGTCACTTCACCCTGCTTGCCTCAGTCTCCTCCTCTGTAAAACGGACTGGAGAAGGAAACAACCCACTCCAGGATCTTTGCCAATAAAACCCCAAACGGGGTCCCGAGGAGTCTGAAACAACTGCGCAAGCCTGGCTGTCAGTGCCCTGTCCCCTCACAATGTCTTGTAAACACTGCCCTGTCTGGGTGTACGCACCCAGCAAGCCCCTGACCAAAGACCCTGGTTCAGACGCTGCCACCTCCCCAACTTCCCCAACACAAAGCAGCCCCCGCGCTCCGCAGCCCAGCGGCTCGGCTCAGCGCCGACTGCGGCCCTTTTATAGCCTCGCTCTCACCTGCCAGCCTGTTACAGGGCCGTCTGAACGATTGACTAGCCCACCGGGAGAACGCCTCTTGGCGTTGATTGGCAGCCCGCTCTCCTATTGGAGAGCAAGGGCCGACCCCAGAGCCCGCCCTTCACCACGCCCAATGGGGGCGCCGAGAGGAGGGTTGGCGTCAGGCGCGCACGTTGATGACGCGATGACGCTGACGCGAGAGGATGGCGGCGGCGGGATCCTCCTCGGAAGCCGCCGAGGAGTGGAGCAAACTGTGTGGGGTTTGAGGTGAGCGCGGCCCCGCTCGGTCGACTGCTCCGGAAGAGCTCGCGCCTCGGGGGCCTGACGGCTCTGCGGCCGGGGCCCCCGGACCCCAATCCGGGCCGGGCAGGGTGGAGGGTCGGGCCCTACCGGGCCGGGCTAAGCTGAGCCTCGCTGGGGTCGGGCGAGGTGCGCCCGGACCCGGCTTTCTCAGGAGCGCCCTCACCCGCCGCGCCCCGGAGCCGGAGGCCTTCCTTGCCCGTCCCGTCTACGGGGGCCGGCGGGTGGGGTCCTCCCCACCCTCTCTTCTGCCTGTCGTGCCGGACTGAGTCTACACAGCCCTGAGAGGGGCGGGACCAGTGTTCGTCTCCAGCCCTGCCCCCCTTCCACTTAGAACTGCGGGGAGGGGTGCAGGCTTCCCACCTCGGGCCTCAGTTTCCTCATCAGTACAATGAGGGGGTGGGCCTGGACAGGCCCCAAGGTCCCTTCCGCCTCCTGCCGCCACTTTCTTTTTCACATTTCAGGTGATTTGCCTTAGTTTTGAACGTTCACTTCGACAAGGTTTTGAGTTCCAGATTTTACCCGTCTCTCACCTCCCCCCTACCCTCAGTCTGCCCTCCTTTCTATCTCCCCCCTTCTTTGTCCCCTCCCCTTGTCTTTTTCTGTAGGGCAAGGTATGTCTATGCCCCATTGCCTGTGTATCTTATTTTCCAGCTGCATGTAAAAACAGTTTTTAACATTTCTTTTTTGAAACTTTGAGTTCCAAATTCTTTCCCTCCCTCCCCACTCACCCTCATTGAGAGGGCAAGCGATTCAATATAGATTATACAGGTGTAAACACTTCCATAACAATCGTGTTGTGAAAGAGTAGCCATATTTCCCTCCATCTGCCCTGCATATTCTGTTCTTTCCTTTTACTCTGTCTCTCCTCGAAAATGTTTGCTTCTGTTTACCCCCTTCCCTCATTTACCCTTCCTTCTCCCCCATCCCCTTCCTCCCCACTTTCCTGTAGGGTAAGATAGATTTTCATGTCCAGTAAAGTGTGTGTCTTACTCTCCTTAAGCCAGTTCTGATGAGAGTAAGGTTCACGTATTCCCTCTCACTTTTCCCCTCTTCCCCTCCATGTAAAAGCTTTTTCTTGCCTCTTTTATGTGAGTTAATTTACCCCATTCTGCATTTCCCATTCTCCTTCTCCCGGTACATTGCTCTCTCACCCCTTAATTTTATTTTTTTAGATATCATCCCTTCTTGTTCAACTCACCCTGTGCCCCTTGTCTATATAATATTCCCTCCAGCTACCCTAATAATGAGAAAAGTCTCATGAGTTACAAATAGCATCTTTCTATGTAGAAATGTAAACAATTCAACTTTAGTAAGTCCCTTATGAGTTCTCTTTCCTGTTTACCTTTTCGTGCTTCTCTTGAGTCTTGTATTTGAAAGTCAATTTTTGTGTTTAGTTCTGGCTTCTCATGAATGCATTAAATTCCTCTACATCACTGAATGTCAATTTTCCCCCCTCTTTGATTACACTCAGTTTTGCTGGGTAGAGATTCTTGGTTTTAATCTTAGCTTCTTTGACATTTGGAATAACATTCCAAGTCCTCTGTGATCACTTAAATGTAGAAGATCCTAAATCTTGTGTTATCCTGATTGTGTTTCCACAATACTTGAATTGTTTCTTTCTGACTGCTTGCAATATTTTCTCCTTGACGTAGAAACTCTGGAATTTGGCTATACTATTTCTAGGAATTTTCCTTTTGGAATCTCATTCAGGAGGTGACTGATGGATTTTTTTAATTTCTGTTTTACCCTCTAAATTAGTTATAGAATATCAGGGTAGTTTTCCTTGATTATTTTTTGAAAGATGATGTCTAGGCTCCTTTTTTGATCATGACTTTCAGGGAGTCCAGTAATTTTAAAATTCTCCTAGATTTTTTTTCCAAGTCAGTAGTTTTTCCATGGAGATAGTTCACATTTTCTTCTATTTTTTCATTCTTTCTATTCTTTCATTCTTTGTTTAGTCATTTTTTTACAGGTATTTGTTGGGGTTTGAGGGAGAATTCAAGTACCTGCTTACACTCCAGCGTCTTGGCTCTGCCCCTCTACTTGTACTCAAGTGGGTTAATTCAATCTCACATCTCCTTCTATACCTTAATTCCTTTCCTGTAACTCGAAAAGCCAGCCCCCTTCTTATTTCCCAGAACTGACCAAACCTCTCTCCAGCCTCTTCCCACTTCTTTGCAGCTCCATTTCTCCTGCACAACCTTATTTGTTTTTGTGGAGTGGTACTGGTGGTAGTGTACTTGTCCATAAAGGATTTAGAGCTCTGAGAGACCTTAGAGATCATGTAGTTTAATGATTTCCTCATTTTTGAGCTGAAGAAATGGAAACCCAAAGAGCAGAGACACCTTGTCCAGGGTCACTGAGGTTTTTAAATAGTAGATCTAGCTGGGATAAACCCCTGTTCTCTTCCTCCATATCCAGTATTCTTTTCCCTGTAGTGAGTTGCTGTGTCTTCTGGTCATTCTTGTTAGCATTTGTACTGTCAGAGCAGCTTATTAGGTGTTAAGTGTTCTTCAGAGGTGAGAGAGGTAGGTATTCAAGATTGAGAAAGGGTTCATTGTCCTTTGAAACCTTATCATTTTCTTACTACCAATTACACAACTGACCATTTCTTTTCAAAAGGGTTTTTTCTTCTCTAGTGGTCTCATTACTAGTGGAGCAGCTAGGTGGTTCAGTGGATATAGTACTGAGCCTGGAGTCAGGAAGACCTGAGTTCAAGTGTGGCCTCAGACACTAGCTGTGTGACCCCAGACAAATCACTTTAGCCCTGTTTGCTTCTGTTCCTCATCTGTAAAATGGTCTAGAGAAGGAAATCACAAGCTGCTCCAATATCTCTGCAAAGAAAACCCCAAATGGGATCTCTGAGAGTCAGACATGAAACAACTGAACAACTGAAAACCATTACTAAGTCTGACTTTGGGGTGAAGGGTATACTGCTTTATATTTGGTTATCTATCCTGTAGGCAAGCCTGTAGGCTACTTTTCTGTTGATCTGGGCTTGAAATTTGGGGTTATGTTCCTGTCTCAGAGCCAAAACCTACAGAGCCCATTAAGTTGAAGGTAGCAGGACAGGGTGAAATTAATTTATGGTCTCCACTGAAGCTGTGCTGGTGAGCTGTTTCCATTAATCAAGGAGAAGGTTGCAGGTGTGTTGAAGAAACCTATAACCAGGCAGTTTTTAGTTAATGTAGACTTTTTTTCTTGGCCTATTTGAGAGTGTGTATGTGTACCTATGTATGTGTTTGCACACATACATATTATATATACACACACATTCTCTATCTGTGCATGTGTGTATGTGTGTGTGTATAGTCTGTCAAGGGCGGTTGGGAGCCTTTATGAATCTCTCATAGTATAATACTGTTACATGAACAGGGGGATGGTTGGTATAATAATATGAATAGAGAAATATGTAAAAGAATGTAATGTAGCAAATCAGTGGAAGGGAGAACATTAAAAAGAAGCGGTGAACAGTAATGTAAAATGTTGTAGAGAAGTTGAGCACTGAGCAAAGGCCATTGGATAGTCATAGATAACCTCCCAGAGACTCAACTCTGGAGACAAAGAAAGACCTCATGCAGCTTGTTGCCCAGGTTCTCCATGCTCAGCAAGTAGGGTGCTGGTCTTGGAAGCCAGAGTGCAAGAGGACATGGTGGGAAAGTGGAACCTTACTCGTTGAGGGCCGCAACCATGTTTTTGACCTTTTCTCTAGCATATTTAGTACAGTGTCTAACACGTACATAGTAAGTAGTAAATGTTTGTTGATTCTGTAACTAGTAAGACAGGAGAAAGGATCATCTCTAAGTTTTTATAAGATAGACCTCTCTGATTTCCTTTCTGCCTGTTCTACCCTCTTTCTCAGTCTTCTTTTCTGGATATTCCTGCAGGTCATGTCTGCCCTCCATGGGTGTTCCCTAAGGCTTTGTCCTAAGCCCTTTTATTTTTCCTTCTGTACTCTTTTGCTTGGTAATCTCATGAACTCCCACAGATTCAGTTATCACCTCTGTGCAGATGATCTTCTATCTGTTTGTCCAGTCTTATTCTCTCTTGTAACCTCCAGTCTCACATCCCAACTGCTCATTGGACAAAAAAAAAATGGCTAACAGGAGCTAACACTTATATAGCGCTTACTGTGTTAGGCGTTATGCTAAGTGATTTACAACCCTTTGAGGTAGATGCTATTCTCATTTTATAGCTGAGGAAACTGATATCAGGGTTACTGACTTGTTCAGGGCTGCACAGGGTTGTTGTTAACAGTTGTTTCAGTCACATTCTCTCTTGGTGACTCCTTTGTGGGCAGAGGTACTAGAGTGGTTTACCATTTCCTTCTCCAGCTCATTTTACAGATGAAGAAACCGAGGCAAACGAGGTTAAAAGTCTTGCCGATGGTCATACAGATAGTAAATGTAAGAGGGCCACATTTTAACTCAGGAAGAGGAGTTTTCCTGACTCCAGGCCCACAGCTCTATCCATTGTATCATGTAGGTGCCCCAAAGACATCTCAAACTTGATGTCTTGTGTCTGACATCTTACACTCACCACGTCCAAAACTGAACTCATTATCTTTTCCCCAAGCCCTCCCTTATTCCCAATGCCCTTATTAATCTTGAACAGTACCGTCCTTCTAGTGTCTTATACCTTTGTGATATCTCTCATATATACCCAAATATCTCCCTACTTCAGTCCATCTTTTGTTCCACTGTCAAATTGATCTTCCTTAAGTAGAGGTCTGACCCAAGTGTGTCTCCCTCCCTCTTGCCCTGTCTCCCTGTCTCCCCCTCTCTCCCTTTCTCTCCCCTTCTCTCCCCCCGCCTCTCCATTTAATAACCTCCAGTATCAAATGTACTCCCTTGCATGTACTCTAAGATCCAGTGACACTGAATTTTCTCTTCCTTCTCTTCCTGACTTCATGCATTTTCCTTTGCTTTCCTTCATGTCTGGAACTCTCGCTATTCACCTCCACCTCCTGGCTTCATCTCAGCCTGAGCTTAAGACCCACTCAAGAAGCCTTTCCTGGTCCTCCTTAATCTTAGTGCCTTCTTTTTGAAATGACTTTTAGTTTGTTCTCTATATATTTTTGTTGTACAGAGTTGTTTGCTTGTTGACTCCATTAGTCTGTGAACTGTGTCAGAGCAGGGACTGTCTTTTGCTTTTCTTTGTATCCCAAATGTTTAGTACAGTGCCTGATACATAATAGGTGCTTAATAAATGCTTGTTGACTTGAATAATGAGTGGCTTTGGAGTTTGAGGAAAGCAAAAAAGATTATAATCTCCAGGAGGGGACAAGAGAACTCTCTGAGTGTCTATCTTCTCCTATGTGAAATGAGAGACTTGGACTGGATGTCCTTTAAGGTAGCATTCAGCCATAAATCTTACAATTCTGTAATTTTCTTGTTTATTTTTGTATTTCTCTCAGTACTACTATTTGTGGGTGATTACTCAGTGTTCTTGAGTTGAATGGAATTGAACTGAAAAGTGGACACTAGAACAGGTTTGCTGCTGTTCTAAGGCTTTGTTGAGGTTGCTTTGATTTCTTGGTTCCTCTCCAGTTTTGTTACTGAACTGACTAAATTGTACTGAGTAGGAACTTGCTTGCTTCTGACAGTGAGTTTAGGGACTTAGCTTGAGTAGAACTCAATGTTTTCTTATTTCTCAGAATCATCTTCAATTGCCAGATCGAATGCTTTGTGGAGCAGTTGGGGTTAAGTGACTTGGGCACGAAGAAATGACTATAAATTCTTGGTTTATAGTCTTGGTCTTTCTATTTCTTTTACAGGAAACTTGAAAGTTATGATTTTTTTCTTCCCTTCTTTTTCCTCCTTTCTCCCTCCTTTCCTCCCTCTCTTTACCTTGGAGGAAAGCTATTCTGTTGAAAGGATTGAGAAGAGATTTATTTGACGTCATTTTTCTTCTAGGAATCTTACTCACTTTCTCTGTGTAAGATGAGTTTTGTCAGACATCATTGAGCCAGTACTTGTTATATTTGTTACCAAGTTGTCCAGAAACTGTGATTCCAAAGGGGAGAAATATAGGTAATCTTATTTACCTAGGAGAGATTCTGCCTTGTAAGGAGTTTTTTACTGATTGGACTCTTGGTCATCATCATAATAGCTAACATTTATATAGAACTTTAAGATCTGTAAAGTATTTTGCAAACATTACTTCATCTGTGTAGTTTGGAATGTTGAAGAACCGTCAGAGGATCGCTATACTTCAGTACTTAAAAGAACCCTGATTTCATTAGTATAGGTATTTTCTTCAGCAGTTTAGGGGGGGTTGTAATATACAACTCAGTAGGCCATCTTCAAGAATTGCTATGGCAAATTCATCAAACTTTGACCAAGCTGATGGTGAGCCTCTCTGAATTTAGGCTTATCTTTAGAAGACATAACATACAGAAAACACAGGACAACTAGATGACATAGTGAATAGAGCGCCAGGTTCAGTCAGGAAGATCTGATTTCAGATATGGCCTCAGATACTAGCTGTGGGACCCTGGGCAAGTCATTTAATCCTGTTTGCCTTAAGTTTCCTCATCTGTAAAATGAGCTGGAGAAGGAAATGGTAAACTTCTCCATTATCTTTGCCAGGAAAACCCAGTAGAATCCTGAAGAGTTGGACACAATTATAAAAGACTGAACAACAGATTTCATGCCCACAGAGGGTAGAATGGCTCTGTTTCAGGGGGTTCTGTGTTACCCTGCCCTTGAGTTATTTAAACAGTTGTATCTTCTAAAATAAGGAGATTGTTTCTCATTTCCAAGGCTTTATTACTTTAGTCAGAGTAGGCCCTGACACTGAGAGCTTGCTCCAGAGAACTCTGTGTGCAGGCACTACGACCCAGGCTTTCCTAACACATTTAGCCATGCGCTGTATTTTGCTAGGAGAATAGTAGAAGTATGAGACTCAATCCATACGCTCAAGGAATTTGCCATCTAGTTGGGAAGACAGATAACTTTGATGAATCATTTAGAGAGTAGTGGAAGAATGTATGGAATGAAATGTTAAGTCTATCAGAAGTTCAAAGAAGGCAGAGCAGCAGTTAAGTGTCTGGTGGTCATTGTATTTATTTACCTCTGCTTTCTGATCTACAGAATGGCAATACTATGACTTGCACCACTACTTACCTCAAAAAATTGTTGTTAGGAAAATGTTTTTTAACCTTCAAGTGTGTTTTAAATGTGAGATTGTTTTGTAAGGTATACAAATATTTATTTTCTGATTAGTGGGGGTGGGAGTCGTTGGGGAGGCTCCAGGTAAGAGAGAGGACTTGGGTAGATTAAATTGGATGGGGAAGGTATTCCTGGTTGGGCAAATAGATTGAGCATATTTCTTTCTTGCCAGTTTTTTTAAACTAAAAAAAGCATTTATTATTTTATTTATTTTTGGCATTTAATAAAAAATTTGATTTCCAAATTCTCTTCCTCCCTCCTCTCATTCCTCTGTCCACTAAGACAAGTAATATAATATCAGTTATTCATGTGAGATCATATAAAACATGTTTCCACATTAGGGTCAAAGGGTATGCACAGTTTTATAGCCCTTTGGATATAGTTCCAAGTTGCTCTCCAGAATGGTTGAATTAGTTCTTTTGTGCCTCTTTTACCAAGCTGTTAATTCCTTTTTCATAATTTTCTTGCATCCTCATTTCTTTTCCCAATTTTTCTTCTGCCTCTCTTAATTGATTTTTAAAATCCTTTTTTTGAGCTCTGCAAGAGGACTTTTTGATTTTGAGACCAACTCATTCCCCTTTTCATGTAGGCATTTTGGCATTGTTGTCCTCTTCTGAGTTTGTGTTTGGATCTTCCCTGTTGCTGTAGTGGCTTTCTATTGTTAGGGCCCTTTTTTGTTTTTTCCTCTTTTTAAAAAGTTGAGCTCTCCTTCTGGAATACAAGGGGCACTGTCCCAAGTTTTTTGCACTGGAAGCCAGGGGCCTGGTCCCTGATGTTATGCACTGGGACCTTTGAGGCAGGTGGCTTGCCCACTATGCTAGAATGACCTGTCCTAGTTGTGCTTGTGCTCTGGGTTCCAGGACTGGCAGCCTCACAGCTGACCTTCTGAGCTGGTACTGTGGGGCCTTAGATGCTGATCTATACTGTGGCTAAGAGCCTCCCACTGGCTTGCCAAGACACTGCCTATACTGGGCTGTGCTCTCCTTTTACCCAAGTGAGACAGGTCTTTCCCAGATTGCTAAGTTATCTTGTACTGGAAAAATGTTTCACTCTATCTTTTTGTTGACGGTTGCTCCAGAGTTCTTTTAGAGGCTTGATTTAAAGTTGTTTCTGAAGGAAACTAGGGAAAGCTCTGACAACTTCCTTGCTTAACTCTGCTGTCTTCACAAACATTTCTGTAGACAAAGGATGGGAAAAGAATTAAAATAAATATGAAATTGTGAATGTCTTGTATGTGAAGTTTTTAAAAAGGGTATTAGTGAAAAAAGGTATTTTTAAAAAAGTATTATTAAAAAAGTGCCCTGGTTGGCCTTGTCCCATTTGTATTTTAAACACCTTTTCTTGAGTTTCTTTTCTTCTTTTGTTGTGCATCGTTATTACTACCCTTATTCCTCCTCACAACTGTCTTCTCCAAATAGAAACTCTTCCTTGCACCAAATAACTGTAGTCAAACAAAACCAATTCATGCATTGGCCATGGCTAAAAATGTCTGTCATGTTCTCTTCCTCTAGATCAAGACTCTTTTGATTTTAAATCCTAGAATTTCTATGACCTAGAATCTCTAGATTCTAAATCATCACTTTTGTTCCAAAAACTGGGAAAGCATTATTTCTCATCGTTCTTATAAATCGTGATTGATCAGTGCATTGATCAGAGTTCTTAAGTCTTTCAGAGTTGTTTCCTTTGCATTACTATTTCCTTTGCATTTCCTGTTATGTTTCTCATTGAACAGTTGTTTTTGTTCTGTCTTTTTTAAACTTTGCTTTAGTTTATGCAAAAGGTTTCCCATGTTTCCCTGAATCCCCACTTTTTGTAATTTCTTATGGTACAGTAATATTCTATTATATTCATATAATTTGTTCAGCCATTCATTAACTGATGGACCCCCTACTTCACTTCCAGGTGTTTACTACAACAAAAAATGCTGCTGCAAATATTTTTGTTCATTTGAATTCTTTTCCTCTGTCTTTGATCTTTTTGAGGGGGTTGTATGTGTGTGTGTATGTTTTACGTTTAGTAGTAGTATTGCTCGGTCAAAGGATATGCATTGTTGGTGATTGGGGGTGTTGTTATAACTCCAGATTGCTCTCCAGATTGCTTGGACAAATTCACATCTCCTCAATAGTTTGTGTTAGGTTTATTTTCACTCTTTCAGAAGACAAGAGATAAGTAATGCTATTTATAGGTGGTTGTTAATAATATCTGCTGGCAAACTTGGCCCTTGAAGTACTTCTGACCCTTTATGTAGTAGGACTATAGAATTTAGAGCCAGAAGGAGAACCTTAGAGATCATCTCATTGAACCAACTCATTTTACAAATGAGAACACTTATACATCCAGAGAGTTTAAATGACTTGCTTCTGGTCGTTTAAATAGCAAGGAGCACCACTAGGATTTGGATCTGTGTCCTTTGTCTCTGACATGATACAACTATAGGCCTACCCCTAGAATATCATTCTTGGCATGACAGACAGTTTTCCTCCAGTTTAGGGGCAGGGATTGTGCTCCCCATTCATCCTGAGGATTTTGGACCCTTCCTTCATCATAAGACTAGAAAGGACCCACTGTATCTTTTGTCCTGGTGTGTAAGAGGTTGTGATTTCAGTGATTCCTCACATCTGTACACTGGAAAGGGAACTGATGATCATTGGACTCTTTTACTTAGTGCGTTGTGGTGCTGCTTCTAGTGATGGTGCTGGTACTGAAGAGGAGCAGCTCTTCGTTTCCTTAGGCAGAGTAGGCCGCTCCATGGTGTTGGGTTGTGTCTTTAACTCAGCGATAATGTCTCTGATTTCAAGAATTTCATCTGTAAATTGGTCATTTATAAATATAGATTCTTTATGGCTAAATGCTAAGTTGTAGCCCTCTGCCAGCATAAATATGACAAACTCTGTTTTTTATCTTCAAGAGACAAAAACCTTAGAATATAGATTTGGAAAAAGCTGTTCTTTTTTAGAACCTAAGGATTAAAAGCCTGATGGAAATTCTTAAGTCTTTAACACCAAAAAGTACTCAAAAGTTAAAGCAAATTTAATACTTTAAGAGAACACATCAGAGGGGAAGGAGAGGAGGGAACAAGCATTTATTAAATGCCTACTGTGTGCTAGCCATTTTGTAAATATTATTTCTTTTGATTCTTGCAACAGTCCTGGGAGGTAGGAGCTTATTATCTCTTACAGTTGAAGAAACTGAGACAAAGAAAGGTTAAGTGATTTGCCCAGGGTCACACAGCTAGTAAAAGGTCTGAGGAAAGATTTGAATTCAGATCTTCCTGACTCCAGGCCCAGGACTCCATCCACTGCCTCACCTAGGGAATGTAGCAGTTGTCTTGTAATACTTGAAGGACTGACATGTGGAAAAAAGATTGGACTTACTCAGCTTGTCCCTAGAAATTAGAACTAGAAACGGTGTGAAAGTTGAAGAAAACAGATATAGGCTCAGTGTATGATGAAAATCTTTTAAACAATTAAAGCTGTCAGGAAATAGAGTGGATTACCCAGGAGGTACTAGTTATTTCTCACTGGAGGTCTTCAAGTAAACACAATGTGACCACCTTATTAGGAGTAGAGTGAGTACATGGGCAGGTGCTGGTTGAAGTAAATGTGATCTCCCTTCCAACTGTGAAATTCTGTGATTCAGTTCGAATTCAACAGTTCAAACAACATTTAAGTTTTAGGGAAGTTTTTATTAGTTTCTTTCACCATTGTGTATATTCAGATTCATATATAACTAGCATGTCCTTGCAAATCTTCCCAGGGTTGCAATTGCTTTGAAAAATGAAATCTGTTTCTTCTTAATCTGGACTTGACATTTTCAGTGATAGAGGTATCCCTTGCCTTTTGCTTCCTTGAAAACTGTTCTTCAGGGCACTGCTGATGTTCCTCTTTATTTTCTGCAGTCATGACAGCTCTGCTGCATTGTCACCCTCACTCCACCATTGCCCCTAGCCTCATTGCCTTTTCCTCTTCAGTCTGGCAGAAGTCATCTAACTTGGGCTATGATTTGGTTGGCCAAATGTTGGCAGGCGTTAGTCCATTCATGCTGAAGGCGCTAGATCAGCAATTGTAATAGTTTTAGTGAAGTATGTTAAAACTTCAGCATTGTCATTCCCTTTTGTTACTTGTTTTCCAGAAGAATGACTCAGAGTACTTGGCCTGCTGTCTAGTAGAGCTATAGGCAGGAAGGGGCTCCATTCTTCATTCCCAGAAGTGGCTTTAAAAGTCTGTGAAGTTACCAGATGTTATTGGAGGAAGCAGCAGCTGCAACCCTTTGGAGTCCTATATTCCCTCCTTTCACCCCACAATATACAGCATTGCTTGCATATGTATACATACATCCCACACACACACATACAGACATTCCCATACATGTACATGCAAAAGCGTACACATGTAGAACTGGTATGTGCTGAAAAGCAAGGCACAGGGTATTTGGGAAGCTGTGGACATTTATCCAGATTTGAGGATTTCTTCAAGCAAAGTGAAACTGAGAGACATCTTCCAGGAACAAAGGGCAGAGTTCAAATAGGCTAAATCCTTGGTCCTTCTTTCAAGTATGAGAGAGGGTTGTTTATTTAAAAGGAGAGAGAAAAGTTATTGTGCCTTTTATAGATATTTGAATTTTTCACATGAGGAAAAAAGTAGATATATGAAATGAAAGGAGACACTCTTAAGTGGAGATCTTTGTTGACCTCAGGTATTTGAAATTCTGTTATACCGTCACAAAGAATGTAGCCCAAAGCTTTAGCCTGAATGAACTAATGGTGTGTGTGTGTGTGTGTGTGTGTGTGTGTGTGTGTGTGTGTGAGATGTTGGGATTTGTTTTCCTTGGAAAAGATATAAATTGTTCACTTACTCAAAATTAATACTAAAACTGTACACAGCCATTTAGACTCAAGTCTGACAAACTGTTTTATTGAATTTAGCATTAATTCAGTAGCATATATATCCAAGCCATTTGAAGCCTAGACAAGGAGATATCCAGACTGACATAGTGCCCGTGCTTTGTGACATAGCACTACTCCAAAATGATTTCAGGTAACAGGAATTTTGAACGAGGGAATGATCGCATATGTTAAAATACAGTTTGAAATTAATATTCCAGAATCGTTACTGCTTAGTTCCTTTCCTGTGATCAGTGTCTTAATCTTGAATCTTAAAGGAGAAGACCCCAGTGGGAAGGCAGTGATCCCAGCTAGATGAGTTTAGTTTGGCTAATAAACTTAACTCCATTTCAGAGGAAGGCCATAAACTTAGTTCTCAGTACTTTCCTAAAGGAAAAAAAAATCTGGAAAGAGTTTTAGGCTGGAGAAATAGTATTAATATTTCTAGAGAAATGAAATTTTTAGTACGTTGCCACATAATGTGTGTCTGTGCCCAGTTGTCCAGGAATTCAGGGGCCTCATCGTGGATCAGGACTATTGGCAGAAAAAAAAACAGGTTTTGTTTTGAGCTAGTAGCTAGCTGCTTTTGAGCAGGACATTTAGTTTGCATATTTCCACTGAGGGAACAAGATAAATCTGCAGAACTCCCAAGACCTACTTATGGTTTTTGACCTCTATAAAAAGGATGCTTACTTCCAAATGCCTTTGTTTAAAAATTAACTTTCAGAATCTGCTACTTGGCTGTGTGAAGCTTGTGGCTGGAATGTGGTCTTCTGGTCTTTCAGGCAGCCAAATGAGAACAAATAAAATCATAAATAATTTTGTAAGAGAGTGAAAGGAAGAAAGAGTATGTGTGTAACGCTCTCTTCTGCATGGAAGAAAAAATAAGAGAACCTCATTCTATCTGATAATAATTTAGATTTATTATTTTAAATAAGGAAAACTTTATCTGTATTTTTTTATCCTATTAACTTGTTCTCTGTTGCTGTGAATTAACAAACATTTTAGCCATTCTGTAGTTCCACTTTTTGCTTCCTCAGGTTCAACCAGAGGTTCCTTTGAAATGACCCTCTGAAAGGATTAGAGAAAAGTAGTCCTAGCACAGAAAGGTTGGGAACCCCTGTTTGAGATTGGCTTTTTATTTAGCACTAAACATTTGCAAGTGTTGAGCTGATTAGAGGAAATTAATAGTCATAGCAGACGCAGACCTGTGAGGTGGGTGGGTGACATCCCATTTTCTCTCATCTCACCCCTTGAGAAACAGGGCACCATGCCCTAGTCAGCTCAATGAGAGAGGTCAGAACTGAGCTTTTAGCTTTCTCTTTGATGTCTTGTATCGTCTCTTACATCTCAAACTGAGCTGACAGTTGGCCATATAGCTATCATGTGTTTTTTACTGGTCCAGAGTTTAAGGGTAACTTTGATGGATAGCAGTATCAGTTCTCCTGTTTAGGCTCTACTTCATCCACTGGGACACAGAGCAGTTGACTCCTCAGATTCTAGGAGGCTATAAATCTGAGTATCAATGGTACAATGTAAAGAGGACTAGACAGAGAGGCAGAAACTTGAGTTCTAGTTTGAACTTGGCTCCTGACTTGCTGTGTTATCTTGGACAAGTCATTTAGTGTTCACTTTGGCAGCACATACACTAAAATGGGAATGACAGAGAAAAGATGAGCAAAGCCCTTGAGTGAGGGTGATATACTAATTTGTAAAGAAAGATTGTTGAGCTTCACTTCCTTGGACGTGAGATTCTGTAACTGAAACAATTATAGCTGCCATAATTATATATGGTATTTATACTTTATACAGTTGTCTCATAAGTTCTTCGTAACAGTCTTGTGAAGTAAAGAGTACAAACATTATCTCCATATTTTAGATTAAGAAAATGAGGGCCAGAGTAACTCTTTACCCAGGTCATACATCTAGTTAGGGTAGATCTGAATTCAGTTCTTCTGACAGCAAGTCCAACATTCATTTCATTAAACTATGACTCCCTCTTATGTGTAAAACTGAGATGTTGAAGCAGATGATATCTAAGGGCCTTTTCTACTCTAAAATTAGGATTCTCTGACTTTAGTGATAGTATATATTCTTTACAAAATAAGATTAAACTGTAGTGTGAATGTTGATGACTTGGAAAAATTAGTGCTAGAAGGGCTCTTTGAGGCTAAATCAAACTCTCCTCTTTTACAGATGAGGAAACTGAGGCCCAGGGAGGTTGTTTGCTGCCCAGTGACCCTCACTGGTGGTATTTGACTTTGGTCTCTGCCTCCAGAGCCAGTGTTCTTTTTCCTCAGTTACCTTTTCTAGCAAGTATATACAGTTGACACTACTACTTGTATTATGTATCATGACTTAAGTTCAACTTACTAAATGGTTTACTTTCTGCCTATTTTACTGTCAGGTCGTGTAGACAAAAACATTTTTTAGAGACTCTTTTGCAAGGGTGGTGCCTTTGGCCTATGCTATTAAATATTTTAATCAGAAAGAAAAGAATATGTATTTTTCTATGTATAGCTCTGATTCTGGAAAATTGCTAAGTAAAATTCTGAATATTGACCTGTAGTTTTCTCATTTGACTTCATTAGCCTGTAAGTTCTTTGAGGGACTATCATTTTTAAAAATTCAATTTTATTTTCCCTTCCAAACTCCTTTCCTCTCTTTTTCCCTTTTCCTATCCATTGAGAAGACAGAAAAAAAACCCAAAACACCCCATTACAAATATACATAGGTCTGTAAAACAAATTTCCACATTAGCTATGTTCCTGCCACTCCAAAAAAAGAAAAAAAGCACGGAAAAGAAAAAAATAGAAGAAAATGCTTCAATCTGCCTTCTTAGTCCATCAGTTCTATTATCTGGAAGTGGATATCATATTTCCTCATGAGTCCTTTGGAATTGTGGGTGGGTCATTGTTGTTAATCACAGTTCCTGAACTTTCAAAGTTGATTACCCTTACAATATTGCTATTACTGTATAAATTGTCCTCCAGGTTCTGCTCACTTTACTTTGCATCAGTTCATACAAGTTTTTGCAGGCTTTTCTGAAGCCGTTCCCTTCATCATTTCACGTAGCACAATAGTATTCCATCACCATCTTGTTCAGCCATTCCCCAGTTGGTGGGCATCCCCTCAGTTTCCTGTTCTTTACCACCACAAAAAAGGTGCCATAAATATTTTTGTATGTATGGGTGATTTCTCTCTCTCTCTTATTCCTTGGTTAAAGGGTAGGTACAATGTAATAGCTTTTTGGGGCATAATTACAAATTGCTTTCCAGAATGGTTGAACTAGTTCATAGTTCATGTTATTTCTAATCTTTGTATCCCCAGCTTCTACCACAGTGCCTTACACATATTATTTAACAAGCAATTAAATGCTTGTTAAATGAATTCATTTGGATGACAGTATAGTCTGACATTTCTTGTCGAGTTTTCTGATGACACAGAGTTGTGAGGGAGATCTAACATGTTGGACAACGGTGTCAGGATCTCAGTAGATTGGCATAATGGGCTGAATTATTTTTGCACCTTTCAACAGAGAAGTAATAGACTAAAGGTACAGAAAGACACATAGATTTTTAGACATGGCCATTGTTTTGATTTGTTTTGCTTAATTGTTAAAAGAGAGGGTTCCTGGTAGTTTTCAGATGAAGAAATTAAAGCTGTCTATAGTCCTATGAAAAACTGCTCTAAACCATTATGAATTTGAAAAATGCAAATCAAAACAACTCTGCAGTACCACATTGTACCTGTCAGATTGAACAACATGACAAAGCAGGAAAATGGTGAATGTTGGAGAAATTGTGGGAAAACTGGAACACTAATGCATTGTTGGTGTAGTTGTGAACTGATCCAACCATTCTAGAGAGCAATTTGGAACTATGCTCAAAGGTCTATAAAAACTTTTCATACCCTTTGACCCAGCAATACCACTTCTAGGTCTGTATCCTAAAGAGATCATAAAAATGTGAAAAGGACCCACATGTACAAAAATATACGTAGCAGCTCTTTTTGTGGTGGCAAAGAGGAAATTGAAGGGATGCCCATCTGGCTGAAGAAGTTGTGGTACATGAATGTAATGAAATATTGTTCCATAAGAAATGGTGAACAGGCAAGCTTCAGAAAAACCTGGAAAGATTTACAGGAACTGCTGCTGAGTGAAGTGAACCTAACCAGGAGAACATTATTCACAATAACAACCATGTTGTATGATGGTTGACTTTGATAAACTTAGCTCTTCTCAGCAATAGAAGGATTTCTAAGACGACTCCAAAAGACATGATGGAACATGCTGTCCACATCCAGAGAAAGAACCATGGAGTCTGGGTGCAAATCAAAACATGCTAGTTACTCTTTTTTTTTGTTTGTTTGTTTCTTCTTTCTCATGGTTCCTTCCATTGATTCTAATTCTTCTTTACAATATGTTTGTGAAAATATGTTCAATATGAATGTATATGTAGAGCCTGTGTCAGATTGCATGCCATCTTGGGGAGGGGGAGAAAACTTAGAACTCAAAATCTTAAGGAAGTGAATGTTGAAAACTAAAAATAAGTCATTTTAAAGAGAGAGGGTTCTGTTTCTGGGGATGAAGAGGGTAACCAATGGAATCTTTGGGTTATGACAGTGCTGTTAAAAAAAAAATCAAAAAGGAATCAATGAAATATCTCCTCCCTACTCCTCTGTCTATCATGGGCTGAGTCTAGTGGCCTGAAATTTAATAGGAATACATATAAAGTCCCACACTTTGGTTCAAAAGGTCAGTAGGGTGAGGAATGTGTGGTTAAACTCTTTCATGTGAGAAAGATCTGAATTTTAGTACACTGAAAATTCAGCATAAATCAGCAGGGTGACAGGACAGCAAAAACAAAAAACTAAAATAATATTCTCAAGCTGCTTTAAAAGAAGTATAGTGTCTTAGATGAAGTGGGAGATTGTTTCATTATTTAGGAAGGAAATGTTTCTTGAAGTCCATCTACAGGAATGTGACTAGGATGGTGAAAAGACTGGAGATTATGCCATAGAGGATTAGTTGAAAAAGCTAGGGTTATTGAGTCTGGCAGTGATTTCTTTATTCAGGTAATCATGTAGAAAGATTAACTTTGTTCTGGTTGGCCCCACAGTACAAAGTTAGGAATAACAAAGTTGCATAGGCATATTCTGACTTGCTGTAAGGAAAAACTTGGAATGAAAGCTGTCTCCCAAAGAAATGGGTTGCTCCATGAGGTTATCCTGAGTTCTTTATCCCTGAAAATGTCTTAATGTAATCTGGATGACTATTTTTCAGGGGTATTGTAAAAAGAATTCTTGATGAGGGGTGGGGTTAGACTCAGTGATCTCTGAAGTCCCTTAATCTCTGAAATTTTGTGATTTTGATTATCTTTGTTTCTTTCCTGTCTAGGTACAGACAGGGACACGGTGTGCACAGCAGATCCTGCTGGACTTGACCTGAGAGAATGCCTCCATGGCTGCTTAGCTCCCTTCCGTGATGGGCTGTGGGACAAGTAAGGTCCTTCCTGAGCCTCCCAAGGATGTCCAGCTGGATCTTGTCAAAAAGGTTGAGCCTTACACTGGCCACAAGACTGATGTATATAAGCATTTCATCAAAGATGATGGAAGTGGGGGCCTTAAAACTGGATGCCCATCACCCCCTTATCACATTCAGCCTTATCCAGGTACTCATCTGGCTAACCATATGGAGCCTCATGAGCCCCGAAGGACCAGAGTGGCCAAATACCGGGCCAAATTTGATCCTCGAGTAACAGCTAAATATGATATCAAGGCTTTAATTGGGCGGGGCAGCTTCAGCAGAGTTGTGCGGGTAGAGCATAAGGCTACCAAACAACCCTATGCTATTAAGATGATTGAGACTAAGTACCGGGAAGGGAGGGAAGTATGTGAGTCTGAGCTGTGTGTCTTGCGACGAGTTCGCCATACTAACATCATCCAGCTTATTGAAGTATTTGAGACACAGGAACGTGTCTATATGGTGATGGAGCTGGCCACTGGTGGAGAACTGTTTGACCGGATCATTGCCAAAGGTTCTTTTACTGAGAGGGATGCCACCCGGGTACTGCAGATGGTGCTGGATGGGGTCAAGTACTTGCACACACTGGGTATCACACATCGGGATCTGAAACCAGAAAACTTGCTGTATTATCACCCTGGCACAGACTCTAAGATCATGATCACTGATTTTGGGTTGGCAAGTGCCCGGAAAAAAGGGGATGACTGCCTTATGAAGACTACGTGTGGCACTCCTGAGTACATTGCCCCAGAGATCCTAGTCAGGAAGCCCTACACTAACTCTGTGGACATGTGGGCCCTGGGGGTCATCTCATACATCCTGCTGAGTGGAACTATGCCCTTTGAAGATGACAACCGGTCAAGGCTCTATCGGCAGATCCTAAAGGGGAAGTATAGTTACTCAGGGGAGGTGAGTTTGGTAGCTGTGACTTCTCCTGACATGCATGAAGATGGACAGTGTTTTTGTTTTCTGCTTCCAAGTAGTCCTTTGGAGAGAACATCCCTTCTCCTGTCCTAAACTAAACATGTGCCACAAGTCTTTCTTTCCATACATTTCTCTTTTCAGAACATTTGTGACTGTTGTAGAGAGAAATCAGACAGGCATGTTTAGGTTATGGTGTGGATTCTTTTATATATTTTTTAAAAAATATTTTTAGCATTGAGAACGGAGATGGTAAGTGGGTTTACCCTGGAGGTCCTGCTCAAGGATATCAATTCTGTGGGCTTCCTTAAGAGTTTTCCCTTTGTTTCTCTCTGAGGTTGAAGGATGTTCTTTCAGTCAGTCAACAAAGATTTCATTTGTCGATACTTCTTATGTGTGCGTTCAGTCCAGTGTCTAGCTGATACCATGGTGAAAATACAAGTACTCTTCAGACAGTTTCTGTCCTTAGGGAACCAAAGTCTTATCTGAAGAAAAGATTAATGTAGCTGACGTATATAGAACTTTAGGTTTACAAAGTGCTGTGCAGCACATGATCTTATTGGATCCCTCTATTCAACCCTTTGAGGTAGGGACTGCAGGGTTATTATCCCTGTTTTACAGAGGAGGAAACTGTCTCAGAGACTCAGAAATGACTTATTCCTATTCACACAGCTTGTTCCTTTCAGAATTTGAGTTTCCTGGGCTTCCTGATTCAAGCTCTGGGGCCTGCCGTGGTACAGTGTCTTCCTAGGAAAAAATACACTTACTTTATTAGGTGCTAGATTGTATAATAACTAGCATTTCTATAGTGCTTTAAGGTTTGCAAAGCACTTTAAAATACTCATTTGATCCTCACAGTAACCCTGAGAGGTAGGTGCTATTATAAAACTTATTTGACAAATGAGAAAATTGAGTGAAGGGACTTGTTCAGGGTCACACAGCTAGTAAGTGGCAGAGGCTGGGTTTGAATTCAGGTCTTTGTGTCTCCAGATTCAGTGCTCTATCCACTGTATTGCCTTTAGATACTTGCTCTACAAATTAAGAAGAGAGGGGCTTTCATGAGGACTGAAATAGGTGGGGAAGATTGCATGAAAAAAGTGAAACTTGAGCAGAGCTTTAAGGGATAGATAGAATTTGACTGTTTCAGTGAATAGTATCACTGAGAGTGCTGCCGTATTCCTGGCACCCCTGATGTCCTGTTTGAATTCCTCCATGTGGAATCCACTATTATCTCTGATCCTAGAATGACTAAAGGGGATTTTAGCTCTTGTCTAATGGGCTAAGATTTGTTTTTTATTTTCTCAGTTCAGGGTTTGTAACACTGACTGGTAGGTACGTCGACCTCAGAAACTTAAGGAGAGGTATTAGGTCATATCTGAACCCCATAATACTTTGCTTAGAGTTATCTTAGTGCATATCTGGAAAGTGATCCTTTGGATAGTCTTAGCAGCATCCTTCCTGTTGATTTGTCGGCTTGCCCCTAACTTCCCCAAGGGAACAAGGGAGCTTAGCTCCTGGGGCAGACTATTGTTATGTTTCATTTTGTATCCTAAAGTCAGGATTCCAAGGAGCAAAGATAAACCTAGGCATTGAGGTTTGCGAGAGAAAGCTGGGCATTGGAAGTCGTCCTACCTTTTGGTTTGCCAATAGCAAAGCATTTGCCAAGCATTGTCATTTGGCAGTAGCCTCTGAAATGTTATGGGGATAAGTAGGCAGATATCTTTCTCAAAGAATACAGGATTTTAGTCCGTGAAATTATTTATTTTTCTTTGTCCTCTAAGCTTTGAATTGCTCCTTTTAGCATTCTGTGCTCAGAATAGTGAATTCTGCCTGATGTCAGTGCGTGATTATTAAGTTAGAGTTTTGTCTGCTTTTTCTGCATGTCTTCACTGCGCTTTAATCTTTCTTGGTGAAGAGGACAGTGAAAGAATAGGTAGGGCTTTATGGCTTGCTGCCGCCACTGCTGATTTCCTTCAAGAGGTCATTGTTTGGTCAGCTTAAATAGAACACTTTCCATCCTTTTTAGTTTGAGGAGTGAGGGACAGGGCCTGGAGACTTGCCTCACACTAGGAAGCTTTAAAGGCCTTCCCCTACTTCTGCCTCAGTCATCTGACAAGACAGCATTTCCTTCAACAAGTCATTGAGATTCCTCATACTTCTCGGCTGACTGCTTAAATAGAGAACTTATCTGACTCTCTCCCCGCCTCTCCCGCTCTCTCCCTCTTTTTCTCCCTCCCTCTCATCTCTCTCTCTCTCTCTCTCTCTCTCTCTCTCTCTCTCTCTCCTTATCGACTTAAAAGTCAAGGCTGGTCCACATTATCAATTTTCCCCAATTACAAGTTAGATGCTTATGTTGCTTAGACGAAACCTTCTACATGTGGTATTTCCATGATGGAAATTCCAGGGTGAGATTTGTGAAACCCACTTGGCTGAATGGAGAGACACAGAGAGAGAGAGAAAGTGAAAGAATGTGTTTGTGTGTCTGTCTGTCTGTGTCGGGAAAGGTGTCTCCCTCTCTGGCTGTACCATATACTGTTTGTATACATAGTATACTTAGAAAGCATGATGATTGTTACAAATAATGATGTTAGAAATGTAGGGGAAACAGTATAGCCCAGTATTACAAGTAACAAATGAAAGCAAGATAACAAAATCTTTATGAAGCAATTTTGCTGCCTCCTTTTGATATGAAATGATAGATGAAGACCTAGAAACTGTTGCTGATAATGTTATCTGTTATATTTTCATTGCTGTGACTAAACTTTTGTAAATGTCATGAAAAGCAGATTATAGTGAAAGAGAAATTTTGAAATGCATTGTTGTGATTTGCTCAGATTAGAATAATCAGTTCTTAGATCTGGAACCGATCTTAGTGATTGAGTATGGTCTTTATTTTTAGAGATGAGGACCTTAGGGTTTGGTGAAATTTTAGTGACTCGCTTGAGATTACAGAGTTGTGTAATTTAAGCAGTTAAGTTTTTGTGATCTTCCAGCGGCTTAAGAATTTGAACCAGTTTCTTCATTCTGTTACAGAATAACAAGTAATTACGATCACTTACATTTCTGTAATGCTTCCGTCTTTCAAAGTAAATATTATTCCTGTTTTATAGATAAGAAGACTGAAACTGAAAAATCAAGTGAAACTTTGGAAATTGAGGCTAAATTATTGAAAATTTCCAGCACCCCCAGCAAACATATGAATCCAAGAGAATTTCCTAGAACTTAACTTGCATCATCTTAGTTGATTGAGATTATGTGTGCCTGACATATGAGGTGGTTGTCAGTATTTCCTGTTTCATTTTTATTCATAGTCATACCATGTTAGAGATGGAAGGGACTAGTCTAGCTCCCTCATTTTTTAAAAATTTGTTTTCAGTTTTCTACAATCACTTCCATATATCTTAGATTTTTTCTCTTTCCTCTCCCTCCTTCCTCCCTCCCTTCCCACTCCCTCCCCAAGATGGCATGCAGTCTTATATAGGTTCTACACATACATTCCTATTAAATACATTTTCACCTTAGTCATGTTGCATAGAAGAATTAAAATGAATGAGAGAAACCATAAAACAGAACATAACAACCCAAGAGAAAATGGTCTGCTTCATTTGGCAATCCAATTCCATAGTTCTTTCTTTGGATGTGGAAGGCCTTTTGCCTCAAGGGTCCATTGGGAATTTGTTAGGTTCTTGTATTGCTATGAAGGACTAAGTCTACCAGAAAAATTCCTCACACACTGTGAATGTTGCTGTGTACAAAGTTCTCCAGGTTCTTCTCCTTTCACTCAGTGTCAGTTCGTATAAGTCCTTCCAGCCCTCTCTGAAGTCTTCCTGTTCATCATTTCTTCTAGCACAATAGTATTCCATTACATTTATATACCCACAACTTGTTCAGCCATTCCCCATTGATGGGCTCCCCTTGATTTCCAGTTTTTGGCCCCCACAAAGAGAGCTTCAATAAATATTTTTGTACATGTGGGACCCTTTCCTATTTTTATGATCTCTTTGGGATATAGTCCTAGAAGCAATATTGCTGGGTCAAAGGGTTAGCTCCTTCATTATTTTAGAAATGAAAAAATTAAAAAAAAACCTTTTATTGCTATCTTCTGTTTTCATATCACCTTTATTTCCAAAGATATAATTTCCCTTTATCAAGCTGCTCCTTGTAACAGAATAAAAAAGAGGAAAAAAGCAGGTAGGAAAATTAGGCAACATATCAACTATACCTGGCAGTCCTTGCTTTATTCCACACCTTTAGTTCCCCCTGTGCAAAGAAGAAAGGAAGATGTATTTTTTATCTCTTCTCTGGGACCAAACATCATTATAAATACATGTGTTGAGTGTGTGTTCTTTCTGTTTATATTGTTATAGTCATTGTATGTTTTCCTTATTTTCCTCTGTCTTTCCAGGCTTCTCTGAATTTATGTTTAACATTTTACAATGCAATAATATTCTTTTACATTCATGTACCATTTTTTAACCATCCCCTCATCTGAGTCAATGGCATCTTCATTTTGTAGATAAGGAAACTGAAGTTTACAGTAGAAGTGAGTTGTGCAAGGCTATGAAGCTGGACACTGAGAGAATCAAGAATGAGAGAATCAGCATCTATCAAGCCTCTGCTGTGTGATCATAACAGTCCACTGTTGGTGCATTGCTGAGACTTCAGAGTGCTTTTCTTGGTCCTTATTCCAAGTCTTCCTGGTATCCTGAGGACCCAAGTATCTTCATGCTTAGACAGCCTCTAGTACTTTGGGCTTAAAGAGGACTCACACTTTAGTGTTCTTTTTTCCTGCCTGCTGTTGTTTCCTTCTGGCCAACTTGGAGCAGAAATATGATCAGCAATTTATGGAACTTCTGCCATGTAAGGCATTGGGCAAGGCATGGAGAATGACAGAGAGCGTAAGATTCTACCTTCAAGGAGTTTTTGGTCTAGTCGGGGAGGCATGGAAAGGACAAATGTGCCAACCCTCAAATGCTAACAAAGTGCTAGATGAGAAGCCATAGGTCGATATTACAGGAGTTGAGAGAAGAGAGGGGCCTCACTTTGTATTATGAAGTGAAAAGAGACTGCAGGCTACTGCAGTGGTCTAGATATGAGGTGATCAAGGGTCTGGAATAAGGCATTGTTAGTGTAAAGAGAAAGGAAGAACCAATAGGACTTGGTGACTATTTGAATGTAACGTTCATTAGTGACGAATCAAAAATGACTTGAGGTGGGGTGTAGTGGCAACATACCTGTAATCCCAGCCAGGGCGGTTGAGGCTGGCTGGTCTCTTGGGCTCATGAGCTATAATGACCAGGTGCCTGAATTATGCTTGGCATTAATATGGTGATTCCCCCTCTTCACACTCCCCCAGGGAGTGAAGAAGTATTGGGTTGCCTAAAGAGGGGCAAACGGACCCAGGTCAGAAATGGAATGGGTCAAAACTCCTGTGCTAATTAGTAGTGGGATTGTACCTGGGAGGAGTCCTCGAACTTCCAGCCTGGATGAGATAGGGAGAACCAGTCTTCAAAAAAAAAAAAATTCTAAGGTTTTGAGACTGGAAATGCACAGAGAGTGAAAGTAGTAGCTAAGATTTTGTTTCTAGATAATTCACAAGCCAGATACAGTAAATGATAAGTTGCCTGTAAATATGGGATTCCTCTCTTTTATTTCCTCTGAAATGAGAGAACAGATTTGTGCATTAAAACTTCAGTGTGATATCATGGGGAAGTGTTAGCTTGGTCGAGCCTCAGCAGGAATGGAAACACAGGCACAAGGAGAAGCTTGTGAGAAGGCATTAGTTACTGGTTGCAAAGGGATAGAAAGTTGGGGACTTCCCAGATCTCCCTTTTTTCCTACATAGCTCCCTAGGGATGTGGGTTTTGGAGTGTCATGGTACCTTCTGTGCTTCACTTTGAACCAAAAGAAGGAAAGGCCTGGAGGCATGAAGTAAGCTGCTAGGCTTTGGTATGGATAGTCATAAGAAAGCATCCCAAATTTAAAGTATGACTAGGTGGGTACAGGCTTCCAGATATGGTGAGTCATATTTTACAGAGTTTTACTGGCTGCCAAAACCAGAGTACTTATTAGGTGTCTCAATGCTTTGTAACTCTTGTGCTGTGTCTCAGAAGGATACAGTGAGTGGCACAAGATAAGAATTAATTGAACTCAAATAATAAAATTATTAATGATAATGCTTTCTTAACATTCACATAATATTTATTGTGATAAATGACCTCGAACTTGGATCAGAAAACATGGTTTCAGTTCTTTGCAAGCAATAGCCTTGGTTTGGTTATTGTCTTTTGTATTCTAAGAAGACCCAAATGACATCACTATGTTAGGTTCAATGTTCATCTATGACTGATTAGACCAGTATGATCTTGGAAGGCTCTACCACAGGTCGGGCACAAATAGTTCATATAAACATTTCGAGTGTCTCTACGTTGGCACATCTCATGTTTATTTTGAGCTACTGCAATTCACTCATAGAGCATATCATCTTTTCTCATGTGGGCACTCCATGTTGGGTAGTCTTGTACTAGTGTCTCCTATGTCTCACAATCAGTTTCAGAGTTCTTCAGAGAGACCTTGTGAGTATCCTTTGTATCACTTCTTCTGACCTCCGTATGAGTGCTTGCCTTGTGATAGCCCTCTGTAAAACAGTCTTATGCAAATTGATGAGATAGGGAGAATGTACTTCTGGCATTGGAACAACATTGTTGGCCTATCAGAGGTGCGCTCTATGCAGTAGAGTTTGAATGCTTGGCAGTTTGGCTCAAGAAAGGACCTTAGCGTCTGATACTTTATCTTGCTGGGTGATCTTCAGAATCTTTTTTTTTAACCTATATGATACATTATTAAAATTAATTTGTTTTCATTTTTCAATAATCACTTTCATAAGTTTTAAATTCTACCTCTCCCTCCCCAAGACGGCAATGCAATCTTATATGGGTTGTACACATACATTCTTATTAAATACATTTTCACATTAATCATGTTGCATAGAAGAATTAAAATTAATGGGAGAAGCCATGAGAAAAAACAAAACAAAACATAACACAAGAGAAAATAGTCTGCTTCATTCTGCACAGAGTCTTCTTAAGACAGTTCAGAACACTCACAAACTGAATAACAGAGGCTATGAGCCTCAGCTTCTTCATTGGCAAAATGGGATTAATAATACTTAAGTTACTTAGGGTTGTTGTGAATAAAGTGATTTGTAAACCTTAAGGTGCTTTTAAAAATATATCAGGTGAATTGTTATCCACATAAGCTAGGCATTTTCAAATTTAAAACTATACATTTAACTTGCAACAAATAAATAAGGATACGAACAAGAGAAAATAAATTTTAAAAATTCATCAATTATTGTACACATAACTGGATAGTTCTGTTATTTACTGATTGTCAAAAGAAATGAGATATTTTAGTAATTATAGTAAATTGTCCTTTGTATGTAACATGAATTTTGTTGCTGTGGAAATTTTTATTTGTGTAGTTTTAGCCTATATTTATGTACTTCAGGTTCTGCTTTCATCACTCTGTCACCTCATGTCTTCTTACGTTTGTTTGAATTCTTCAAATTTGTTAGTTTTTTTTTGGTCTCAGTAATCTCTGTTTATATGGATACTCTGCCAGGCAGCCTGTTGTGATAAAGGGGCAGCCTTGGAGTCAGGAAGAACTGGATTTTAATTTTACCTTTGATATATGCTATGAGGAAATCACAAATCCCTTAATTTCTTTGGTTTTTTAGTTTCCTTATCTCTACAGGGAGGGAGGTGGACTACATGACACCTAAGGCATCTTCCTTACCAGTTCTGAATTTATGGTGCTAAGATTCTGAGTTACAAATCAGTTGCCAATATATCAGTGGAGAGTTTCTACACTTGGAGTTCCTCACCCTTATGAAATCTAGGAAAAATGAACAATTCAAACGCTGATTTATTCAGTTATGCCTGATTATTGGGCAAAAATATTTTTGTACAAACAGCTGTTTTTCTCTATCCATAAATCCTTAAAGTATAAACCTAAAAGTAGAATTGCTGGATCAAAGGGTATTAAAACATTTTTTTGTAACTCGTATAATTCTTTGTTATTTTCTAAAACAAGCTAAACAGTTTATAGTTCTTTTGACTTTATTAGCTTTGGGTGGGAATTATTGCCTTCATTTTGTAGGTGAGGAAATATTTTCAAAGAAAATGATTTGTCCAAGCTTACATGGCTACAGTAGAAGGAAATTCTTATGCAAGTCTATATGTAAAGGTGCCATATTTTTTATTTTTTAAATAAATTTATTTAACTTTTTACATTTATTTTCACAAGATTTTGGGTTCCAAAATTTTCTCCCCCTTTGTCCCCTCCCCGCTCCCCGATACACTGGACATTCTAATTACCCATATCACCAATCTGCCCTC
>CM053769.1:137925521-137952456 GCA_028658325.1 Potorous gilbertii | reverse complement strand
ATGCAGTGGTGTTTTTACCTTCAAGTCCTTCTGTCAATGAGCAAAAATTGACTAGGGGCAATGACTTTGGCTCTGTCTAATGGGGATTATGTCCAGTACCCCACCTCCTCATTCATGTGTCTCTTTTTTGGTGCTTAGCATGGATGGATGTCAAATACTTCTCCCAATCTTGAGAATTTATACCTTGTTTTACAAATGGAAATTAACTAATCATTCCCCAGAGTTCTTTATTGCTTCTCTTAAGGCAGATTTACCTTGAGCTTGTGCTAACTCAGGACATAGGTTTCCTGTTCCTCTGAAAGGGCAGCTGATTCTGGGTGTTCTTTTGTTAGAGATTTTTCAGGAGAGATATTTTAGAATCATACATTTACTTTTTGGATCTTTTTCAGGAGGTGATCAGTGGATTCTTTCAGTATTTATTTTATCCTCTGGTTCTAGAATATCAGGGCAGTTTTCCTTGATAATTTCATGAAAGATGATGTCTAGGCTCTTTTTTTTTTCATCATGGCTTTCAGGTAGTCCCATAATTTTTAAATTGTCTTTCCTGGATCTATCTCCAGGTCAGTTGTTTTCCCAATGAGATATTTCACATTGTCTTCCAGTTTTTCATTCTTTTGGTTTGTTTTGTAATTTGTTGGTTTCTCATAAAGTCATTAGCTTCCATATGCTCCATTCTAATTTTTAAAGAACTGTTTTCTTCAGTGAATTTTGGACCTCCTTTTCCATTTGGCTAATTCTGCTTTTTAAAGCATTATTCTCCTCATTGGCTTTTTGGACCTCTTTTGCCATTTTAAAGGTGTTATTTTTTCTTCAGCATTTTTTTAGTCTCCTTTAGCAAACTGTTGACTCGCTTTTCATGATTTTCTTGTACTGCTCTCATTTCTCTTCCAATTTTTCCTCTACCTCTCTTACTTGATTTTCAAAATCCTTTTTGAGCTCTTCCATGGCCTGAGACCATTGCATATTTATTTTGAAAGTTTTGGATGCAGAAGCCTAGACTTTGGTGTCTTCCTCTGATTGTATCCTTTGTTCTTCCTCATCTGAAAGGATGGAAGAAAATACTTGTTCACCAAGATAGTAACCTTCTATTGTCTTATTTTTTTTTTTTTTACCTTTTTGGGGTACTTTTCCAGCCAGTTACTTGACTTTTGAGTCCTTTGTCAAGTGGAGGATATACTCTAGGGACCTGTAAGTTATCAGTTCCTCCAAGGTGGCACAATCAAGGGAAAGGAATTTGCTCCTTTCTTGGTCTGCGCTCTGGTTTGGGAGCATCCACCAGCTTTTCTGCCCAGGATCTACAAGTAGAATTCCCTTTCCAGAGTCTCCACCAGCTCCATCAGCCAGTGCTCCTCCTCATCCAAGGACCTCCACTCAGGGCTGAGATACAGGTCCCCAGGGTCTTTAGGCTGAGGGCTCCAACAGTGGATGCTGCTGGGGCCAGGGCTAGACCATGTTCCCTTCTCACCTAGGTGAAAGAACTTTCTCACTGACCTTTGAAGCTGTCTTTGGCATTTATGAGTTGAGAAATCTGGGAACCACAGCTGTTAAAGCCTGCTCTGGTCCTGTCCGAGCTGGGCCATGTGGCCAAGGCTGGGTTGTGCTCCGTGGACTGGGTTGCGCTCCATGGACTGTGCTCCACTCCAAGACTGGGTATGATAGACCTTTCCTGTCGGCCTTCCAGGCTGCCTTGGCCTGGAAATCTCTTTCAGTCTGTCATTTTATGACTTCTACTGCTCTGGAATTTGTTTAGTCATTTTTAAAGGTATTTTATGGGCTCTAGGGGGTGGTGGGGAGAGCTTCTACAGGTCCACCCTTGTACTCCCTAGATTCATAGATTTAGATGCCATTTAGTTCAGCTGAGGCCTAGAGAGCTTACACTGTTTACCCAGTCACAGAAGTGAATGGCAGAACTGAGCTTTGAACCTAGGTTTTCTGTTTTTAAGGCATCCAGTGTTCCCTATGCCATGCTGCTTTATTAGAAATCATCCTGGATAATGGGGGGACGCAGAATAAAACAGTTTTTTCTTTGCTAATTTGATTCTGCAAGCTTAGCTGCTAAGAGTTTTATCCTTTATTATATTCCTTATTTCGTATGTTTGTTTTTGTTGATGGTTATTAAATTTATAATTCAAAAATGTAGATTTTTAAATGCAGCCATCCCTAGAAAGAGAGACTTGGAAGATATCTGAGAATGTTCATCCAAGGTTGAGGCCTAATGTTGATGATAACTAAGATACTTGTTAGAAAATTGGACATAATACTCTTTCTGTACAGTTAGTAGGCACCTTGAGTGATTCAGAAGGATAAGACACAGCCTTTGCTGAAAGGGAGAGTATCATCAATCTAGAGAGAGGAAAAATAGATTGGTGAAACAACTGAAGAACACAGCTCTGCAGATCAGTAAGGGCAAATTAGCATGATACCTGACTATATTATCTCTTTGCTTGATAAATTTATTTGGTTAGGATATGGTATCGATAAGGTCAGAGGCAATCATTTCCACTTTTCTTTGAGTGAGTTATTATGGCTTTTGGTTGATATTCCTAAACATGGCAGGTTCACATGGCAGGTTCTCATAAGATTTTGTGCGGTTCCTTTTGTGAACATTTGCTTGTGTAGTTTTATCACTCTAAATTGCTACTAGTAAAATCAAAGGACATATTTGCCAACTCTGATGTTGGTGGGTCAGTATTATCACCATTATATATAAAAGATGGCATTCTAATTGGCTAATTGACATGTACTGAACATAAGTACTACATACAAAGGTACTAAGTACAAACATATGCTTATTAATTGAGTATTTACTTATTAAGAAGACTGGGAAGTCTCTAAGTGAAGAGTTAAATGAGGTCAATTATGTAAGACTTCTTGTTAAAGATGAATTTTGATTTGCACTTTAAAGGAGGCGAGTGATGTGTGAAGGAGAGATTAAGGCATTGTAGTTCATTCTCTGGAGTAACAGCATTATAACCAGGAAGGCTGTCTGCAAGTGCTTAGATGTAGATTCAGAAACAAGCAGAGTGAGTCACTTGCCTTGTTAGCCTAGCTAGGGGTCAGGGTCTTTGTTGGGAAATAGGAAGAATTGAAGTTGGAGAGAAAGGGGCAGAGGGTTGTGTTGGTAGAAGGCTTTGAATGCTAGATTGAAGAGTTTGGATTTGGACAATAGGAAGTTCCTGCAAGGTTCTTGATCAGTGTTTGCGACATGATGAAAATAATGTTTAAAGTAGGTGGTTTAATAGCTTGATGAATGAATGAATGAATGAATGCTTGAATGAAGTATTAAGTGCTTACTTTGTGCAAAGCAGTGTGCGATACAGATAGAAAAGTAAGATAGTCCTTGATCTCAAA
Organism: Potorous gilbertii; assembly: GCA_028658325.1. NCBI lineage: Eukaryota > Metazoa > Chordata > Mammalia > Diprotodontia > Potoroidae > Potorous > Potorous gilbertii. The sequence goes on along the minus strand of CM053769.1, from coordinate 137,949,105 downwards.
GAGCTTATGTTGTGATGAAGGAGACAACATATACAGAAACTTTCACTTGCAAGTGAAGTGGAAACGTCCCATACTCCTTAGGATAAAGCAGCAAAGCAGTTGGCAATGCCTTTTCTTTCATGCCATTTCCAATGATAAAATTATATCATTTCAAAGTTGAACAATTTGGCAGAGCCGAGAACTTTGATGGGAGGAACCTTCTTTTTTGTATCTTCAGGAACTGTGACTGTAGCCCCAGCAGAAGCAGTTGCCAGAAGTGGTTTCCCAGGATAATGCCTGAGGGCACTGGGCTGGATGCACTGCTGTTCTCAAGGCTCTTGTATCCAGGGTCCTGGGACATTTCCATCAGGTTCAAGGTGGTGGAGTTGGTAGTGAATTGGACTTGTCTGGAGGCGGTTGACGGTGCCCTGATGTTTCAGGTCACTTGCCCTTCCTGCTCTGGGTTGGCAGCTAGTCCCTTTTCCATTGGAGCTGTGGCTTCAGGGGGATGGCTGTGAAGGCCAGCTAAAAGCAGCGTTAGTGGTCTAGTGTAGACTGGAGGTAAAGAGATGACCTAGAGAAAAACTTCTCAAGTATTATTAACTAACTAATTAATTTAGGTGATCAGATCCTGATTGCTAATCATGATTCTAGATAGTGTTTCTATAGTGCTTTAAGGTTTGCAGAGGCTAATTTTATTGATTGGATAACATACTTCACAGTGTCCTTATGAAGCAGATGTCATTCATTTTTTTTATCCCTATTTTATAATTGAAGAAATGAGAAAGGTTCATACAGTTAGGAAGTGCCTAGTAAGGCCATATTTGAACTCAGGTCTTTTTCACTCCAAGTCCTCCTCTCTACCCACTCCACCACTTTCGTTGGGCAGGTAGGAGAGAGATTCTCTGGTGAGAATAGTGCTGGGCTTGACCTGGATGCTTGAAAAAAAGACAAATTTCTGAGATCCTACATATCAGAAGGAGGAAATGATTTAGGGTATAGATGAGTAAGAGTCATCAGGTAAAATGGTATCTTGCTGCCGCATTAAGCATTGTAGGTGAGGACTAACCAGTCTGTGTGCATCCTAGGCTCGTGATAAAAGCATGTTGAACAAAGCATCATTTCTCTTTTCTTCATGTGGATGAGGTGTGACCCAGCCTAGTAGAGTTGCTTTTGTCAAGAGGTTTTATTTGCCATTTTAGTTATGCCCGTATAGTATAGGATGTTTGAAGAGGCTATTAGGGAATCAATAGTAGAGGTATCCTATAACAGGCCTTTGGGCTTCTACTCACCTCAGCCTAATTATCACTCCCATCTGTTCTGGCAGTTTCTAATCCAGAGAACTTTGGTACAGAAGAGTCATGAAGTTGAACAACTTCTAGAAACAAGAATTTGGTTAGAACCTAACCTAATGATGTTCTGTCTAGGAGAGAGTAAGCACACTGTGCAAGCAGAAATGGTTTGACCTATTAAAAACAAAACGCCAACCCAGTTGTTTTTTATTAATTGTTGCCTTAAGGGAGAAATCTGGCCTCTTTGGTGAGCTGTTGGTATTTTGGTGAGTCCTACTGTATAGGACACTCAGAATGCCCAGCAGTGGGATCTGGTAAACTTGGTGCTAGAGACCAGACCTTGGTCGTAGTGCTAGCTGTACAACTCACTGGGCGAAGCTTGTGCACAGGTTTCCTGTCTCTAAAAGGGGATACTTGCTATCCTGAACTCACAGGGGTTTGAGGCTAGGTAGAGACACTATGTTCTTTAAATGAAAGTAGTGTAAAAAACCAAACAAATTTTTATGGATATCTTTTGTTTTTATACCACCTATATTGCCAAATGTATCTTCCTTTTCTCTCCTCCAAGAGAACTTTTTCCTTAGAATTAAACAGAACAAAAAGAGTCTCAGCTAAACTAATCAACGCATCAAATAAGTCTGTTGGCAAAGTCAGTGGCAGAGATGAGATGAAAACCTAAGTCTCTGACTAAAACTCTAACATTCTTTCTGACATACCGGATGGTCTCTTTTTTCTATTCCCTTTCCAAATTTGTCACAAAGAATTCTTCTTCATATCTTGTTTCTTTTCCATGATGAGACTGCTCCACAGTGAGTACAGAAAGGGGAGGAATAGAGGTCCCCTGCCATAAACCCAGTGGAGTTTATTTTTACGGTTACCTTTTCTGTAGGTCCTACTTTCTATACCTAATGTGAGGCCTTCAAAGTCCTTCAAAGAGTAAGGGAGATATGAGAGGTTGAAAGAAAACATATTGGTTAGGCATGAGAGTGTGACCAAGAATGCTGCAAAGAGTAGGCAAGGGACAATGTTTACAGAGAATATAAAATACGTTTTTTAGGTTGTTTTTCAGTTCTGTGTAAAATGAATTGTCCCTCATGACACCAGGAAGGAAATGTTTAAACCCTTTCCTTTCCTCCTTCTGACTTCCCCTGCATTCTGAAACTGTTTGGATTTTACTCAAATGTTTCTCATTGGATTACAATTCAAGAGAACTCAAGAGAGTGATAACCTTGTTACGTAGCAACTTAAGAACTTTTGTAGCCTTAGTTGTGATGGAGTTGAGGCACCTTGGTGAAGTGTTAGATACAAATACCAGCTTGCCCCCTCCTTTTCCCTCCCCTCCCCAGACATTTCCACAAATCAACAGCCAAAGGTAATTGTTGGTAACGACCCAAGGTAGAGACCATGGAATTTTGAGTCATTGGGGTTGAGTTGGTAGTATACCAGCCCCTAGCAAAGTCTGCCAAGAGTGAAGTCCTGTTGTGCGTATGGAGATTTTGCGGCATTGTAGCATATCCTAAAAATGCCTTTTTGCTACAACTCAGCATTTTTTGAGGTGGGGGGATGGGAGATAGGGGGAAGCAAGTGACTCCTCTGAGGTTCGTAGGTACCGAACTGGTAGGAGTGGTGGGAATTGGGGGCTGAAACTCATTCTCTAGCGGCTGAGTTTAGGAGAGGGATTTAGTTGGTGAGAAGGTTCTTTTATAACTTTCTTGGGATCTGTTAACTTGAAAAGATAAGGCCTGTAGTTCCTGGGAGAAGAGACATGTAGCATTTTACCCTGGGAGGCATCTGAATAGCTGTGTGTGGGAATCTGGTGAAGATGGACAGTATACCAACTGGTTGCTTTTTTTGGTAGGGTGAGAAGGAAGGTACTTCCCAGCATAGGTCAGTTTGGTCAGTTCTTTCACAATTGGTTGCAGAAATGCCTTTCATAGCTGAATAGTTAGAAAATTTGGGTAGTTTGTACCCCGTGAATATGGGGGTTAAGAAACAAGAAGTAAGTAGGATTTCTCTTTGCCTGCCTTAATACAGTGGAGGGTTTTGTTGTTTTTTTTTTTAGCATTAGCTACACCTTATTTCATTGCAGTGCCCTTGAGTCATGCCCACATTTCCTTTTCTACTCCTCCTCCAGGAAACCTTCTGCTGCTAAACATATGCTCTCCTCTCCTTTTCAAGGTATATGAGAAATGTCCCTGCATACCTACCTATACTGTATCTGTGCATAAAGAACCTGACTAAGTCCATTCCAGTGCTAGGGGCTGAGAATGAAGGGCCTCTTTACACAGTGTTGCTCTGTTTATCTGGTTCTTATAGAAACACCGAGCTCTGACCTCATTTCATTCACCTTCAGGTCAAACTGCCCTTAACAAACCCTACTCCCCATCTCCCATCCTCCCCCACAGGCATTGACATACACACTCACTAACAAAAGGGAAGCAGCATTGATTGTGTTCTAAGCCTAGTTGCTTTGGCTGTCACTAGTGATCTTTTCTTTCTGGCTCCATTGTTTATCTCCCACTTAGAGGACTCTAACCTTCTCAGCGGCCCCTGCCACCTCCAGATTTTTTAGGCCTTGTAATCATTCCAAAATATATCTACCGAAGCTATCTTTCTTTCCCTGCACTCTAACCCTTTTTAAATCCTCCATTGGTTCCCCCATAAGGCACATTACTTCTAATGCCAAGTTTCAGACTGAACTGTGTCCAGGCTAGGCTTGTGTACTACAGTTTCCTCAGTGTCAGGACTCTCTCTGAGCAGTAACTATCATCTGTTCATGAGCCATAATGACCGACAGGACCCTCTAATTTGGAGATTTTCCTTAACTTTGTTTTGGCAGCTTAGGGGCCATTTTGAGACTCTGTACCTTTTTGATTGGACCAGCCAATAGTTGATGTCACCTATATAGTAGGTATTTTGATGTATTCTAGGATTTTAATTTTCAAAAGAGGTGTGTCAGTTTCTCCATTGTCTTGTTCTTCAAATGCCACCCATCTAATCTAAATACTTTATGCTTTGTATAATTATCAAAAGAGCTTCCTGGCCAGCTTTCCTGCCCCTCGTCCATTTGTAGGACAGATTCCCGAAGATCTGCACTTGTTCCTGTTGCTTGCTCTCTCAAGCTTAGACCCCTCTGCCTGTTTTTCAAGTCTGACTCTACCTTGCCTAGACAGTCTGATTTGGGGGCAGCTTCCCAAAAGTTATTCTTCAGTCAGGAAGATCTATTGACTGTCAACCCATGGTTACTTCTACCCTTGTGCCTTTGCTCATGCTGATCTCCAGCCTATAATACCCTCCTTCCTCCTCTGCTTTTCCAAATCCTACTCACTCTTCAAGGTCCAGCTCAAGTTCCATCACCTTAAAGCTACTTTCCTCCCTGTCTCTGTGCATATAGTTTAGCACTGATTGCTTTTTTTTTGGATTAGGGACTATGTCCTATACTTCATTCATTCCCCCCATACTGCCTGTCTGGCTAGGATCATGGTGGGCATTCAGGAAATTGCTGTTAGTTTACTGAGTAAAGAGTTTGGGATTTTCCTAAGTACTGTGTCCAGTTTCTACTGTAAATGAATCTATTTGTTTCTCACTGAATTCACTTCAGCTCATCTGCCAAAGTAACCCAAATTGCCTCCATATCAGAGCAGCCAAGGCTAAGCTTGGCATTCCCAATGAAGCGCCTGTGCTTAAAATTGGTAAATAAAGTTATTCTTGAGTTGAGGCAGCTAGGTAGTTCAATGGATAAATAAAGTGCTGACCTTGGAGTTAGGAAGCCCTGAGTTAAAATTTGGTGTCAGACACTCACCGTGTGACCCAGGGCAACTCAGTTAAGCTCTGTTTGCTTAATCCACTGGTGAAGGAAATGGCAAACCAGTATCTTTGCCAGGAAAATCTCGGGTAAGGTCATAAAGTCGGACGTTGCTGAGGACATGCTTACAAGCCCACTTCAGACTTGGACAGACTCATCTGTTACAGCCGCTGCTGACCCTCTTTGAACCTAGCAAGGCTAGGCCTCAGGTGACAGGTTTTGAGGTCTGTTCTTTCAAAGCTTTTTCAGCTGTGTAGAGCCTGCCTTAGTTTGCAGTCCATTGCTATAGCTTCTGAGAAACTATAATCACATTTTCAGGCATTGGAGGAGAGTTTTAGTGAAGATGCGCATTTTTAAAAAGAAATTACAGAGTGCCCCAATTTGTTCATCTTTCCTTCCCTTGCTTTCTGTCTAGATAACTTCTTATTTCTACCCTTCTTACAACCTCATACTTGCTTCTTCATTTACTGTTTGCTTTTCTGAAGATGTTGAAGGTGCCCATTCCCCACCTCTCCAAGACATCCTCTGCTACATCTGTCCTCTTCTCAGCTTTGTTTTCTCTTGTTTAATACTTGTGGTAATTTGGATTCTCTAACCTCATCCCAACCAATTTTTAAACTAATTCTACAATAAAAGGTGATGAAGCAGTATATCATTTCCTAGAGTTAAATTAAATTTCCTTGAAGTTCATGTTTTGCCACTAAGTATTGTATGTCACTAGTTTTGCCCATTGCTCTTATTCTTTTATTTTATTAAGCCATAATGCCACTTTTTTTTTTTTGCTAACTCAGTGATATAGTCTTGTCATTCTCCAGCTCTATTCCTGGGACAGTGGCTTTCAGAATGTGAAAAACCCTTCCTTGTCTTCTGAGTCAGCACCTGTTTTGTTTCCTGTGTGCCTGTCAATCTCTTCTCTCATATGTGACATGTAGGGCCTGGACCAGTGGGGGCGCAGTCTTATCTTAGTATTCATCTGAGAAGGATGCTTATTAAAAAGCAATTTTGCTAACCTTTAAGTTGTCACGTCTTTTATAATGTTATTTTTATCTCCCTTGTTCTCTTAAAAAAAAATTCCGACCTTTTCATCTTTTCCCTGGGTTTTCTACTTACTCCTACTCCCATCTCACTAGGCTTCCTTTCCTCTGTCTCTTCTCCTATCTCTACTTCTTGATTTCAGATTGTACTTTATTTTCAGTCCTGGGGGTGAAAATTGTGGTTCAGGTGGCAGGATGATATCAACACCTAAGGGAGGAGGGGACATATGGTTGAGGAGTTAGTGCTTATACTACTGGTATGTTTCACTTTTTCAGCACTTTTAAGATAATTTTCATGAGCCAAATCAATGTGTGATTTTCTTGTTTGGCATGCTGATGGTCCTTTTCTCTGGAGTAAAACTACCCTGTTCTGTTTTCTAGAATGTTTTCCTTAGCCTCCACTTCTGTTCCTCATTCATGTCTACTTTCATAAAGTCATGAGATTGAGCATCAGAGGCAGAAGAGGGATAGGAAGCAAAGTGACAGAGTGGGAGGATGGCTTAAGAGAGCCAGATCGTTCGTGTTATTAACTAGGCATTGTTGGCAACCAAGGACTAGATCATGCTAGTCAAGTCCAGGTTTCTTTTCTCCCAGGGTCATTTCAGGGGTGGAATTGCTTCTCCCACCAGATGGTACTTCTCAGGAACAACTAATAATTTTGGTTGGTGAATAGAGTTATTAAAAGCCTGATGGTTTTCCTCTTTGTAAATGAGGACTGATAAGGTAAGCCCTCTCATTGTCAGCCTGGTCAGATTCAGTGTGTCATAGAAGAGCTAGTGTGCAGGCAACTGAGGCACTGCCTAAACTCTGCATGTGCTATTGTTTTCATATGGAGCGAAGTGGGAAAAAGATGAGAATTCCTTCTTCCTAGGACCTGCTGCCGTTAGAGTCAGTGGTGTCAGAAACTTTTTGTTATCTAAATAGATTTTGGAAGAAGTTGAACTCAATAAACATTTAATCCCTTTTGGGGGGAGGGCTTTCCTGGATGAGGAGAGATTTGTAGTTAATATGATACATGTCCCTCTTGTCATGATGATTACAGTCTGTCTAATAAAGGAATACAACACAACTATAGCCTACACTTTTACAAAGGTGAGTGCATTAGAAAGTTGCTGTAAAACGAAGGGCTGTAAATTGAAGCATAGAACTTTAGAGCTGAGTGGGGCCTGAGAGATCAGCATCAGATGCTCTGGCCGCCTGATTTTGCAGAGTAGGAAGCTGAGGCTATGATTTGCCCAATGTTAGTGGTAGCAGTGGGCCTAAAGGCCAGGCCTCTCTGCTCCTGGTCTGTAACATGTCCGGTTACACGATGCTCCTCTTTCTGATCCAGAAGGTTGCTTGTGGACAGCCCAGGGTTCTGAATTACTGAGCTTACCTTCTTTGAACATATTCCATGTCAGTGAGTTCTCATTCTTGGCTCATTCTCTACTGCTCTTGGCCTTTAGCCAAGGAGTTGGAAAGCTGAACTCACTCTCCCTCTAAGCATCTGAGGAGTGATTTCCAACTCCCTGAGTAAATAGACAGATAAATGGCTATATTATCATTAGAGGTTTTGACTCCAGGGGTGTTCTTACTGCACACATTCATAATAATAAAACTAACATTTATATAGTGCTTTAACGTTTGTAAAGTTCTTTACCTACATTGCATCATTTAAGTCTCACACCACTACAAAGTAGGTAGAATCAGGCTGACATTTAAAATACATTTAGCGTAGGAGGATTAATCACCCTTAAGGGGAGTGGCCTTACATCTAAAGTTCATTTCTTCCATCTAAACTGAAAGTTGGAATCCCTTGATAAAGAAGTAGGCTTTAGGAGGAGGCAGCATGACTCTCAGGGTAAGAAACCCTGGGTCAGAGTCTTGGCTGCTTCATTTTCAGATTGTATTGTCTTAGGCAAATCACTTTTGCCTGTTTGAACCTCATGTGGAGGCTGGAGATGCTGATACATTTTAAGATCATGTATGTAAAATGACTTGTAAATAGTAATTTGTTATTATCCAGATGATTGAGCTAAAGTGGGTGCGGGGAGCGGGGTTAAGGTCATAGAGTCTTTCCTTCTGCCAAATTGCCCAGCCAGTTATAGGCCCTAGTTTTTTTAAGGTCAGTTGGAAAAGAGCTGTAGTCTCTTGGATAAAACCAAGATGTTTTGATTTCGCTCTGTTCCCCTGTTTCCTTCCCTTCCGCCCTATCCCTTTTCAGGCTTTGTTTGGACAGGCTTTGAGAGCTTCTGAAAGCAGCGTACAGAGTGTAGAGATGATCTTTGGAAAAATACATTAGCTTTATAGATGTATGCCAGGCAGGTAAGTACAGAGAATGTACACTAATTGTCACTTCAGCTTCTGACTAAAGAACATACCTTGTAAAAAATCTTCGAGAAAGGAACTAGAAAGCTTTTATTTTTTATTTTTGAAGCTGTGAGCTTTGATCCCACAATACTAACCCAGGCAAGTGGAGATTTAAGAATAGCCGGTGTTTAAGAATTAATTTGCTGACAAATATGTTCCTCCCTCAAATTCCTGTTGAGTTCCACGTTTGGCTTTAGTACTGTCCTTGATGGAAACTCCTGAGAAGTGGGCTGATTGATGCCCTTTGCCTTCAGACACCTGGGCTCCCAATGCAAGGAGAAGCTGCTATTTCAGATTGTTGGAAATATTTGTCACATAAATTGATCTCTTCACAAGGTGGGGATGGGGGCAGGGAGTAGCTGGAAGTGTTCTTTATCTCAATCCTTCTTTCATCTAGTTTGATCTGACATAATTTGAATGAACCACAGGGAGAAAAAAAAGCCATAGTGCATCATCCTCTTGCCTCTGAATCCCATAATGCTCCCCAGTTCAGGTTGTCACAGTTGTCATCCTTAGTGGTTTAATGCTCAGGACCAGAGACTGTGAGTATAATAGCTATACATCTTTATTTGTGAAAAGGGTAAGTTGCTCTTAAGGTTTGTGGGGACTATTTAGAATGAATTGTACCTTAAGAGGTAATCCTCTTAAGTGCATCCTCTTAAGTATTACATTAATTTAAGAATACTTTGTTTTAATCAACCAAAATCTGCCTTTTTTCCTCTCCCTCCTCCTTCTCCCCTAGTTGAGCACACAAGCAAAACAAAACTCATTATAAACATGTATGGTATGTATGGTTAGTCACAACAACTTTGTACATTTTGCTTTGTCCCTTAAAATATTGGTCTCATTATGCAGTCTGTCTTTCATCTCTCTTATCAGGAGGTGAGTCACACATTTTTTCAGGTTATTAGTTGCCTGGATTCATGGTCATTTTACTGGTAAGTGTTCAGCACTATAGTATTCCATCCCATTTATATGTCATAACTTGTTCATCAGTTTCCCAATTTATGATCATCCCTGTAGATTTCCATTCTTTGCTACCTCAAAAAGAGCCATAAATACTTTTGTACATAACTTTGAGCTTGTTTTGCTTAAGACTAATCCCTCCTTTAATCTACTCTCCCTCTGATTCCTCTTCCCTGCCTTTTCTTATTCTCTTTTGTTGAGTGAAATTATTTTGGATGTGTGTGTGTGCGCATATGTGTGTGCATGTTCTTTTTTTGACCACTTCAGATGACAGTGAAATTCAAAGGTCTATCTTCTCCCTCTCCTTGTTTATATAGATGTCTATTTGCCCACTCTGGTGCTTTGAGATAATTTTCCCTCACTTTCCTTTCCCTTACCCCCTTAGCATATTCCTCTACCTTTGTCTTAACATTCTTCATTGTGACATTATGAAACTACCAGGCCTTGTCTGACTGGACTTCCTCTGTGACCTCTATTGATGACCTCTGTTGGTTTGTAGGGGACGTGTATCTTCTCCCCATTTTTTCATGTATACAGTTTATTTCTGTTAGTCTTTTATTATTGTTCATTCATACTTACCTTTTCGTATTTCTCTTTACTCCTGTGATTGAACTTCAGAGATTCTCCACAGCTCTAGTCTTTGCATCAGGGATGCTTGGAAGTCCTCTGTTTCATTAAAAATCCAGCAAAACTGAGTACATAATTCTTAATATTCTTTGCCTTCTAAAATATGGTATTCCGAGTTCTCTACTCCTTTATAATGGTGGCTGTTAAACATATATGATCTTGACTGTGGTTTTTTGATACTTTGAATTCTTTCTTTTTGGCTGCTTGCAGCATGTTTTGTTTGACATGAAACTGAATTTTGTCTGTGAGGTACCTGAGAGTTTTCATTTTGAGGTTTCTTTTAGGAGGAGACTGCTGGATTCTTTCTGTTTTCATCTTGTCCTTTGTTTCTAAGAGATTTGGGTACTTTTCTTTAAAGATTTCTTGAACTACGGTGCTTAAGGTGTTTGAATGGTCAATTTTTTTTTCTGGAATACATGTAATAGGACCAAGCACCCTGCCTCTCTCTTCAGGCAGCTACCTTGAGCAAAAGTTCTCATCATCCTCTTCCTATAAATCTGAGTTTCAAAAAAAGTTCTGTCAGTCATCTTAACACCATTCCTAAGTAAATAGTATTTTGGAATTAAAGAGCCGCATTACCTCTGAAAAAAAGACTATTTACTTCTCAGTCCCTCGTGCTCATAATGCCTTCCACTCTATCATATGGCATCAGATTTAATAACATACCAAAGACTGAGAGGATAGTTGACTACAAATCACTAGAGCAGGATTTCAAAGGTTTTATCATTGTTTCTCTACCTGAAACATACACCCCATCTGAATTGTTTACTGGAGGTAATTTTAATGAGAAAAGGACCCATATACTCTCCTTGCCATGACCAAGATGCACACTTGGCCTAATTCTTCCAAAGATTTTGCCCCACAAGAAACAAAAATCAAATTAAATCCTCTTTCTAGTTAACACATGGCCTAATAACTTGTCTGTTTCGCTCTGCGCTACAAGTCGAAGCCTCCAGCCCCTCTGTCAACAGCAATGGCAAATGACGTACTGCCTAAAAACACTCAGCACACTGGATCTTAATTAAGATCCAGGGAGCACAGCCCCTCAATTTATTCTCCAATTGACATTTTTGAAGCTTAAATTCTAACTCTCTTTTGCAGGAAAGAAACCCCTTGTAATTAATGAAAATTCAGTCCACAGATCTAGACAAAATCCAAAGAGCCTAGAATGTCCAAACCTTATTCTTGTGCTTCCCAGAATTCTAAAACATCCCTCTACCAAAGGAAGTAATTTCTAGTGAGGAGTTAATACTGCTAATGATGTTAGCTCCTTAGGCTGTACTTTCAAGGGCTTTGTCAGTATGACACTGCAGATCTTTACAAAGGTTAGCATTTGTTCTCTGAGATTCTAAGGGGCTTCCTTCTATTGACAAAGAATCAGAGTTCTGTGTTTCTGTCTTTATTTTGGAAATGGCAGCCAGTGGAGCAGGCATCCTTGCCCCCGTCCCTCTGTGCCACCAGCTGACATGGAACTGAGGGATCTGGTCTTAAAACATAGGGTTACTGAGAGTCTTTCATTTTTTCCACACCAACTGACTTGTGTCATAGGCATTGTTAGGATCTGTGCAAAATTCCCATTATGTGCAAAGTGAAGAAACCAGTCTTCTTAAATTCCTGACAAATGTCAACTGGGGCCTCACTGCAACAAAGTAATTTTTTCCCTAATTAATTTTCTGTGCCACTCACCACAGTGGCAGTTTTAGACCTCTTCTCTCACCAAACTTTTTACAGGAATGCTTCCTCCTGTCATTTCAGCTTAACACCTTGCTTCATACTTCACCAAAAAGACTGAGACCATTTATTACGGGTTCCCTTTTATTTCATTCTCATCTTATATCCTTCTGGCATCAGCCCTTACTTTCTTTTCTTTCATTCCAGTTTCTGCTGAAGGCTGTTGTCCTTGCCAAAGCCACAAATACCTTTTTTTTTTTTAATTAAAATTTAAGTCCCCCCAAAAATAAAGAAAAAAATATATTTCAATCTGCACTCTGAATCCATCAGTTTTCTAACTGGAGATGGATAACATTTTTATGTCATGAGTCCTTTGGAGTTGTGGTAGATTGTTGTGTTGATCAGTTACTAAGTTTTTCACAGTTGATTTTCCTCACAATGTTGCTATCACTGTGTAGGTTGTTCTCCTGGTTCTACTCACTTCCCTTTGTATTATTTCGCAGGTTTTTCAGAAACCATCCCTTCACATGCACCCTTGATCTCATCCCCTCTTTTCTTCTTCAGTTGATTGTCCCCATTGTCATTCCAATTCTCCCTCCAATCTTCAGTCTCTCCTTAGATACTTGTTCCTTCTCTGTTTTCCTCCTACCTTCAGATATGCCCATATCTCCTCACCCAGTCCTACCATCTCTGCTAGGTGTCATCCTATTTCTTTTCTTTCCTTCTCAGCTAAATTCCCCCAAAAGCCACCTATGCTTGATATCTCTATTTCCTCTCTTCTACACTCTTCAAACTCATCATTCAACTTTCTCCAAAAGTTAGCAGTTATCTCTTTAGTGCCAAATCTCGTGGACTTTTTTCAATCTTCATCTTTCTTTACCTCTCTGACCTGTTGAACATACCCTCCTTGACACACTCTTCTTTCTGGGTTTTAAAGACACTTCTGTGTCTTGTCTTTCCTCTTGCCGTCATAATCATTCCTCACTGTCTTCGCTAAATCTTTACCCAAGTCTCAACTATTAACTGTGGTTGTCTTCTAAAGTTCTGTCCTGGTCCTTCTTCTGTTGTCATTCTGTATTGTCATATATGATTGTCCTCAATGGGTTCAGTTATTTTAACTATGACTCTCAGCATGTGACTCCCAGATCTTTCCTGAGTTCCATTCCTGCAACACCATTTTCCTCTTTCCAACTGAGTGTCTTCTAGGTACTTCACACTCAGCATGTTCAAAACAGCATTCAGCTTTCTCTCCCAGCCTCTCCTCTTCTAAACATTCCTATTTCTGTCAAGTCACAGCTGAAATCCTTTGGGAAGCCTTTCTAGGTTCCCCTCAATGCTATATTGCCTTCCCTCTGAAGATTACACATTCAATTTGCTCTGTGTGTGTGTGTGTACATACGTATACATATATATACATGTATACACACATAGATATATACAAATAATATATATAATTGTTTACATTTTGTCTCCCCATCAGAATATGAATTCCTTGAGTGTAGGGACTATTTTTGCTTTTCTTGGTACCACCAGCACTTAGCACAATACCTGATACATAGTAAGTGTTTAATGAATACTTGTTAAATGACTGAAAACTTTGGGTGGAGACAAACTGAGTCCAAAGAATTAGGATTCTTGGGTCAGCTCTCAAGATTAGGCCTGACTTTTCAGCATAGAATTTGGAATACTGGGCAACAAAACATGACAACACTTCCCTTGTTTGGATCCATGGATTAGAGTTCTTAACCTAAAGTCTATAAAATTGTTGTTGTTATGTTTTTGATATTTGGATAATTGTCTTTCAACATTATTGATTTCCTTTGTAATTCTATATATTTTATTTTATGCATTTAAAAACATTCAGAAAAGGAATCCATAGGCTTTATTAGACTTCCAAAGGGGTCTCTGACTAAAAAAATGGTTAAGAACCCCTGATATAGGAGGTAATGTAGTATGGTAGAAATTGGAGTCAGAAATCTGCGTTCCTCTTCTCAGTTCTCCATTTTCTACATCTTTGACCTTAGGCAAATCACTTGTATCTCTGGGCTTCAGTTTTACTCTAAAATGAGAAAGTAGACTTGATGATCCCTAGGTTCTCTTCAAGTTTTAAATTGTATAATCCTAGACTAATTGTTGTTCCATCCAGATTTTTATCAGCCTTGTCAGCAAAATATACCATGGGAGTAAAGGAAGCCTATGACAAGCAGCCTCTTAGGATTAACAGAAAGTGCTTGATGCATTCGGGGCTGGGCAGAGGGATAAGTGTGGTTCCAGGAGCATCCCACCTCAGCCCAGACTAGAGAGTGTGTTTTCTTTATGGGAAGACCTGAAGAGTTGATCAGTTTACTGGCTTGGAAAAGAAGAAATAAATAAGGACTACTCAGTCAGAGTAGGACAGCAGAATTCATTACCTTATACGAAAATGATGCTTAAGTATATGGCTTCAGTCTGGCGTGATGGATCAGCCTAGCATCAGCAGACTAGCATTGCCTAAGAACAAACCCATCTATGGTCAGTCTTTTAAATAAGAATGAAAAACCTTCGGTTATGTGAACTGTTCTGTTGTCTTTTGCAATTTTCAACATTCAGGTAAATTTTTGTGTTCTTAGGATTGTAGAATTTTAGAATTGAAGGGAACTTAGGAATTTGCTTTAGTTCCTTTGTTTTATGGAAACGTAACTGAATTTCACAGATGTCATGTGACATCTAAGGTCAGCAGGAGAGCTAAGAATTCAAACCAAGGCCCTGGACACAAAACCCAAGGCCATTGCCCCTGGATTGTGGTTGCTTTGTTAAAAAAGGATAGCACACAGGCATTGCTGTCTACTTTAAACTGGTTGCTTTTTGACAACTTGGGTAAGATCACAGCCTTAGGATAATAGTAGTTTGCTGATTCCTAATTAGGTGGTCCTTTTCTTCCTCCTATAGAGCATGACTTGTGTCCCAGGTTGCCTCCCCCACAACTCCTTTTGCTTGCTCTCTAAACACCCTTGAATGGAAACTCTAGGATGAGTAGTAGCCTAATTTTTTTTGGCTTTAGCTATCCCCAGTTTTGCGGAGTATAGAAGTGATCATTTAACAGTGAAGCAAGAGGAGCATTAGCTGATGAGTAGATTGACCTGCCATAACCTTTATGTTTAAATTAATCATCTCAATGTTGAACATCTCCTGTACACTGATCAAGTTAGCCCTCAATATCTCCACTTGACAGTTTTTTCTTCACCTTTGCATTTTTCTGTCATCTCTAGGCTCCAGAGAAAAGCTAGAAATTGAATTGAAGGATTAAATTGTCTAGGGTATTTAATATAAAAGCAGTTGCATAAGGTTGTTTTAATGTTGAACTGTGAAAAGAAAGTTTCCATACTTTAAAAGAAAGAAGCCAGAGAGTTCAGAGAAGATGGAATTTTACAGTTCGATTTCAGGGGATAGTCATACTTTTCATTTGATTAGAGGCCTGCTGCCTCAAGGTTAGTGATAGTTCCAGGGCCATCGTGACTTCCAATTCTGTACTGTTGTGCTTTTGGAAGCATTGGACTAAAGGACTTTTCCCTTGTTCGCCAGTCAGGAGCAGGATGCTGGTGAGATGATTTCTTCCCTTTTTTGAGACTTTGAAAATGAATTTTTGGAAAGGAAGTTTGGGGGTTTTAAAGATTATATTTTTAATTTCATTTTTATGGTAATGACTCTAGAGGAGCTGAATTTCAGAATCTACCCAAGAGCAATCTTGATGCTCAGGAACTCTAACCCTATACTTTCCTTTTGATTCTGTTTTAGCACGTGTGTTCTGATCTATGTAAGAGTAAGTACATCTTTCAGGTTTGAAGTTTCAGAAATTAGAATTTCAGTGGGATGATGGCCAAGCCATTTGACAGGTTGTGAATTATTGTTGAGCATAGTCATATCCTTAGACTAGTCAGAAATCTAGACTGAGACAATGAGAGGTCAAGGGTGCTATGGTCTACTCCTGTGCAGAGGGGCTGAGAAGGACTTGAGACATAAAGCTACAAGGCCTTCCCCTAGTCTGGAGAGTTTCTCAAGTTGGTGGCTCACCATTTGGAGCACCATGTGACATGATGGTCTGATACTAAGGTAAGTGCCTAAGTGTAGCATCCTGAGTAGTGCTGACACAAAGTGAGTGCAGTTAGAATCTCCAGAGGGGGCTCCAGCATGTGTCCTACAGGGAAGACAATATGGAATCTAGCTCTACTTTGGGAAAATATAAAGGACAGGAACCAGAGAGGTATCTAGCTACTCTAGCCCAGGTATTCCTGACATGTGGTGCATGATAGTTTTATTTTTTAATAATTGTCTTAATACCTTTGTCATCCTATGTGTTTTATGTATTTAAAAAGGTTCTGCCAGAGAGATCAATGACCCTGGAGAGATTAAGAACCCTTGATCTAGGTTTTGTCTCCCTTCAGTGTCTTAGGGAAATGGCTATGACTCATGGCAAGGCAGTGGGGGTGTTTTGGTGCTTGCTGTTCCTCCTTCAAAGTCTTGGTGTAAATGAAACATACTAGGGTAGATGTCATTGGAGTCCATAAAGGTAGTCAGCCCAGTTGGATAGCATATATGGGTTTTCATTACTACTCTGTCCTAGTATATTTCTTACTTGTCCTACCGCTTACATACACTTCCTCATTTTCCCCATCATATTTCCTAATTATAGGTGTTTTACTCTTCTGTCCTCTCTCGGTAACCTCATCAACTCCCATGGATTTGAACAATACAGATAACTTCCAGATATATATATCCAGCCCCAGGATCACCAGTTGCCTATTGGACATTTCAAACTAGATGTTCTAGAGACATCTTAAACTCAACATGTCTAAAACTAAGCTCATTATTTTCCCCACCGAAATCCTTCATTTTAAGGATTGCACACAGGCTGTTTTTGTTGAAGGAAACACCATCCATTTTCTCAGGTTCATAATCTGAGCATTATTCAGGGCTCCTTAGTGCTTTCACCCTGTGTAGTTAATCAGTTGCCATTTCTGTCTTCCCAGCATTTCCCATATGACCCCTTTTCACTACTTCACGGTTACCCTCTTAGTTAAGGCCCTTATCACTTTCTGCTTAGATTTTTGCAGCAGCCTTCTAGACAGTCTCCATGCCCCAAGTCTCTTACTGCTCCAGTCCATCCTATACACTTCTGCCAGAATAATTTTCCTTAAGTGCAGATCTGATCATGTGACCCTTCTACTTAACCAACTTCAGGGACTTCCCATTGCCTCTAGGATCAAATATAAGCTCCTTTGTTTAGCTGTTAAGCCCTATACAGCTGGACCCCAACTGATCTTTCCAGCTTCATGGGACATTACTCCCCTTCCCACATTTGTGGTCTAGCCAAATTGGCAATGTTTGTTGTTCACACAAGATACGCCATCTGCTGTCTGTGTCCTCCATACTTGGAATCCAAGCCCTTCTTTCTTCTACCCCAGAGTCCCTCTCCCTTTAAGTTGCAGCTCAGGCAGTCTTTGTGAAACCTTCCCTTATCCTTCAATGTCTAGTGCTCTCCTTTTCCTCCCTGACAAACTACCTGGTATTTAAATACTTTGCATATAATTGTGTTTATTAACTTTATGCTGTACAAATTGATATTTATAAGTATTTATTATCTCCCCCATTAGAATGTAAGTTCATTGCAAGTAGGGATTGTCTCATTCTTTATGTCTATATCCCCAGGGCCTAGCACAGACAGACAGCACAGTGCCTGGCACATAGTGAATGTTTAATATAAATACTTGTTGATTAATTGATTGACATGTCTGGTTAATGCTGCTTATTTTCCAATCTTTTTTCTGACTAACCAAGGCTCTCAGGCCCATTTTGATTGACCCAAGATTTCAGACTTCTATTTTGACTGGCTATTTTTTGTTGTTGCTCTGCTCGGGTACGTCATTTTCTTCTGTATTTTCTGTATTTAGGTTACATTTCAGTTGATGCAGTATTATATTGCAGCAGGCATCTGTAATGTAGATTGTGCAGATTTCTAACTTAATGGTGGTTTTGTAGTTGGTTGTTAGAGGAAGGCCTCCTGCCATTCCTAGTTCCTACAGTGGACTGACCTCCTGGGGAAGCAAACTGGAATGTGTGACTTTTAGTGGGTCATCTTCATCAGTGTGGCTCACCTCATTCTCCAGGATGTGGCAACAAGGTTATTAAGGATTTTGTGGAGCTAAAAACCACAATACTGTTGTTCAGGGACTTTGAAGTCTGTGAGGAATAAGTAGTAATATTGCCTTTGTCTTACTGAGTGTTGGCTGCTCCTGCACTAGTCTTTATTCTTTCCTGACTCTGAAGTTGTACTAGGGGTGGGGAACCTGCAACCTTGAGGCCACAATGTGGTCCTTGAGTCCTCTTGAGGTCCTTGAGTTTGACCTTTTGACTGAGTCCAAGTTTTATGGAACAAATCCTTTTATGAAGGGGATTTATTCTTTGAAGTTTGGATTCAGACAAAGGACCCCACTTGAGAACCTAGAGGATTACATGTGGCTTCGAGACCACAGGCTCCCTATCCTTAGAAACTCTCCCACAGGTCTTGGGAAAGATTCCTTTCTGTAGGAGCCATCACTGTGGTCTCTTTGGCTTGTTTGGGATGTGCATAAAGAAAAACCCATTATTTTGAATCAGGAAGAGGTTAGAGTTGAAAGGGTTCTTAAGGATAATGATTGTCCCAAGCCATTAATTTTATAGGCCAGGAAGCTGACCACAAGTTTAAGGAACTTGTCTGAGTTTCTGCTGGTGGTAAGTCCACAGCCAGTGTTTAAACACTCACTTGGGTGTTTTATCTTCTTTACTTTAGAGGAGAAATAGGTCAATAGGAATGTAGATGATAAATAATCGTGGTAGTATGAGCTTCAGGCTTTCTAGAACCAGCAGTCTCCTTTAAAAAGTTTGTTCAGGAAGCAGAATTCCTAATTGCTTTAATCGGCTGTGTCACCTTGGCCTTTGCTAAAAAGTGCCAACTTTCTAATACTTCGTTCCTGAGCCTTCTTCCCCACCCCCTTACTCTGCAAAACCATTAATTACTGTCTGATCCCTAGAAATCTATACTGAGCTGGTGTGTCCATGAAGGTTGGACGAGCTAACAGAGCTGGGTTGCCCAGACATTGTTTCAGGGCAGTTGGTCAGAGCCCAGGGGCATCTGGAGCAGCATTGGTGCCCAGGTGGCCAGGGTTGTATCAGTGGAATCCACTTGGTGATTTTATTGAGAAAGATGGGTCGTAGCAGTTCAGAGCCCCAGATGGCTGCTCCTGCTTAGAGAGCAGTGGATTATTAAAAGGTTATTGTGGTTCTCTTTTATGTCATCTCCTCAGCCACTGTTCTGTTTTATCTAATTACCGTCAAAGGCTTAGAAAATATGTGCAAGGACAAATCAAGGAAGGTTTAGGTGCCCCCTTTGCATTGTGGAATGTTAGAGAAAATTCTCCTTCTTAAAGGAGAAGCATCATGGCATGATGAATAGAACATTGATTTGAGAGTTCTTCTCATTATTTTTGACATTTCTATGTTTTGTTGTTTAAAAATATCTTTATGTCCATTACCACGTTTGAGCCTCACCAACATAATTCCCATTTTACAGATGAGAAAACAGGGTTAGAGAAGTCTCATGTTTTGTTCTTCTGACTCCAGATCCACTTAAAAAATTCATTATAATGTTCTGTCTCTCACTAATTACAGGATCTTAGAAACTCCTTCATTTCTGTGAACTTCACCTCTGCTTTAAAATGAGGGGGTTGAACTAGATCTTCTCTAAAGTAATTCCCAGTTCTGTGAATTCCATATTCTGCAATTCTGTGGTGTTTGTGATGTTGGGAGAACAGTAAGTGGAAGCTGTGGAAGCTGACATACACAGGGCTAAGCAGCAAGTGCTTTTGCATCCTTAGAACCTGGGTTCTGCTTACCTAGGTAAGAGCTTGTACAGAAAATGAATTTAGTCACGTGATTCATGGTGGAATCTAACTGCTTTAGGGATGAATCTGGAATAAGAATGAAAAGGAAGAGAGGAACAGGAATGCATGGCCTTGTCAGATTCCAGAGGTGGACTTGGATCGTGAGAAGAGATAAGGAGCAAGCAGTGGGGTTCTTCTAGAAAGGGCTTTCCAATCATGATTGAGGTAACACATTCAGGCTGCGTCTTACAATGTTTTCAGGTATGTTTAAAAATCAACAAAAAGTGATTCATTGTATATCCCTCTTCTATAGAACTGAGGCTCCTGTTGGACCTATTGGGAGACTGGTGCAAGGTAGATTGTGGCCTATGGGCCAAGCTACTTGGGGGCTTCTGGATCCAGAGGCAGAAGACACTGGCAGAGGCTAAACATCAGGATTCCAAGCCAAGTATCCTGAAAAGTAAAATCTGAATCCAGATTGAAGCATTATTTGTAATATTAAATTGAGAAGAAAATTTTTAAAGTGAGTAATGATAGAATGTTAACTCTGGAAGGAACTTCAGATAGTCAAACCCCATCAGTAAACAGGTCCCAAGAAGGGAATTATTCCATCACAGAGCCAGTGAGGGGCAGAATAAAATAGAGTAGGGACTCTTAACCTGGGATTTGCCAACTTGTTTTTCTAATATTTGGATAACTATTCCAATATAATTAGTTTCCTTTACAAGCTTACATAGTTTCTTTTATGCACTTAAAACATAGGCTTCCTTAGATTGCTGAAATGGTCCATGTCACAGAAAAGAGAGATAACCCCTGGGCCAGAGCCTAGATTTCTAATTCCTACTCAGATGTCTCTCCTGCCATTATAACGGGGCAGCCAGAGTAGGTGTTATCCACAGAAAGGCCCCAGTTTTTCTTTAAAGAAGTGATTGGCAGAGCTGTTGTAAAGCTCACTGGTAACCGGGAGCCTGTCAGCTGGGATGGGAGGGCAGGAGTATAGGCTCACATCTAAGGGGAGTCATCATCTAGTTTGATGATTCATTGTTTCTGTTCTGTTTAGAAAACATTGATGCCTTTCTCCCTGTTGAAGTTCTGATGATTTACTAGGCTTGCTCCAAATTGTTGTGGGCTTTTAGTTTTTGCTGAGTGAGCACTGGGCTTTCAGAAACACTTGAGTTGCCTTTGGTACCATAAGATGAGGAGAATGTGACAGAATTGACCTGTCTGGAGCTAGCTTCTTTTGAAGTTTCCTGGCTATAGATCAAACTTTTGAGTGTTTGGGTCTTACTGAAGACATATTCCCTGCTGGTATCTAACCCTTGCTAGAAGAGTAAAATGGGACAGTTCTGAGACAGAATATGTAAACTCTACCTTGTTTGCCTGGCAAACAGTGGTCATTATCACCAGTGCAGATTACTGAGAGAGCTGATGGGTAGACTTGCTTTTGGGGAGACTGATTATGAAGCCTCCCTCTCTCCTGCGTCTTGATTATTTCCTGTGAGGCTGCAGGGCCTTAGTAGCTCACTGGAAGGCTAATCACCAATAGGGAAAACCACAAAGGCCAGAAACAAAAAGAAGCAGATTGAGTTTCCTTTTTTTGTGCCAAGGACTTGCTGGCTGTGTTCCTTTCTCCCTTTTCACTGTGGTTTTCTGTCTCCTCCACAGCTTCAGGCCTTGAAAAGCCAGGGGCCAATCCATAGGAAGGGATTTCCCCATCAGTGACAGATGGCCAGCAAAGCAGGGATTAGCTGCCTTGACAAGAGAATTGGAAGGCACCTAAGAGTGCTGTGGTGCCCTCCCTTTATCTCAGGGGGGCATGCCTTTCATTTGACAACAAGCTTCCCCAGGCCAAGGAAGACCTTTGAAAAAGAATTGCTGTTTGTGACTATAAGAAGTCAAAGGGCAAGTCCAGATCAAGGTCTTTTAGAGGAAAGGCTGCACTTTCTCCAAGGTTTGCCAGCTGTGCCTCTGTTTGGTATTTAAAAGTAATCACAGTTTAAAGTGCTCAGCTTTGTACACCGTTTCTTCCTCCTGAATAATTGTAAACTCTCGGTGGGCAAAGATACCAGCCAATTCCATTCATGGCCCTCTCAGGCTCTTGTAGAGAGTGAGCCTGGATGAATATTTGGTGAGCTCAATGAGTGATACTTTCTTCCCACTGCAGAGAGCTAGGGAGAAAGTTACTCTTCCATTCATCTCAGAGTTTCACAGGGTTGTTGTGAGGAGAAAATGCTCTGTATATTGTCAAGCACTGTATAAAATAAGCTCTGTGTAATCACTCATCTTTAGGAAAGAAGTTCCTCGAGTTTGTTCCATATGATGATCACTAAAAGAAATGGAGATGTTTAGCTGGAAGAAGGGAGCAGGGACAGGGTAGATGTGTGTTTGAAGGTCTTCCTTGTGGAGGAGGGATGAGATGTGTTCTCTTTGGCCATAGAGGTAGAACCAGGACCCATAGGTGTGAGATATGGAGGCAGAGTCAGGATCAGTGTTTGGGAAAACTTCCTCACTGTTAGAGCTGTCGAAAAAGTCTCCCTCAGTGAATTTATCTTCAGCTAAGTTAAATTGATGCTACCTTGTACTAAGAATGGTTGAATTTCATCAAACTGTTCCCCCTGAGACCAAAACTGTGATGCCTCACAGGTGCTCAGAAAGAGGCTGGAGGAGGACCGACCATGGTAGGGACACATAGGGTTTAGACTAGATGGCTGCTGAGGTTGCTTCCTATTCCAGTTGTGTGATTCTGGGAGTCCCAACTACCCTAGCATCGTGCTGAGCAAGCCTCTTCCTAGCCTCCTCTCCCTGCCTTTCCCTGATCATTCTCTGTCCCAAAGCTGTGACTTAGGTATTTTGTAGAAGGTAAGAAAAAAAGGATATAACACTAACAGCCCTGCAGTTTTTCTTAATGCTTAGTTTTAATGAGAATTAATTATAGCAGAGCTTCTCCCTTCTCAGTGGTTGCAGAGTGAGCAGGCTTGAGTTGGTTGTCAGAGGGCCCTGCTTCCTGCCTTAAGAGGGAAATTTCTCGGGGTATGGCTGTAGTGGGTGTTTGTAGTGTGGAGGCCACAGGGCTGCTGTTGAGAGAAACGGGGATATGGTAAAATGGCAGTGGGCATTGTGGGCTCAGTGCCAGCTTTTGGATTTTAAAGTGTGCTAAGAGGCTTCAGTAAAAAAAAGGGAAGTAGAATTTAGTGACTAGTGCTTCTCTTGTTCATCCTTGGCCCTTCTATGTTGTACAATACTTTATGTGTCTTAAATCTCCCTTCTTAAAATCCCTCTCATACGTGGTCTCATTTGCTCTTCATCAAAGCTGTGTGAAGGAGGGAAGGGAAGGACTCTGATTTTCTTTTTTTTATACTTGAAGAATTGAGGTTCAGAAAAATTGACTTTTCCAAGGTTACACGTCTTGGAATTAGTAGAGCCAGGACAGTAACTTCAATTTCTTCACTTACTATGTAAGGGTTCTTTACACCATATTGCCTTAAGGAAGCCTCAACACAATGCTTAGTTGGGTCCACCTTGTTCCTCAGGGAGTCCCAGGCATCTAACTTTTCACCATTTCCATCCAAAACACTCAAGGGATCAGAGATCTAATTTATATCCCTTTGTCCTTTTTTTTGGTTTCTACTATTGCTTCATCTTATGCAAGAATGTTGATTTTTCTTTGCTTTCCCCTGTGTCCATAATTGGTGAAAGTTGAGTTCTGTTGCCTTGCTAATAGTATTGCAGTGGACCAGTTCTCTCAACTGGGGATCCTCCCCAGCAAGAGCCAGGAAACTCAGTAAGATGGGGAAGGACTCCATGATGTTACCACCCTTGTCAGTGCCACTCATCTCATTCTCCTTCCTTGTCATGCATTTCTCTTTGATAGTCTTTCATGTTCTTTGCTAGCTTCATCCTGAATTTGGCAGTGTGCTTTATCCTACCCATTGTCAGTCTGGTGATTTCAATCTTTTTTTTTTTTTT
>CM053769.1:137905022-137925021 GCA_028658325.1 Potorous gilbertii | reverse complement strand
TCTCAGGCTCAGTTCCCTCAGGAGGTTTATACAGAGATCCTTTGTAGTGGAGCTGGGGTGGAGCTCCAGCCAGCTCTGGGAGGCTCTGACTGAGCTGCCTCTGCCTCTGGCCGAGCTGCCTTAGCCTCTGCCGCGGCAGCCGCTTCCCAGGGGGTCCGAGTCCCGGAGATCCCCCGCTCCCCTCTCAGCCCGTCTCTCTCACTGACCTGTGCGTCTGTGGGTGGAGGGACCTTCGCGGCCGCCCGGAGATTCAGGTCCCTGATGCCTGCTGGACTCTGCTTACCCCTCTCAGTGCCGCGTGGCCGGGGCGGGGGAGGGGAGAGCTCGGCCCAGGCAGGACTCCACTCCCGTCCGGGGTACCTTTGCAGTCGGTTTTTCAGGGCTCTCTGTAGCAGAAATCTCCTTCACTGTGTTGCTGCGCGGCTTCCACTGTTCCAGAATTTGTCAGGAGTTCTTTTTACAGAAAATCTATGGGCTGTGGGTTCAGACCTAGCATAGGTGAGTCTTTCTACTCCGCCATCTTGGCTCCGCCCCTGGTGATTTCAATCTTATACCTGAGCTTTGTCATGATTCAGTTGAATTACACAAGCATTTGTTAAGTGCTTATTGTATAGAAGGCACTATTATTCAGTGGAAATAAATAAAGCACGGTGAAAACAATTCCTGCTCTCCAAGAACATTCCTTCTTTCGGTGCTACTTTATGTGAAATTTAGCCCTGGTCTGTCAGACAGGTGTGGCACCTTATGACTAGTGGCCTTGGACATGTTATTTTCCTCAGAGGAATATAATGAATTAAAATTTGAGTTACACAGAGTACAGCAGGTGAGCCCTCTAGTGGCATAAACAGATCAATACGTTGATTTGTGTTTGCTGACTGGAAGAGATTGCTCATTAGTGAACCTGCCAGCCTCCTCTTTCCATGAAACCAGAGTAATTGGTTGCTTAAGAAATCCAATTTGCTCATGAGTTCGTTGTTTGGGTAGCTAAAGCTACATGATTATACAGACAGATATTATAGCTCACATGTTTAAAATCTCTACCTACGTAACAACCCTGCCAAGGTAAATTGTAAAATATCTTTACCCATCTTCTGGATGAGAAAACTAAAGCTCATTGTGGGGAAAATGACTTATTCATGGTATCAAAGTTAATTAAAAAACAAAACAAAACCCTTAGATATGTAAATCAATTAACCTGCCCATTCTCCCTATATAATAGGGAGACCTCACCCGTGGGTGACTAGTAGTGCATGACTTAGGGCAAGACTTTTCCATTCTCTGGGACTTAGTTTCACCACTTGTAAAACTAGGTGCTTGGATTAGATGAGTTCTAAAGCCCCTTTTAACTTTCGCCTTTGTCTTTTAGTTTTTCTGACTTCAGGACTCAGTTTCATATCCCACCTTCTGTAGGAACATTCCCCAGTAGTTCCACCCCCAGCTGCTGGTGCTTTCCTTCTCAGATTCCCTTCCATCTAATTTATTATATGTTATGTCATCTAGTTTTCCATATGATGTGTCTCTTGTTCCCCTCTCAGTGCCTCCTGTTAGAATGTGAGCTCCTTGGTAGAGACTGTTTTTTCATTTTTGCATCTACAACACTGAGCACAGTGCCTGATGCATAATTAATTAGTGCTTCATAAATGCTTGTTGAATGACTGATTGACTACATCTATAATTGTATGAACCTTCCCTTTGAGACCCAGAATTCTAATCTGTGTGGGATTAGCCATACTAGAAGATAAGCTCTTCTCTGATGTCCCATAACCCATTGTCCCTCTCTCCCCGAACATGCTACTTAGTATTGCAGTAATGTTGGTCTGTGTCACAGCTGTCTCCTAGCCTGGGGGTCTTAGACCTTTTTGTGTCTTTGACCCCTTCCATAGTGCAGTGACGTTTATGGACCTCTTTTCAAAATAATGTTTTTAAATGAGTAAAATTAGCAGTTGGTCGGCAAGCATTTGTTAAGCACTTAGCATGTGCCAGGCTCTGTGCAGAGTGTTGGGAGTACAAACAGAAGCAAAAAGAAAGCGAATCCCTGCCCTGAGGGAGCTTGCCTTCTAAGGGAGAAGACAGAGAGGCCACTGGCCTGAGAGCTTGTTGAAGAAGCTGGGCTTGCTGCCCGGTGACTGGCAGGGCACCTTGCTAATCAGAGAAGTGTGAATTCCAGGCTAATGGATCTGCAGGTCAGGAACTTCCTAAGAGGTAATGTACCATACACTGGAGATAGGCACATGATTGAGGACACCAATTATATTGAAATGTAGTTATCAGAATCCTTTTTTTTTTTTTTAAAGTTTACAGACCTTAGGTTAAAAAGTCCTATAGTAGTAGACCAAGGTGGGTGAGGGCAGGACACATCTGTCTTATCTAAGTTCTGCATCTCCCCCAGTGCCCACAGGCCCAGGACTCTAGAGACAGAAGGCCCTTAATGAAGTTTGAATTAAACTGAAGAAGCATCTGCAGGTTGTGGAGGGACTAATGAAAGGAAGAGATTTCTTTTCATGACCAGCAAGAGTTTATTTCAGGGCTAAGACTGTTCCTTATGTTTCTGTGGCAAAAGAAAGGCAGGCCTTTCAGAAGAAGCTTTCTTTCATAGCCTGGTTGAGCTGCCTCTTCATTTGTAAGGAAAACTGGATCAAGTAGTGGTTGGGAAGTAGGACAGGCATGTTGCCAAGTAGGCTTGGAGTCACTGGGACCCTTTGAGAGGCCCTCTCACTCTCAAGAAAGCCAACACTCCTGGGAAGTCAGGCGCCATCACTACTGCCACCCCCTCCCCACCCCGCCTCAGTTTCAGAAGGACTGGAAGTGCTGTGAAGCCTTGGCAAATCTAGAGATATGCTAACTACATGGGATATAAGAGTAGGAGGCAGTATAGAAATTTGCCAGTTTATCGGGGACTAATAGAAACCAGGCCTTTTGGTTAAGATTGGGGAATAGAGAAGGAAAACCCAAAACCTTAATAAGGAATAGTTAGAAAAGAAGGGAGAACAAGGCACAAGGGGTGGGGTTGGTTCTCAATTCCTCAGAGACTTTCCCCAAGAAGAAAATAATGGGAACCTTGGAAATGTCTGACCTAAAATGCCAGACCTGGCACCCTGGCTTTTAACAGCAGTTTTGCCAAAGGCCTGGGAGCCCAGAGCAGGACAGCTGCTGTGTGACAGTGTTGGGATTGCCCAGCTTCCTAGTGTCAACCATGGAGGCTTGTGGAATTAATAGCTGGGAAGGGACTGACTTCCTTAGAAGATTAGGACAGAAGGTCCTAAAGGACACAGGAACAGGATACAGGTCACAGAGTGACCCTCATTTTTTAGGTGTAGAAACTGAAACACAAATTATAATTTGTCTAAAGATCACGCAGGTACAAAGCCGGTATTTGAACTCAGATTGTCTGACTCTCAAATCTAGTGATCTTTCTACTCTGCCAAGATCACCAGGTTTTCTTTAGCCCTAACTAGTTTCCCTCTCTGCTTTCCCAGCCCTGGCCTAGTGTATCAAATTTGGCGAAGGATTTCATTGACCGTCTGCTAACTGTGGATCCTGGCGCCAGGATGACAGCTCTCCAAGCCTTGAAGCACCCATGGGTGGTGAGCATGGCTGCCTCTTCATCCATGAAGAATCTTCACCGCTCAATTTCCCAGAATCTTCTCAAGAGGGCATCCTCTCGGTGCCAGAGCACCAAGTCGGCTCAGTCCACACGCTCCAGCCGTTCAACCAAGTCCAATAAGTCTCGGCGTGTGCGTGAGCGGGAACTTCGAGAACTCAACCTGCGCTACCAACAGCAGTATAATGGCTGAGCTGCTACTGTCCTTGCACAGCTGAGATCTTCTCAGACACACCCTGGGGAAATGGCAGTGGGACTCGGTGCCTGGGAGCAGGAGCAGGCACCATAGTCCCCTGAGTTTCCCTTCCCACTTGGGGAAGGGTCTTGGGCTACACAACAGACTCCCATCCCTTTGCCAGACATCCACTGTCTTAAGTGCCTTGTGCCACTCCCCAGGCTAGTGAGGGCCCCAGAAGGAGAAAAGCCTTGTGGGTCTGGGGTACCCACCATTATTTATTAATGCCGGATTCTAAGGACTGTCTGCCCACACCCATCCTGTATTCATAGGTGTCGTGTTTGTTTGTATCAAGAGCCCCTCTCAGATGACAAAGGACAGATGGTATTTCTGTTGTGTGCCCACCTTTACTGGGAGGTTGGAGTACTGAGTGGTTATGACTCAACTACCTAAGAGCTTCCTGCTGTGTCAGAACTGCAGAAGGCACCAGGTGGAGGTGGAGGGAACCAGTGGCAGTCTGGAGGATGAGGAGGGGACCAAGACTAGACTAGGAACTTTAGATATGAGCACCTTACAGTGGTAGGGCAAGAAGCAGAGCTCTGTGGGCATTTTAAAGAAAGGGAAGTGCCTTGTTCCTCCTTCCCTGATTCTAGTCCCCCCTGCCCTGTCTCCTTACTATTCCCACCCTAGAGATGGTACTTGTGGGTGTGATGTTACACAGGCCAGGCTGTTGGCTTAGAGTAAGGGGTGCACCTCCTTTCAGGCTGCATTATTTGGTGGTAATGCCCCAAATCTTCCTCAGGAGAGGTTCTTTTTGTTTTGTAATTTTTTTAACCAAAACCCCAGGCCTCCTTATTCTTTTCCACTCACTTGGCACCCTATGGGGCCAGTACATGAGAGCCCCCTGATCTCAAATAAGTTTCCTT
Organism: Potorous gilbertii; assembly: GCA_028658325.1. Taxonomy (NCBI): domain Eukaryota; kingdom Metazoa; phylum Chordata; class Mammalia; order Diprotodontia; family Potoroidae; genus Potorous; species Potorous gilbertii. The sequence goes on along the minus strand of CM053769.1, from coordinate 137,920,319 downwards.
TAGTTCTTCTGCTTATTTGAAGGCTTCACAGGAAAACTTGACCAAATATCTACCCTTTTTCCTTTCTTTCCCTTTTTCTTCTCCTTCCTTTCTGAGAGAGGCTCTGAGTATCCAGAAATAGAGAAGGAAACACTGAAGTCAGCTGATATCTATAGCATGTCCTTGGCGCAAGAGTATCCTTTCTGATCAGTACCACCCCTATAACCAGCAGGAAATGGAATTGCCTTTGTGGTGGGCTCACCTGGGCTGGAGGAAGTGATCAGTTGTGACTCAGAGGGGAAGTGCGGGGGCGGGGCTGGAGAATCTGCCAGGATGTGGATATGCAAGAATGTGATTTACTCTGGGGGCCCTAGGGTGAGGGTGGCATGGGAGGGGTGCAGCTGAGCATCCAGGTCCATTTCTATCTAGTGAATGGGGGAAGGATCCACTAAGGAGCCTGTGTAGGGCCTGTCTTCTTTTAACTAGAAGTATGTCTATGTGAAAAAAGAAATACAGAGTACATGTAGCCATCTTGGTCATTCCATCCCTTAAGACAATCTGCTTCCTTTCCCTAGTTGTTTAGTCATTTTTATCCTTATGGTACTCTTTGAGACCCTCTTTAAGGATTTTGTTGGCAGAAATACTGGAGTGGTTTGCCATTTCCTTCTTCAGCTCATTTTACAGGTGAGGTAACTAAGGCAAGCAGGGTTAAGTGACTTGCCCAGGGTTACCCAGCTAGTAAGTGTCTGGGGCCAAATTTGAACTCAGGTCTTTGTGACTCTGAGAGCAGAGCTGTATTCAGAGTATTACCTAGCTGCTTACCTTCCCCTGGCAAGTTGCTACCATATACATATTGATTATCTCAAAGCAGACCTGGTACCCAGCTGATTTCAAGGGCTCAAGTGTTCTATGATATCCAGTGTTGTCCTAGTCTTCTACATTTCATCTGATTTCTCCCAGGAAATTGTATATAAAGGAAACTTGAACCTAGCTTGTCCTTAATTCTGGAAGGACAAAGGGCATATAACCCAATCTGTAGCAGGAAAAGAGGATGGTGGCTGGTTTTCCTTCCTGTTGTTGGGTACTTGGGCTGGAGGGGAAAACAGCTGAAGGTAGTCTCTCCAAGAGGCAGACTGAGGTAAATCGTCTTGGCCTCTGTGCAAAGTTGTGGCTACCAGTTTTTCCCTCCTCTTAGAAAACTGCATATACACGTTTCCCTTTGCTGTCTTATCCTATATGCCCTGTTGTCCTTGGGGGAGGAGTTATGCCCTGCCTCTGTTTTCAAGGGTTTTTCCATTCTAAGTCAGGAATGGCTACAAAGCTGGGTGAATGTTACCTCTTTGTCCTGCCTCCAGATGCTGTCTCTGCCATCACGACCTGATGTCCCTGCCTTATTTCTTCTGTCCTCTTTAGAGCTCATTTGTCTAGCCTATTTTTTCCATCATACCATACGGGCAGGATGTTTTCAGGGCTCTTTTGGCTTGTATGTAAGGGTTTGCCCACCAAATGAACCAGTCTTCCATGAACAAAGTTTAAATGACACCTAGTGGCTACTTGGGGTATGGATAGGCAGTGAATCTGGGAAGCAGCCACTATGGGGCCTGACAGGAGATTCTAGAGTTGGAATTGTACTGTCTAAGGAATAAGGTAGTTCATGATAGCTTCATTCTTCATCCTCTTCCCCTCCACCCCCCCACCCCCAGGAAGCCTGTCCTTACGAAATTTCTTGTGGAACTTAGCAATACTGTGTGAATCTGCCTAGCCTTGCAGGGAAGGGATGGGGGCCAGTACCCCAAGGTGAAACTGCAGGGTTGGGATGGAAGGGGGGGCTGGTTCCCCCAACATGGCCCATTTGGGACTGTATACTGTCAGTGCTGACTAGACTGTATTGTCTGCTTAAACATCTCTGACTCCTCTTAAATGCAAGGACTTGCAAACTTTGTCTAGCTTGCAGCTAAGATAAAGCAGTAGAGCCTATTTTAGGGGGCTGCCCTCAGTTTTTCTTGCCTGTTTATAAACTGAAGCTGCTCTCATCAAGTTTGAGAAGGGGCTGGGGCTTCATTTCTAGTAGAGGAGCCAAGCTGCCTCCTTAATAAGACCCTCATTGCACTTAGGATAGGGGTTTCTGCCAAGAAAACAAGTGGGTATTCTCCTATATTCCTGGCCCATAGAGATCTAATGTAACACTTTTTCTTTAAAACAAACCAACAATAAAAAGACAGAAACTATTCATATGAACATTGTTGCCCACTCTGACCAGCAGTGCCAAAGAGCAGGCCTCCTGTCCTGGTGATTCTTGTTACCAACAGGAAAACCAAGCCAAAGTGACTTTGTATGTTTATGTATGCAAGTTTACTTTTGTGCCAGAGAGAGAGAGAGAGTGCCATGTGTCACAGAGTGCCTTCTCCAAGGCCTAGGGAGCCTAGACACTATTCTCCTGGGCTATTCTACCTGCTGTTCTGCTTTCCTCTGACAGTCCAGTGACTTTCAGACCCAGTTTACTGTTCCAAAGACATGAGGTTCTCCAGGCAGGTGGTCCCACAACCAGGAGAACTCTCAGCCACTTATCCAAACGTCCTGCAGTTCTGGACAGCAACTGGAGACCTAAGGGACTGCAAAGCAAATCCCTGATGTGGTGGACCTAGAGCTTCTTTGCTCCCATACCTCCTTCAGCCTACTCTTTGTCCTGCTGCCAGGAGCCCTCACCCTGGAGAGGTCGTTGAGTTTGTCTAGGTTAGGGGAAGGGAGATGACTGGGTGGAAGCTTCCTGTACTTTTCTGCTGTTACTTGTTTCCCAGGGATCTCTTTGGGGAAGCCTGTCCCTTCAATGGACTTTCTCATTTGCCAATCCTACTACCTACATACCACTACCCCACTTTTTTTTTTTTTGCCAATTTTGGACCCACACATCTCCCCTCCTTCCCACTCCCCACCCCCACCCCATGAGAGGCAGGATAAATATATACTTGTGGGTTTGAGACCTTTGCTCTTTGTCTCAGCCTCTTGACATTAAAAAAGTCCCTCATACTATTGTGCCCTGGGAGCTTGTGCCATTGGATTGAGAATGTATAGTTTATTTATTTTGTGTACTCAGTTTGCAAATGTATCTTGTATACTCAATAAACGTTCAGTCTTCCCCTAGGATGACTGCACCGTCCCTGTGGGCCATGACTGTTTCCTGGGTTTGGGGTAGGGGAAAATAATAATACTGAACATTTATATAGTACACTTACTAAGCGCCAGGTATTGCGCCAAGTGCTTTCTGATAATTATCTCATTTGACTCTCACCACAACCTTGGGAGGTAGATGTAGTTATCCCCACTTTATAGATAAGGAAACTGAGGCTAACGGGTTAAAGGATTTGCCCAGGGTCACGCAGCTAGCAATATCTGAGGTCACATTTGAACTCAGATCTTCCTGACTCTGGGCCTAGCACTCTGTCCACCGTAGCACATGAATGCCTTGAGTTGAGAACCCTAATGGGGAATGGTAGGAAGTGTGAAGTAGTGCTAGAGTCTAGGGAGGAGCAGCTCCTCTCACCCTAAAGTCTCCCTGTCCCACTTTATTTCTGCTGGAACATCTTTTGGAAACACATTGCTTCCTTCACCAGTCTCAGGTTTCCTTTCTGGTGGTGCCAGGGCCAAGTCCTAAGTCCCAGTAGGTCTTTTTTTTTTTTTTTAATTATTTATTTGTTTACAGTTTTCAACAATCACTTCCACAAGTTTTAAATTTTCTCCCTCTCCCTCCCCAAGACGGCATGCAATCTTATATGGGTTCTACGCACACATTGTCATTAAACACCCAATAGGTCTTCTTGGTGCAGCCCCAGGTGAAGCAGAATACCTTGGCAGTATCTTGGGTGGGTGGGGCTGTGTGGAATGCTAGGAACAGAGCCTCTGGCTTGTTTCACCACATCCTGGGCACCCAGCTCCCATGCCTGCTGGTTGCCCAAGACGAGTAAAGGAAGAGCCTGAGGAGAAAAAAGGCCCAGACTTGAAAGAAGACAGGGAATTTCTTGTGCTTCAGGGAATAGGGAGGAAGGGTATTGGGTTTGTGTGGGGTGTCCCCAAAGCCCCTTCTCCAAGCTCGTTAGTTGTTGGCCATCATCTGATCCAAGAGCTAAATTTGCTGATGCGTGTGTACACAGCTGGTGCCCAGACATTGCAGTTGCTTGTCCCCCAGGAGACAGCACCAACACCAGGATGCTTCCTGGAGGTTGTTTAGTCGGCAAACAAGGGGGTCTCCAGAATCACCCAGGTGAACAGAGAGCTGGAATGGCTTGGAGATGACTAACACTGGAGCCTAGAGAGTAGTGGGTGCCTGGGCACTCTGACGGAGTCTCTGGTTCATCCTGAGAATACATAATTTTGGCTCTTGTGAGTCAACAGTGGAGAATCCTGAGGGAAAGGAATAGTTGGAACCTATTCAGGGTTGAGCTCTTGATCTTTTGGGGGCTAGCTTAGCCCCTAGGGGCAGCACCAGGAGCTTTCATGTTACCTGGCAGGAGGAGGCTCCAGAGCCTCCTGCACAGATCATGGCATCCATGACTTGGCTGCCCCAGTATTGCTGGCACTGATATACTGTCATCAGGGGCAGAACCACCTGCTGGAGCTGAGCAGCTGTAAGTAGAAGCAAAAGTCTCACTATTTTCTTCTATCCTAGTGATGCCCCAGGCTGAATCCTCCCAAATGGCCCCAGAGGTCTTATGCTGATTCACACACAACATTGTTCCTCTGGGTGCCCCAACAGAAGTCACATTCATTTTGAACCTTCCCTTTCACATACCCACGCTGCTGGTGCGGTCCCAGCCTGTAGTGCCACAGATGATGTCCTGGGAGGTGCTGTTGTCTGTGGCCAGACACACAGGAGTTATTCAGGAAGTGAATTGGACAGGTGAGAACAGCTTTAGCAGAGTAAGATCATTGTTCATGGTATTGGGATTCCAGTCAGGGTAGGTGATGACCTGTGGGGAACCCATTTTCATTGAGGTTGGATAGGGACCTGAGGGCACAGGAGTTGTCTGAAGTCTCAAGACTCTTCCCTGGCAAGGCCTAGTAGACAGGCCCAGAAAGGGGACACTTAGGTATAGGGTGGTTGAGTGCTTTGGGTTCAGGACTTGATCTTGTAGAGACTGAAAAGAATAAGTAGAAATGAATTGGACTGTATATCTCTACAGGATTCAAGTCTGGGTGCCTGGGTCTCCTCTTTCCCTTTGACTTAGATGGTGAGGTCTGGGTCCTAGCAATTTCCTAATCTCAGTTCAACCATCTCCCCACCTCAGAGGGTTGAGACCTGTTAGGCTGCTCACCTTTAAGATTGTCCTGACCTGAATAGGTTCTGCATTAGATGATCAGTCATATTCTTCAAGGACAACCAGGTGGTGACTTGCTGAGGCAAGAATGAAATGTGGGAATGGGCAGATGTAAAAGGAAACAGACCCAATGGGTCTAGGGTTAACATAGCTATGGAGGTGGGGGATCACCGCAGGGTAGGACAAAGAGCCAAAGTTATTATATTTGGGATAGGCTACTTCTCTGCAGGGACCTCAGTTCTTGTGACTTTGAAGGGTCCTTAACCTCACATTGCAGTGGGCAGCTGTGATGACCCAGTTTTGGGTAATGAGGGAACATCCACGGGAACAGCCTGTTAGGCTTATAGGTAAGTTCACAGGTTAAAAACACGAACATGTGTCGGTATCCAGAGGGTATGCCCCTCGTTGGGGAGGCCACATGCTGGAGCTCAAAGAATATTGGGTATAGGTAGGAACTCTGCTTCTGATTACTTATTACCTTTGTTCATTTTAGTGGTAAGAGCTCTTGATTTTGAGTCCGAGGACCTGTGTCTGAATCTTGGTCCAGCTGCTTACTAGCTGCATGACTTTAGGCAAGACATATAACTTTTCTGGGCCTCGTCTGTAAAAGGAATCCCAGAATTTAGAGTTGGACATGACCCCAGGTGCCGTCAAATGAAAGGAGCTCCAAAAAAGGGGAAACTTGCCATCTCTTGAGGCAGCTCATCGCACTTTGGGACAGAGTCTAATTCAGGGGTGGGGAACCTACGGCCTTGAGGTCACATGTATTTTCCTTCCTTCCTCCCTCTCTTTCTTCCTTCCATCCTTCCTCTATGTCCACATATGGTATCACACCTATCTCTGTAACTTTTTTTTCTCCTTTTCTCTTAAAAGAGCAGCCTTAACCCTAAATCACTGTCTTTCATTGATTGGCCAATAATAGGTCCTAGACCCATGCCCTCCTTAGTCATTATTTGGGCCCTAATTGGCTCAGAATGAAGGTAAATAGCAGTTGTTTTTGTTTTGACCTTGAGGGTCTTACCCTCCCAGATCTGTTTTGTTTTGTTTTTTTTAAAGAGGTCATTCTTTGCTTCATTTCTTGTTAAGCCTTAATCACAGGATAAGTTTTGCCTTCATCAAATCGAGACCTCTTAAGGACTTTAGCTTGAAAAGGCCAAGGATCCCTACTGCATCCTGGGCCATCTCCAGTGGTCCTGATGTATATCTGATCACTGGATCCAGATGACTCCAGAGATGAAAGTGAGACAGGTGACTGCGCAGCCCTCCTTCACTTAAATCTAATTCACTTACTTGTCATGGCGTCACCTTCCTTCTCTTGAAGAACAGGACAAACAGCAATGACCTTCTAGGTCCTTGGGTGCAGCCTTTTCCCTGAGTTCAAGTTTTAGGGAACAAATCCTTTTATTAAGAAGACTTGTTCTGTGAAGTTTGGATTCAGTCAAAGGGCCAACCTAGAGGGCCACATGTGGCCTTGAGGCCACAGGTTCCCCACCCCTGGTCTAAGGGTTCCGAAGAGCCTCAATTTGCCTCTATAATATCCACCCATAGCTCTCAGTTCTTGCCTACTGGAGCCAGGTAGAATGAGTCTTAATATCTCTTTTTCATGAAAGCCCTTCAGTTATTTGAAGACAGCTGTTCCCGCTTCTCTTCCCCTTATCCCCATCTTCCCTAGGCTAAAAATCCACATGCCCAGTTCCTTCCTGATCATTTGACGTGGCTCAAGGATCTTCACCATCCTGGCTGCCCTGCCCCTAAAACTCCATCTTAATCAGGCTTCTTAAACTGTGCTTCCCAGAACCAAACACAATACTTTATTTAGATGTGATCTGATCAAGGCAGACTAGAAGAAAGCTCACTGTATTCCTGGAAGCCATCTATCTTCATACGGAACAAGATCTCACTAGGTTTTTCAGCTGTTACATCACAGTACTTAGTGACTCATATTAACTAACCCTGCCCTGCCTCTCCACAGGCTTAAGACCCATTGGATTCTAGTCATGTCTCCCCCATCCTGTACTTGTGAAGTTAATCTTTTGAGCCCAAGTGTAAGACTTTACATTTATTCTTATTGAATTCCACCTTATTAGATTCAGCCCAGTGAGCTAGCCTGTCAGGAGTTTCCTTTGGATTCTGTCATCCATTGTATTAGCTCTCCTTACTACTCTGTTTACCTCCTTTCAGCCTCAGTTTCCTTGTCTATAAATATATTATCTGTTTCACAAGGGTACTTGTGAGCAAAGTGTTACATAAATATGTTAATAGTAGAGGAAAAAGGTTTTGTCCAGGCAGTGGTCTCCCTGTCCTGAAACTGTACCACACCTCCACTTTCTCCCCCCTCCTCCCAATACAAAGATTGTTCCCTCTTTTCCAAAGCTATACTCCTGAAATGGTAGAGTGGGGGTCAAGGAACTGTCCACTTTTGCTGAGAAGCCCCCTTCCTCTTCTTACACCCCTCCCTTATTTCCAATTTCTCTGTCTCCGGCTCTTCTTTGCCAGAGCTAAGTCATTACCTGCAGGGACACTTTCCAGGACCAGGATCCCGACACAGCATTTTACCTGTTGACGATCTTCTGGTTGAAGTTCAGAGCAGGTTTGATGGCTGCGATCCCACAACCTCTAGCAGACAATTCAGAACAGCCCTATCATTGCTTAACCATTATAAGGGCTTACATTTATAAAGTGAGATTTGTAAAACTTTAATAATCCTATAAATATTATTCCTAAAGGTGAGGAATAGACTCATCAAGGCTAAGGAAATTACCCATGATCACACAGGTAGAGTCAGGGCCCTAGTGAAAACAGGCCATGAAAGTTTGGGAGGATAAGGGTGTGAGGAAGTACCCCTTTGCTTTAAGTTGCTCTCCACAAAACCTACCTGCCCTTGCTCTCCCAAATTCCTCCCCGCTGAGGCCTGCCAGAGTCACTGCCACCTTGGCTCTCTGGTCATAATGAGAGGGACGGCTGAATGAAGACTGTGAGTTGATTGATGAGCAAGGGCTTATGGGAGTTACGAGCTGAGGTTAAGCATGAGTCCTGTGTTGGGGGACTTCAGTGAGCATTAAGCCTTGGCCATGGTTAGAGAAATCATAGAATTTCAGACTTGAAAGGACTATTAGGGAAAGGGAGAGGGTCTTGGGGGACTGGTTCTTTGCTATGATGTGTGGAAATTCCAAGAGTTATGAAACAACATGGTACAATGAACTTGGAATCAAAACACTTAGGTTTAAGTCTCTCAGCTGCCTTGAGGTAGTGGGTGGCACAGTGATAGAGCCCCAGCTAAGAGGGAACTGGGTAATAGGAAAGAGAGGAAGCTGAGAATGGGAGCAGGTGTTCTTATATGGCTTACCATAGCAAGAGTCAAGGAATGTCAGGCACAAGAGAGTCCACAGCACTGCCATCTTTTCTGATTTGTCTGGGGCAGGTTCTGGGACAGGACGGAGCTTTATAGGGCTTGAGATACAAAGACCTTGGGCCTTGTTCCAATGCCATCGCAGCTGTGACTTTACTTCCCCTTAACATACTCTGTCCTGACAGAGGGAATATGGAGAGGGTGGGATAGATCACTTGCCTTGCAGAGATCTCCAAAGTCAGAGTCCCAGCACAGGTATGGCATACATCAAAGGATGGGCTCTACCAGTCCTGAAGTTACCAATAGGTGTAAGATACCCACTAATTTAATTGAAAGGCTATCCTCTCTGGAACTATTGTTTTTCCCAAGAGAGTAGGGTTTGGGTATAGAAAAGGCCTTCCTTCCAACAATATGTCTTAGAGCTCCAGAATCCAGGGAAAGAGGAAAAGGAGAAGAGGAGAGGATGGAGAAAGAGGATGCTCTGTGTCTGGTGTCTTGTGGGGTTCTATTATTCCCCTCAAAAGTAAGTAAAAATTGGGATTGACTTCAAAAAATGGAGAAAGAGCTAGTATTTTTCCTGGGGGATATCTCACGGCTTGAGTTCGCTTTTCCCCAGGGATGGATAATCCTGATTGAACCCTTTCATTCTTAGCTGGTTGCCAGAAGCCCATGAACTAGAACTAATGAGTCCCTGCTGGGTTGAAGGCAGTGGGGAGAGTGAGGTAGATGAATAAGGGGAACAGTGGTCTTGTGCAAAGAATGCTGAATTTCTGGGTTTGGAATCAGAGGACCTGGGTCCAAGTCCCAGTTTTGCTACTTACTACAATGTGACCAGGAAAACCGAGACTCCCTGCTTTGCATCTCATCCATTTATAAATGGAGAGGGTGGAACTAATTGATCTCTATTGCTCCTCCTAGCTCTGGCTTCCATGGTTCCTAGGAGCACCTGGGAGTAACAGGAGGGAGATCTAAGGGAGACAGAAAATAATGGAAGGGAACATGGGTGCGTGGGGAGGGAGAGCCTTAATGTGTCAGTTTGAGGAGGTCTAATAAGTAGTCAATCAAATTCACAAACTTCTACTGACTCACGTTCATGCCCACTTGTGTACTAGATGGTGCTGTGGGCAATGCAGGAGAAGGCAGTGCCTGTAGTTTGGGAGGATCAACGTCAGGAAATTGCAGACCAAGGCAACCCATGATAGGACTGAATATGACTGAGTATATAATGTGACATAGACACCAGGCAGAAATGAGAAGGGCAGAAGAGAGAGAGAGAGAGAGAGAGAGAGTGTGTGTGTGTGTGTGTGTGTGTGTGTCTCAAGGGAGGTGGGGCAAACGGTAGGAGGGTGGAGAAGAGGAAAGGTGGAAAGGTCTGGGTAATAAAAGAGATTAATTTGTATAATAGACTTAGGGTGGGATTAAAGTCTGATAAAAGAGAGAAGTTGGCTTGTAGAATAGAATAAGGGAAGCTCTGTAAGACACCAGAAGGTTGCTAGCACAGGTTCACTCTTGATCTGGTCAGACCAGGACAGGAGGGGTTAATAATCTTACTTTATTCTAGTCTGTTGTAATACTAATATAAGGTTAATGGTGAGTGGGGGGAAGAGTTAAAGATCTTGGGTCTCAATACCTTTTTAATTTCTATTGAGGCACTGGGTCCGAGGGTCAGACCTCTGGCTCTGAAAAATATATAAATGCTCTGAGATGAGATTTTACTTTGGGGCTTGCTCATTGGAAGTGTTTTTTGGCCAGACAAGACTCTGTATAACCTCTAAGGAGCCTCCCCACAACCTTTGAAAACCTAGATGTTGGTGCTTCTCTCTCTAGTAACTATGTATGTGTGTAATGGTCAGACAGTTGGATCTGTCTGTTGATCTGTGATGTATGTATTGCTTATGGTTAGGCAGTTGAAAGCCCTGTCTGTTGTTCTTTATTTTTCTGCTTGTATTTTCTCTGTTGGTAAATGTGTTTGATTAAAGTGCATGTTTCATCATGAATCCTGTGATATCGTAGTGGTCATCATGTTGGTCAGTTACTAAGTGTTTATAATATTGCTGTTGCTGTGCAGATTGCTCTTCTAGTTCTGTTCACTTTACTTGTCTTTAGTTCATTCAGGATTTCCCAGGTTTTTCTGTGACTGTCCCCTTCATCATTTCTTACAAAACAGTAGTACTCCATCACATTCATATGCCACAGTTTGTTCAGCCAACCATTCCCCAACTGATAGGAATCCCCTCAGTTTCCCATTCTTTGCCACCAGAAAAAAAAATCTGGCTGTAAATCTTATGATAGCATGAATAACTAGCAACAATCCACTGCACCCTACCACCATCCAGCACTTAACTCTTCTATTATGTACATATATATATACTTCACATCAGAATGCCTCTCACTAAATGAAAAAAAGGGGAGAAATTAAGAGGACATAGCATACCCCAATCTCAATTATATTTTAAAGCAATTGTCAAAACTGTTCTTTTGTTGGTTAAAAATAGGCAAGCAGATTAATGGAATAGAGTAGATAAACAAGACTCAGAAATAATATAGCACATTAGCCTAGTGTTCAATAAATTCAAGAAAGTATAATACAAAGGGAAGGTTCCCCGGGTGATAAGAAATGTTGACAAAACTTAAAATCAGTTTGGTAGAAAATAGGTTTAGACCAGCAATTTATAGCATATGCTACAAAAGCTCCAAATGAATACTCAATCCAAATTTAATAGATCTTATTACAAAAACAATTAGATAATAAGAGTTACTTTTCATATTTATGGCTGGAGGAGAATCATATGTGTTTGTGTGCATATCTATGTATATATACATATATATGCATGAAAGATAAAGGAGACATTTCGGATTATATAACATTAAAAAGCTTTCACATGAACTAGAATAAAAAGAGAAAATGTCCAGTGTCAGGGAGGAATCTTTATATCAAATATTTCTGACAAATGTCTTGTTCCTAGATATATAAGAACCTTGCCCAAATATATGACCAAGAACTATTTCCCAGTTGGCCAAAGGATATGAGAGGTTTTCTTTTTTTAATCCAATTTTATTTTCAGTTCTAAATTCTCTCCCTCCCCCTCCTCCTTCACCCGTTGAGAAGGCAAGAAAAATAAAATCCATTAGAAATATATAGCATAATGTAGTCATAAAAACAAATGTTCACATTAGCCATGTCCCCCCTGCCCTGCTCCCCCTCAAAAAAAAGAAAGAAAAGAAAAAGATAATATATTTTAATCTGCACTCTGAATCCATTAGTTCTCTATCTGGAGGTGGCTAGAATATTTCATCATAAATCTTTTGGAATTTTCGTTGGTCATTGTGTTAATCAGTGTTATTAATTCTTTCAAAGTTGATTGCATTTAGAATTTACATTTACCAAATCGCATTTACCATATAGATTGTCCTCTTGGTTCTGCATACTTCACTTTGCATCACTTCATCCCACAAAATTAACTAACACATTAAAAAAAGTCTGATGTTAAGTAGTATTCCGCACCACCAACCAATCATCTTTCCACAACTCCCCACATTAACCATTCCCATCCTTTATCATCCTTGCCCATTTCCTGGATTTGAGATGAGATTGTTTTGATGAGCATTCTTTTATTATCAGCGATTTGGACTATTGTTTCATGTGGCTGTGAATAGTTTGTAATTCTTTTGAGAACTGTTCATATTCTTTGATTACTTCTCTATTAGGGAATAGCTTTGGTCTTATATGTTTCTCTTCATTTTTTTGTTTCTTATCTCTGATAAAGATATATATACATATCCTTATCATAGATATTAGACACAATGATTTTTTTCTCAGTCTACCCACTTCCCTTCTTCTCCTGGTTGTGTTAGTTTTAGTCATGCCTTTCGGTTTTGTATAATAAATATTACTTATTTTATCCAGCACAGGATTTTTTAATCATTTAATCACTATAGAAAGGCTAGGGTCTTTTAAAACAAGCTAGTCTGTATTAGAGTAGATGGAGCTGAGATAGTTGCTATGGAAACAATTGGATGTAATGTTAAGTGTGTATTGTCCACGTAAAATGTCTATGTCAACGTTGTCTAAATGTGGCTCATAGGGAGATATTGGGAGCTATTTCTGGAAATCTCACCCATCCCTCTCCAAGGAAAATTTTGATTTTTTCCTGGAGGGGAGCAGGAGAAAGGTCGCAAGGCTAGCCACTCTTCAGAGAAAGAGGGGTCCCAGATTAGATTTATGTGTATCAGTTCCACTAAATGTTACTGGTCAGAGGTCACTTTTTTATATTCAAGATAGTTTCCTCAGTGTCCTTTAAAGGGGAGAATTTGGAACCCAAAATTTTAAACTATGCATGCTAATAATAAATAAAATCCTGTGACCAGAAAAAAAAAGAAAAAAATTTCCCATAAAAAAGATATTTTAAAACTATCCTTTAAAGGGTAAAGGATAATCGCAAACTTATATCCATGGGCTTGATTCCTTTCCTCCAAATACAAGTTATACAAAAGATCATCACAAATAGTGAATCTTCCTTTTAAAGTCTTTTCTCCCATTGCCCAGAGTAAGTCCTTAAGAAAGACTGGAACCACGTGTGAGTGTCTGTGTTCCAAAAGAGAAATGAAAATATCTCTCTTCATAGCTCTTGGGCCAATTCTGCCCCTCACACAGGCAGGCAGTGAATAATCATTCTCTCCACCAATGCAGAATCACACCTAAACAGTAGGACACAGAGTGCCCCCATTTAAAACCTTGTTTACAGTACATTTTGTTTCCCACTGCATCCTAGCTATTGATCAAGAAGGAAGAACTGACTTCTACTCAAATAGGAAGAAAAACACAACAGGTGAACACTTAAAAGAGAGGAAAATTGAGGATTTAGGCATAGATGAAAAAACGTTAGATTTGTTGTTAGAAGACAGAGGTTCAAATCATTGCCCTTAAGATTAGAAATGAGAAGACACCCCCCATCCCACTTCTTTGAAGAGATAGGAAATCCACGAGTGTGGCACATGTTTTCAGACTCTTGTGATGTATTGGTTTTGTAAAAGTTTTTTTTTCTTTCCTTCTTTCTTCCTTCCTTCCTCCCTCCCTTCCTTCCTTCCTTCCTTCCTTCCTTCCTTCCTTCCTTCCTTCCTTCCTTCCTCCCTCCCTTCCTCCCTTCCTTCCTTCCTTCCTCCCTCCCTCCCTCTCTTTTTCTTATAGTATTTGTTGTCTGAGCTGGCCCTCTGAGAGATAGACAATACCAGGAGAAATTCTGGTGATGTTAAAAATAAAAGATATCCATAAAAATTAATTTTATAAATGAAGACAACAAAATGTTTTTCTGTCACTTTTTAGTTGCGTGATCTTGACAAAGTCACTTAATTTTCTGAGGTTTCGTTTCCTCAGCTCTTAAATGTGGGTAATAACAATTATGTCCAGAGTTGAGGAAAAGTTTAAAGGTTTAAATAAACCTTAAGACACTATAGAATCTACCTTCTTCCCCACCCCCCACTCAGAGTCAATACCCCACAGATTTAGGTGACCCACTGTGTGTGACAAGAGCTGTGGGCTTAAAGTCAGCCACCAAATGATCCTAGTCATTCTATTGGAATTCAGAGGTTTAACTTGCTATGTTTCCCACCTATTGAGACACTTCAATTTTTCAAGGATCTGTGATTTCATTACCATTACAGATCGTAACTCCTCTATGACCCTAGTGATGAACCTCCTGTAAAGGAGATATCAGGATAAAATAATTTAGCTACAACTTATTTTTTTATTAATTATATTTATTTTCGGTGTTCTACAATCACTACCATATAACTTAGATTTTTTTTCCCCCTCCCCGAGACAGCATACAATTTTATATAGGTTCTACACATACATTCCTATTAAATACATTTTCACTATAGTCATGCTGTGTAGAAGAATTCAAATGAATGGGAGAAATCATATAACAAACCAAAACGTAATACACACAAAAAAAATGATCTGCTATGTTCTGCGATTAAATTTCATAGTTCTTTCTCTGAATGTGGAAGGCATTTTGCCTTAAAAAATCATTGGGTATTTTTTTTAAGTCCTTGCCTTGCAATGAAGTTCCAAGTCTACTAGAAAAAACTCTTGCACACTGTGGTTGTTGCTGTGCACAAAGTTCTTCTGGTTTTGCTCCTTTCGCTCAGCATCAGATCATATAAATCTTTCCAGGCCTCTCTGAAGTCTTCCTATTCATTATTTCTTATAGCGCAATAGTATTCCATTACATTCAATATACCATAATTTATTCAGCCATTCCCCAATTGATGGGTATCCCCTCGATTTCCAGTTTTTGGCCACCACAAAGAGAGCTGCTATAAATATTTTTGTACATGTGGGACCCTTTCCCATTTTTATAATCTCCTTGGGATACAGTCCTAGAAGCAATATTGCTGGGTCAAAGGGTGTGCATATTTTTGTAGCCCTTTGGGTATAGTTCCAAATTGCTCTCCAGAATGGTTGGATCAGCTCACAGCTCCACCAACAATGAATTAGTGTTCCAACTCTCCCATATCCTCTCCAACATTTATCATCTTTCTGTTCTGTCATGTTTGCCAATCTGATAGGTGTGATGTGGCACCTCAGAATTGTTTGATTTGCATCTCTCTAATCAATAGTGATTTAGAGCATTTTTTCATATGACTGTAGATATC
>CM053769.1:137770014-137904922 GCA_028658325.1 Potorous gilbertii | reverse complement strand
GCTACAACTTATTGAAGGACATGAGACTGGAAGGTAAAGGAACTCCCTTTACTGCCTGTCTATTCAATTGTTGTTTGTCCTTTGTACTCGAAGAGGACTGATGACATTATAATGTTAGGGTCAAGGTACACTGTGTTCAGTTGTGGCTGATCGGTCCAATACCAGCTCAGAAGGCTATACCATAGGTTGGGCACAGGTAGTGCATTTGAACATTTGGAATGGAAATGTCTCTAGATTTGTGTAATTCATGTTTTCTTTGTGCTATTGCACTGTTCTCTGTATCTGAATTGTGTCACACACACACAAACCCATCCCACATACCCACCCATCACAGTTCTTGCAGTGGGTGGGATGGGTGAGGGTAGGGGAAAGCCCCACAGAGAGGCTCCCACCCACACTCCATTCTCTCCCCCACATGCCCGCAAACTACAGTTCAGTGGTGAGTGGCATGGTTGGGGAAAAGGTATAGAAAGGTTTTTCAGTTGAAAGGAGAAAAAGGAGATTGTATGTGATGGAATGAGATTATGTCATTCTCTGAGGTCTCAGGTCATATGAAGAGGGAAGGAATTGTTAAGTATTCACAAATATGATTTGAAACTGAGGTAGACCTTAGATATCTTAGAATCATTGGTTTAAACCTTAGAGATCACTGGGTCCAATTGTCTTGCTTTATTTGTAGCAAGGGGTAATTAGGCTGGACCGAGGCTTCTTCTATGGTTTTGGATATGTACTCTATCACCACCTTTCTGAGTTGTCACAGACACGTCCTCTGGGTCTAGGGCCATACCAGAGATCATTGGTGACTTCTGAATATTGAGAGAAGCCAATCTGCAACCCAGTCTATAAGAAGAGCAAGGAGAAATAATGAAGGCTTCTTTGGGGATTCTTTTCCAGTGTTTTCTCTTCTTTGGATTTCCAGAAAGTGGGAGGGGATTTCTTTCCCCATTTCTCCCATTTGGCTAATTCCAAGATAGGGGTCTCTGTTTACATGGATTCGATTTAGCCCTGAGGGGCCTGAATAGGGGTCAGGTTTTTCTCTCTCTGGTATGTCCCTTGCCTGGAATAGTTTTTGCTAAAATGAAGCTTAGGTTGGCTAACATTACACAAAAGGAAAATGACAAATGTTGAAGGGAATGTAGGAAAATAAGGATACTAGTGCACTGGTGGTAAAGTTATAAACTAGTACAATCATTCTGGAGAATGATTTGGAACTATTACCAAATTAAAAAGAAAGAATCCATACAAAAATATTTGTAATAGCTTTTTTTTTGTCTGGTGGCAAAAAATTAGAAATTGAGGGGATGCCCACCCATTGGGGAATGACTCAACAAATTGTGGTATGTGATTATATCATACTTTTGTGTTGTAAGAAATGATAAGAAGGGTAGTTTCAGAAAAACCTGGGAAGGTTTATATAAACTGATGCAAAGAGAGGTATGCAGAATCAGCTCGTGTACACAGTAATAGTAATGTTATAATGGTGATCAAATGTGAAAGAGTCAACGATCCAAGACAATTCCAAGCGACTCATAATGAAAACTGTCCACCTCTAGAGAGAGAATTTTATTTTTTCTTTATTTTTCTTGATTTTTAAAAATATTTTATTTTTCTTGCTTTTTTGCAATACAACTAACATGAAAATAGGTTTTGTATGATTTCACATGCATAATTATATTATATTGCTTGCCTTCTTAGTGGTTGGGGGAGGGGCTAGAGGGAGTGAGAGAATTTGGAACTGAAAATTTAAAAATGCATAATAAAAAAAAATGAAATGTAGGTATGGCTTATGTCTAAAGACTTCACTAATTGGTGGTAACAAAGTCCCTTCTCAAGATGGCACTCGTTCAAAATGGAGATTAGACTTTGGACAGCTACAGAAACTGTATAAAATGCAAAAAAGGCTGCTTGCTGATATCATAAGTCATATCTAGGCTCTGGACACAGCCTCCTTCTGAAGTTCTCGTGTTGGCATAAAAAGGGGCACACAGCAAACTGAGGAGCAAAACAGCTCCTAAGTGCTCTGTGTACCTGCCAGGAAGGATGACCAGCCCAGTGGAAGGAGAAGGGGTATGTGACAGCCAAGCTCCGCTGTAGGCTTAGGCTGGGCAATGCTGTGGGTTTGATGCTGGCCTCCATACCCAGGAAAACAAGGAAGATAATGACCTTGCAGAAAAATTGGCCGTAGCTCTAGGTGGACAAAGAAAGGCAGTGAAAGTAGAGCTCAAGAGTCTGGTACAGCCAGATTGTGGTGCATCAAGTCCTTTCAGTTTTGGGTCACCGCAGAAGTAGGGTGCCAAAGCTCCTTCATGGTGGACCACAATCATTCAGGACAAAAACCCCTTTGGGAAAATTCAAGCTATTCCTCACTTACATGGCTTTTTTTTTTTTAACTGTAAAAGACGAAACACCCCACCCTGTATATAGAGAAGTCTGGGCCCCTCCTTCCCCCCATCCCTCACTGATGCCAGTTCCTCAGGCCCAACTTAGGTGAGTGGCAAGAATGAATGTGTTAATGTACTTCCTAAGGGGTTAGTTAATTAATAGGCAATAATACCTCAAAATCCTGCCAGCCCTTTTCAGGATTTTAAAAAAGATAGGTCTTAAAAGCTTTAACTCAGAGAAGCTGAGGTTAGTGGTGGATAATGCAGACAGGTTGCAGGAAGGTGGAGATCATTAGGGGTCCGGTTGTAAGCGGGATTAGGCTCTTTCTCCCTCCTAGTGAGGACATTTACCCTCAGCCTCTTAGATCTGTAAGGAGGACCAGTCCTGACCCATGGAGGGCAGTTAGCCCAGGGTCAGAGGTCAGAGGACCTCTGGATGTTGTTTGTGTGTATGTACCATACCTGGGAAAAAGGCAGTTACCAGAAGTTTCAAGGTGTGCCTCTGGCTGTGAGGGCCTCAGTTTCAGAGATGGTTCTGTTCCTGAGTTTGATGTTGGGGAGACCTCTAAGGGCTGTCTGCTTTTGGCAGGAGAAGCTGGAAAAGGATGAAGAGCCAAGTCTTTAAACTGTCTCCAGGGTCTAGCGTGGGAGGTGAGCAGAGGGCAGGGACATGACTTAAGGTAAATTCAGAAATTCATAGAATTAATTGTTTTAGAAACAAATTAGCTTCTCATTTACCCTCCTTGTGCAAAGGAGTTTATACTTCTTTGTTCCTGAGGAGTATACAGAAATCCCTCCATCAAACCTGACTGGTGCTCAGCTATTGGGTGACTGGAGGACCAGCTGTACCCCTCTGGGTCTTTGACAAGCAGACCTGCCAGCTGCTGGAGTTAGTCAAGGCAGGAGGAACAGGCTTGTCTAAGAACAGTCAGGAAGAGAGCCAGCTCTGGAGGAAGTACCAAGGTCTTCACCTTTTCCCTCCAGGCCCTTCTCTACTCGATACCCATCAATCCTAGGCTCGTAGATTTAGAGACAGAAGGAAGAATCAGAGATCATCTAGGGGAAGCTAGGTGGTCCAATGTATAGAATGTGGGGCCTGAAGCCAGTAAGACCTGAGTTCAAAACCAGTCTCAGACGCTAGCTGTGTGATGCTGGGCAAGTCACTTAAAAAAAAAAAGGCCTCTATTTGCCTTAGTTTCCTCTTCTGTAAACTAAGGATAATAAGAGCACCTCCCTCCCAGGGTTGTTGTGAGGATTGAATGAGATAATTGTCAAGCACTTAGTACCGTGCCTGGCACATATTAAATGCTATCCAAATGATAACTGTTATATATCATATGTTAACCCCCCTCACTTCACAGATGGAATCTGAGGCCTAGAGATGTTAAGTGACTTGCCGACAAGTCAGACAAGTTAGGGGGCAGAAGCTAGGTCCTCTGACCACAGAGAGATTGAGGTTTGATTCCAGATTCTCAGAAACCCAAACCAAGATATAATCTCCTTTCCCTAATTCTGGAGCCTATTTGGGATAGTTGCTGAAGCCTGAGCTGATAGACCTGCCTGAAGTTTGGGCACTGAAAGCTGTGACACAACTGCCTCCAACCTCCTGAGGCTGCCCTGGGGTCAGTGTTCTTGAAATGAGGGAGGAAGGTGCCCTCACAGCAGGTTTCAGAGCAAAGTGCTGTTTCTAGAGAACAAAGCAGGAGGTGGTGCTGGGTGAGACTGGTGTGCATGGGAATTCTGTGAAGAGCATTCACTGTGAAACCTGAGGCTGACTGAGAAAGTAGCCCCAATTTCATGTTCATCTAATTTTTTTGACTTCTTTTTGAGGGGTGGAAATGGTCACACTTAGTGGAATTATATCCATAAATCATGTAGGGGGATAGAATGGGGCAGGAAGTAACAGGAGGTGCTTAAATTGGTGCATTTAGAATAAAGCTCCTATTTTCTTTTTTTCTTTTTCTTTTAAAATTTATTTATTTTATTTTCAGTTTTCAACATTCATTTCCACAAAATTTTGAATTTAAAATTTTTCCTCCCTCTCTCCTCTCCCCCTGCCTCAGGACAGTGTGTATTCTAATTACCCTTTTCTCCAATTTACCCTCCTCCCTTCTATCACTGCCCTCTCCCCTCTTACCCACTTCCTTTCTGTTCTCCTGTAGGATAAGATAGATTTCTATATCCCTTTGCCTATAAATCTTATTTCCTAGTTGCATGTAAAAACTATTTTCAACAGTCATTTTTTAAGTAAAACTCCTGTTTTCAAAGTACTTTAAGATTTGTCTCCCTTGCCTCACCACTATTTCAAGAGGAACAAGATGCCTCTCCTCATTTTCATCAACTCATTGGGGTTCTTAACTGGAATCCTTGACCTTGGTTTTTTAAATATTTGGATATCTGCATTTCAGTAGAATTAGTTAATCCAATGTATTTTATTTTATGCATTTAAAAATATGATTCTGAGAAGAAATCCATAAGCATCAGCAAATTGCCATTGGGGTCTAGGACCCCCCCCAAAAAGGTTATCCTCAGCATGACAAATAATAATTGCTTGTTGAATGACTGTACACCCAAAGTACTTATACACAGGGATTATTCTCTCAGTAGGAGAAGGTTCATGGTTGACAGTGGAAAATCCTTACTACCTCATCCACCGAGAGAGTGATATAGTCACAGGCAATTCTTCTGTCTTTTGCCCAGTCTTCTGTGAGTTCCTTTTGGGATTCCCCTGGGACGAGTTTACCTTTCTCTGACTGTGGATGGATGGTATCAGGATTCTTTGACTGCATGTCTAAAGTGTTTGTGGTATCTTCATATTACCAAGTGGGATTCTGGAATCCTCACATCCCCAAGGGCATCAGAACCATGTCTTAGCACCCAGATTTTGGGAAAGTAGGTAGAGTCTAAAACCGGATCCAACGATCATTGGATACAGGGTGTATCCTTCAATTTGGCCAATTCCTTGGCCAGTAAGCCAAGACTCAAGGCAGAATGAATGGCCACCAGCAGTCAGAGGCCCCCCAGAAGGCTAGGTGAGCCTAAAGACAGGAAAAGAAAGGCCGTCGGCTTGCAGCTTGGCTGGACAGGTTATGCTCAAGGGAGGGGTGGCGCTTCTCAGGTCTCTCTGAAGCTTAGGTGGAACAACTTGGTGTATATGCTGTGAGACGTAGTGTATTTAGATAGTGTAAGCTGCCTAAATCAGGAAGGTACTAGGTTACTCTGTTAATTATTCATCAAGACAGTGCATTGTCCACTAGGTGGTGCTGTAATCGAACCACTAGTCAGAGTCTCTCGGGCACCTCCACGACACTGTATCTCAGATTGAAAGATTGATACTAATTAGTTTAAAATCTGAAGCTGACCACCCTCCTAATTTATCCAGAGAATGATGTGAAATACTGCTCAAAGATCCTAAAAGCAGTCAAGGTATGGTTCTACCCTCACCCAACATCTGGAATTTCTTTTCTCTGTTGTGACCCCCACATTTCTAGGACCCAGGGAATAAACATACTGAGGTCATGTAGTATGTTTAACAAAGCAAAAGTGATATATATCTGGTCATGGTTGAGGCAGATGATAATATATCAGACTATGGCAGCTTACAATCACGAGGACTGTATCCCCAGAGACAGCTGCTGCATGTCTCCCCGTGATGGCCAGCCCTATTCCAGTATCAGCCATCAGCCTGGCAAGCAGGATGTCTCTGTCAAGGGTCAAAGACAAAGAAATAGGGAACCCCAAGATCCACTTCCTAGTGCCTCGTAATTTTGTTTTTCTTTATATGAATTTGCAGTAGCCCCACTTTGGCTCCCTTCAGAGATGAAACTCATTGCAAAAATACCTCCTAATTAGGTATTTATATCTGTAAGAGGAATCAGAGACATCTCCGGTCCCACCCTCCTCATTCTGCAAATGAGACTCAGGGACATGAAGTAACTTGTCCAGAGTCACAAAAGAAATAATAGATGAGAATGGGATCTGAAACTGTGATTTCATTTTTCTGGGGAACTCCTGGTGAGAAAACTCTTACGTGTTTTTAGTTTTAGATGGTTTTAGAGGGTTCCTGGGATAACTGGAAGGTTAAGGGACAATTGAAGTCACACAGTATCCTTCTTTGAGGTTCATTAAATCCAAGTTTATCACTCAGTTAAGGTTCTGGTAGTTGTAATCTGCCGACTCTCCTCCCCCTCTCCCCCAGACCTTCTTCTTCACTGAGTTCAGTGCTCTTCTTTCTTTCACTCCAACTCCCTTCCTGAAATTAGGGCTCTTCCATCTATGCTCGTTCAAGCACCCTAATGTTCTAATTCCTTACTCTTCTCAGTTCACCCCATCTTTTCCCCAAATTCGCTTCCACTGCCTGTGGAGTTGTCATACCCTGGGTCTTAACCATCACGCATAGGTGTTTCACTTCCATGTTGGTAAGCTCTGAAATTCCCTTATCTAATCATATTTTTTCATTCCATCTTTCTTTCCGCCTTGTGATCCCTTAACCTGTTCCCTGTGATTTACTTACCAATTTCCTCCCCGGCCATCATCCCTGAACTGTCTATGCTCAACCCCTCAATGAATCAGTTCAACTCTGTGCTGTCCTCTACCCTCCAGTCCCTTGTCCCTTCATCCCTTGCCAAAAACAGGTCCAATATTATTTGTATTGTTCCCACTGTCCCCCATTCATACATTACCACATGGAGGTGGAGGAAATCATGGAAGCAAGTTGAATGGGTTGACTGCAGATGTATGTTATATTATCTCCACTGGGCATATTTTTGCATCCAGACAATCCCTTGATCCATCCCTGTTGGATTCACCATCCCACTCACCATAATGGCTCGTCCGTATCTTTTCATCCCTGCTCAAGCCCTCCTTGGCACTCTTTCTTTCTACTCTCGCAGCTGAGAACCTTTTCTGAAAAAATTGAAACAATTTGCTGATAGTTCCCTGTCTCTCCTGTTCCTCATCTCATATCACTTAGATGCCTTCCCTAACATTTCCTCCTTCACTGCTGTCTCAGTAAAGAAACAGCCCTTTTTCTTGCCAAGGCAGACACCTCTGGACTCACAAGGGATCCCATTCCCTCCTATCTTCTTTGGCAGATTGCCTCCTCTGTCATCCTACTCCTCTCCCTCATAGGCATCTTCAATCTCTCCCTGTCTACTGGCTGTTTCCCTACTCTCTACAAATAAAGGGCAGGTCAGTTATATGCTGATGATTCTCATCTCTATTTATCTATCCTTAATTTTTCTTGACCTCCAGCCTCACATCTATAGAGCTCAAACGGGATGTCCCAGAAACATCTCAAACTCAACATGTCCAAAACAGAATTTATAATCTTTTCCCCCAAATCCTCCCCTCCTCCCAACTTCTCTGTTACTGCTAAGAGCAATCCCATCCTCCCAGTTGCCATCCTTAGCTCCTTACTCACACCTTCCTCATGTGTGAAGTCTGGTGCCTGGCTTTGTTGTTCCTACCTTCTCAGTATCTCCGATATCCATCTCCTTCTCTCCAGTCACAAAGTTTCTGCCATACTTCTTTGGGCCCTCATTACCTCATGTCTGGACTATTGAAATCGCCTTGGTTGGTCTCCCTACCTCAAATCTCTCTCCCTTAGAATCTGTCTTCCATTCAGCTGTCAAAATGATTTTCCTAAAGCACAGTCTGACCATGTTGCCCAATAGGGTGTCACTAAACTCCTGTTGTTTCCTATCACCTCCACAATCAGATAGAAAGTCCTCTGGCATTGAAAGCCCTTCACAGTTTGCCCCTTTCCTACCTTTCCAATCATCTTATTCTTTCTGTTTTCCAAATATGATCCTTCATTTTCCAGAGTTTAAGAAAAACACATGATTTGTGATTTCCCCTGGCTCCTCTTCATTCCTGGAATGCTCACCATCCTCCCCTCTGCCTTCTCACTTCCTTCAAGACTCAGCTTAAATCCTACTTTCTTCAAGAGGAGTCTCCTGCAAAGCCCCTGCTCACCCTCAAAGATTCCCTGCCATTTACACTTTATTCATCTTGGGTTTACAGTGGGTGTTTTTGGCAAATTGTCTCGCCCATTAGAATGTAAGATCCTTGAGGGGAGGGACCATATTTTTGCCTTTATGTGCATCCTCAGCACTTAGCTCAGCGCCCAGTACATAGTAAACCTCCTCATAATGCTTGTTAACTGACACCCAGGATATGTCAGAGATGGGCCTTGGACTCAGATCTTCCTTGATTCCAAGCCAGCTCTCTACTACCACTGCACAATATTGCCTCTCATAAAAGTAGTAGAGCTGAAAATAAACCTCAGGTCTTTGGACTCCAGATCTGGTGCTCTTTCTGCCATGACACAAGTGGCAGCAATGCCAGGACTAGATGGGGAGAAGCATGAGAGGCAAAGCTGAACCTCATTTAAGCCCCTAGGTAACTGCCCAGCAGTATGATTTGGGTCAGGGAAAAAAGTAGAATGCCCATCAGCCTTAGTCATAGAAAGGGATATGCAGGGGTATGAAAGCATCTTCAAAGCAGCCTGTATTCTGGGGAGGAATCTGTGTGGCCAGATACAAAGTCATTGAATCTGAACTGGAAGGAACCTTAAAGATCCACTAATCCAGTTCCCACCTGAGAGGAATCCCAGATAGAGGGAAGGATAGTGAAAAAGATGGACGGATGGAGAAATAGATAAAGATAGAGAGATGGATGGAGAGATAGAGATGGATAAAGAGATAGATGTATAGAGAGAGAGGGATGGAGAGATAGAGATGGATAGAGAAAGAGACAGATGTATAGATAGAGAGGGATGGATAGAGAGAAAGATGGGTGGATAAAAAGATAGATCATTTGTGGTTGTTCAGTCATTTTTCTGTCAGGTCTGACTCTTCGTGACCCCATTTCTTGGTCAAGATACTGGAATGTTTTACCATTTCCTTCTCCAGCTCATTTTACAGATAAGAAAACTGAGGCAAAGAAAGTGAGTGACTTGCCCAGGGCCACACAGCTAGTAAGAGTGCCCAAGGCCAGATTGGAACTCAGGCAGATGAGTCCTCCTGACTGCAGGCCCGGAACTCTATCTACTATACCACCGAGGTACCTTAGATCAATTGTTACTTGCTTCCTATGTGCCAGTTACTCTGCTAAGCTCTGAGAATACAAACACAGGTAATCCTGACAGTCCTTGTACTCAAAAAGCTTCTGTTCTAATGGGGGAGTACAATATACAAAGGGGACCTGGGCGGGGGGCTCTCTACAAGCCCAAGGCCTAGGGGCCTGGTTTTGGGCAAGAAAGTGAAAACTTACCTTTCAGAGCCCAACATGGTTCTGGGGCAGAGCCCAAGGTTTCTGTGAGCAGGAGGTAAAGATAGTAGTAGAATATAGACAGCATGTTGCAAAGATGCTTTTATAAATTACATCCCTGTCAAGTGGCTATACAACCCTTACTTGAAGATCTCCCCTGATGGGAACTCTGAATACCTCAGGGCAGATCATTGCATTTGGGGGCTGGTGTTTTATTGGTATGGAGAGCTCCGGGTAAGGAGAGCCCCTCCACCAATGCTAACCAGCCTGCCTACCTCAGCAGCAGGACTTGGGCCCAGGTCTTACTGATGGTTTCTGTCTCTACTAGGCCATATACTTTCATTCTACTTTTAGGTAACTTAATAGCAGGGAATTTTTTTTTTCTTGTTTTATACTCAGACCTGCCATCCTACTTTTTACCCCTTTCTTCTTGTTCTTCCTTTGGCCCAAGGTAACAAGACCAGGCCTTCTTTCAGAGCACCTGAGGATGACCCTTCTCCAGGCTAGCCATCCCTACTACCTCAAGCTGACCCTCACATGGCATGTGTATTCCATCCCCTCCCCATTCTGGCTGTCAGTGAACTTCCTAAACTGTGGTACCAGGACTTGACTCAGTACTTCAGATTAGGGTGACCAGGACAGGAGGGCTCCTCATATCTTCCCCCACCCCAGGGAGGAATCAGAGCAAGGCCATAGTGTATCCTCAGAGAGCTCTTGGGCTCTTCATTCTCCAGCCCTACAACTTCCTATTTGCTCTATTTCTCAATGATGATTCAGTAAAGTATCTTCTAAAAACCCTACCATTTATCTGGGTTGAGCTAAGAGAAGTCTTGGGATGCCCCCTCTGACACACAGGGTTTGTTAGAGGAAACCTTGGGGAGCAGGTCCACCCTGGGACTGTTCCCTGCCACTCTGACCACCCCAATCAATCAACAGTTATTTATGAAGCACTTACACGTGCCAGGTCATCTCTCCGAGTGTCAGTGTGGCCCCTTTACATTGCCGTGAGGAGGTGCAGGTCCAGAAACAGTCAGACTCGGAGCTCATTACAAAGACTTTTATTGTCCTGGAAGTTTTCCATCCTGTGACCACTAGGGCTCACTCACTCACTCAACCTCCATTCTCTGTACAGTCTCCTCAATCATTTCCAAAGCCAGAGGTGTCACGGTCTCCTTCATCACTGCTGTAGTACCCTTTGGGTAGTCATACTTGCCCTGCCTGAGGAGTAGAGGATGGGGCTTATCCTTTATGCTGTCTCTCCCCATCCCTCCAGCCTGTCTGTGACCTCTTCTTTCCCATGTGTCCTCCCATCACCACACACTCTCCCCATGCCTGGGAGCTGGCTTCTCACCTCTTAGAGAGAACAGCTGGCATGCTCACTGCCCTCTGGATCTTGGTGCCAGCCTGGGTGATCACACACACATCCACATTGCTTCCTGATCCCAGGTCATCCAGGATCCCAGCAGTCACTGCCTCCACTACCAGCTGCTGGCCTTCCTCCAGCTGGGGGATGGCGAGGGGACAGCCAGAGGTGAGAAAAAGAATGAAGGTGAAGGAGTGAGTATAGAAATAAAGGGAGTGGTCCCACATGTGCAAAAATATTTATAGCAGCCCTCTTTGTGGTGGCCAATAACTGGAAATCAAAGGGATGCCCATCAATTGGGGAATGGATGAACAAGTTGTGGTATATGAATGTAACTATGTGCTATAAGAAATGATGAACAAGAATACTTGAGAGAGGCCTGGAAAGATTTATATGAACTGATGCTGAGTGAAAGGAGCAGAACCAGGAGAACTTTGTGCACAGCAACAACCACAGAGTGTGAGGAATTCTCGTAGACTTAGTACTTCACAGCACTGCAAGGACCTAAAAATTCCCAATGGACTTTTGAAGCAAAATGCCTTCCACATCCAGAGAAAGAACTATGGAAATGGATGGAAGAATGAAGCAGACCATTTTCTTTTATGTTATCTTATGTTTTGTTTTATGGTTTCTCCCATTCATTTTAACTCTTCTATTCAACATGACTATGGTGAAATTGTATTTAATAGGAATGTATGTGTACAACCTATATAAGATTGCATGCCATCTTGAGGAAGGAGGGGAAAAAAATCTGAGATATATGGAAGTGACTGTAGAACACTAAAAACAAAATAATTATTAAAAAATTTTTAAAAAAAGAAATAAGAGTTTGAGTGGACAGAGGACAGGCAGTCAGTGAGAGGACATAAAAACAAGAAGGAAGAAGGAGAGTGGAAGTGATCAGGGGGTAGAGATGAAGAAAGAGAAGAGCCAGTGAAGGGACGTAGAAGTGAGGGAGACAGAAGTGAAGATGGCAAAGGGAGACGGTGAGGGAACAGAGAGAGAGAGAGATAAAGGGGATGGGCAAGTGAAGATGGGGGTAGGAATAGAGCAGAGAAAAGTGAGGAAAACAAAGAGGAGGTGAGGGAAGGGATCAGCCATTCCAGTAACGCTGGTCTCCCCGCCATCCACACCCCCTTGCATCTCCCACTCTCTTCTGATCTTTCTCCCTACATCTCATTCCCTGGTTCTCTTCAGGAAGGTGAGGCAACATCTGATCCTTCATCTCCCTTCTCCCCACCAAGCCCTGCCTCTTAAGGTACAGTGATCTCCCCAGCCCAGCCCATCCCAAGTGTGGACAAAGTCCTTTTATTTAATGCAGCTGCCTCTCTCATAGGCTGGTTCCGAGGACAGGGCTTTGCCAATTTCAACGCACTTTAGGCACATAGGCGGTTGGATTGAGATAAGACCTTTCACAAAAAAAAAGACGTAAAAGTTCTTTCACTAGGAAACCAAGGTCAAAGCAAACCAGAACAAAAGGGCCCTGAAGGAATGAGTGCATGGGTGCAGAATCTCAGAGACCCTGTGTCCACTCTTCACTCTGCCTTGTTTGGGGCTTGGGGACTCTATCTACCCTCGAGTGAAGCTGGGTTCTGAATGTCATTGCCAGGCAGCCTTAGGAGCATCTGGTCATAATCTCAGCCTTGCCCCAATGAACCTAGCTCTGCTACTGGGAACAAGCGGTCCCTATGGACTCCCCTCACTCAAGCCCTATAGTTCATCTACAGTTCTCCCACTCTCTCCCATCTAATGGGAAATACACACAAACACTTTAAGGTTGGCGGTGTTTTACATGCCTTCTGGCTTAGGAGCAGGCTGCCTTCTCTTCGCATTTCTAAGCTATCCTGTGCTTTCCCACTAGTCAGCTCCCTAAGGCATTCTCATTTCCAGGCCGAGGAAGAGTCTACCTCTCAGCTCATTTACAGAAAAGGGGAGGCGGTAGACAGGGTCCTGAGCTCAGCACAGCCCCCAGGTTCTCAGTCAGGCCAGGGACTTGTCTTTGATGGGCTTGCAATAAGAAAACCATTCCCCACACATAGTGCAGATGGCACCAAGCTGTTCTCCGCCAGAAAGGGAGCTGGTTTCAGCACAACGGTGGGTAGAGAGGAATGAGAAGGCAGGAAGGAGCTGAGGAGGGGGGAGGATGAGAAAGGTGGGTCAGGGGCAGGATGGGGCAAGGGGGCTCTCACCGTCATATTTGGTTTGAAGCGATCCTCTAGCACAGAAATGGCCGGTCCCTGTCCAGAGCCTTTTGGAAGGTAAGGGAGGATAGCAGTAGTGAGCAGTGTTAGGTCCTAGGCAGCCTCCCTCAGCTTTCTCCCCTTTCCACAATTCCTTAAGACACATCCCCTGCTGCCACATACGCATAGGACTGGGAGGGCTATTTATTGGAAGGGGGGGTGAAGGGTGGAGTTGGGTGAATATCCTTGGGGACATTTGGTCACAGAGGTCTGAGCTATTAATAATTAGTCATAATAATTATTAATAATAGCTAGTATTTATATAGCACTTTAAAGTTCACAAAATACATAGTATCTCACTTGGATCCCCACATTAACCCTGTGAAATAGGGTGCTATTAATTAACCCATCTCTATAGATGAGGAAACCAAGACCAGGTGAGGCTGGGCAAGTCACTTGCCTAGGGTCACCCAACTAGTGAGACAAGGATACCTGACTCCAAGTCTAAGGACTGTCTTCATTGTGCCACCTAGCCATGGAAGTTACACTGGAGCAGATTTAGAATGAATGGAAAGAAACCCTTCCCAACAATCATTGGTGTCCTGGCTAAGGAAGAAAAGTGAAGAGTTGAAGTTGGAGGCCCTGGATTTGTCTTGGTTTTTCTTTTTTCTTTTCATGTGACCTTGGGCCAATTTCCCAAGGTCTCTGAGCCTCTGTTTTCTCACTATAAAATCAGGGTAGGACTAGATGGCCTCTGGGTGTTTTCTAACCAAGATCCTGTGATTTTGTGAGTCTGGGGGTGGGAGGAGGTCTGTCTGATTAGGGGTCAGGGACTCACCCATAGCAGTGAAAAGGAGATGGCTGTAAGAGCCATGGGGATGTACACTGTAGAGATGGGGGCCTGTGATATCCACTCCCCCTACAATGATGGAGGCCCCAATATGGCCCTGGTAGCTGTAGGGAGAAATCTCATCATTTCCTCTCTCCACACCTAGGGTCCCCAAACCAGCCCCATCTCCCTCCAACTCTTGCCTCCCACCCCATTTATCTTCTTGTCCCCATCCCAAGTATGCACTCTATCTGCCTCCTTCCCAGATCTCCCAAATCTCTTTTTAATGTCCGCTCCCCAGCTCCCTCCGCACCGGAAGAGCATCTGGCGGAGCATTCGTGAGACTGTGGCCACCCGTGGTTTCCGGCCCGTGGACAAAGCATGTAGTTCCATGTTGGATGCCATTATCTGTGTGGTCATCTCTGCATCTGCTGCCACCCCTGCGCCACAGCAGCTGAGGGGAGAGTCAGCATTAGAGAAAGAGACTTGTAAGGGAGAGGGTCAAGCTAGACTAAGGTTGGGGTGGTCTGGGGGTGAAGGCTGGAGAAAAAGGCCAACTAGTAGGAATTATGGATAAAGCATTGAGTTTGGAGCCAGAGGACTTGTTTATTTGTTTGTTTTTTAATCAGTTCTGCCAATAGCTCATTTCCTCCCCTGTGGACTCAATTTCCCGAGTAAAATAAGAGGGTTGCTCTAATGAGGCTCCCTCCAGCTCTAATTCCTGTGTACTAAGGAGGAGGTAGCTGGGGATAAATGGGGGAGATGTTGGGCAGGGAGGTGAGATAGGAAAGGTGACTCACTAGATGTTGGGGGCGATGAAGTGGATTTTTTCGCAGTTCTTGTCGGCCACAACTGAATCATTGGTGGCCCGGGTGTCTGACCCAAGGATGACTCCATCCTAGAAGAGAGGTCAGGGCTTAGTTCCAGGCCTCAGTACCCTACTAGCCCCATCTCTACACTTCCCCAAAGTCAATCCCCTCACCCACTGCCCCCCACTAGCTGATCTGTCCCTCTCTTTCCCGACCCATCTCCCCTCCCCACCTCACCTGAAACACGAGGCCAGCGATGGTGGTACCAGTTTTACGGGCATGGGGAACACGGAGTCCTTTTAGGGAAGATTCCAGAAACGCATTTCTGGGGTGTGGGAAAAGGAAGAAAAGACCCTCTGGAGCCAGGAACCATACCAGAGGGGTGTTTCTAGCTCCTTGAACATACGCCCTTTCTGTCCAGTTTAGGATTCTTCATGACTTTCCTCCTTCCCTCTGCTCCCAGACCTTTCATCTACGAATTTCATCTGCCCCCTCAAGAGTTCCCTGTCTCCTCCCCTCCCCCATCTAGCTAGTTTCACTTTTCTTTTCCATTCCCAGAACTTCCAAGGACCGTACCCAAAGTCTTCAGAGAAGGGGATCAGGGACAGCCTACCCTCTCCCCTCCCCAATCCTGGACCAGGCCCCTTGTGTCAGCCGAGCTTCCTCTTACCTCTGGCAGTTTTCAAAGGAGAAGCCCCCCTGGGGCTCGCAGGCAGAGTGCAGCATGGTCTGAGCTGGGTGGACGTGAGGCACTCCGCAGGTGTGCCAAAGAGGCTGGTCAGGCTGGGGAGGTCAGGAAGGGGCAGGGAGGTGCTGGGGTGGGGGCTCCTGCAGGACCTCGAGGGGACTGCGGGCGGCTAATTTGGACGCTTCCTTTTCTTGTAACTTCAGCTTTCACTTTCACCTTAGCTACTGAAGGAAGAAGGGCGGGGATTGGGGTGGGGGTGGGGGAAGGAAGGTGGGAAGCAGGGAGGCTGCCTGAGCTCTTCTGGGGCATCCTCCCCTCCACCCTTTCCCCACATCCCATCCCTAGTGAAGAAACGGCAAACACAGGAGCTCCTTGCTTCCTATTTACCCCTGGCACCATTACTGAGGACTTTTCAGGAGAGGGGACAGAGGAGCCCCTGCTGAGATTGGTGACCCTGGGAGGTAGCTCTGCCCTTCATCTGTTATGCTCATGACTCATAGGGTGGCCTTAGGAGAACTAATTTTGCGTCTCTCCTTTCTGAAAATGAGGGGTTGAAACTGATCTCTGAGGTCCCTGCCACCTCAGATGTTCTAAGGTTCTTATCCTGTCCAAATGTTCATTTCCCCTTCCCCATCTTTGCCCCCTTCCCTACCAGGCATTGATGCTGGTCCTAAGTACAAGGAAGCTGAATCTAGGCATCAAGATGGAAACAGTGCATGTACCTACAGGGACGGAAAGCATAGTTACATGGTTGCTAGTTAGTTACATCCTCCTCAGGAGACGTCTCTGCGGACATCAACTGGCCTCAGATTGTTCAGACTGAGATGCTTCCTTCAGATCATCCTGGTGATAATTAAAATAACTTGTGTATGTACATATGTATGTACATGTGTACACATGTACATACATAGGTATGTGTATTTACACACATGCATGCGTGTGTGTATGTATATATATATACACATATGTAATTTTAAGGTTTACAAGGAGAGGTAGAGGCCATCATTATTCCCATTTATAGGGGAGGAAACTGATGTTAAATGACTCGCCCAGAGTCATACAGCTGTTATCCAAGGGGATATTTGAACTCAGGTCTTCCTGAAGCCTAGTCCAGTGCCTGTCCACTGTGACACCTGACTGAATCTTCTATGTCATCAAACCACTTGAGAGAGTAAAAATCGCTTAAGGAAAAGTGGCTTACCTCTCTCTCTCTCTCCCTCCCTTCCTCCTCCCCTCCTCTCCCTTTTCTCTCACTCTCATCTTCACTCTTTATTACTGACTTTCCTCCCACCACTATGGACATGCCCACATCTCCACTAGCCTGAGAAAAAACCCTTTACTTAGCTTTGTTATCCCCTCAAAACACTGGCCTAACTCTCATCCACCTGTCTCAGCTAACTGCTAGAAAAAGATACCTATACTTGTTGCCTTTACTACCTTTGCCCCTTTGCTGTCTGGCTTCCTGTGGCACCACTTAATGGAAACTTCTTTCTCCAAGGTTACCAACAACCTCTTAACTGATAGATCAGACAACCTTTGCTTATTCAGTTTTAGAAGAACCATTACCTTGGTGACACCCCTGCCCAAAATAGGCTTGTGTGGTTTCCTGAAGGACAACACTGTAGTGTGGCATACATCAGGGAGACATGACTTGGCAAGGGAAACTCAGAAGATCAAGACAAATTCCAGAGAAGGTGAGATCAATTAAATGGCTAATGGGAGCCCCTAGAGTTTCCAACCTTTGAAGAAAACTGCCCCCACCTCCAATATGAAAACCACTTTTAGTACAGTTTGAAATCTGGTACTGCTAGGCTACCATCCTTCACAGTTTTTTTCATTGATGCCCTGGATATTCTTACCTTTTGTTCTTCCTGATTAATTTAGTTACTGTTTTTTCTTACTCTCTACAACAATTCTTTGGTAGTTTGGTTTGGCACTGGATAAGTAAATCAATTTAGATAGAATTGTCATTTTTATTATATTGGGTCAACCCACCAATAAACAATGAATATCTTTCTAATTGTTTATATTTGTCTTTATTTGTGTAAAAAGTGTTTTGTAATTGTGCTCATATAGGATACTGTATTGGCAGGTAGGCTCCCAAGTATAACTACAGTGTCTGTAGTTATTCTAAATGGCATTGTTCTGTCTCTTCCTGCTTGGTTTTATTAATAATATATAGATATGCTAATGATTTATGCGGGTTTATTTTATATTCTGCAACTTTGCTAAAGTTGTTAATTGTTTCAACTGGTTTTTTAGTTGATTCTCTAAATATAGCATCATGATTATCCGCAAGGAATTATAGCTTTATTTCCTCATTGCCTATTTTTAGTCCTTCAATTTCTTTTTCTTATTTTGTTGCTATAGCTGGTAATTCTAATACCACATTGAATTATGTTCATTCTTAGGGACATCCTTGCCTTACCCCTAATCTTACCAGGAAGACTTCTAGCTTATCCCCATTACAGATAATGCTTGCTCTTGATTTTAGATAGATACTTATTATTGCAAAAAAGACTCCATTTATTCCTATGCTTTCTATTATTTTTAATAATAGATATTGTATGTTGAAAAATATATAATTATTTTTAACAATGAAATGAGGACCAGAACAATTTACACAGTTAATGGCAATAATGCAAAGAATGTAAACTGTGAAAGGCCAAGTAACTCTGACCAACCATAATACCAAAGGGCTCATGATTAAACATGCTATCCACTTCCACTTTGAGAGCTGGTGGACTCTAAATGCAGATGGAAACCTATGTTCTTTTCCTTCCTTTTTAAAATCCTGGACATAGTTAATGCAAGAATTAGTTTTGCATGATTATGTACATTTGTAATGAGTTTTATTTCTCTTGATTTCTCAATGAATAAGAGAATGGGAGGAGAGAATTCAGAACTGAAAATAAAATAAAATTGAATTTTAAAAATGTACAATGAAGTGTCCTAGAAATAAAGCAAGGGTAGAGAGGGAGGCCATGAACCAGGTACTGAAATCATTTAGAAAGCAGGGAGAATGTCTTGGGGATTGATAGATAATGGCTACCAGAATCTTGATTGGGTAATACATTTTGATTGAACAAACTTCAAAGATGAAGAGGTTCCTTGAGTGATGATAGAAAATCTGGAAGTGGCGATTGGCATTGGGAGCATGGAATATTCTGATTCCTTACCATGACCAGTGAGTCTGGGGTAAAAGAGAGAGAGTGAAATCAGTACTGAAAAGGTGTTCAGGGATGCAGGGACATACAGAAGGAGTCAGGTCTCAGGGAGAGCTACAAGATGGCAAGAGAAAAAGTTTAAGATGAAAGGAAGTTTGTGAATCATGAACCAAAATTCCATAGAGGGCATGATGGAAGGGGCAAGCAGCTCTAGAATAGGACATTGGGAGGGTAGAGTTGAAGTGAATGAGACTGTTGTTTTTCCTTCATTCTTGAAGAGGACCAGTGACATCAGCAAAGTGATGCCAGGACATGCAAGTGAATTGGATTGAAGTGAGGCAGGGCTGTGCAAAGTCACCAGCCTCACTTTGTCCTCTGGAGCCATCTGAGTCCAGTGGCCAGATACAGATCAGGATAACTGAAGATGGCCCTGGATGCATTGTGAGGCCTTGGCCCTTTAAAGCTCTGGTCTTTCCCAGGTCTCAGTTTGTCTGTCTAATCACCCATTCAGTGATTAAGGTTAGGTAAGAAATGAGGCAAAGAATGGCCTCTTTTACCTACTCAAAAAAAAAAAATCAATCTGGGAGAGGAAAACCAAAACTGAGACAATTAATTCTTTTGCCCCATGTAGTTTCATCTGTGTAGTTTCAGATTTCTTAAAATACAGCACTGGAAAACCAGGCTTTGATAAAGTCCATCGGGATTCAAATGGAGCTACTTGACCATGTCTTAAACCCAAATCACTCTGGCTCTCACTGACTGACCAACAAGAGGTCCCAGGGGCTCAAGCCTCACTTGGTTGTTGTTTAGGTTTTGGTAGTTCCGAGTGAGGATGGGAATGAGGGCGCAGATAATTGAGGTTGTGGAGGTTTATTCTTTGGTTCAGAATCACAGGGATGGAGGGCTTCAGAGTAGAAGGCTGCAGAAAATTGATGAGGTGTGAGGGCTACAAAACAAGAAATCATTAGATCTTGAAATTGAACACTGACAACTTTATAGCATGCATTTCTAATCATGTGGTGAGATTAGAAGCTGGATATCACTTAGTTTTACATATGTAAATGCACTTATTTCCTAGATACACCTGTGTCTTATCTCCCTATATGACTACAAAAATCACAGGAATCCTTTCCTACCTAAACCTTCTATCTCTTCCACATCCCCTGTTGCCTATCACAGTGCTCTGCACACAATACATGCTTAATAAATGTTTATTTTTGTTCCTCCTCCCGCTTCCTCCCTAGTCACTCCAGAGCTGGCCTTCAAAGAAGAGGTTTTTATTCATGTCATCTGACGTCTCTCAATCCCAGGCAGGGTCTGTGGCAGAAGGGGCCCAAAGTGAGGAGCAGAGCCAAGCTTTGGAGGGATGTGGTGCCATCTGCCTTTCTGACTATCTGAAGCAGACTACTGGCCCCTCATCTGTGGTCTGTGACCTTTTCTGTTTCTGGGGGTCGAAGCCAAGTGGGAAGCCTTGGAGGGGGCAGGGTCTGGATGGGAGTCCTTGGAGGGGGCGGGGTCTGGGTGGGAGTCGTTGGTGGCTTTTGTTCGATAGGTACCCAACAGGATGGAGTTGATATAGTCCAACGTCTGGTTGTTGAAGACCATGTTGAGATGTTCCAGGCCCGGGACTGGAAATACGTGGACCGGCTGGGATTGCTGGTCACGCCAGCGAGCACAGAGCTCCATGCTACGAGTGGCCACAGTGTCGTCACCATCTTCGTAGAGAACGGATACAGGGTCATTGTAAGGGAAACCTTCATCATAGATGTAGGTGTAGGGCGTTGGCAGCCCCACACCATAAAGACAATAGACTTCCACACCTGGCGCAGGAAGCCCTGCCAACAAGTCGCGTGTTTGTAGCCACATGTACCAACCATCTTCAAAGTGCAGGTCTGCAAAAAAGCGCTGCAAGTTCTGAAAGGTATAATTTATATTAGGTGTGGAGAAGAAGACATGGTCCTCAGGCCAAGCAAGGCGGGAAGGAAACATCCATGGGGAAGCAGTGGCCCTGCGTTGTTCCTCTCGGAGTTTGATGTTTGACATGACTGGGATGCCCTGGTTGTCACCTGTGTGCCGAGTACAGAGTGAGGGACTCAGGGCCCAGCCCAGAATTTAGCACTAGTCCTACCTGTGACCCCAAACCTAGCCCCATCACTCACTACCTCCAAACCCAATCCATGCTCTGATTAAAATCTGACTGATCACCAGTAGGATTCCAGATCCCACCCACACACAAATCCAAGGATCCCAATTCCGGCCTGGCTGGACCCAGGTCCCAGCTTCAAACCCTGACCTTAGCCCTAACACCAAATGGGTGACAGCCTTGCCCAGGCTTAAGCCAGGACTCCACTTGATTCAGACCTTGTCTTTTACTTTTTCTTTGTATCTTCAGCGTCTGTCACATGGTGGGTACTTATAAAATGTTTACTGACCACCTGGCCCTTAGCACATCCCAGGCTGAGGCACAGGCCTGGAATCTGACATGAGATGCTGACCCAGATCTAAACTTGGCCTGCCTCAGAACCAGAGCCCGGGATTTTGACATTCCCATTTTCTCTCACCGTCAGACTCACACCTGTTCCTTCTTTCCCCCACTGTATCTCCCTTACCCCTCCTTCCCCAAGAATGCTGGGAAGGGTTCAGGAGGCAAAATCTCAAAAGGTGTTTACAGATAGGAGAGGCCAGAAAATCTTTCCATCCCTAGGTGGATTATATGTGGTATGTGTATGTACCTATGTACATCAGGGTAGGTCTCTGTGCATCCATGGGAATCAGTATATACTTATGACCAATATGGAGGGATATGTGTTTTTGAGCCAAGTCAGCTCTGTGTCTAAGAGGATCTGTATGTGTCTCCAGAGGTGTCTTGGAGGATTTTTACGTGTATGCATTTCTGCATTTCTGTCTTTCCCTGGGTCTTGGTTGCTGATTGTCCTTACCAGAAGCTAGGACCTTCATGGGTTTGATGGAGCCAGCCCAGGGGGCCCCCAGGGCAATGAAGCCATCGATGAATCGGTCCTTCCAGGCCTGGGGCTGATTCAGAAGAAAGTAGAGCAGATGAAGGTTGCCCAGGCTGTGTCCAATGAGGAAAACAGGCTTCCCATAGGTGGCGTACATCTCCTCCACTAGCCCTGCTAGCTTCTTAAAGTATTCTTCCTGCTGGGCTGGGGCCACAGAGGTGTGAGACACCAACCTGCACCTCTTACCCTGTGCTTCCCTCCATGCCAAGCCTTTACCCCACAATCCCACCCCTACTCACTGGGGTCCAGTCTCCAGTCATAAGGCGCAGCCCGAACTGTCTCATCCCGCACGTACCCATTGTTGACGAGATTTTGGACTAGTGTGTGCATATAGCCTTCATAGGGGTGGAGATATAGGATAAAGGGTTAATGACAATTCTAGCGGTAGGCAGGGCCTCAGGGGCAGAGGCCACAGGGTGGTGCCTTACCTTCCCCCATGGACCCAACCCTCCAAACTATGGGGTCTTCTGGGACTCTTTCCCTCCAGTGGGACTAGGATTTGGGTGACAAGCATAATGGAGCTGCTTCAGGCTTTCATGAAATCATCCTGGGCCCCAGGCTTTACACCTGCCAGTTTACACCTGCTTACCTGCCAGTTTGTTGGGGTCCAGATACTCCACGGAGAAGGTTTTGCCAAAGCCTGGGACCCGAATCTGCACTCCTGGGGCATTGGACATTTGTCCTGTGGTCCTGTTGTAGACCACCCTGCAGAATCAAGAACGAAGCTCAGTCTCCAAAGAGTGTGGTGTGTGTGTGTGCGCGTGTTTGTATGTATGTTTGCATGACTCTGTGTGTGGGGGAGACGCAAGCAGGTATTCATTCTAAGGTGGGATGTGTGTATATGTGTGCAGAGAGAAGAGAAGCAGATGTAGGTGTGGACAACCACTGCATGGTGTAGTCAGCACACCTGGTCACTCACTCTGGGGTCTCTTTCAACTCTGAGTTTCTGTGACCTGGGCTGCTGTATTGGATACATGGATGTCCTGGCCTTGCGGTATCTGACATGGTTTGAGGAGAGTCCTGAGTGTGACTCCTACCTTTTAACCCTTTTACAGTCTGTCTCATTGGATCTAATGAACCAATGGATGTAAAAAATTGCCAAGCTTACAATGTATTTGAGTATGGGGAGGGATCCGGACTAGGGGTGTGGGGGCAGTTGGGGAGCTTGGTTTTGGGAGGGGGACTGAGCATGCGTCTCAGGGCCCACCTAGTGTTGTCAATCCAACAGTCAACCCCAAGGGGCAGGAACATGTTGAGGTCGAACCAGATGGTGAAGAAGTCATCCGTCTTCCGATAGCACAGCCAGTTGACCACATTCGGCTTGTCCAGCTTGGCTTCCAGCTGGTTCCCCAAGCAGCCAGGCACTGTGGGTAGGAGGGCTCTTACCCTCACATGTCACATGTCCCCCACGTGCTCTCCCCCTTTCCCTTGCCCCGTGTGGGAGGAGGAGATTGTCTCTCTAAACCCTGGACTCCCACCAGGCAGTGGGGGTGGGGGAGGGGAGGGGAGAAGAGGGGGGGCAGTGTCCCTGACCTCCACCTAGGACAGAGCTAGACAAACACAAACATCCCTCTTCTTCCCTCCAGGGCCTCAGCCAAAGTCCAGGATGGAGCAAACAGTCTCAGCAGGGCCCTGGACAAGAGGCCACCAGAGATTACAAGGTGAGGTGTGGATCGGTGGGGTTTGGGGTGGGGTGGGGGGGAAGAGGAGACCCAGGTCACCCCGCCCCAGCCAGGACTCCCTCCCTCTGTCCCAGCCCACGGCCTCAGGGGACATCCTTCCCCTTCCCACATACCACAAGCTGAACCACTGGGTTAGGAGCTGAGGCTGGATCCCTATTCCAGCCGATAGGCTGAGCCCCTTACCCACCTTCCCGCCCCCTCCTCCCCCAGACCCTCACCCTCGGTGGCCCAGGGGAGAGGGGTGGGGCCGGGGGCAACCTTACCAAGCACCACAGGTCTCGTGTGGTTGTTGAGGGCAGCCTTGGGGGTGGCGCTTGGGGGAAAAAGGACGTTGAGGAGCCAGAAAGAAGTGACCGAGGGGCACAGGAGGAGGAAGCCTAGGAGGGAGTAGCGGCAGTCCAGCCGTCCCAGGAGCCCCATGCTTCCCGTGCCTGGAGCAAACACAAGCCAGGGCTCGGCGCCGTATCTGGACCAGTGTTGTGGGTGGCACGGGGTGGGACCGGAGGACCTGGGTGTGGGGCATGGGAGGGCTTGGGACTCGGTGCTCTGGGGGCAGTGGGAGGAGACTGGGGAAAGGAGGAAGGAAGGAGCTGGGGGAGGGAATCTCCTGGCAAGGGGAGACTGGGAAAATGTGGGAAAAGTGGCTGGGCCATTGACCTTGGGACCTTCCCTAGGTACCCGTGTAGCCCGCCGGGAATCTGCCCTTGTTGGCACAAAGAGGGCCAGTAGAATGCTGGTCCTGGAGTCAGGAAGACTCAGTTCAAATTCCGCCTCAGACCTTATTAGCAATGTGTCGCTGGGCCAGTCACTGGACCACTGGACTCGGCATCCTCATCTGTAACATGGGTTGTAGTGAAGAGTGAGAGAGGTAAGGGGAAAAAACCGCTAAGGATGCCTGCTATTGTTACTAACAGGATAGGACGAAAGGGTGCCCTCCTCCCTGCTTTCCAGGGATCCTGGGTTTATATTCTGTCTCAGCTGCTTACCAGCACTGGAACATTCCGACAAATCACAATCTTTCAGGACCTCAGTTTCTTTCTCTCAAAAATGATTGGGCTAACATTCTCAGATCCTTGGAGAGAATAATAGCTAATATTTACATAGTGCCAGGCACCGTGCTAAATGCTTTACAATTACCTTACTTGATCTTCTTACAACCCTGGGAGGATTTGGATGCTGATGTTTTCTCCTGTCTGCCTTTTCCTGACCCCACTTGGGGTTTTCTCAGCGGAGATACTGGGGTGGTTTGCCCTTTCCTTCTCCAGCTCATTTCACAGGTGAAAAAACTGAGGCCAACAGGGTTAAGTGACTTGCTCAGGGTCACACAGCTAATGTCCAAGGCCAGATTTGAACTAAGTTCAGGGCATCATAGCTACAGTGCTGGAGGAAGGGTCTGGCAGACCAGAGACTGAATCATACCTTAATTACTTACCCTGAGTAAGACACTTCAGTGTCAGTTTCTTCGTCTGTAAAACAGGAATAAGAGGACAACATCCCAGGCTTGCTGACTCCTCCAATGAGATCATGGAGACTGCATGCTTTCCAGATCTTAGATCATATATAGCTGTGAGCCAGCATTATTTTCAGCCCAAGATCTTACAATCCTTAGGAATCTTGTCCCAGCCCTGGCAGAGGATCTAGACTCAAATCCCTGTGTTCTTACTTACTACCTGTAGTACCCTGCACAATTCACTTCCCTATAAAACTAGGCAGCTGTTTTTGAGGTCTTTTTTTAAAGCTCTCAATCTGTAGAACTGGTCCCCAGGGAAGACTCTTCCCAAACAGGAAGGGGATGTTGAAGCATGAGAAGTGAAACATTCCCACCCACTCAACAACTGGCCTGGATTCCAGGGCAGGAGCCAGAACCAATCCAGGGATCAACAAAAGGACAGGCCAGAGAGGGAGGCTGGGCTGGGGCAGAGCCAGGTCCTGCCCAATGACCTCACAGCGGCTCTGGAAGCTGGGCTGTCTCTATCTGGATGCTCCCTCCCTCCTGCCCTCCCTCTGCAAAAGAAAAAAACAAAACCAAGTCCGGAAAGTGGGAGTAGAAGTCAGTAAACAATGTTTTATTGGGAAAATAAACACACAACAACCCCAAACTCGTAGGGCCCTTCTGCTTTGTTCACTTCTGTTTCCTGGGCAAGGCTGACATCCCCCGAGGCCGGCTGGTGAGAAGCTGTGTGTCCGAGGCGGGCTTCGCCGGCACAGTCAGACCCTCCAGCCTGGTGGGCTCCTGGGGCAGGGATGTGCCCATGGTCAGGGGAGCAGCCTCCACTCCCCTCAGCATCTTTCTGTTCTCTTGCTCCCTCACAACCGTCTTGACCAATAAATACACAAATAAATAGGGAGCGGTCCCCGGCCACCTGCAAACGTAATCCTCATCTCTCCTGGCTTCATTGATTCCCGTCTCTGCGGCTGGTTGGCCTGCGGGCCCAGCTGAATGGCCTCCTCGATGCCCTCCCCACTGCCTAGAGAGGCTAGGGAGTCAGGAAGAAGGGGCGCAGGGAAAGGGACCTGGGGAGCAGCCTTCAAGGCCTGACCCCAGATCTCAAAGAAAAGCTTTCAAGAATGTTTCTGGGAATGGCCTTCCCCACGGCCCCTCCCTCACTAACATACTGCACTGAGCCCTCATCTACAAGGAGTTAAGTTTCAAAGTCGGACACCGTGGGCAGGAGGTGAAAGAGGAGGTTAGGAGTGTGGGAGAGGCTGAAGCCGGGGGGATGCCCGGCTCTCACCGTCAGCCCCCCGGGATAGGGGGACAGGACTGGACGGGACGGTGTGGGTGAGCGGGGTGGGAAGGGAAGCAGGAACTGTGGCTGTCCGTTTTGCACTGGAGTGTCTATCGCTGGCCAGAGAGGCCCCGGTGAGGGCCCTGGCTCAGGAATAGATGGTGATGACCTCGCGGCCCCCACCCCTCACCAGCAGCACACGCTCCAGGCCTTCAGTCAACACTTCAAGGAACTCCATGTCTGAGCAGGGAATTAAAGGCCATACTGGGCTATTCGCAGACCCTCCCCTCATCCTCAAATGATATTATGTGTGAAGACAGAGGCTGCCCCTTCCCTGACCACAGCCCGGCATGGCAGGGCTTGGCCCCAGCAGTCTTTCCCTCCTGTGAAGCCCCTGTGGTTCTTAGTAGCGGGACTGCTTTGTGTCCCAGCTCTGATGCCTGTGACCCATGGCAGGTCACTCAGTCTCTGTGAGCCTCAGTTTCTTTGTCTGCAAATGATGTAGTAACACTCATAATCCCTCCCTCTGGACATCTAGTGTAACAGATGGGATCTACACTGATTGTGAGTCTGTGGTATTGAGCACAGAGCCACACGCAGGACAGCTCCCCTCAATGTCAGCTATCGGCCTGTAGCTCTACTCATAGCCGCTCTGCCAAGTGAGTCTCCATCACCAGCCAGAGGGGCCAGTGGTCAGTGTCCTCAAAGATAGGACCTGGGTGACTGGGCAGGCTCCCCGCTGGTGCCAAAGGAGGAAGCTCTGATCAGAGCCCCGAGCAACTGGCAACCTGCAAAAGCCCTCCCGTCCTGCCAGGTCCGCCTACCCCCAACGGACTCCTCCCCAAAGGATACAGTTCTCATCTCCATCGCTGTTTTTGGGCGGACCAGGCATGTTCAAAAGGACGAGTCGGGCATCATGAGAACGACTGACGATAACCTCATTCAGTTTGACAGCCGTGTGCATCCTCCGGACGTTAGACTGATCTCTGTGAAGGAGTCAGAGGACCAGGGTAGTCAGGCGGACTAGGGGACTGAGAGCGGAGAGTAAACAGGGGGTCCTTTGCCTGGGTGTTGTGGGGCCATGACAGCACACTCTGGTCTCACCTCCATTCACCTCTCCACACCCTGCCATCCCTCCAACTACACTGAATCACAGGCTCTCCCAGCAGGGACACACCTGTCAGGTCATCTGATCCTAGCCAGGCCTGCCAAGAATCCCCTCGACGTCAAGTTAACAAATGGTCATCTGTTTTGTTCCCTCCCTCCATCCCACCCTCCCTGTCTTCCTTCTCTCTTTTCTTTCCTCTCCCTTTCTCCCTTCCCTTCTTTTTCTTCTTTCTCTCTCCTCTTACCCTGCCTTTCCCTTTCTCTCTCCCTCCCTCCCTCTGCTTCCCAGAACCTTGACATTATGCCTTTAATCTACCTCTTTGCAGCTTCCATCCATGGCCCCTAATTTTGCCACCAAGCCTAATCCCTGTCCCATGTGCCAGCCCTTCAAATACTTGAAGGACAGTGTTCCCATGTCATCTCTTTTCTCCAGACTAAATACCTCTAGCTCCTAGACCAACTTTTATGCCTCGTGGCCCTAAGGTCCTTCACCACCCTGGCTACCTCAATGAGGCCTTCTCCAGCCTGTCTAATGCAGATCTATACTGCCCAGACACAGGCCTCCATACTCTCACACACTACAGCCATCCGCTCCTCTCTGCTCCTCCAACCCCTACGCTTTACATATCCTCTCCTTTCCCCTGCTTATACATAATACGTAGACATGCAAGGACTCAAACACCTTCCAT
The DNA here is from genome assembly GCA_028658325.1 of Potorous gilbertii. Taxonomy (NCBI): domain Eukaryota; kingdom Metazoa; phylum Chordata; class Mammalia; order Diprotodontia; family Potoroidae; genus Potorous; species Potorous gilbertii. The sequence goes on along the minus strand of CM053769.1, from coordinate 137,877,006 downwards.
GGGACTCTGACGCACCCTCCAAGACTGCATGGAATTTTGTCTGCACCTCACTAATCCACTAACCATGTAAATGTTATGTTTCATGTCCATCTGTGTTTGTGTCATGATTCCTTGGCCACATTGTAAGTCCATGAGGGTGAGATTGTGTCTCATTTAAATTCTCTATCTTCCCTTTGCCCAGCACAGTGTTCTACACATACCAGGCACTTTAAATCAAGAAATGAAGGAATGTGCTTGTACTGCAGACCCTCCCTACCTCATCTACCCTTCCTGCCACCCTCTTTTCCATACACCTTCCTTGAACATCCTCACTATACTGCACTCCCCTTTCCCCCGCCACCTTCCAACATGTGTCCTCCTGGGCACAATCACCAATCCTGGGATCCACCTTGGGCAGACCAGCAAGAGGGAGGCAGTGCCTTCCTGGCTGACCCTGAGAGCTTCAGCCCCTACAGTCAGGCTATGGGACCAGGGCGCCAGATGTGTGCAGTGTACATGGAAGCCAGACTAAATGTGCATGGCTGTGCATGCGTGTGCATGGGTGCACGTGGGCACTCATGAGGACTCTGGAGTGGGCCTACATCTTCCTGGTGCTGTATCCACACTCACGGCTTGATGCTGATCAGCTCCCGGAAGTTTTCTAGAGTGTTGCCACGGTTCCTCTTCTCCGCTTCCTGCTTGTCCCTAGTCCAGGTCATCTGCACCTTCTCGGGCCTGGCTTCCCCCTCATCCTCTTCATCTGAGTACAGGCTCTCGAGGCGGATTATGGAGTGCCGATCCTTGACCAGCTGGGCCTGGGGGAGTGCACAGATCCAGGCACCCAGGAAGGGTGGGGATGGGGCAGGGCAAGGAAATAGAGAAAAGAATCTGGCTCTCAAGCTCCCAGCACAGTTATCTACCATTTGTCAGATGAGGAAAATCCCCCCAGGAGCCTATGCAGACCTGAAGGCGGGGGGAGCTCAGGGGGGAGGGGGGCTGGGTGAGGTGTGCAGGCTGGAGGTCAGACTGAGAACCCTTGGTCCCTCGTGAGAGTAACTCCCATCTCTGCAGTCCTTTCAGGTTTACAATTGTAGCACTTTCCTCACATTATCCTCTTTTTATAGGCAAGATGAAGGCCCATATTTCTCTAGGTCTCTCCTGACTCCAACTCCAGCATTCTCTTTCCTATGTCATGCTGCCTCTAAAGTTTGGAGGAGGCTGAACACTGGGTCAGGCAGGCCAAGGGGTCAGTGCTGGGCTTGGCCTGACCTCAAACTGACCCAAAGGATTCCTGTGGAGGCTCCTCATTCCAAAGCAGCTGGAAAGCCGGGAAGGCAGAGGAGAGAGAGGAGCCTACTGTCACCCTCCCTCCGCAGGGAAGCTCCACCCTGTGGGCCACACAACCTCCTGGGGACAGTGGAAGCTTCGTACCTCCCTCTCCCTCTCGGTCTTGGTCAGCCTCATCTGTCGGAGCATCTGAGACCTCTGCTCCATCATTAACGTCCGCTCGTAGGTGTAGGCGGAGATGTCACTGTTGTGCTGGGGGGAGAGCAGAGTGCAGGCAGGGGTGGGCAGCAGCCCCCTGGGCCTGTGACAGCAACCATAGCAGGGAGGGCCCTGCTGTGTAACAGTGGCTGCAGCTGCCACGGGGCAGGTGTGTGGCTCTTACCATCTCTACGACTTCCACTTCCGCTTCAATGCGCAAGTGGTACAGGAAAGTGGCCAGGTCCTTCTTCATCTGGATGCTGTTGTCATCCATCTGGGCCACAGTAAATATCCTCATGCGGCACTTTCGCCAGACCTAGGAGAGGGCCGCAGGAGAGTGGGGGTGGGGTTAGGGGCTGGGGAGACTCAGGTCCTGCCAGCCCCCGCCTCTGTCTCCCCGGGACTGGGCACCTTGTGCTGCTTCAGAAGGAAGGGAAGCAGCATGAGCATGCCGCCATCGTGGACGATCCACCAGACGTCGATGTTACCCTCATTGTAGCGCTCGTGGTTGCTGGGGTAGAAGGAAACATTCTTGGGCACCAGCAGCGCCAGGTGGGCAGCCGTGGTACAGCGCACAGTGTCTAGGAGACAAAAGACATGCCAGATGATACGGGGCAGGGCCCGGTGCCCCCAGGCTTTACCACAGGAGTTTCCTTGGCAAGGCCCTCATGCCCCAGCCAGTCCTGACCAGCTGTAGATAGAACCTCACTTTGCCAGAGACATGATTTCTTGGGCCTCTGGGAAAGCCTGGCACTGGAGAATAAGGTGGGCAAAATCTGTCTCCTATATCCCATTTTGCAGCCTTCTCCTTCCTTCTACCTATCCTCTATAGTCCTAAGGCACTCATTCTAACCAAAGTATTAACGGATAAAAGTTTAAAGTATGGCTTCTTCAATATCCAAAGGAATGCATATCTAATGGTGAAGTGGGAGGAGGGGCATAATGTTGGGCACAGTGCCTCTCAAATTATATCATGCAGGTAATTTACCTATGCCTCCAATTCCTAAGCCCAAGCCTGCAAGAGGCCCCAAGCTACTGGGTTTTGTCTTACCAGCTACCCATATGCTCCCACCATTCCCAATTGTGCAAGGTCACTAATTAGTAAGAGAGGCATCTGGTGGGAGGCATCCATTTAGAATGCCCCTGTGGGATGAAAGCTGACCCGTCTGGGGGACCTACCGATGAAGGTTTTCCAGGCCCGGGGGTCCTCACTCTGCCTCCAGCCATAAGGCCATCCCAACACCACCGAGTTGTGCTTCATGCCCCCCAGGCCACAGGACTGGATGAGGTGAGCCAGGCCTTCCCTCACTTTACTTGTTACCACCACCTGGCAGAAGCCCTTCACCTTCTCAATCTCAATCATGTTCTTAATTGTCTGAAAACAAGAAATCATGGTCAAATGGGTCAGAAGAGCCAATGTGAACTGGAAGCAGGGGTGGGGTTTGGGTTTCCTGAACATCCCTCATGCTGGGAGCAACATGTGAGCTCTCCTCAGGGGGTCCTTGGGGTCACCCAGAGCCCACCCACTGTTTTCTCCTTGGATCCTGAGTTCTGTGAATACCCACCACCTAGTCCGTACATCTCCTGTATGTGCTTGGTTATTTACATGTGAGAATGTAAGGTCCTTGAGGTCAGGATCAAGTCCTTTCCTCACTTTGTGTTTCCAGCCCTGCACACGGTCTAAGTTGTTGTGGACTGGCTGAACGTGGTTTCCTGGACCCCCAGAGAACAAAGCCTAGACCTTTATAGACTTATGTTCAGGTACACTCCCAACCAGGCCAAAGAAAGAGTCAGATGGAGGAGGAAACAAATTCCCTTCTAAATCTCCTCTGAAATTTCCAAGCAGAGCCTGGCCCAGGGCTCTGAGCCTCTTGATGTAGACAGTAAGGGCGGGAGCAGCCCAACCTGGACCATGATTCTGCTCCTCTGGTCTACTCTGGGCCTGGCCCGGCCACCTCAGCTGAGGGGGTTGGAGTCAGGTTCCCCAGATTCTGACTCTCGGGCTCCATTACAGGAGGTGTGTCAAAGAGAGCCCGCAGAGGCCGGTACCTGTTCAGCAGCCTGGGCTTCCCCATAGCTTTCCAAAAAGTTGCCTTGGATCACGGAGCCAATAATGGTCAGGCCTTTGCCGGCCTTGAGCTGGGAGGCAAAAGTAAGCAGGCGGGGGTATTTCACATGGAGGTCTTCATCCAGTTTCAGGAGCACTAACAGCTGAGGCCTGGGTGGAGAGGGGGAGACAATGGGGAGGAGGAGTGGGGGGGGAGGTAAAGGTCCCTGTTTAGCATCAGCACCCTGTCTACCTGGACCCTGGTGCCAGGCCAGGGTTCCTGGGTGTCAAGCCCAATTTCTGACAACAGCATCTGGGCCTTGGTAGAGCAGGCATTTCCCTTTCCTGTCCTCTCCCTTCTTATTTACCTCCAACCTGTTCACCCAGCTGGCTACTGCTAACAGTATTCTTAGGCTGGTAAACTCCTTCCATTTGGGTCAGGTCTGATGCCCTAGCACTCATCATGCAGACACCCTGGTCCCATCCACAGAGGCCGGCTCCAGTATCCTAACCCACCCTGAACTAGCCTCCTCTCCCTCCCCAAACCCTAAACTGGCCCTGTTCATCAAGGTTTCCAGTGGGGCTGGGGATGGGGAGGAGGAAGCAGACTGAGAACTAGTGGGGAGTCCTGATAGGGGAGGGTGACAGAATCGCCCGAGGCTCACCTCCAGTTCTTGGTATGTGGAGGGCCCTCCTCCAGGCGAAGAAGCGCATAGCGGGCAGCGCTCAGGGATAGGCCTCGGATGCCATCTCCCCATTCCTTCTCAGCTCTGCACGATGGAGAATCAACAGTTGGGCCCAGAAGATGCTATCTTTTCCCTCTCTGGGTCCCCAAAGGACACGTTCCCTTCCAAACAGGGCTGACCTGAAGCCACCAACAGCTTCCCAGCCTCATCCACTCCCATGAGAAGCCCCTAATGTTAGTCCTGCCCCTGCGTTCCTAGCAATAGAGTCAAGAACCTGAGGTTCCCCATCCCTCCCTGCTTTCTCCTTACCCCCGCCCCCACTCAGTCCGCTGAGTCAGCAGCCCCCAATCCCTTCCTGGCTGACGCGCACCCGTTCACCAGGCCCCCAAAGCCCTACTCACCCCTGATACTCAATGTACTTGTAAATCATGCCCGCAATCAGCATGGCCACCAGGGCATAGTACCAGGAAGAAATAAACATCAGGGCAAGGCAGATACTCATCCCTAGAAAGGACAGGGCCCTGAAATAAAGCCAACCAATCAAACAGCAAGCACTGATTAAGCACTAACTGTGTACCAGGCATGGGGTTAGAAGCAATGAAAAAAATAAAATAAGTGAACAAATAATCTGGGGCCCGAATGACCTTCCATTTTATCAAGGGAGATATACATTACAGACTTACACACACATACTCACACTCACACTATATATATTTAGATAAAGACAAGTAGGGAGGAGAGCTTCTCATTCCTGTTTCACTTTTTCCACTGGATGGCATTTTCACAGACCAATGATGCTCCTATGAATTCACATCCCAAAAGGGATGGTCAGAGGCATGTGCCCCTCATTTCCTGGTGTCAAGGGTCCAGTGGGCAGGCCTGCTGTCCCAAGTCTGTCCCTTTCCTTGGGCAGGAGGTGCAGGCAGGGCTAGGGAGCAGGGCAGGGGCAGGTTGGGGATACAACAGCTTCTCATTTTGATCAGTCATTTCCCAGAGATGTCATTTCCCATAAAGCTACTGTCAACTTACCAGTGGTAGTATTTAAAACGGGGCCGCCAATTGGGGGTTCTCAGAAGCGTCTGCACTGCGCAGGCCAGATTTACAAACAAGTAACACATGAGGAAAAACCTGTGAAGTTGGAAGGTGTCTCAGAGTCCATGATCCTCCTTCTGCAGCCCTAGAATTTCGTACTCTCCCAGTACCCAAGACCCAAGCTGACCCTGACCCTTGGAGCCAACATCCTTGGATAGGAATTCTAATGAAAAGGAAGAAAGGAGATGAATAGAAAAGAAGGAAGAAGATGAAGGAAAAGGAAAGAAAAGAAGGAAAGGAAAAGGAGGGAAAGGGGAAGAGGAAGAGGGAAAATAGAAGGGGAGGGAAAAGGAGAAAGAGGAAGGACGGGGGGGGATGGGGGACAGACAGCAGATGGGAAATAGGAAAAGAGGTAGAAGGGAAAGGGGGAAAAGGAAAGGGCCTCAAGGTTTTTTTACTTCCTTAGTTGGGTCTTATTAAATATATTATTAATAATTATTAAACTTATTTAAAAAATAAAACAACTGAAATTTGTACACAAGTTGCCTTAGCAACCCAGGCTGCTTTTACAAGCTGCTTTCTGATAGATTGCTCTATTGGAGACTTCCAAGCTTACACCAGATCCCAGCTTTTAAAAACAACATTGAAACAGAGACAGCAAAGGAGGGAAGTTTGGAAATGGCCTAGCACCTCTGGCTGCTCTTTTATGAGCACTATTTTAAGGCTCATCCAACTTTGAAGACCAACAGTGGAGAAGCTGTAAACACTGTGCCACTAGACCTCATACGTGGGTCCTCAGCTCTCTCCCTTTGGCTGAACTGGGAAGGATTTATGTGGAGGAGACATACATGGAACACAGACATGTCCGTTCTGTTGCTTACATGGACAGAATGGGAGCCACCATGTCCAGAGAAGCGATGAGAATCCCCAGCTCGGCGATGAAGGCCGTCAGCAGAAGAGCCCATGTTGGTTCTCCATTTGCCTTCCCATGGCCAAATACCTGAAGCCAGAAAGAGGTTGGAGGGGAAGGCGTCCCCAACCCCGAGGGTCTCGGGATCCCCCGCTCTCCTTTCCCTAAATGGCCACTGCTGATTTGGTGACTTCAACACCAGAATCTTGGATCCAGCTTCCCACTTTGGATAGGAAGGTCAAAAGGATGGATCCGTAGCAACTTTAACTCTGGGGAGTCTCACCTCCTTACCCCACTACTGCCTCTCCCCCTCAAACACAGGAACAACACATCCTGGGAGAAGAGTGGAGGCTCGGCCAGAATGGGCCCTAAGAGCCTGGTGTGTCAGCCAGGCCCAGCCAAGTCCTAGACCAAGCATCCTCTATCTTTCTTGTGCCATGGACTTCAGCAATCTGGTGACTCTCATGCATTCCTTCTCAGAAGAATGTTTTTAAATATTTGAAAGAAATGTCAAATTTTGATCAGAGATTAGTGAAAATAAACGTGTAATTTTTTTCCCCATCCAAGTTCATGGACTCCCTGAAATCTCTCGTGGATTAAGAACCCCTGTCTCAGGCCATCCATAGATCACCCTCTCCCAACATACACACGTTCACTCCTGGACTTCCCTAAGGGAAATAGGCTTCTCAAAATAGGGCCTCCTCTTCACACAAAAATCAATCTCAATCTGTTGTTGTTACTGAGTCGTTTCAGTTGTGTCTGACTCTTGGTGACCCCATCTGGGGTTTTCTTGGCAGATACTGGAGTGGTTTGCCATTTCCTTCTCCAGCTCATTTTACAGATGAGAAAACTGAAGCCAACAGAGTTAAGGGACTAGCCCAGGGTCATGCAGCTAGTAAGTATCTGAGGCTGGATTTGAACTCAGGTCTTCCTGACTCTAGGGTCAGCACTCTATGCACTGCCCATCTCCCTCTGTACTGTGTTTCTAATTCCATTTACTCCATGTTCTCTTTTCTGGGTCAGAGCCTTGCAAGCAGGTGCCAGACAAGACAAATTAAACAGACCTCCGGGCCAGGAAGGATTCCTTCCTCCAGTCTATCGATCCCTGGCAGGTCCTGACATCTCCTTTGCCCTTAGAGGGGCTGCTCTGACTTGGAGAGATTCTCTGGTTTGAGGATGTGAGCTAGGAAATTAGTGCCATCAGCCAGGGATGGTATTATGCCAACAGAACGTGGGAGGGGCTGTGGAAAAGTGGGGAGAACAGTAAAGGTCTCCTTACAGAAAACTTTCTGATCCCAGGTCTGTGGGGAGATGCTTGAGCGATCTTAGCTGAGGCACCATCTACAAAATAAGAACACTAACACAAAGGAGTGAGTCTGTCCCAGCAAAGAGGCACCAGTCATTTGTTAGGGAGGCTGTCATCCCTATAACTAAGCGGGAGACTGGGCAAGTCGGCCTCAAGAGCCAATGGCTTCTGGGGGCAGTGAGGACATGCTGTATTTGGAGTCGGAGGACCAGGCCTCTGACCCTAGCTCGGTCACCTTGTGACCACAGGCTAGGGACTTCAGTTCTCAGGATCTCAGTTTCCTCATCTGTAAAAGAGGGGCTTGGACTCGATGACTTCTAAGGTCCCTCCCAGGATCATAGCCTCAAAAGTGCACTGATGGGGCTAAAGGACCCTGCATCCGCAAAGGAGCATGCGTGGATGAGGGAGGGGAACAAACCCGCAGGAAAGGGATGATGTTGTCCTTGGCGATGGCTTGCAGCAGGCGGGGCGCCCCTGTGAGGCTCTGCAGGCCAGCGCCGCATGTGGAGAAGAAGGAGCCAATCACGATGACCCACGGTGAGGGCCAGGACAGCGTGCCCACCACTAAGTTCTTATTCACACCGTCCCCATATCTGAGGGAGAGAATATGCAAGAGTGAGCTCCCTGGCACTGACAGGTAGTTTCTAAGGCCTCCCCCATTCCCATCCCCCGAAAAAACATCCTAAAGGCAGATATGCTCATATCCCATTATTTATCTAAAGAAGCAGTCCCCAGAAGACCCTGAAAGGCCATGTAATTCAGATCAGGTCAACAAGCATTTACTGTAAGAATCTTCATTACAAGCCAGGCATGGTGCTAAGCACTGGAAATAAAAAGAAAGGCTCTTTGAGTCCTTGTCTCAAGGAGCTTACAACCTAACTGGAACACGACATATAATTAAGTAAATAAAATATATACGCAGAGTAGACAGAAGGCACTCAGACTGGCAAAGGCAAGAACAGCTGTACTGGGGATCTGACATGGGTCCTGAAGGAACTCTAGGAAATTAGAAAGTGGAGGTCTTTTCCAGGTTTTTCTGGTCTGCCTGCTCATCATTTCTTATAGCACAATAATAATCCATTACATTCATATAAACATAACTTTTTCAACCATTCCCCACTGAATGGGCGGTCCATTAATTTCCAGTTCCTTGCCACTCCAAAAGAGCTGCTATAAAGGTTTTTGTACATATGAGTCCTTTTCCCATTCTGATGATCTTGTTGGGTTACAGATCTAGTAGTGGTATTGCCAGATCAAAAGGGCATGCAGTTTTATAGCCCTTTGAGCACAGCTCCAAAGTGTTTTCCAGAATGTTTCGCTCAGTTCACAACTCCATTAACAATGCATTGGCATTCCAATTTCCTCACATCTTGTCCAACATTTATCATCGTCCTTTTCTGTTAGATATGAGGTGGTATCTCAGAGTTGTTTTAATTTGCATTTCTCTAATCAATAACAATTCAGAGCATTTTTTCATATGACTATAGGTAGCTCTAATTTCTTCATCTGAAAACTGCCTGTTCATATTCTTTGATCATTTATCAAGTGGGGAATGACTTGTATTCTTATAAATTTGACTCTGTTCTCTATATATTTTAGAAATGGGACCTTTATCAGAGATACTGGCAGTAAAAATTGTTTCCCAGCCTTCTGATTCCTCTCTGATCTTGGTTGCATTGGCTTTGTGCAAAAACTTAGTTTAATGTAATCAAAATTATCCGTTTTGCATTTTATAATGTTTGCTCTCTTGTTTGGTCATCACTTCTTCTCTTTTCCATAGATTGTGCTATAAGAAATGATGAGCAGGCAGACTTCAGAAAAACCTGGAAAGCCTTACATGAAATGATGTTGAGGAAAGCAAGCAGAACCGAGGGAATGTTGTACACAGTAACCGCCACACTGCAGGATGACCAGCCATGACAGACTTAGCTCCTTGGCAATGTAATGGTCTGAAGGGACTCTAAAAGACCCATGATGGAAAATGCTATTCACATCCAGAGAAAGAACTATGGAGTCTGGATGGGAATCAAGGCATAGTATTTTCTTTTTTCTTTCTTTCTTGTGGTTTCCCCCTTTGTTTTTGATTCTTCTTTCACATCATGATTAATGTGGAAATATGCTTACTATGATCATACATGTATAGCCCAAGTCAGATTGTCTGCAACCTTGGGAAGGGGGCAGAAAATATTTTGGAACTCAAAATCTTATAAAAGTGAATGTTGAAAACTATCTTTACATGTAACTGGAAAAAACAAAATACTATTAAATAAAGCAGCGGTGAGGGCATGGAGAATTCTAAGCAGAGGGAGAAACAGGAGATGGGGTATTGTGTTCAAGGAACTGCCAATATAGGTCAAGATGGCTGGACCATAGTGTTCATGGAGGGACGTAAAGTATAAGACGACAGAAAAGGGTGGAAAGGACTGGGTCACTCCGGAGCTGACTGAGGAGGGAGGTCTGGACAGGGCTTTATGCAATTCCTTTTGGCAAATGTGTGGATACAGGTGGACTGGGGAGGGGGGAGATTGATTAGAAGGCTGCTTCAGTGGCATGATTCTGAAGGCCTGAACTAGGGCAGTGAGGGGAGTAGAGAAAGGGGATGTATACAAGAGATGTCATGAAAGCAGAAAAATAAGATTTGACAAGACTGGATTGAGAGGTGAGTGGGAGGAGTCCAGGAGGACATCTTCCCTGTTTTAGGAACCTAATCTGAAACTAGATACTTGCCAAGAGGGCTGGGGGGTGCCATAGTGCCATCATGCATAGAGCGCCAGGCCTGGTGTTTGGAAGACCCATCTTCCCAAGTTCAAATCCTCAGATACTCCCTAGCTGTGTGACCTTGGGCAAATCACTTCACCTTGTTTGCCTCGGTTTCCCCCTCTATTAAAATGAGCTGGAGAAAGAAATGGCAAAGTACTCCAATATCGTTGCCAAGAAAACCTCAAGTGGGGTCACCAAGAGTCCGATATGACTGAAAAACAACTGAACAACTTGCCAATACAGTATTCATAAATATGGTTAAACACTAAACATGATTATTTATAATTTAGCACAATTTCCTACTGTAAACTAAAGAAGCAGAATTAACTGCATCCAATTTAAGGACAGGGTGGGTGGTAAGAAAGCTCAGTAGAGATGAAAACCATTCAGTGAATGACGACAAAATGTCTATGGAGAAAACAAGGTTTTCAATACTGCTACTTTCAACTGTCAGTAAAGATATTCCATTAAAAAAATAAAGCTGGGAAGTTCTAGAAGAAAAGAGAGAGTCCTGGAGTAAAGATAATAAGCTCCGTTTTGGACACGCTGAGTTATGAAGTGTCTATGAGACATCCAATCTGAGATGCCCAAGAGTCAGTTTTCTGGTACTGAAAATCACACACACACACACACACACACACACACACACACACACACACACACACACGTATGTATTCAGGCATGCGTGTGCATGTGTGAGAATGTAACTCAGAGGTCAAGCTTTCCCTGGCACATCTTCCAGCACTGGTAGGGGAGAGGAACAAAGGCTGTGGGGGCCTCGGTGTTACCGAGCATGACCATCCCACAGAGGGGAGGAGGACAAAGAAACGTCTGGGTCAAGGTCTGCCAGGTCTGGCTGAGCCCGGGTGCTTCCAGTTCATCTCCCAGGGCCTTCCTTCTATTCACCTCAGATATTTTGAACATCCCCCTTCTCTGTTTCCCCCATCCCGGCATTCCAACCCGTCCTGGAGAAACTAGGGGTTCTATCAGCCTGCCTGGAGCAGTCTATCCTCCAAGGGGAGGACACAGATAGGAAGGGATGGCAGGCAGTTACAGAGGATGTCAAAATCAAAGTATCTCTTTGGGGCAAAGACTGGACCCCAAAGCCACCCTCTGAGTAACTGAGAAAAGCAATGATGTTCTTAGAGAACAAACAGCCCCCTCCTCGTGGCAGAGATGGGGAACTTGGAGGCAGCACATCGTAGACATGGCCACTGCCCATGCTGCCAAGGGCCTATGAATCACGTCACTGTTTGTCAAAAAGAAGAGATCAATCTGGGGGGCAGGGGGTGTGGGGGAGGTTCTCCACCCCCGACTGAAATGACAATTATGATATAAGAACAAAAGACATTGATTAAAAAGTACATTTTTGAAAGCAGAAAATAAATTGCAAAGCACTCACTTATCTCTGAGGACGACACCCTCAATGCAGGCTCCAAACAGCACCACACTGCTAAAATCTGGGGAGCACAGTCAAAGAAACTGTCAACAGCTCTCCAGCCAACCCACGGTCCAGCCACAGATGGCCAGGGTCCTGGCAGAAACAGCTGGCTGGGGAGGCCTGAGCTTCTGACTGGCCAAGTGAATCCAGCCTGAAAGCGCCCCCCATGAGGGTTTCTATCTGTGTAGCCAGGGCCCTTCATCTCTGGAGACTGCAGTGGCATCACCTCTGAGGGTCAGGCAACAAAGAGAGATAGGACTGGAATTAGAGGGTGGAAGAGAGCAAGGACAAGGCGGGAAACAAGACAGGAGAGCAGACGATGGAATGTGTGGGACAGAAAGTGATTAGTGGGCTAGTCACGTGCATGACGAGCATGTCTGGCAGTGAGGGTGACTGGTGAAGTGTGAGAGAGGTGGGGCGGGCAGGGTCCGTGTGCGTGTGTGGGATTGTGAGTTTGGTGTGGTTTTGGTATGGAGCAAAGAGATGGGTGCACAACAGCATGGGGTTTGTGTGTACAGGACGCCATGGGATCTGTTCGTGTATGTGAGTGACTAGGGTCTGTGTGCATGTCAGAAGGGAATTGGGAAAAATTTGTTTTACAATTTATTTCCATAATTGAAACTACTCATTTTGTCTCTTGTGAGCGCCTGTCTCCCTGTAATTAGTACTGTGAAAGGTCCCTCCTTCTGGTCTCTTTTTACACTTAGGTGGGACAGTATGTCCATCTAGGGCTTATTATGGTGGCGGGGAACATGACAGCTACTTTCCACCAGGCCGTTTTACCAGCAGATGCCACTGAATGGGGAGTCCCACTCTAGAGTGATGTGTGTTCTTGGGTTTACTGACTCCTGAGCCAAGTGGGTCCCTTGGTCTAATCTAGTCTGTTTTTCTACTTGTAAAAAGGTCCCCATTTCCTCTTTACTGCTTTCTAATGGCATCAGGGAGACAGTCTAGCCAAGAAATAGCCAAGAGGTGATGACCAAGATGACAGCCTGGGACTGGGCCTGACAAGGAGAGGCAGCATAGACCTTTGGTGCCCAGGGCTTTTCTCAAACATGGGATGCCAAGAGCCGCTGGGAGAAAGGAGCAAGCATGGAGGGGGCCTGCTGCCCTCCCCTGCCCAGAGTGGAGCTGAGTTTCTGGGGGTCCCCTGACAAGGGATGATTTCTGATGGGCCTTCAAGGGGTTCCTCGGGCTGCCAGCAGGTGGCACTGAAGGGTAGCGTAGCTGGTCGGGGCTGGGAGACCCAGGCCCATAGGCACATTTTAAAGGATACACACTATAGAGGTCGTGACAATGGCTAAGATAGTCCCCACCGGGATGGACTTCTGGGCGTCCTTGAGGTCTCCAGAGCGGTTGGATCCAGCCATGATGCCTACAAAATAAAAGACCTTTTTTTCTCTCTGGAGGTTGGGGGTGAGAGGGTCCCTGGGGGTCTTGGATTCCTGGAATGGGTGGGGGGAGTCCCATATGGCTCCCCCACGGGGAAGGGACCTCACCTGTCACAGAGGGGAAGAAGATACCCACTAGCACCGTGAAGGACGTGGCAATGTCAGCAAAGACGTAGAGTGGCAGGCTGCTCTTCTGGCCCGGGACATCCACGGAGGGCATCCCTGGCTTCTCCAGGATGTCACCCTTCTCCAGGTAGCTGCTCCACAGGTTATCTGGTGGGGGAGAGAGTGGCATCAGCGAGAGGGAGGGCTGGGCAAGCCAGTCCACGGGATGAAGGAGAGTGTGCACCTAGGTGTCCCACCAAGATCTGCCCAGGTGAATTGGTGTGGGGTGAGACAGAGCTGGGCACCTGGGCTCAGGTCCTGGCCCTGGCACCCACTTTGGGTCTCCATTTCTCATCACTAAAGGAAGAGGCCACAGCGCTGGGACACAGTGGAGTCAAAGGAGCTGGATTCAAATCCTACGTCGGATAAATATTACCCATGGACAGAGGGCAGGTCCGTCCCTTCTCTGATCTGTAAGATAAGAGGGTTTGGACCAGGGTTCCTCTCCACTCTAGACTGACTCCTCCTCTTCCTCCTCTAGGCTTTCTCACTCACAAACCCTGAATTATCTGTGACCATCTTTGTACTTGGCCCCTAGGAAGAAGGGAAGGGAAGGGAAAAAGTGCTTCCACAGCAAGTGCTATGTGCCAGACACAGTGCTTAGCTCTGCCCAGTGTGCTCTCATGACAGCCCCACCACAACCTGAGGAGTGAGGCACTGTTCTTCACCCCATTTTACAGATGAGGAAATGGAGGCAAACAGGTTAAGTGACTTGCCCAGGGTCATACAGTCAGGAAGCATCTGAGGTCACATTCGAACTTATCTTTCCTGACTCCTGACCCAGTACACTATTCACTGCACCACCAGCTCTCTTGGTACAAAGAGTGCCAGGTACTCCTAATGGGCAGGCCAACTTTTCCATCTTTCCAGAACATTTTGGGCTCTAACAACTAACATTTTTAGAGCACCCAATGTTTACCAGGGGACTTTCTTACAACAAATGTCAGAACTACATCCCCATTTTACAGATGAGTAAACTATGTACAGTTCACATGGGAACCCACTGTGACACCCCTTTTTTACATGACAGCTAGGTTTACTTTGGACTTCCATAAACCTAAAGTGTCTGGCAAAACTAATGATCACTCACAGAATGTAACATTGATAGTATTTGTATCTAATTTATTATGTTATTTGTATACAATATATAATTCATACAGTATGTATATGTATGTAAATTTATATGTAAATGTTAAATTGGAACTCGTAACAGTTTTTAAAAGTTTTGTTCTGTATATATTTTTTTACCTTTTAAAGAATATTAAAGGAATTGCACATGAAAAAAACACTTAGAAAAGGTACTGGATCTGACTATTGGGATAGCAGTCGTGAGACCGACTTCTCGATGTCATCACTTCTGTGCTACTCCATGTCAGAGCTGGCCTCTTGACCCTGTATGACCCACCATATTTCTTCTCTGCTCTAGAACCCTCAACTCCACTCACAGTAACTTCCTGGGGGAAAGGGACTGTGCTTTATTTTTCTTGATAGCTCCCAAATAGGAATAGCTCCATGGATGTCTAGGGAAGGGGCAGTGAAGGCCCAAACACCCAGGGAAGGGTTGTTTAGTCTCTGGAGAATGCCCAGGCCCCCCAGCTGCACAGGAGGCCAAGCAGACACAAAGCATGCATGCTGGGGCTGGGACTTGGACATGAACCCCCAACAGCTGGAGGCCCCCAGCATCACATCTGGCTGGACTGAATGGCACAGCTGGCCGGCCCTGGGCTTGCCTGGCCTTCTGCCCTGGGCTCCCCCAGGCCTGGCATGTATGCTCTCCTCTCCTCATCTCCCCCCGCTGAAATCCATTTCCTCTAGTAAGCCCAATTAGGAAGCCTAACCTGGGGACCCCCCATTTGTGGCCATGGCTCATCTCCCCTCTGCTGGGGGATGGAGGTAGGGAGCTTAAGGACATTTTTCATTTTCATATCCCCAGCCCTGAGCACCAAACCCTGCACACAGCAAGTCCCTATTAAATACTAACTTGAATTGCTGGAGTATTTGATGACATGGCTCTGCAGGCTGTTTAGAAATCACATGCCTCTTTGGGCCAATGGTATTTGGAAATGTTGGTTGAGAGTTTCAGAACCTGGGGAGGCACTCAGCAGCCTCATCCAGGACAGAAGCATAGGCTCCGATCAATCAGTCAATCGACAAACATCCAGTCAACCCTAGGCAGGCACTAAGCCTAGACATGCCTGCCTTCAAGAAGCTAACGCTGTACAAAGGTTCCAGGATAGCCCCCAGGTCAAGGTTTTAACCTTCCTCCAGGAGGCCAGGAAGGGACACTATGGGGTCCTCACGCCTCTGAATCAAGCCCACCAAACAAGGACTAACTGGTCCCAAGTGTCCAATGAAGCATCCCCAAAGTTGGCAGCTCAGCTACACGAGGTGTGTGCATGCCAGGGTTCAGTGGGAGAGCTCTCAGCCATTGCCAACTTTCCAAACAGAGGCCTATTATGGGCTCTGATGGGAACTTCTCAGGCCAGCGTCAGCTGGGCTTGACTGTCTGAAAGGAAAAAACACCCAGTGACTCAGAAGCATTTCCTTTTCTCCCAGGGATGTTGGAGAGAGGGGCGTTGGCCTCAGGGGACCCTTGGAAGTATGTTTTGTCCATCAGGACGAATCCACCTAGGTCAGCTTAGAATGCCAGGCCAGAGTTCCCCGTGGCACCATACAAGCAAGCGATGTCCCGTGCCGGCTGGTGGTGACTCTGGGGAGGGGTGGGGTGGACAAGGGACAAGGACCCTCTGTGAGGCTGGGACTGCCTCCTCTGCCTTTCTCAGAAGGGACGATGTCAGACCCCACCCAAGGAGGCCCCTGTTCTCCTCCTGAGAATCCATGCCCCTAAGCCTGGCCTGGCCATCTTCACCCCAGAGCCCTGCTCTGTGCACTTACCCTGGAGAATCCCACTGGCAGCTCCAGGGATCCCAGAGATCTCGGTGACGTTATTGAGGAGGAAATACTGGTCACAGCCCTCCGAGGTGAGATTGGAGGTGTGACAGAAGAGGACCCACAGCTTGGTGGCCACAGTCTCGTTGTCCACAAGTGTGGTCTTGGCACAAACATCAAACTGGTCCCGGGACAGGGTCCTGTTGCCCAACATGCAGACTCTGGAAGAGGGGAAAGGTCAAAGTTTGCTAAGTCAAAGACATGAGTTCATTGAACATGTTCCCCTGGCTGACTTGCTATACTCTTTACTGTCAGGCCAAGGGTCAGGGAGAGCTCGGGGCCCCAGGGGAGCCCCGAACTATTCAGTGGGATAGTCATTTGGTTCATCAGCTACCTCACCTTTAGAAGGGGCAGTAGACAGAGAACAGTGTTGAGTTGGACTTCTCATTCTGACACTTAATGGCTCTTTGACCTTGGGCAAATAACCCTGTGGGTCTCTTCCCATGTAAAGCATGGAGGTTGGATCAGATCAGCTCTATGGTCTTTTCACTGTAACACAGGATGAACCTACCCCTCCTTCTCCCAAAGTGGGCTTCCTTCCCCTTTCTCCTTTTTTCCATGACTGACTGTCCTGCACTGCTTGAAGGGCTGTGAGCCCTCCTTCTTGACTGGCTCATGGGGACATGACAAAGCTGCCCCCAAAGGGACCTTATTCACTCAAACTCTCCCTCTGGGTCCATCATGCCCATCACTCACGGAAACACCGGCGGGTCAAAAATGGACTTGATGCCGCCAGCATAGATGGACAAGATGGAGATCACCACACAGGCCAAGAAGAGCGAGGCGAATTTGTTGACGTACTTCACACCAACAAACACCACCACAGTCATGAGGGTCAGAAAAATGGTCCCATACACTCGCATATTGTTGAGGGTGGCGCTCGAGGTGTCGTGGGCCCCTGTTGGGTGGAAGATGGCGGCTGGCGGGGCGATGTACGTCTGAAACAAGGGCGGAGTTTGGAAGTGTTGGCTGGGCAAACAAATCCTTCCATCTCCATTTTCCCAAGGACCAGGGGGCCAGGAGCCAGACCTGGTCTCCACCGCTGGAGGGGCAGTTCTGGGGTAAGAAGTGGTGGTGACTCCCTTTCCTCTTTGGGAACAAGGGGTGGGTTGAGAATTTGTACGTCTCCCCCACTTCCCCCCCACACACACAAAGAAGAGGCCTCAGACTGGGTGGGGTGCCCTCTAAACCACGCTTAGGGCAAGGCCAGGAAGAATCCCCGCCCAGCAGCCCTGGCTTCCTGCTCAGGCCATCCTCAAGATGCTGCAGCTGCCAAGGCTAAAATTTAGCTGGACTGCTGGGGCACCAAGAGCTGAGAGGGGAAGCCAAATGTTGGCCAAACAAACACTTTCCCTAGGACTTAACAAAAAAAAAAAGAACTGGGTTGTTGTTCTAATGGACCCTCAAATGCCCAGGCTAGGCCAGAGGGAGGGAAGAAGGTTTGAAAGAACACCAGTAAATGCGGACCTTGAGCTTGATGCAAATGTGCAGACACACACACACACAGGAAGTAAGCATTGATGAAGCAAGATTACATGGATGTGATGCTTTGTGTGAGCCACCAAGTAAAATCATGTAACTAAATTAAACACCTCACAAAAACCAAAGCTTCCAGAGTCCCAACCACAGAGAATTATTCTCGGTTACATTTAAAGAGCGAGGCAACGGATCCTTCCTGAGCTGCCAGCATCCTCCCCTCCACTTTATTTCACCGGTTCTTAGCCAAGGCCCTCCCCCTTTCACCATCAGCAGAGGGGCAGATTCCCGAGAAGAGGGGTCTCAGTCCCACCCTTGCCTTCCTCCCATGTCATCGTGGTCATCACCGGGTCCTGAAAAGGGGAATGAGGGAGTAGCCTTGGGCCTTGATCCCTGCCAGGGAAGGGCAGGGCTGAACTGGACTCACCAGCAGGATCTCGATGGCTCCCAGGATGTACATAGCTGCTGCAAAGGTAGTACCCAGGTAAAAGCACAGGCCCACCGCTCCTCCAAACTCAGGCCCAAGAGAACGGGAAATCATGAAATAGGATCCCCCAGCTAGGAGGGGCAAAGAGAAAACACTGAGTTCATACTGTTTCTGCTTCTGAGAGTTATAATTCTCTCCAAACACCCCAATAGCTCCTTTGGCAAGCAGTGAAAGTTTGTGCCTCTGGACATGCCCAGAGGGCTTTGCAGGTGATGCTCTCCTTTGGCAGCCATCAGGCCATCGTGGATGCTCAGGCAGCCCTTCCAGGACAAACCCCTCTACTACTTACTGGCTGGATGCTTCTGGACAAGTTACCTAACCCTTTGAGGGAAATGTCTCAGTTTCCTCATCTGTGAGAGGTTTGGCCTTGATGATCAGGTCCCCTCTAAGTTCTATACCCATGACCACCTAGAGGATGGAGTGAAAGGAATGGCACCCAGGAAAGAGATTGATCTGAAAAGCCAGCTTTGGAATCAGTAAAACTTGGGTTCAGGACCCATCCCTGACACATACTGGTAGTATGTGTACCATGTAAACTCTCACAATTAGTTTTAGAGCACGTGGTAACCTACACCTCTACACCAGTCCCTCAACCAGTCTATCACCATCTCTTACCTCTCTTGACTTTCTGTCCGGCAACTAGGTTGTGCAGGGGAAGAAGTGCTGGCTGGGCCTGGGCTCAGAAACACCTGACTTTAGTTTTAGGAACAACTGTCAAGTATTATTCTTGCTACTAGGAAGTAAGAAATTCCTGGGGAATAGAAAGTTATCTGGCCCTACAGGACAAAAGAGAAGATGGGGAACAAGAGAAAGGAGGGATGATAGAAGGGCAGATTGGTGATAGGGGAAATTAGAATGCTCAGTGTACTGGGGTGGGGGGAGGGGACAAATGGGGAGAAAATTTTGGAACCCAAAATCTTGTGAAAATGATTGTAAAAAGTTAAATAAATAAATTTATATTAAAAAAAAAAAGACCTGACTTTGAATCTGGCCTCAGACATTTACTAGCTATGTGACCCTTAACTTCTGTCTGCCTCAGTTCCCTCAACTGCACAATAGGGATACCAACAGCACTTACCTGCTAGGGTCATTGAAAGGATCAAAGGAGGTCTCTATAGAGCACTTAGCACATGGTAAGCACTTAATAAAGGCCCAACGTCTGTCTTTCCCTCCTTTTTGAGCTTGTTGTGAGCCAGGATAAGAGAGGACTTGGGCAGCCTGGGCTAATCTCCAAGCTACGTCAGCAGGGCTGTTGTAAGCTAGGCCTTCGCAAAGCTGTCAGTCTCAGGTAATCCTGCCCCTACTGGACTGGCCGGGGATCCCATACCTACAGACAGTGTTAGCACTCTAAAGATGCCCGGGGGAACCTTGCTGCCAGTGGTTTCATTCATTTTTTCCTTCCTGTGCTCTCCTCTCACCTCCTCCCAAACTGCTTTTACCAGGGAGTTATGAATGTGCTGTTCCTAAAGCAGTGACTCCCTGAACCATCAAGGTCTTGGGTGGTCCATGGAACCATGACCTCGTGGCACGGCCAGCTCGGTTTACCTCTCTAGGCTCTGCAGGGGAGGGCCCCTCAAGCCTGTGGACCCATTTCCTTCTTCCAGATGACAAAACCAAGGTTTTGAGAAATCAAATGATGTGGCCAAGACCACTCGGACAGGAATTAGCATTAAGGCCTTCTTACGCCTAGTCCAAGAGTCTTTCCAGGCCATCACATCTCACTGTGAGAGCTGGAAAGGGCAATGATGTTGTGGAATGAGCACTACGTGGAGTCTGAGTCAAAGCTGTCTCTATTACTTAGTCCCTGTGTGACCTTGGCCTGTGACTTCCTGTTTCTGGGCCTCTGTACCCTCTGTATTAGAGGGTCTTTAGGGTCCCCTTTGGGTTTATGAGCTCTCTCTCCTATTCCATTAGCAGCTAATTCATTATTCTGAGGCCCCAGCTGGCCAGAAGCCACAGCAGCAAGGAAATCAGCCTGGGGGTGGGAGTGGAAGAGGGACCCTTAGCCAAGGTTTTAGGCGGGTCTCCCATCTGAGCCAGTCCCCCAGCAGGCTCAGCTGGCTCCCCCTAGAACAAAGGCTGCAGCCTCTAATCCTCAGTCTCTTTCTATGACTGCGGTTTTCGGGGCCACTCTGGTTACAGAGGCCCCATGGGCTATTGTTTTGGCCTGAGAAACTCTGAAAGAGCCATTAACCAGAACAGTGAAACAGCAGAGGGAGACAGGCCTCTTCCAGGAATGAGATAAAACTGTTCCTTTCCCCCATGAGTGAGTGATAAATAACCCAAGCCATCTGGCTTCCACACTAAATGACATCCAACCAGCAATACAGCCCACCCTGAGGAGATAAGCTCTTGCCAGGGAAAAGGACCTCCCAGCTGGAGGGCCAGTGAATATGAATGGGGGGCAAGCTCCAGGACACCAGGCCAAAGAAACTACTAGGCTTCCTTTGAGCAGAAAACCTGGATCAAGGACTAGGCCGGCAGAGCGCTCACTCCTCCAGGAGTGGGACTTGTGTATGGCTCCAGGCCCCCATCAGGCCTGGGCCTGCCAAGAAGCCCACCCAGGCTAACTCTCTGCCTTTACTGGGCTTCTTGCTAAAGAAAGCCAGAACACAGACTCCAAATGAGAAGAACAAAGGGCCTGGAAGGGATCTTGACACTTAACCTTGTTATTCTGCAAGGAATGAATCTGATGCTCAGAAAAGGGGGCACTGTTTGTCTAAGGTCATGGAGCTGGGATCTGGACCCAGATCTTGTGACTTTAAATCCACAAGGAGTGATGGGACAGTCGGGAGCCTGCGCTCCAGATCTAGTCATGCTACCAGCTACCAGAGGTGTGACTGATGTTGGCCAAATTCCTTTGTTTCCCTTCGATTAGTTTTTCTCAACTGGAGAAAAGTCCCTTTTGGTTCTAATGATTTGTGGATACCTCAATGACTTCTAAGACCCCTTCCCATTCATAGACTTATGGGATTTCAGAGGTGGGAGGGAACTCAGAGGTCAGCAGATCCACTCCCCCTCCTTCTTGAGGTTAAGGAAGCTGGGCCTTCTAAGAGGCTAAGCATTTACACTGTAAGGGCACCTGGTCAGATGCAGTAGCCCAGAATACCGAGGATCACATCTACAAACAAACCTGGAACAACCCCATTGGTGGCGATGGCACTCATGGATATTGCTGTCAGTAGGGTCTATAAAGACAAGAAATTGTAACACGGGTTACATAAAATTCCCACCCAAAAGACTCCACTGTTAGTCAAAAAAGACTCCATTGTTAGCCCATCACTAACTCTTTTGCAGAAGTGTTAAAGAGGAGTAAACCTGTCTTGTAAGTATTCTTTCCCTTTAGTAAAGCAAACTAAACAATCAAACATTCCTACCCCAATAACTGAGGCAGGAATAATAGTGATGGATGGTCTCAGAACCAAAGCACTAAGTTCACTAAGACCAGAACTTTCTTTCCCTCCTGACATTTGTTATTCTTGAGAGGTGCACCCACCCGTACCCTCCAAGGACCACACTTCAGCCAGAGGGGCCAGCAGAACAGGGTCCAGGTTCTGCCTTTTGGGTGGGAAAAGAAATGGAAAATGGCACCTGCAGTTAAATGGGAGAGCAGATACTCACACAGCAGCAGCAGATGAGGACAATGAGGAAGGACTGCAGGACACCAGCCGTCCCCACCATCCAGGTCAGTCGAAGGAATAGGATCACCCCAAAGATGTTCTGCATGCAGGGCAGGTACACACCCATTAAGGTGCCCATGCTGGGTGACTAGGAAACAAACAAATGCCTTGTCTGAGTCTAAGAGTGGGGAGCAGGGCAGTAGGTAGAGCTGAGGAACTGTCCTGATAGAAGGAAAAAGCCTGGGCATGACCCAGAATACAGGAGTTTAATGTCATTCTCTGACTGGATCTTTTATGGCCGAGCACAGCATTGGTTGTGCTTTCTTGACTTATGAGATGCCCACAGTGGTGGCAGCAGGGCACCAATCCTAATCTGGAAATCAGAAGACAGTTTCACACGTGGCCAAGCTCAGTAGCATTCCTTTAAGACATTTAAGATGTAGTCACAGCAGCCCCCTGGATCTGCTGGATCTGTACCAGAGCCCATGCTCAGCTCCACAGGAGGTGTCCCAGTCCAACCAATCAGGCTATTCCTTGGTCATCCCTATTATGGATAAATAATGATATGACTTTTTAACTTCTCTTTGGCTCACTTTGACAGTCTGTAAAATGAGGTAACACTATCTGGACACCCCACTTCCTTGGGTGGTTATGAAGAAGGTGCTTTCTAAGTCCACTGCAGCTGCCATCGCAGTCCTCATCACAGAAGGCAAATAAGAAGCTACAGAAAACAAGGGATGCGGAGAAGAGTCTCTTGCTGCACACCCCTCTCTAGGGTACTCTCCTGTCTCATCAGTTCACACACAGCCTCATGACTTCCAGGCTTGGTCAGCTGTCTATGGCTAGACCAGCAGACCAGTATCTTGCCTCTGACACTGGTGTTAAGGATGTCAATGACAAGGAAAGGTGAGGCTCACCTCCCAGGCACCAGATGCTGGAGTATAATCCAAAGGAGAGCCACAGCAGGCTATCCTGGTGCTATCACCCAAATTCACATACCATCTCTTGACTTAATGCATTCCTTATTTGGGACCTTTGGAGTAAAGCTGTGTGGTAAGCTCTCAGTGCACCATCATGGTCACTGAGTTCAATATTCTGAATAACGGAGAGCTACTTTCCCATTTATATCACATTTTGATGAAAACAGTCTATATGCACATTGAGGGCATCCTTGACAAAGATATTAGTACCGATCGGGGGAAGGCTTTCAAAAACAATATTCCATTGTAGGCTACATCTTCACCATTGCACAACAGACAGAAAGATGGAGGGAAAGAACACAAGTTCTCTCTGCGCTTACTCTTGGCCGACAATGAAAAGGGATTTGCCTGAGTAGAGCTAAAGGCTGCCTCTATCTATTTCAACAGAGACCCTCCCTTACATTGGTCAGAATCACACAAGATTCTCATGTAATGATGGGGACCTTGTTTGACCACCCTATGGAGAGTGATGCTTGCCAAAGCTGCCTGCCAACCACTGGCATGGAGGAAGGATCCAAGCTGAAGACAATGGCTCAAACCCTATTCTAGGCCATGCATGAAGCCTTCTTGATGTTCCTGTTTTGTGGAGGACCATTATGTTGACTGCATTAAGGCCTT
Organism: Potorous gilbertii; assembly: GCA_028658325.1. Lineage (NCBI taxonomy): Eukaryota > Metazoa > Chordata > Mammalia > Diprotodontia > Potoroidae > Potorous > Potorous gilbertii. Next base: position 137,853,674 of record CM053769.1, on the reverse strand, counting down.
GCTGGTTGGTTTTATGGAATTTTTTTCTCTTTTTCTTTCTTTAAAAACAAATTCTCTGTTATCTGGCTCTCTGGGAAGGAAGTGAAGCGGGGAGGGAACCTAGGTGATATAAAATAAAAGATAGCAGTAAAATCTATTTTTAAAAAGTGTGTCTTAACCATCCACACACAGATGGCTAAGTGGATGAAGAATGCCTATCTGGTTAATCTACAAGATGCAGTTAGATCAGGGGTTCTTATCTGAACTCTGTAAACCCATTAAAAAAATTTTGGGATAACTTTTTCAATGCAATCAATTTTATTTATAATTACGTATTTCATTTTATACATTGAAAGATATTATTCTGAGAGGGGGTTTATAGGCTTTACCAGACTGCCAAAAGGGTCTATGACTCTCATAACCATTTCCATGCTATATAGACAATCAAGAAAGCTTGTGTATGTGTGTATACGTGTGTATATAATACTATATACAATAGTGTATGTATACGTACAACATACACATAGCCATTGGCATGAATGTAAGTGTATGGACATGCACCTATATGAATATGGCACAGTGGATAGAGTGCCAGGGCTGAAGTCAGGGCTCATCTTCCTGAATTGAAATCTGGACTCAGACACTTATAAGCTGTGTGACCCTAAGCAAGTCACTTAACCCTATTTGCCTCAGTTTCCTCATCTGTAAAATAAGCTAGGAGGAAAATGGCAAAATACCCCAGTATCAAAACCCAAAGGGTTGGACACAACTGCAACAACTTAACAACATGTATATGTGTATACATAACTGTGTATATACACATCTATGTATGTTTGTATCTCTCTTTCCCTCCCTTTCTCCTTCCCTCTCTATCTTCTCTCTCTCTCTCTTCTCCTCTCTTTCTCATAGACACTACAAACAGACAATGATTTTGGTCCACAGTTCACCAAAAAAGGAAAGAGCTAGAAATTTGGGAAGCTGTAAAATTTCAAAATGAACCTGAGCCTCTCTCTGAATAAAAAGACTCCTCTCTCTTTAAGCCCAATATTCTGCTGGGGTCATATGGCTATGAGTCATGGAACAGCACAGCCTCTGAGTACTATAAAGGACCATTACCCAGAGGTCAATGGAGAGGTGTAAAGTTGCTGGAAGCAGGCTGTAATACGTTACCAACAAGTAGCTACAAAGGAAAATCGGAGTAAAGAAGCCATACAAAGAAAGGCAGGCTTGAAAGAGAAGCTGGGCCAGGCATGAGAGATAAGAAGCAGCTAGGCAGCTGGGCCAAGTGCTTCAGGAGCATCTTGTGAGCTCAAGGGAAAGCAAAGGGGCTCCCAGCACACTGGGTACTGGTCCCAACCACAGCTAACTTAGGGAAGGATTTGGGTAAGGGACCTGATGGATGTTCAGGCATGGAAGGACGATGGTCTGTCTCTCCAGAAGAGATCCTCACCTTGTGGAAGTCACTGACCCACTGGAAGATCTGAGTTCTGGATGGAAGCTCCCAAATCTACCACCCATGGAGGATTCCCCTGGGAATCAAACCTTGCCTGAAAAGTAGGTAAGGTCTAGCAGAAAGATAGCCCATTCAGAGATGTGGGCTTGAATTCCAGGTATGTCACTTACTCCCTGAGTAATCCTGGCCACATCAGTCTAAGTTTTAGTTTGCTTATCAATAAACTAAGGGTTTGACCTAGCTTATCTCTTCTCTCCATAAATCTCAAGATACCTAGGACATGACTGGAGATACTGTAAATAAATTATGTTCAGGGACAAGAGAACATCCTGTTAGGCTAAGTGAGAATGGATTATGCCCAGGAGAGAATATATAGAGTAATGACTGGGTGCTTTTGGAAACTTGAAGGAGAAATGATGTAATGAAGGGGGTGGAGGCGGGGAAGACAGGATGGGGGAACAGACCACAGACCAAGTGGGAAAAGGAACCAAGAAATGACTCAGGAGCATAGCCTCACAGTCTGGGGGCAGGACAGAGCTAGATCACATTCTGGAGAGAGAAAAGCCATGAAGACGTAGCCAGAGCAGCAACTGGGAAGTCCCTAGGATTTCTAACAAAGGCTAGAGGGTACTTTATAGTAACTGAAACAGGAAGGCAGAGGAATGTAGCAAGAATCCTGGATTTTGAGTCAACTCTGACGGTCTAGGTTCTAGAGGTCCTTCAACCTCGAATATTCTAGGATCCACAAAGGTGGTCTTGGGAGAAGACACAGAGGTCACTGGCAGCCAGGTGGCACACAGGATAGAGCTCAGGACCTGGAGTCAAGAAGATCCAAGTTCAAATCCCGCCCGAGACAATTCCTAGCTCTGTGACCCTGGGCAAGTCATGCAACCTGTGCTTGCCTCAGTTTGCTTATGTGTAAAATGAGAATGAAAATAGCCTCTACCTCTCAGGGTTATTGTGAGGATCCAAGGAGATGATGTCTGTAAAGCGCTTTGCAAACTTTAAAGCAATATAGAAATGTGAGCTATAATTAGTGTATTATTATATAGTGCCTTCAAAAACCTACTTTGTCACTCTTCCCCCGCCAAGGATCACACTGTGAAAAGGGCAGTGAGGGAAAAAGCAATGAAGGAAACATTTCCTAGGTCCTAAAATAACCTCAGCAAATCACCGGGAGGTCACCGAGATCAGAATCCCCTGCCAGAAAACAGACCTTTTTATCTTAAAGGTTTTAAGCCACAGGTCCAGAGGTGAGATAGACCATCACCCTCTACAAAAACTACCAAATCTGACAAGTAAATAAACTGGCCTGTCCTTAGTACCATCTGTAAGGCCTCAAGCATAATTCACAGGATTACAGAATTGAGAGTGAGAGACCTTCATGATCGCCCGTGTCAAAAGCCTCATTTTGACAAAGGAAGAAAGCAAGGCCTGGTGACATACATGACTTGACCGATCGCAGAGAAAGGGGGTTAAGAGTCACTTCCAAATTGGTAAATAGTCGAAGGACAGGAAGGGTTTTCAAATGGAGAAATGCAAATGATTAAAAATCAAATTAAAATGTTCCAAGTCACTCATGAGAGAATTACAAATTAAAGCGACTCTTGGTAAAGACGACATGGGATAAATAATTAGTACTAGATGGGGGAGGGGAAGAGCAGAGCAGTGACGGACTGCTGGTGGAGCCATGAGTTGGTCCAATCACTTTGGAAACAACTTGGAATCGTGAGAAAAACCACCTCGAGGTTCATACCCCTTAACCCAGCAGTCTTAATATGTGGTATATGATGCAAGGATGTCAACAACGAAACAAAGTTCACATTCACACACACACACACACACACACACACACACACACACACACACACACACACGTTGCTGCTGAATTGTTTCAGCTGCAAACAATTCTTTGTGACCCCAACTAGGGTTTTCTTGGTAAAGATACTGGAGTAATTTGCCATTTCCTTTTCCAGCTCATTTTGCAGATGAGGAAACTGAGGCAAGCAGGGTGAAGAGATTTACCCAGGGTCACACAGCTAATAAGTGTCTGAGATTAGATTTGAACTCAGGAAGATAAGTCTTCCTGATTACAAGTCGAGTGCTCTAAACACTGTACCACCGAGCTGCCCTATAAGTACATATGTGCATATATCTATTTGTCTCTCTATATAAAATATATGTACATGTATACATATACATATGTAAATACACACACATACACACAGACAAATAGATAGAAGCACTTTTAAAAAATAACGAAACAACTAGAAATAGAGCATATGCCCATCCACTGGGGAACACCCAAACTAACTGTGATATAGGCATATAATGGAAAGATTACACCATAAGAGAGGACAAACAGGAAGAACTCAAAGAGACAAGATGGCATATGAACTGATACAAAACCAAAACCAGCATAATCAGGAGCACAATACAACTATAGCATATGAACAGAAGAACTTCTGATTTTGCTGGTGCAGGAACCCCCAGGAGGAGCATTTCCGAGGGTCCCTCCAGGGATCCAGATAGCAACCTTTGTATTTCTTAACTTCTACCCTTAAGCACAGCCTGTAGGCCAGAGGTGAAGTAACTCGTCCACAGTTACAGAGCCAAGAAGGGTCTGAGAAGACTCTGGACAGAAGACTTCCCAACTCCAAGAGCAGGCACCATCCACTCTTCCACCCTGCCTCTCAAGAACTATGATAATACACACTCAAACAACATTAGAAGACGACAGAATCTAGATAAGATGCAATGACCAGTCTTGGTTCCGGAGGGCCACGGATGGAAAAGGAGACATCCCCTGCTTCTCTAGTAGAGAGATGGAGGTCTCTAGGTGGGGAAGGTGGTCTTCACTGCCAAAGGGGGCCTGTGGTGTTGGCTGGTTTGGCCTATTTTGTCTTTTTCATTGTAATGCAGGGTCGTCTAGGTGGAGGAGATAGTTATTAGGAATCTGTGGAGTAAAAACCCAAAGGCATCCCAGAGACATGCTTTTTCAAATAAAAATAAAGCGACTTGCCCAGGTTCACACAGATAGAGAAGAGAAACGCCAAAAATTCCAATTCACAACTTCTGACTTCAAATCCAGTTTTCTTTCTAATACAGGATACACTTTGCTACAACTTTACTTTTAGACAAGTCATCAGTCAAGAACTACTGAGTACCTACTATGTGCAACAAGTACTAACTACTTACTACATGCAGACACCAGTGCAAAGGTGGGGCTGAGCCCAACTGGCCATAAGGAGAACAGAGGGAGGAATCATTGAAGTGCCAGTTCCTCCTCTGCTCCATACACTAAAAGTCCTCTTGCCCACTGAGCTAAACGCCAAGGCTGCTTCAAGCAGTTGCTGTAAAACATCTCTCAGACATCCAGCTTCTCATGGCTCTTTGGAGGAATCTGTGCTGAACAAAGATCAACCAGGTGAAAAGAAGAGGAGGGAGAGAGCTCCCAAACACAGAGCTGGGCTGCCCAGCATCACAGCAAAGGCCCTTGCACGCATCCTCCCCTACCAGGCACCCTCTCCCTGGGGCTGATACTGCTCCTAAACCTGGGTTCCTAAGTAAGCCGGCACAAGGGAACACTGACTGCACAGTTCTCCCCTTCCCTGCAAACAAACCACACACTGTTTTCCTTGGCACCAAGGGTAGGGGTCGATTTCAGCAGCGGCACCCAGAGAAAAGGGAGCCAAGAACACCGAACACTTGAGGCTTAGGGGTGCCTGGGGCCCTGACTTCTCTGATCTTCCAGTGTAATTGTGGGGGGGGGGCGGTGCAAGATAGGGAGGTTCCAGCCCTAAAACAGCTAATCCACCCCTCCAGAATTGAGCTGATTCACTGTGACTGGCGTTGGTGAGCCCAAGAACGATGACAGCTGCCCCTCTGCGCGCTCCACATGCAGGGCCCCTGCAGCGGGTGAACCGGGACATGCAAGAGCTGAGAGGACCACGGCCTTTCAGACGAGAAGGGGTGGACCCAATCAAAGGAAACGCTCTAATTACTTACTGAATGTCTGCCCCTAAAACGGCAGAGGGGTGGAGAAGGAAGGCCCCTCTCCATAGACATCCTTAACCTGTCCTCACTGATCTTGGGGTTCTCTTCGCCATTTATACACCCACAGTGAAGGGCAAAGGGCTCGAAATCTAGCGTTTTCTGTGTCTCAGAATATTTGCAAGTGAGTTTCTGATAAAATGAAAAAGGAGGAGAGTATAACATGGTTTTGCAAATTGTTCAAAAGATGGTGATTAAATTTACTATTTCCTTCCCTTGGAAGTTCCAGGTTTAAGCACCTTTGGTTGACCAGAAGAACCAGTCAGCTGTATGTTAAGCATCTTCGGTGGCATTTACTGTAACTTATTACTGTTGCTGTTTTAGACATTTTTCAGTCGTGTTCAATTCTTTGTAACCCCACTTGGAGTTTTCTTGGCATGGATGCTGGAATGGTTTGCTATGGAGTGATTTGCCATCTCCTTCTTCAGCTTATTTTACAGATGAGGTACTGAGGCAAAGATAGTTAAGTGACTTGGCCAGTGACTGAGGCTGGATTTGAACTCAGGAAGATGGGTCTTCAGGACTCCAGGCCTGACACTCTATCCACTATGGCGCCACCTAGCCACCCGCTAGGAGTATGTACTTTCAGATGTCTCTAATGATCAAGAAATTTTTCCTTCAATAAAGCCTTAATTCACCTCTTTGCCCCCTTCCCCACCAACTCCTGGTTCTGCCCTATGATCCAAGCATTAAAGTTTTCTCCTTCTTGCACTGAAGATGGTTACTGTGCCCACTCCCCCTCCCAAACCTTCTCTTCTCCAGTTACTACAGCTGATCCTCTCCTGGTGTGACTGTGAGGTCGGCTGCCATCCCAGTCACCCACCTAGGGACACATTTCAAATGACCAATTTCTTTCCTAAAAAGCAGGGCCCCAAATTATGCCCATTTCGCAGGGGGAGTCTGAGGGGGACTGAATGCTGTCAGGTCATAGCCACACCAGACACAGACGCCATGTTCCTTTTCCATCCAAGGCAGAATATCCTCCTTATGGCTGCAGAAACCACTGTCATTCTTGATCCAGGTGCCATAGCTTTCCACTCTGAAGCCCTGCCTCCTCCCCAAAGTTTTCTCTGAGATTTCTCTGCGACGACCTTCGCCTTCTCTGAATTTCTGCAGCTCTGATGATCTGTCAGGCCAAAGCATCTACCGGGTTGGGGGGAGGGTACTTCTCTGTGCTGTTCTCTCTCCCTCTTTCCCCCGTGAACTCCAGGAGTGGGGAGTGCAGGTCCCCCTAACACTGTCTAGGGCACTGGGAACAAACCGACTGAATAAACACTTTTGGAACAAATGAACACCATCCAGCTTGGCCTTGGACATCTTTAGAGATCAAGCCGGATCAATTGAATCCCCAGCCTTTTGACCTGGTCTCGCTTATCTTGAGCTATTGCTGTGAGTGTGTGCAACCTCAAATACCTCTTTGTTTAACCAACACATCTAAGGGCACAGCCTAGGTTGGAGGATTCTCTATGGCCAGCCCCTCCTGGCTACCACTCTGGGGCACTGGGGCTTTTTTCAAGGTAGGAAGATAGATCCCTGGTCAGTAGAACATATACTCAACCAGATTCACTTGGGAAATGCAGAGTTGTTTTCGAGTTTACAGCTTTCATGAGCCTCCACCACTGAGCACCCCAGAAGCCTTATTCTCCAAAAAGCTTCACAGTAGATGCTCTAAAAAAGGAAAGTTGTTGTTTTTTTCCTTTCCCAGAGTGGGCTTTTCTTGAGTTGGAGACCTTGGTGATGTGGATCTAACCTAACCTCTTCTAAATAAAGCAACGAACCAAGCCGCTGGCAAGTGACCAATACCACCAAGGCCACCCGGCTAGGACTGCCCAAGTGGCCCGAGAGACTCTGTTGGAGGACAAGATCTACTTGGGAGACATGGGAGTGTCCCTGCCCAGTACACTTCTGGCTTGGAGCAGGGATGGCCTGAGCAGGCCGGCCTACTCACTTTTGATACTTTCCTCCGAGAGCCTTCCACATTCTCGGCCTCTTCATGTTCTTTGGCGCCCTGGGTGAGGTTGGTATAACTGACCAGCTTCCCGAGGAGAGACGACACCTTTGGGCGGACATCGAGTTCCTCCTGCAGAGAGAATCAAGGCAAATGTGAATATGAGAACTTCCCTCAGACATCCTTTTGGGCACTCAAAAAAATCAGGCCTGAAGTCAGGGTTGAGGAAGGAAGGCGGATAGGGAGTGGGTGGGAGGAGGCCTGGGAAGGAAGTTATCGCTGTGAGTATTTTTCTGATTAAACATGTTGACCAGATGGGAAATCAAAGTCACTCAACCTATAAGCATGTGAACCAAATTCCAGCATATGTCTACATGTATATATTTCAGCATGTATGTATGTGAATGTGTACCACTCATTGAGCAGTAAAGGCAATGGTCAAGGAGTCCAAGTCCAAAGTGGCCTGGGTCTGACACTCCAAAGGGATCCTGGGTCAATCCCTTGATCTCTCTCTCTCTCTCTTTTTTAATTTATGGAATAAGATAAGCATAACGATCCTTAAGTCTCAGTTTCCCAGATCGTAAGTTTGTAAAAACCTTAGAAACCATCTATTCCAAACATCTCAAAATGCAGATGAAGAAAGGCAGGTGCCCAAGGCAGGGTACAGCAGAAAGCTGGCTTTCACTCAGGCTCTCCATGGGGACAATAATGCTGTTACTACCCGGCTCATGGAGTGGTGGTAAGGAAAGTGCTCGGAGACCCAGCAAGGGCCTACAGCAATCATTACCAAGCAGAGCAATGACTATCTGCTAATGATAAAACCACCATAAGAACAGGTGCCCTTCCTTTGGGGAAAGGCCCATTCCACCCCGCTGGGCTTCTCCAGGAGTCAAGGTCCTTCCTCCCCTCCAGGGGAGGCCCGGAGCAGGGCACTGTAATTGTTAGTGATCCCCCTTCCTACAAATGAAGTGGCTGTGAAAAACCACAGGCCCCAAAGGGGTGCTGGGGCAAGCTGGTACACCTACAGCAAGGTAACACACACTCTCCTAGTACAGACTGCCCTGCTGGACTCCCGCCAGGTCCTCCTCCCAGCTGGGGCTGGCCTGTCCCACCCTCCCCAATATCAGCTCCCTGTCTCCTGGCCCTGCCCCATCCCACGCATGGCTTCTCCCCCATCCTGCCCCTCACTTTCTCCCCTCCTCCCCATAGGTGCCTGCCATGCTCTCTGCTGCTCCACCTTGCTTTCTCACCATTTTCTCCCTTCCCCTCAAGCCACTGCTAATATTTTCAATGCCCACTAGGAGCCTTTATGATTAGCTTTCAGAAACCCCCATAGACTAACTCAGGACATGCCAAGGAGGGCATGAAACTGATGAGGCCATCTCCTGATCTCAGTAGATCATCTAGAAAGCTTCTTCAGCTACCCCAGCCCTTCAATTTAATTCAATTCTATTCAGCAGACATTTATTAAGCTCCTGCTGTGTGAATACAGTGCTGGGCACGGAAGGACCATAACTGACAGTCCTTGACACCATCCAACACCATTTCAACAGCATTGCTAGGTCAGAGAATGTACTAAGGACAAGGGGGGAGAGGCACCCTGAATGTGCCCCAATCTTCTATGGAAAGCATAAAAGTCTCCCGTACTGGTTTCCCTACTCCCTCTTCTGATGGCCAATCCTCTTGCTTCCTGTCACTCCCCCACCCTTAAACATCCTTCTGGACCTTCTGAACAGCATGCTCAAGGCTAATTTGACACAGGAGCCAGAGAGATCCCCCACATGGGACCCTGTGAGCCTCAACATGGGGCCTTGTCTACAGTATAAACAACCAAGAGAGGAAGGGACTCCATCAGGCCTCTCGGGCCACCACCTCCTCAAAGGGTCCAAGATCCTGGAGACCACTGGCCCTCTCCCCGGCTTCAACCTCCCCAATATGCTGGCCACAAGTGACACCGTGAAACACACCTTTGAAACTGCTCCCTTGGCCGCCAGCCTGGCTCCCCTTCCCCCATCTCTGGGCACTCCTTGTCTCCCTGTCCCCACTTAACCGAGGCATCTCTAAAAGGTCTGGCCTCAGCATGTTTCCTCTTGTCTGTGTGCTTTCCTATCAACTCCCAAACTCTTATTTTTACATCCACTGCTCTCCTGAGCCCCAGTCTTACTTTCTGACTGTCTGCTGCTGGACATCCCATGTCCCCTCCACCTTAATAAACCCAGTATGTCCAAAACCAGCTTAAGCACCTTCCTGACCAAATCACCTGATTCTTTTTTAGACTACTCTATTTATATAAATGGCGCCATCCTTCTCCCAAGCCCCCTAGGTTCAAAGCCTTGGAGTCATCTTTGCCTCCTGCCTTCTCCCACTGTCCCCCTACCCAAGTAGCTAGCAATTCCTGCCAATTCGTTCTTTGAAATGTTTCCACTGCCACTGTCACCACCCTAGTTCAGGCCCTTTGGAACTCAAAGGTGAATGACCCACGGTCACCCCCTCCTCTAATCTATCCCAAGACTGCTGCCAGATGATCATTTTTTTTATGCACAGCCCTGATCTTGTCCAGAATAACAGGCATAACAGTTAATGTTTCTATTCTATTAAGGTTGACAAAGCACTTTGATAGACAAACTCATTTGATCTTTACAACTACTTCCTGAAGTAGATGCTACTACTGTGTCCATTCTATAGATAAGAATACTGAGGCTGGGACACAACTGGCAAGTGCCTGAGGCCGGATTTAACTAATGGTTTCCTGACTGAACAAAGTTCAAACTCCTTAGTTCAGCATTCAAAGCAGAGGCTGGACAGTCTCATCTCCTGGATGTATCACATACTTTAGTTGTACTATTACACAGCATAAAAAACCTAGAGAGCTGGAAAGGGCTTCAAAGGCCACCGAGTCCCAGCTCTCCCTCCTTCTCCTTGCATTTTAATACATGGCAACTGGAACCAGAGGAAGTTAACAGACTGGCCCAAGGTGGTGCTGACTCCAGAGCCAGGATTCTTTCCATCCCAGCCCTTTCCTTTTCCCCAAATATACCTTGCCCTTTTCTGCCTCCAAAGTGGCTCACATCATTCCTTCAGCTTATAAGGAACGTGCCCAGCCCTGCCTTCGATGTGTACTCCTTCAGGTCTCTCGGCCCCAGGCCTGTTCTGCCTCTGGAAATCTTCCCCATGTTTCCAGGCTCAGAAAAACTTTCCCTGATCACCTCGGGGCCTTCATGCCCACAGCTCTCAGTCCACCTTCTTCTCACAGAAATGGCCTCATCTATAGGATGGGTCTGATCCTCCCTACTAAAGTCGACAGGGGCAGAAGCTCTACTTTCCTCATCTCTGTATTCTGCCCATCACTTTCACATAGGAGGGATCCATAAGCATTTATGGATGGAGTCGATATAAATGAGTGAAGAATTAATCCAGGTTCTGAAATTGAGAGACTGGGAGGAACCTCCCCGCCCCCGCCCCCCCCTCCCCCCCCCCCCTCGCCCCAGCTCTGCCTTATTAGCAAAAGGTCCAAGTCCTTAGGGGTTGAGATAGCAAGGGAGGAGGAAAGGCAACATTTTACCTCAAATAGGGCCAAGTTTCTATCATAGTAATCGCTTCCTTTGCTAGCTTCAGAGCAGCTAAGGAAAGGGCTGCTTTCTTTGTGATTGCTGTGACCTGCAGAGAAACAGAGAGACAGTTTTAGCCGACTGCCCAGAGACTACCTCCACAGGTATAAGCAGGAGACCCGGCTCGGGAAAGAAGAACAGGGAACCTCTGCCCCTACTGAAAGCCTGTGCCAGTGGAGAGTCAAGGGTGGGGGATTCCAGGAGAAACTACTTCCCTAGGAAGGACTCTTGGCCATAGGGAAAGGAAAGGAATAAGCATGAATAAAGCGCCAACTGCATGCCAGGCACTTTTACAAGTGCTCCTTATGACAACTCTGAGAGATGGCCGCTATAATCTCCATTTTACATTTGAAGAAACTGAAGCAGATGGGGTAAATGATCCGCCCAGGGTCACACAGCTGGCAGGTGTCTGAGACCAGATTTGAACTCGTCTTCCTGATTCCAGGTCCAGCATTCTGTCCATGGTGCTCCCAAGTGCCTCCAAAACAGGATAGTCTTTAACAGACTCAGCAAAGAGAATAATGCCTAGGAACGCAGGAATACATTTAGCCACCTCTAAAACCACTCTTGGGCATGCCCAATGGCAGTGAGACAAAATGGCTGCCTGGAAACAGCTGTTGGACACACACACACACCCACACACACCCAATTACCCCAGTGCTAATGTTAGACCCTCTGGCCATGCCGCCAAATGTCAATGTCACACATGAGTCCTGAATGTCAATGCTACTTCTAGCATAGTGGAAAAGGCACTGGTGCTGGGAGTCAGAGGGCCTGGGTTTGAATCCTGGCTCCATCACTTATTACCTGTGCGACCTTGGGCAAGTCACTTCTAGGATTCCTCTGTAAAAGAAGGGAGGTTGGGCTGCCCTGGTGGCTCTGGTACTACTGACCAGACCACTGGTCAGTTAAGGAGCCTGGACTGGGTCCAAGGCCCTGTCCTTAAGGAGTTTACAATGTACATCAACATGGCACCCTGTGTGGCATTTGATGAACTTCCTGGCTCATTGGGATGGCACCTAGTCTGTGGGCAGGGCCTAGATTTCTCATACCAGCTTGGCCACTAGCCCCCTACATGAGCCTGGCAAGCTTTAGGCACAAAGGGGTTATCACACGCTCTCATTATTTCCCCCAGAGTCCTACTTACTGATAAAAACAGCCAGCCAGATCCTGAGTGGGACAAGACTACTTTCATGCCCAATGCCGAGTGGACACCTTCAGAGTTGCCCAGTCTCCTTCTCATAAAATAGCTCTGGTTCTTCTAAATCTTTAAGTTTGTTTACAAAATGCCTCACTCTCTTCAATGGTAGAGGGGCTGGGGAACTGATACAAAGGTTGTTGGAAAGAATTAAGGATTCAACAGGAAAGACCTAGGAGGGAAAAGCCTCATCTTTGTAGCTCCATTCCAAAAAAGTGGGCCATCCAAACAGGTACCTCCTCCTTACAGCTGGCTTCTGACCTTATCCCTCCTGGAAACAGCTTTCTTCAAAGTCCCGTGTGACCTCTGAGCTGCCAAATCCAAGGGCTTCTTCTGCACCTTTGTGCGGCCTTTGACACTGCTGACCGCTCACTCCAATCCTGATGGTTTTCAGGACAAGACTCTCCTCTCTGACTGCCCCTTGGTCTCCCTGGCTGGATCTTGCTCCAGGCAGAGCCCTCTAACCATAGGTGTTCTTCAGGGTTCTGTCCTGGGTCCTCTCTTCTCCCTCTTTTCTCCCTCACTCAAGGATCTCATCAGTTCCCACGGTCAGAATCACCGTCTCTCTGCGGATGATTCCCAAATCTCTGCTGACATTCAGCTTCGACTTGATGTCCAGGAGACATCTTAAATTAAGTATGTCCAAATCTAAACTCATTCTCTTCTCCCCTAAACCCTCCCTGCCCCCACTCCTTCCCTCTTTCTATAAAGGGCAATACCAGCCATCGCTGGGACTCCTCATGATCTCTTATCTACCATGTTGGATCTGTTGCCAAGGCCATGCAACATCTCTCAGATATGCCCCCTCTGACCCCCCCACCACACGTGCAGGTCCTCATCACCGACACCCAGATTACTACAATAGTCTGCTGCTGGGTCCACCTGCCCCAAGTCTCTCCTCACCCTAATCCATCCTCCATTTGGCCACCAAAGTGATTTTACTAAAGTGCAGGATGCAGCACATCATCCCCTACTCCATAAACTCCACTGGCTCCCCACTGCCTACAGGACCAAATACAAAATGCTTTGTCTAGCATTCAAAGTCTTTTATAACCCAGCTCCCTCTATTTCCCCAGTCTTCTTACACCTGCCTCCCCAACATGTACTCTTTGATCCAGTGACTTTTTCAGATTTTTCAAAATCCAGTGACTTTTTTCTTTTGAGCATATGAAGGGCAGTATGTTCTATATATATTTAAGGGATCTTTGAAACACAAAGCCATCGAAAAGGTTTACAAAAGCGAATCAAAGCATCAGGGACCTTGGCCTTTGGGCTGATCCAGGAACAAGACCCTCCATCTCTAGGTTCTAGGCATTCTCTCTGGCTGGTCCCCCATGCCTGGGACACTCCCTCCTCTGCTCCCACGACTGACTTCCTTGGCTTCCTTTAAGTCCCCACTAAAGTCCAACCATCTACAGGAAGCCTTTCCCAACCCCTCAATTCTAGCACCTTCACTCCTTAATTACTTTCTAGTTACGCTGGATTTGCATAGCCTTGTTAGCATGTTGTCTCTGCCATTAGATTTTAAGCTCCTTGAGAGCAGGGACTGTCTTTTACTTTTTTTGGACCCCCCAGTACTTGGCATATAGTAGGTACTTAATATTGGATGACTGATCTTTGAGTATGTATATGAGAGCCTGTTCTGGGGAAGACAGATCAGATTTATTTGGTTTGGCACCAGAGGACATAATCTGAATCATGCCTGCAAGTTACAAAGAAGTACATTTTTGCTCGATTTAAGAAAAAACTTCCTGATAACTACTGCTGTTCCAAAGTGGATCAGGCAGCCCTGGAAGGACGTAGCTGCCAGTCACTGGAGATTTTCAAGGACAGGCTGGGTGGGCACTTGTTGAGGGGACTCCAATGGAATGTAAACTCCTTAAGAGCAGAGACTGATGTTTATCTCTCCCACCCCCTTTTGTGGGGAGAAGAGAAGGGAAGCTGCATTATCTTTGGATGTCTGGTGCCTAGCATACAGTAGGCATTTAATAAATGTTTAAACAGAATTCCTGTTCAGGAGTAGGCTGAAGTAGATGTTAACTCAAATACCCCCTCCTCCAGGAAGCAAGCCCAGCCCCTGCCCCATCTGTTAAAGTCTCCTTTTCTAGGAAGAACTGTATGCTAGGGGCAATTAAGCGGTACAGTGAGTGCCTGCAGTGGAGAAGACCTGCAGACCTGCAACTCCACCTCAGGCACTTCCTAGCTGGGTGACTCTGGCAAGTCACTTAACCTAATAACAGCTCCTCCCTCCAGGGTTGTTGGGAGCATCATTATTATATGAAGCTTTGAATTTACGTTTTTGTTATTTTTTATTTGTTATTGTTATTTGCTCACTATCTTGTTATTTTCTACCCCACTGAATACAAGTTCTTTGAGTTTCATTTCAGTCCTCAGGTCAACAGCACCTGGCAGAGTCTGTGGTGCACGTTAAGCACTTAATAAACGCTTGTTGAATGAATGAAGGGCTGCTTGGTAGGCAGAATGGTCGAATGGAGAATCGAATTAGAGTCTAAGGCCGAGTACCTGAGTTCAAATTCCACCTGCTATTCTGCTGCCTGCATAGCATGTGGGAGGCAAGTCATTTAATGTCTCTGGGCCTCAGTTTCCCCATCTGTAAAATGGGGAGGGAGCAGGTTGAATTAGATGACCACCTGAGCTTCTTTCCAGGTTTTAAATAGCCCTATGGTCTCTTCCAACCCTGTCCAGTGTGAACCCTCGGAGTCAAGAACTTGAGAATATTATCATATCCCTGTCTTGAAGATAAGGAGACAAGCTCCAAAGGGCAGACTGACTTTCTTGGGTCGCCCCCCTTCCACTTTCCACTGTGCCTCCAGTCTAACTCTGGGCTGGGAGCGAAAGGATCGCTGCCAGAACACACAGCTGCCATTTCACAGAGCAGGCACAGACTCCAAAGCCACCCACCCCGAGGCCAGCTCCATCATCGACTGGTCACTGCTGGTTTTGAACAGGGTGACCTTGACTTGGGAGCAGCAGTTGCCTTCATCTGTTGTAACCAGTCAGTGTTGGGAACAGAGTCACTAACTATCCACAACACCTACACAGCCCCTCCTCTTCCTCTGTCCATCCCTCAGGCCTTGGCTGGCCTGGGATGCAGCAGGAAACAGATGAAGAAACTACCCCCCACCCCCACACCGAGGAGCCAGAGGCTCCAAGAGACTGGCCATTTCCCACCTTTTGAACCCAGCCCTGGAACAGATCAGTTTGTGAGTGTGTGCATTTCAGATGCATGATGTGTAGCCACATCTGCATGGGTGGCCATGGAACGGGACAGAAAGTTGGGTAAACAAAGACCAAATCCTGGTTCTGCTGCTTCCAGCCTGTGTGATCCCCTCAGGCATGTCCCCGCTTCCCTGCCTCAGTTTTCCTCATTTAGAAAATGAGGATTCAATCAGCTCTCTATTACCGAGGCGCTACCTGTCCCCCTACAAAGGAGAAAGAGGATCGGTCTGGGCAGCTAAAACTGGGTCCCGCTCCCATCTCTGCGCTTGGTATCGTGGGCCTGTGCTTCCTCACCTGTAACATGAAGCAAGCCTAGGATCCCTTCGAGCTGGAAGACTGGATTAGAGAATCCCAGCTGGTACAGACCACACAGGTATACCCAACAGCACAGGGGCTTTGGGGGTGGCTGAAGCACATGATACTCTGGGAATGGTCTGGGTGGGTCTCAGTCTCCAAGGGTATCAATAAAACAGCCTCCCTAAGGCTAATGGGTAATAATAAATTAACAACAGTTGATATTCCTGCAGCACTTTGGCATTTACAACACTAGGCTTCCACACCTTTCAGTTGATCAATAAACACTTACTAAGTACCTACTATGGGAAGGCACTGTGTTAATGCTAAAGACACAAAAAATAGCCCCTGCCCTGAAGGAGCTTACGATCTGATGGCAGGGACAAGGCAAAGTCCCAAAGCCAAGGGGACCAGGGCGGTGAATGCCAACTCCTATTCACCAGAAATGAACACGAGGCATCTACAGCTCCGAGGTTCTTCTCACAGGACCACACTGTCTCCTCCAGCGGAGAATGTCAGAACTAGATAGGTGGTGGTGACGGAGGATGGTAGTAAAATAACAATAGTCACTGGCATTGATAGAGCACTTTAAAGTTTGTAAAGCTCTTGACAAGTAACTCACTTGATCCTCGCCGCAACCCTTGGAGGAAGATGTCATTCTTATGTCCATTTTACACAACAGGAGCAGCGACTTGCCCAGGGTCACACGGCTTGTGAGGGTGGGATTTGAACTCAGGACTCCTTGACTTCAATGTCATCATTCTATCTCCTGCACTATCTAGCTGCCTCACTGAGTCCCACTTTTCCATTTTACAGGAAAGGAAACTGAGGTCCAGAGAGGAAAAGAGACTTGCTGGAGGTAACAAGGAGTGAAATAGCTGGGCCCAACACCTGATTTCCTCACCCCAAGCCTTTGCCTTTACCATGATACCTCCCTGGGGCTTCTGGGAGGATTCAGTCCCTTACAGGGTTACTCCAGCTGGCCCCTGCCCCCTCTCATCTCTTTTCTCCCTCAAAATTCCTCCTCTGCCTTCCACATTTCTGACTCCCTGTAGGAATGGAATCTACATTCCATGGGCAGACTGGCACGATGCTAATACTGAGTGGGCATCTTCCTCCTCCTTCCCGGATGCTCCTCCAGGCACAGGATGCACCTGTCCCAGTGGCCTGTCACACACTGACCCTGAGGGCCCCAATGAAGACCATACTGACCCAGGGACTCTGAAGGCTCCCCAGCGGGGCAAGGCCAGACCAGGCCAGGCTGCCCAGGTACAGCCCTGGGCGATAAAGAAAACATGAAGACACCAATGAGAGGAGACATAGGTAGAGATTGTAAAGAGTCAACCTTGGAAACAGAGTTAAAGTCCTGCCTCTGACACATACAGTCTGTGGGACCCTGGGCTAGTCACTTAAACCATCAGTGCCCCAAGTCTGCAAACCACAGAGAAGGTACAGAAGCTTCCTCCTCAGGGTCCCTGATACCAACGAAGTCACTAATATTAATTACTATTATACCTATCATTTACACAGTGACTTTTATGGGCTGGGCACGGTGCTAAGAACTTAACAAACATACTCCTCCTACTACTAAAGATGGTGATAATGGTAGCTAACATTTATGTAGCATTTGCTATGTGCCAGGTGCTGTGCTGAGAACTCTACAGGTATAATAACTATAGATGTTAATGCTTATGTAGAATTCACTACGCCCCAAGCACTGTGCTAAGAACTTTAAAAATATTACAATAACAGTAATTATAACAGCAGCTAATATTTATATAACATGACTACGGGCCAGACACTGTGCTAAGCACTTTACAGTTATCTGATCTAATCCAAAAAGAAAAAAAATGCTCCAATCCTTAGGGGCTCTCTGATTTCCCCGGTAACCCAGCTTTTCTCCTGACAAAGATGTCAGCAATCCACAGTCTGGCAGTTTTTGCGCCCAAACCTTTCATTAACAGATGGCCCATCTCTCGAGGATAAAGCCTCTCCAAATCTTAGCTGCACTGGTCCTCAGGAAACAGTCTGTGGCCAGGCCAACACCTGAAACCTTTCTCGTTGGGTAGAAGCTACCAGAAGCTGCCCTCCACAGGCAGTCAGACTTAAATGTGTATCTATGTCATCATAATTAGAGAGAACTTTGCAAAGATGAAAGTAAAAGCCATCCCTGCCTTCAAGCAGTTCACAGTGCAGGCCAAGGGGACAACATCTACATATATGGACGCATGTATACAGATAGACATAATAGATACACCTCGTTACTGTACATGGCATATGTATGCATATATATTTATTATTTATAATAAGTGTGTACATATATTTGTGTATGTATGTGTGCAATAAAAATAAATACACACAAATATATTATAGATATATATATACATACTAACATAGTGCATGTGTACATATGTACATACATGTGTATGTGTGTGTGTGTATCTACAAACAAGACTTCAAGTGATCTGGGAGGGAAGGCATTAGCATCTGGCACAGGGGGACCAGGAAAGGCCTCCTGTGGGAGGGGGCTCCTAACTAGAGCCATGAAAGAAAGGAGAGATTCTGAGAGAGGAAGGTAAGGAGTAGAATTCGTTAGCTTCAGAAGAGACCTCAGAGATCACTTAGTCTAAGCCCTTTGCTCTCCAGAGAGGAAACTGAGGGCCCAAGAGGCTGGTGTGCCCAAGTTATAATTAACAAGTGGCTGAAAATGGGAATTTGAAAGAAACCAAGTCCCCTAACTCCATCCAGAAGCAGAAATCCAGAATCCAGAAAGAAAACTTTGCCCAGATGACACTGAGAGAGAAACTGAAGCATGGGTAAGGTGAGCGTTCCCTCATGTAAACCTACCCAGGATCTTGGACCTGATGAGCACAGTCTCAAACTCCTGCCGGAGCAGCTCAGCCATCCTACCCTCGAGGCAGATGAGATCACAGAAGGAGTCATCCGTTAGAGTGTCCATAGTGGTCACTGATGCTGCCCAGGGCCTCCCACCTCCTCTACCAATCCCACATGACCCCTGGGAATGGACAGAGAGGAATCCCTCAAGCTTCCTCTATGGTAGGAGCCTGGAACAGTCGGAGGTATTCTGGGAAAGCCCCAAAGGAAGCGGCCTCCAAAGGAGAGGTGGAGGCCTCCCAGTTGGCCACCATGGTAACAGAGCTGTGGCATTCCAGGCTCCAAAGGCCTCTCTATCCCCACTGAACTCAAAGCCCTAAGGATGGGGGTGGGAGAGGCTTCCAGACTCTTCCTCCTTTACACCTCCAAGAAAATAGGTGGGGGAAGCTGAATTACAAGGGAGGGCATGGAAGAGGATCTTGGCTGTGGGATGGTAGGATGTTAGAACCAGAAGGGGCTTTAAAGATCATTTAGGCCAATTCATCCATTTTACAGAAGGAAAAACTGAAGTTGGGGTTGAGGGAAGACATGACCAGTATCACATATAGAGTGAGTAGCAGACCTGGAATTCAAACCCAATCAAAGTCAAACATTCCCGCTCCAAATATGGTACCCCAACCCCCAGTCCAAAGACGGCATCAGTATCTCCCAGTGCAGAACACATTAGGAAATATGAATGAATTTAAAAGAATACCACTATTGTGCTGTAAGAAATGAGAGACAGGGTATTTTAGAGAAAATGAGGAAGACTCCAGGGAACTGATGCAGTGTGAAGAAAGCAGAACTTGCAGAACAATTTATATAACAACAATGCTGTAAGCACATAAAACTTCAAAAGGCTGGCAGGGCTGGGGAAACTGCTGCCTCCAGGCCACCCCTGCAAACCCTCTGCTCAATATAATGACCATCTGGTCCTACAGAACTAATGATGAACAATGCAGAGGTAAAGGACTCAGGATAGAATTAAACATATGTATATTTTTAGAAACTTGCCAACATGAGAATTTGTCTTGCTTGACTAGCTTGAATATTTGTTAAAAAAAAAAGGATTTTGCTATTATTTTTTTTTCCAGTGGTAGGGTTCCAGTGGGAGAGAAAATTGATTTTTTTGTTAGTTAAAAAAAAAACCATTCCCCATCCAAAAAAAGAAAAAAGAAATTTCCCTCAGTGCCTAGGCATAATGTCTGGCATAAAGCAGGTGTTTCAGCAATATACGCTGATTGATTCATTGATGGGTTCAAAAAATTGACCATTTTATAGATGGATAAATCAAGGCCCAAGAGGGGAAGGTACTTCGGAGTCTTTGGGCTCCAGTTCCACTGAGCTTAATAAATGCTTCTTGACTTGACTTTCCACAGGCAAGTTCTTGGCCCCACAGCCAGTCAGGCCTTTGGCTCTTAGGCAACTCAAGTCTTCAGCCAAGTACACTAAGAGGTCAAGTCAACTCTTTACTCTGTGCCAGGGTGTATACTTAAGCACTGGGGACACAAGGAGAACAAAAGGTTGTCCCTGCTCCAAGGGAACACACAGTCTAATGGAGTGATCACATGCAAACAACTATGTATAACAAGCTATCCACAGGATAAATGACTCAAACAGAGGGAAGGCATGAGAATGACAGAGGACTGGAAAAGGCTTCTTAGAGAAGACGGGATTTTAACTGGGCCTTGAAGGAGTTCAGGGAAGCCAGAAGGTGGGGATGAAGAGGGTGAGTGTCCTCAGCATGAGGGACAGCCAATGAAAATGACCAGAACAGGAAAAAAAGCCAGGTAAGCGTCACTGGATTCCAGAGTTTATGGAGGTATGTAAGAAGATGGCAAAAGTAAGAGGGAATCAGGTTGTGAATGGCTTCAAATACCAAAAAATTTTCTATTTAATCCTGGAGATGACAAAAGCCATGAGATGGCCAAGCCCTCTTGGCTCCTGCGGAAGGCCAGCTCCCTCCCCATAGACCTATACTACAGACCCATACCTCCTTGATCACAGTCTTTGACCACATTATCCACCACATCTGGAATCTGCTCAAGGCCCAGCTTTGAGGCACTTAGGACTCTGTTTAGTTCTTCCTCCAGTACTCCAATCAGGGCCCCCATGTCTTTACCTCTTTCCTCCATATTCTATGCCTCCCTCCCTCCCTCCAAGTCTTCAATAATGGCTTAATTACCACATGTGGGATCACACAGACATGGGTCCTGTCCTTGGTGGGAAAAGCAGGAAGAAAAAGCTCAGCACCTGGAATAAACAAGCAGAAACCCACTGGGGAGGTGGGGGTGAGATGGAAGGAACAAGACACGACTGGACCAGACAGCAAACCCAAACCAGGATGAGGAACAGTGTCTGTCTTTGGGGGCGTGAGGTGAAAAGAGGCTGGCTAAGTATACTCCCAACTTACATGATGGCAAGTGAGGGCAAGATCTCCTAGAAACCAGAGCCCCCTGGCTATAGCAGGGATAGGCTCATCGCATACACAGTCTGCCTTGGGAGAGGCAGGGGGATGGCTACGGTAGGAGAGACTTGAGAAGATTAGAAGTCTAGTCTGGGAACACCAATGTGCTCAGCCCCAAGACCCAGAAAGAGAACAGCTCCCTACCCCCAGTACCTCCCTCCCCGGTGACTCAGGGAGAAGGATCACGTTCATTTCTAGCCCAGTGGTTCTGAAATTTTTTAGTCTGTCAGTCTGGGGAAACCTATGGACCCCTTTGCTGAATAATGTTTTTAAATGTACAACATAAAAAACAGTAATTCAAAGGCAATCAATGGTTAATGAAAATAAAGACAGGATTTTTTTCCCCATTCACTCCTTACCCACAGAGCCTATGTTAAGAAACCCCAGTTCTTGCCAGAGAAAGCCTGGAAAGCAAAGAATCACATGCACTTGGAGGTAGAAGGCCAGAGGGCAGGTAGCACTGTCTCTGCTACTCAAAAAGCCCCACTATCTGGTCAGCCATCTGACTCCTGGTGTAGATAAGGAGGGAGCAAACAGGGAAAGGTTTCTGGCTCTAATGGTCTTACTAATCAATAATTAAACTGCAGTTGAGACAGGCGGTTTAGGAGATTAAACACAATTCAAAGAGAAACCATCCTCCATTGTTTTCTTCGATCTCTGAGATGAGACAAGCTATCCCGTCTCGGGTGATAAGTCCCAGGTCTGATGTGGGCCACCAGGATATCCACTTATTCTCTCTCTCTCTCTCTCTCTCTCTCTCTTCCTCCCTCCCTCCCTCCCTCCCCATGAGCAAGGGCCTGGGCATCTCCAGCTGGCACTGGGGCTTCCCTGGCCTGTTCCTCCAACCCACCCAGGAAATTCCTGAGCCGGGGCTCACCTTCCCCTCATTCTCTGGGACACAGGAAGATAAAGGGGGAGATTAACCTTGCTCACATCATCGCCAATGCAGAAGAAACTCTTAGTGTTCAGGGTTAAAAGAGCCCACACAAGGTATCATACACTATGGATGAAAGGCTTCATCCCCTGTGGGAAAGCACCCGATCACCTCACCCTCCGGGGCGCTTTCCCTATCCTTGTTTCCCCGGAGTGTAAAACACATTAGATCAGAGGTCTTTCCTGGGGGTCTGTGAAGTTTTTTCAAAAAAATTTTATAAATATTTCAATTCAACTAGTATCCTTTGTAGTCCTTTGCATTTTACATCATAGATTTTAAAAAATAATGCTGAGATGGATATGATTTTCCTTAGGTGACAAGTAGCAGAATCAGGAATTGAACACAGGTCCTTGGACCCTGATTCCAGTGCTCATTCTGCTTTTTACTCACTATTTTCCTCCTTTATTCCACAGATTTTTGGCAGGGGAAGAGGGGGACCCAGGAGGTCGAAAATGTGAACTCTCTTTGTTCACACAGAAAGATCCAAGGTGCCATAGGGCACTCCATAGAAAGCCCTGCAGAAATCAAAGAAGGGTCCTATCACCCCTTGGCTCACTGACCCAAGCTTGGCACAAGAACGTTCGAGATCCCTGGAGCCCTGAAGACATCTACACTCTGTTGGCACTTGATCAATAATACAAGGATGGGTTCAGAAGAGCAGTGGAAAAAGGGCCAGATTTGGGGCTAGAAGACCTAAATTCAAATGCTTAGCTGTGAGGCTTTCTCCCTTGGGGCCAATCATATGAGGGCCAATATGAGGGCTAACCTCATATTTCCCCCCTCCCCACTTCCTTCAAGGCCCAGGGACCCTCCCCCAACACTTTCTTCTCTCAGATTCCCTTCAAACACTTGGTCTTTGGGCCCTGGTGGCCCTGAGTGAGTATAAATAGAAACTGCTCTAGTTTGGTAGGAAACCCTGAGGGTCTTCCCCTCCCAGAAGTATTTATTTATTTATTTATTTTGGACTAGGTAAAAAGAGGCCATTCTCTGCCTCATTTCTTACCTAATTTTAATCACTGAATGGGCATTGCCTCAGACAAACTGAGACCTGGGAAAGACCTTAGCCTTAAGCTAAGGTCTCCCACTGCATCCGGGGCCATCTGCAGTCGTCCTCATCTCTATCTGGCCACTGGACCCAGAGGGCTCCGGAGGAGAAAGTGAGGCGGTTGATTTTGCATAGCCCTGCCTCACTTAAGCCCAATTCACGTGCACATCATGGCATCACCTCCCTGACGTCATGGTCCTCCTCAGGAACAAAGGTCAATCCACAACAGCCCTCATATACTTCATACTTGTCACGGACAGACGTACCTATTTATCCTCATGTTGTATGTATCCTCATATCCCCATTAGAATATGAACTCCATGAGAGCAGGGATTGTTTCTGCTTTCATTTTATACATTACATTTCACTCTTACCACAAAGTCTAGAATACAGTAAGTTCTTCATAAATGCTTGTTGACCATTTCCTCAGATGTAAAATGAGGAGATGGTGTTAGGAAGCTGCCAAGGTTCCTTCCTGTTCTAGATCTATGATCCCATAATCTTACGGGTGACAGAACATCCCACAAAATTGGGGCAATCTCCCCAAATACCCAACAACATCCCGTTGGGACCAGATGCCTTCTCCAGATATATGGAGGAGGCTACTGACCCTTCAGGACACTCCCAAGAGTGACTGTGGCTCAGCTTAGATTTGTCTGCCCAGTCAGCTCTTGGAATTAGACTTTTCCATCCCTGAATTCTTACTTAGGACTGACCTTTAACAGAGATGAGTAATCAGGCAATAGACAGGAGCAGCCGACAGGTACCTGGTGCTCACCCCCTAACTCCAAACAGGCAGGCAAAGAGCATTCTCCACTTCCCCCCAAGAAGTACTAGAAAGCAAACTGTAGTCTCTTGCATGTGGATGTATAAAAGATAACTTCTCTTCTCTCCCACAGTGGGGATATGCATAAGACAATCCTGTCCTCATACAGACATGCAAATAATAATAGTTAAAGTTTATATAACACTTTAAGGTTTGCAAAGTACTTTACAAATATTAGCTTGTTTGATCCTAGCAACCCTGAGAAGTAAATGTTAATATTATTTCCATTTTACAGATGAAGAAACCGAGGCAGAGGTCACATGACTTGCCCAGGATCACACAGCCACCAAGTGGCAGAGGCTGAATTTGAACCTATTACCCCATGTAGCTTCCCACCCACCCTCTTCCATTCCTACTCTTCATTAATAGTGTGCAAATTCCCTAAATTAATTCAAAAGAGGTCCTCCTTTCTGTTCCTCCTACATAAGCAGGCAAAAGACACACCTAACTGAGGTATAGGTGTACAAAAAAGAACTTCCCCACTGAGACCTAGTAAAGCAAACTGCTCAATCAATATAGGTATATAGACTTATGCTATCCTCTCTTATGCTGCTCTCCTCTACTGTGTCTGTCCCTGCAATATAGACCTATAAAGTTCAATCTCCTCTCTCCCCCAACTCCCCTTACAGGTGAATGGAATCTATGCCATATAACCATGTAAGAAACCTCAACTTCCCAGTTTGGCAGAACATCTCACATCATACACAAGATAAGGTCAAAATGGGTACATTTTGGGTACACCTACGGGGTAATATCATAAGCAAATTAGGGGAGCATGGAATATCTTAGCTGTCAGATCTATAGCTAAGAGAAGAATTTATCACAAAACAAGAGACAGCGTTACAGGGGATAAAATGGATAATTCTGATTATATTTAGTTAAAAAGGATTTACATAAACAAAAATAACACAGCCAAGATTAGAAGAAATGCAGGAAATGGGATGAGTTTTATAGCAATTTTCTCTGATAAATACCTTATTTCTCAAACACATAGATAAATGAGTCAAATTTATAAGAATATGTATCATTCCACAATTGATCAATGGTTAAAGAATATGAACAGGCAGTTTTTAGACGAAGAAATCAAACTATCAATAGATAAAAAATGTTCTAAATCACTACTGATTAGAGAAACGCAAATTAAAACAACTCAGATACCACCTGACATCTATCCGATTGGCTGCTATGGCAGAAAAGGAAAATGACAAATATTGGACGAGATGTAGAAAAACTGGGACACTAACATACTGCTGGTGAAGTTGTGAACAGATCCATTCTGGAGCACAATTTGGAACTAAGCCCAAAGAGTTATGAAACTCTGTATACTTTAGAGCAATAACACCATATCCCAAAAAGATCAAAGAAAAGGGAAAAGGACCTACACATACAAAAATATTTATAACAGCTTTTTTTGGTGGTAGCTAAGAACTGGAAATTGAGGGGATGCCTATCCATTGGGAAATGGCTGAACAAGTTGTGGTACATGATTGTGATGGAACAGTATTATGCTATAAGAAATGATAAGCAGGATGGTTTCAGAAAAACCTGGAGATTTATATGAACTGATGCAAAGTGAAGTGAGCAGATCCAGGAGGACACTGTACATAGTCACAGCAATACTGCATGATGATCAACTATGAATGACTTATCTATTCTCAGTCATATAATGATCTAACACAACTCCAAAGGACTCAGGATGAAAAATGCCATCCACCTTCAGAGAAAGAACTGATGGAGTCAATGCAGATTGAAGCATTCTTTTATATTTTATTTTTTTTGGTCTGAGTTTTCTTCTGCAGCATGGCTAATATGGAAACATGTTCTGCAATACTACACATATATAATCCATATCAAATGGCTTGCCTTCTCAAAGAGGGGAGAGAGAAGGGAGCTAGGGAAAGAATTTGGAACTCAAATTTTTAAAAAAAGAATGTTAAAATAGTTATTACAAGTAATTGAGAAAAAATAAAATACAAAAAATTTTTAAAAAGACACACCAACTTTCTCATACATTGTAAGGGACATTCTTGATTAATTAGTGTTAACTAAAATTAAGAATCCCTGATTTAGGGGTACTGGGCTAAGTTTGGAATTAGAGGCACTGAGGGATCTGAGTTGTTTCAGACTAACCCAAGTCCCAGTTTCCAGCTGTACATGGAGTCCTGGAGAACCCTGGCTTGCTTCTCAGTTTTCAGCAATTTAAAAAATGTTACAGCAGGTCCCAACATGTCTGTACCACCGACTGCTGCCTGAGAAACACACCACCAAGCCCTTCCTACAGCCAGCACACCAGTCATCATGCCCAAGACCTGGTGGGCAGGATGAAGGCTTCATTCCATCCTTTGGGACCCAGCCAGCCTGGCCAAAAGAAAGCCTCTCCTAATGCCTCAGTTTACGGTGATGCAAAAACTTAGGCCCCCTGCCTTCCATCTCCTTATTTGTGTAGTTCTTTAAATTCTTCAGGAGGGAACACTGAGGCTTAGGGAGGGTAAGTCAGTTAACCAGCCTTTATTAAGCACTTATTATGCACCAGATACATTATATTAATTGTTAAAGATACAAAGAAAGGCAAAAACAGTCCCAATACTCAAGAAACTCTATTACAGAGAGGGAGACGGCAACATGCCAATTATGTACGTTCAAAAGACGTGTAGGGTAGGAGAAAAGTAATCCGGCATTAAGGCGGACCTGGAAAAGTTTGGCTTTTAGTGGAGAGGTGAAGGAAGCCAGACAATGGAGGTGAGAAGAGAGACCATTCCAGGCACGGGGGTGAGGGACCAGAAAATCACAGAATGTCTAAAAGGGAAGGAACCTCAGAGAACATTTAGCCCAAATCCCTCATTTAACAGCTGAGGAAATGAAGGCTCCAAGAGGTAAGTTCCGAAGTGAACCAGGGAGGTAAGAGCACAGGACCAAGATATCCTGCTTTCTTGTGCCAATCTCCTTTGGGCACCTGTGGTAGCAACACAAAATGGTGATGGGAGCACTGAATTTGAAGTTGGGAGACCTGGTTTCCAATGCCAGTTTTGCCATTTTCAACCTGGGTGACCTAGGATAGGTTACGTCCCATCTTTGGGTCTCAGGCCAGTCAATCTGTAAAAGGAGGAGGGTGCCCCCACTCTAAATCTTCAGGCTATAACTTCCCTGCTTATAACTAGACGGGAGTCAGCCTCTACCCAGCTTCAGGAGAAGCAAAAAGTCACCCTCAGATTCCCCCTCGGAGCTGGGGCAATCCCCAAGGCTGTTACCCCTCACCTCTCAGTATCAAGTCAGAGACCCTTGGTCTGTTTAGCCATAAACACAGGGGCTGAACAGCACAGAGAGGTCAGAGAAACAATGAGACAAATAAATCCTCTGAATTTTTAAAAGATTTCTGAGAAAGACTGGTTAAGGGTCTAAGGCCAAAGGCCCTGGGTGGGAAAAACAGAAGGTCAGGGAACTTTAAGTGGGGAGAAGGCAAGATGTGGAGGGTCCAGCAGGAAAAAGCTACGGGAACAAAAGGAGAGATGAGTAGGGGGAAAGACCTAATGGAGCAAAGATAGAAGGTAGAGATGAGACACAGAGGGGCTGAACACTAACAAGGGAGGGGTCACAAGTGTGGGACAGGATAAAGAAGACATAGAGTGAGGCAGGGGAGACTGGCAGAAAGGATACCCAAGATAAGCTAACAATGGATCCCCCTCCATGTCCCCCAGTCATCCTGTTTTGGGGCTCCTCCCATCTCAGTGATTGAAGATAATTGGGGTGTGGGGGCTGCAAAAAGCTGACTAAAAGTTACTCACCACGAAGAGGGCCCTGGTTGTCCCCCATCAAACCAGCTGTAAAGGTGCTCCCCAAGGAGCGAGGCCTGGCTCTGGACTCCGGGCTCCTGGGCAGGGTGGAGGGGGGTGTCATGCCTGGCTGGCTTCTCCCTGGCCAATCAGGCTCTGGAGGGTTTTAATCTGTGCTCAGTGTGGGGTGGGTGTGAGAGATCAGAGTCAAGACCACACTTTCCTGGCTGGGCAGGAAGGAGTCACTAATGTGGGCTCAGGGACAGGGCAGAAGGGCAGGTCAGCTCAGGAGGAGGTACAAGAGTAGTGGGTGGGCTTTCTCTAGAGCCCACCTGATTCTCTCTCACCTGATTCCTTGGAGTTAATTCTCTAAAATTCCTCCTGTTTGGGTTTACGAGTCATCAACATCAGAACCCAGAGACAGAGCCCAAAGGCCCAGGCCAACCTTGTACTACAGAGCCCAAAGCCCTACCTGCTGGGCCACCAGGCCCCTTCCCTCACAAAACCCTGGGCAGCAGGGGAGTGAAGGGGGGCCTCTCTCCCAGTGCCATACACAGCAGACGTGATCAGAATAAATGTCCTTTCCCCAAAGGAATGAGGGACAGACTGTTCCTGCCTCTCGGACTTGGGGCCTAGCAGCTCTACCCAAAGAGAGAGAAAGAGAGAGAGAGACAGAGACACAGAGACAGAGAGAGAGAGAGAGAGAGAGAGAGTGTGTATGTGTGTGTGTGTGTGTGTAAGGAGCTGGGGTTTAGGGCAACAAGGAGGTGAGGAAGGAACTGCCTTCAGGGCAGTGGCCCACTCTGAGTCCTGTTTGCCCAGGTGGCCTGCAGACATTTACAGCCCTATGACCTTATTTCAAAGGCATATGTCCTTGGAACAGAACCTAGGCTACCTACGGACTCCCTTGGTGACACATGCCCCATACATAACACTGAGGAATCCTCAGGACACAGAACTAACAAAGTCTGGGGAAACATTTCCAACCCAACAGAAGGGAGGGGCCCCCAAAAGAGGTTGGGGGCAATCAGGCCAGTGAAACAAGTCAACTAATTAACCCACCAGGGTGCTAGGAAAGCCTATTGGGATGGTTTTGGGTCCCGGGCTCGCCCAAATAATTCATTCTCCCTAGTCCATCAGTCTTGTAGGAGAGGTTAAAAAAAGTGTCCAGTCAATGTGCCAGGGCCATATTTTGATGCCCCAAGGCAACACAGCAGAACAGCAGCTCCCAAGGCTCTTTACCCATTCACATGTGATTGCTGCTGATCCCCCAGAGAGACCCAGAGGTTAGAGGTGCTGCTAGGCCCCCTTTCCCTGCCCTCCCTCCCCCTTGATGGAGCTGGGAAATGGGATAAAGTGGCTGGCTCTGAGAACTGTACATCAACCTGTGCCCTTGGGGATTAGAATCTTTCCCCTCCTGTCTGATACAGGATCAAGGAAGACAGTTGGTTTACGGCTAAAGGGTGTGTGTATACAGGATGGCAAAAGGCACATAAACAAAGTTAGAATTCATAAGTGAGGTACTTCCCCCTCACTCCCACCCCCCCAAACCTCTCATGTCCCACACAGAGACTTACTTCAGACCTTCTTACGTCTGTCACCCCTATCGAATCCAGCACAAGACACACTCTTATATACGCATTCATACTAAGGTGTCAATGACTACTAAGAGCAACGTACTTAAGAGAGTCAGTCAAGGGACAGAGGTTTAAATCATAACTCTGCCATTGTCTAAGCAAAACACTGAACCTCTCTCTCTCTCAAACTCAGTTTCCTTATCTGAAAAGTGAAGGTGCTGACAGTGACATCTAAAGTCCATTCCATTAAGACATACCTGCATTTTGAGAGGGAGGGAAGCCTTAGTTCATCCCACAGTTATAGTGGGAGCATTCAGGAACTGTATGGGATTGAAGAGATCCCAAGGGAAAGTCCTGTATGTTACAGAATGTGTGAAGGATGAAGGTATGCAGAAATCCATGAGGTTGGAACACACATGCGTATGTGTGTGTGTGAGGAGGGGGTGTCGGGGGTACACCAGATACATGGGAACAGGGGGAGATTTAAGTTGAGCCTGGAAGTTGCAGAAGGAAACAGAGGACTTGGGAAAGGTTGACCCTTGCCCTGTTTATCATATCATTTATTCCTCCTTTCCTAAGATCCATAACCTTTCCCTCTCACATGAACATGACTATATAAACATGCATTCATATGCACACACATGCATATTTGCATGCACACACTTCACTAATCAAGAAATTTATTCATGACTGCTATACACAAGACAAGGTGCTAGATGTAGTTTGGTAAGCAGTGACTCAAAGATTCCTGCCCTGAGGGCACTTACGAGTTGGGGAGGTCCTGAAGACCTGCCTAAGTAGAACAAACAAGTTTGAGGTACAGACAGTCTGTGATGAAGCAGCTAGTAGTAATACAGTAGACAGAACACCAGGTCTGGAGTCAGGAAGCACAGAGTTCGAATCCAGCCTCATACCCTTACTACCTGTGTATCCCTGGGCAAGTCACTTTGTTTCGGATTGCCTCAGTTTCCTCCTCTGCAAAATGGGGCTAATTATAATGATGATAAATACCTCCCAGGGTTGTTACCAGGATCAGATGAGATCTTATTTGTAAAGAACAAAGCACCTCCCATGCAGGAGCACTTCAAGGCTGGTTCCCACCCCCTTTCCCCAGGCCACAAGTATTTAGAGGAGTCCTCACAGAGGAAGTGGGATTGGAGCCAGAGATGGAGTGGGGATAGAACTCACATGGAGGGGGCATTCCAGATAGGAGGAAGATGAACAGGAGTGACACTGAAGAAATGGGGCTGGCACATGTTTCCAGAGGGCAGCAAGATGGGGTGGGAAGGATGGAGAGACTCTCATAAGGAGGTAAACCTGAAAGCTAGCTGCCAGATGACTGGCTGAAGACAGAAGACCCAGATTCAGGCTGGGTAACAGCCATGTACCTAGGGGTGAGTCATACTCTGCACTTGAACTTTGTCATCTGTGAAATGGGGTAATAGCAGTGACACTATGTATCTCACAGAATCCTTGGGAGGGAAGCGCTTTGTTTGCACAGATTAAAGGGCTGTGGAAATGGGAGCTTTCCGCCCTTTCTATGCCAAGCACTTAGTACAGCACCTGACAGGTAAGGTTTCATAAATAAATGACAACGGCCAACACGTGTAGAGCCAAGCACCAAGTGCTAAGGAAGCACTTCCACAACCACCCCAGGAGGCAGGTGACTACTGTCCACATTTTACAGGGGAGGAAACCGAGGCTGGCAGAAATGAGGCCACCGGCTGAGCAATGACCACAGCACAGGGTCCGGAGCCGAGGGCTCCCAGCTACCTCCGAGGGACTCTGGGGGAAGCAGGCTGCATGGACCGGCCTTTTCTGCCTCTGTAAAGTGAGGGAGGAGGGCGAGCGGGACGGGGGTCCTTGGCACCCGTGCGGGGCCGCTGACCCCGGCGGACCCCTTCTCGGGATGTTTCCAAATATATCAATAAAAAGCAGAGGAGCCCAATCACACCGAAAGAGTGACCCATTTTGAGCCCGGTGAGTCCCGGCCCGCGGGGAGGGCAGCCCCGGACCGGACAGTCCCTCCAGGACGGAGGCCTCCGCTGCCAGGGGCGGTCAGCCCGGGCCCACGCACAGCAGGGTGTCACCCCAGGGGGGGGGTGGCATCCACACCCAAGGCGGGGGAGGGGCAGACCTCGGGGAGAGCCCTGCCGAGCCCCGGGACGCTCCCAGGCCCGAGGGCACCAGAACTGAAGTTTGAAAACTTTAGGAGGGGCAGCTGGAGGCCTGGAGGGCGCCCCCCCACCCCCACCCCGGGCTGGAGATCGGAGAGGAGCTCAGGACCCCTCCCAGCTCCGCCACGTCCGCAGCCCCTCCCTCCCCGGGTGGGCCGCGTGTCCGCGGGACGGGTGGATCGGCTGGGGGGCGGTCTAGGGGCAGAGGAGCGCGTGCTTCCGCGGGGTGTCCCGCGCGGACAGGGACCCGGAGTCCGAGGGGGGCCCCTCGTGGATGGGGCGCGCGGGGCAGGTCCGCGCGTGGGTGAGCGGGGCGTCTTTGTGCGCGCCCGGCGCCCCGGGCAGTTCCCGGGGGGAGGGGGCGGGGAGGGGCCGGGGTCGCGCTCTCACCGTCCGAGCCCACCGAGTCGTCCGGCTCCCCGAGCTCGCGGTAGTCCACCCAGCTGAGCCCCTCCAGGTTGTCGTAGTCACCCCGGCGCGGCCCCTCCACGGGCACCACGGTGAAGTGCGGCATCCCCGCGGCGGCCCCGGCCCCGGCCCCGGCCCCGGCCCGCCTTCCCTCCCGCATTCCTCCCCCGTGCGCTCACTTCCTCCGCCCGCCCCCCGCCCGGCCCGGGACCGCCCAGGGGGACCGCGGGGAGGGGAAGGAGGAGCCGGGCCGGGCCGGGGCGGGGCCGCGCGGGGCTGGGGTCCGGGCCGGGCTCCCCGGGGTCCCTTGGAGCGTCCGCGAAGGGGGGACCCAGAGCCTGAAGGCCCCGCCCAGGGGCCCGTGTTCCCCCACCTGCTCCCTTCTGGCCGCCCCCCGCGGGGTGGGGAGGTTGGGTTTCCTTTGGGGCTCCCCGGGCCCTTCCCCCCAAAAGTGTTCGAGTGACCCCTGCGTCCCCTTCCCTGACCGCAGCCTCTCCCCTGGGCTGCCGGATCTCCAGCCCGTTCTCCTTCGGTCTCTGGCTCCCGAAGCCCTCCGGAGACTGACCAGCCCCTCTCCTGCAAGGCCCGTCTCGGATGCCCCCTCCTCGGGGGTCTGATTCTCCCAGTGGGAAGCCGAAAGTGTGTACCACTCACTGGGCATTGAACGTAGACTTGTATTCCGGTTATCTGTGCCAAAGGAAGGGACTCAGTATTGTTCTGCTATCGCTCTACAGGGACGGAATAAATATTGAAGTATCTGTCTCTGATACCCACTCTCTGAGCCCTTTGGATACTGTCCACACAGGGACCACCTTCGTAGGTCACAGATGGAAGGGTTATCGGAGGCCATGTAATCCCCCTCAAGGTCCCCCAGATCATGAACACCATAGGCCTGTCACTTCCTGAATCCAGAGTTACACACACACACACACACACACACACACACACCACACACTACACACACACACCATACACCACACACACGCACTCCTTGTCAGGGACAGTAGGAAGAAAGAGAAAAAAGTGATTCCAAAGCTCTGTCCACCTCTCAAAAGATCAACTATCCCCTTTCTGCTGGTAACTTCTCATAGGAATCATATAATTTTCGAACCTGAAAGACAAGGGGATCATAGATTTAAAGCTGAAGTGGACGTAAGAAAGTCACCCAGGCTAAAGTTTTCAGAAACAGACCTGGAGAGGTTAAGCAACTTCTCTAGGGTCACACAAATGGAATGGAAATTCTCTGATGATTTTGAATGACTGCCCTTAAACTATAGCACAGGGAGCTTGGCTCAAGTCCTGAATCTCCAAATGCTTACAGGTAACATGTCTCCAACTCAACATTCTAATGTCAAACTCATTTTCTCATAACACAGGTTCTTCCTCCCACCATCCTCTCTGTCCTATTCATGGCATCACCATTTTCCAGGTCACTTAAGGCCTAAAGACATCTCTGATTTCTCCTTCTTCCCTTATGTGTGCAGCTATAGCTATCTACCTATCATATCTATCATCTAGCTACATCTGTGAATGTGTCAAATCTCATGGATTCTTATTCAGTCATTCATTGGATGTATCACTCCAGTTCAAAGCCTGTCCATGGTTTCCTACTGCCTACAACACAAAATCTAAAATCCTTAGATCTGGCATTCATATACCTTCAGAGTCTGGTGGTACCCCTGCATCCCTAGCCTCATCT
Source organism: Potorous gilbertii (assembly GCA_028658325.1). Classification (NCBI taxonomy): domain Eukaryota; kingdom Metazoa; phylum Chordata; class Mammalia; order Diprotodontia; family Potoroidae; genus Potorous; species Potorous gilbertii. Next base: position 137,820,124 of record CM053769.1, on the reverse strand, counting down.
CCTATGACTTCCATGCGTGTTACTATCCTCCAGCTGTATTAGACTCTCTCATCCTCTAAGGGTGTCCTTTACTGTTCTGCCTCTTGTCTTTGCTAATGTCATTCCCTGCTCCTAAAGTAATCTCCACCACCACCACTCCCATCTCCGTCAGCCTTTTGAAATCTTGGCCTTTCATTTAAAGCCGGGTTCAAAGACCGTTGCTTTCTCCAACCTTCCTAATCATTAATGACCTTCTTTCCCCCCATCCTTCTTTTGTCCAATTGTGATATAATGTTTTCTGGTCTAGACAGGCACCGTGGATAGAGGGCTAAACCTGGAACCTGCAGATCCTGTCTCTGACCCTTAGCTGTGTAACTCAGAGAAAGTCACTCAACCTTCTTTGATCCTCAGTTTCCCACCATGTGAAATGGGATAGTAATACCTGTAATACCTCACGGGGTTGTGAGGTTGAAATGGGATAATTCATTACACTTTGCAAGCATTAAAGTGCTATGTAAATGTCAGATCCCACCTCCACTCCACCTCCCAAGAGTGTAAAGGTCAACTGTTACTATTGCCATCTGTCATGGACAGGCACTTGACTAGCTGACACAGATGTGATGGCTTTCCATCTGGCTCAGTGGAAGGACTCCTCCTACTAAGAAGTTCATATGTAGATCCTTCAAACAATCCAGGTTATCACCACATGTGCCAAATTCCCACCTCCTAGATTATGAGCTCCATAATGTCAGGAGATGCATTTTATTTACTCTTTGTATCTTCCCCAGTGCCCAGCACAGGGGGTGGCACACAGTAGGTACTCAAGTGTTTGTTGAAATACTAGAAACCTACTGTATCCAAGGTCCCATGCCAGGGGAATTGTGAAAGTTGCAAAAAATCATAAATGGGACCTTGAAGGTAATTGAATCCATTTTACAGGGGCAGAAACTGAATTTGAGTGAGATTAAGTGATATATCCATGTTTGCCCAGCTATTAAATGTTAGAGCCAGGACTTAAAAGTCAGATCTTCTGACCCCAAGTCCTATGCTCCTTGCCCACGAAGATACTTCAGGTGCTTAGATTTTAAAAGCTTACAATCTAGTTAAGAAGATAAGACAGATACTGTGTAAAGATAAGTAGCTCTACAAGGAAGTAGGATGAGGTAGCACCATGAGACAATAAACGCTGGAGGACAGAGAAGAGAGAAATTTTTCCCATCGGTCAAGAAGGTTCAGAGAGGGTGTAGAGTTTAAGCCAAGCTTCGAAGGTTGGACCTGATTTAGAGCTAGAAGGGCCACCATCTCTGAGGCTACTTAAGAATCATAGATTTCAAGCTGGTGGAAACTGAGGATGGTTAAGTGACTTGTCCAAGGTCACACAGATAGTGTCATAGATTGGGTAGGATTCAGACAGGCAGCAAGGAAGGATATGTCGTGTAAGGAGACTGCCTTACATGAGGGAAGGCAAGAAAACACAAATCATAGACAGGGAACAGGGAGTGAAGGGCTGGTTCCTAGAGCAGAGTTAAATGATACCTTGAAAGTCATCTCTAATCCAACCCCTACTCTGATACAAACCTCAGGATCTTTATATTGGTCTTTGGAGAGTAGTTTCATTCTCATATTTTAATGTGAAGGTTCTGGAAATTCAATTTGACTGAAGGTTTTCAAGCCTCTAGTGGAGGTTTGCCCACAAGCCCTTATGTGAATCCTACTTGTTGGCTGGGTTTTTTTTTTTAAATGTGCATATTAACTTGTTCATTCCTTGAGCTTTCTAAAAACAAAAACCTCTGCTTGCAGGGAGCATTAGGCACTAACATGAGCTGGTATCAGATAGTGACGGTCTCACATTACCTCTGTGGAGTCGATGAGCCACATTGTGTAGGTACAACTCAGGACTTAGATTTTCTGATTACCCATCCTACCCCTCTGTTTTAACAACTCCCAGGCTTCTCCTCTGTTCTAGGGATGTATATTCTCAGCTTGAGGATGGTGCAAAGCACTATACTTATATTGATCTCTTTTCTTTCCCAGGAAAGACAATGCTGGGGAGAGGAGAAGTACGGTTGGGGAAACTGTCACCTTAAGGCCACATGTGGTCTTATAGGTCCTTGGGTGCGGCCTTATGATTGAGTTTAAGTTTTAAATCCCTTTCATAGAAGGATTTGTTCTGGGAGATTTGGATTCATTCAAAGAGTCGCACTTGAGGACCTAGAAGACCACAGGTAGCCTCAAGGCAGCAGGTTGCCCACCCTTGCCTACACCTTGTATGCTAAGAGGAGCAGCCCCAGATCAGTTGAAAGAACCCATCCATTTGACTTCAGAGGAATGCATAGGGCTGAAAGATGTGTAGAAATGGGAAGAGGGAAGGGAGGATGTAACTTGGGAGGTTTTTCCAAGCTGCTCAACTTATAAGAATACTGATATGGGCAATAGGTGCTTGGTCTAGGTACTTAGGGTGGCAAGAAGTTAGATTGTAGAGTCACCAATTGGGGATGGAGATGAGGGTGTGCTCCTAATCACAAAGCAAACTTCTGTGAGGTCAGAGGTCAGAAAAGACAGTAGTACAGGGAGGGACCTTTGTTTGTCATTGTGATAGGGTGACATGCAGAGGGGTAGAGTCTTTCCAGCCAAGACAAAGGACCTATGGAGTAAGCTTTGCAATTCCAAGTCTTCCCTCTGAGGGAAGGCGATAGTGGAGAGCAGTCACTAACACCATCTGCTGGAAAACTGCAGGGGAGAGATGGGGTCTGGCACCATAGTGGCACTGGGATTTAATGCCGCAACGGGAAGCGGTGACCTGCTGCCATCTCTTGGGATGTCCTGGGAACTGCATCACACTGAATGCAAAGTTTAAAAAAAAAACAACCTGAAATACAAAAAAACTCCAGTGCTTTTCTAGGAACTACATCACACTGAATGCAGACTTTAAAAAAAAACCAACCTAAAATGCAAAAAAACAATACTTTTCTGGGAACTGCATTGCACTGATGCAGAGTTAAAAAAAAACAACCCTAAGTACAAAAACCCAGTGCTTTTCTGCACAGGTGGCCAGAGGAGCCCTGAGAGGGAATGCAAATAAGGAGGCCCACAGGTGGCTCTGCTGGGACTACGGAAAGCCTCTCGTCAGGCCTCTGGTGAGTTTGCCCACAAGCCCCAATGGGAACCCTGTTTGGTGGTTTATTTGTTTTTCTTGTTTTGAAATGTGTGTCATTTTTTGAGGGTTCTAAAAAAAAAAACCAAACCTGTGCTTACAGGGAGAATCAGACACTAACATTAGCTAGTATCAGATAGTGACGTTCTCATGTTGCCTTTGTGGAGTCGATGAGCCAGAAAAATGAGACATCCCTAAACGTAGGGTGCCTAGGTGGCACAGTAGAGAAAGAATTAGACTTGGAATCAGGATGACCTGAGTTTGAATTCTGACTTGGACACTTAAAAGAGCAAGTCACTCAACCACTTTCTGCCTCAGTTTCCTCATCTATAAAATGAGGATAATGACTGCATCTACCTCCCAGAGTTGTTGTAAGGCTCAAATGAAATAGTATACATCTGATGCTTTGCAAGCTTTAAAGTGTTATATAAATGCGAGCTATTACCCTTCATATCATGTACGAGTCTGATACAAGGGTCATATAATAATAACTGCTTTCATAATAATAATACATATGAGCACGATACTTTACAAAGAACTTTCACATACAATTATCTCATTAACTTCACAACCGAATATTCAGTGATATTTCTTCTGTGTTTCTTCTTTCTTCCCTGTACTGTACTCCCAGTGACCAAACTTATTCATGCGGCTAAATGAAAGAGGAAAAAACTCAACATTATTTTGTGTATGTACACATATGTATCTTGTGTGTCCATAGGTGTTTGCATGTCTCCCCCATTAGATTGTGAGCACCTTGAGGACAGGCACTGCTTTCACCTTTCTCTGTATCCTCAATGTTTAGTACAGGGGTTGTTACATAATTTGTTTGTTCACTCGTTTTCCAGTCGTGTCTGACTCATGACCTCATTTGGGGTTTCCTTGGCAAATATACTGGAGTGGTTTGCCATTTCTTTCTCCAGCTCATTTTCCAGATAAGGAAACTGAGGCAAACAGGATTAAGTGACTTCCCCCGGGTCACACAGCTCGGAAGTGTTGGAGGCTGGATTTTCCTGACTCCATGTCCCACCACTCTATCTACTGTGCCACCTAACTCTCCATCTCCAATTTACAGATTGGGAAATTGAGGCCCAGGAAGCTTGCATTTCTTTTTTGAACTCATATAGTTAATAAATAGCAAGCCAGTGCCCAAACCTAGATCTTTCTGACATGAACTCCAGGGTTCTACCTTTTCCAAGGTTTAATCACAGCTGTTTTCTCTAAACTTGCCATCTGATTCGTGAGGCAGCTAGGTGGTACAGTGGATAGAATGCTGGACCTGGAGTCAGAAAGACCTGAGTTTAAATCCTACCTCAGACCCTTATTAATGCGTGACTCTGGGTAAATCGTTTAACCTCTGCCTCAGTTTCTTCAGCTAATTAATTAATTAAATGAGGACAATATTGGCACTTCCCAGGGTTGTTGAGAGGATTGTATATGTATGTATACATGTATATATACATATACATATACATCTACATGTATACACATATATATGCTAAACATGCATCTAAATCCTAAATATATCTAAAGCTCTTTGCAAACCTTAAAGCCCTCTATAAATGCTGACTGTAATTATTGTTGTTAATAAATAATATTTGGAAGGAGAAGAAGAATGATTCATTCCTTTACCAAGAAAAATCAGGGGAGATTGAACAGGTCTGAACTTCCTGCTCTCAATGGGTCTCAGAGTTTGAAGGAAAGTAAAAGTAAACACCAACACTAATGAGATCCATAAAAGACTTATGCAAACAATAACTTACCAACAAAGAATAAAAATTTCCAGCCCATGCCTGTGGATGATTGAATAATCTACAAATGGTTGGTTATACCTACAGTGTCAGCTACCAAAGAGAATGGTATAGGAGAAAGCTATGAACCTGAAGTCAGGCTTTGAATCCCACCCCAATACAGGGGGGGTGACTGACACTCTCTGAGTCTAAACTTCCTCCTCTCTGAAATGAGGGGATTGAACCAGATGATTTCCTAGGTCTCTTCCTAGTCTGGATCCTCCCTGCTTGGGCAGCTGGGTGGCTCAGCAGTAATCCTGGAGTAAGGAAAACCTGAGTTCAAATCTGGCTTTAGACACTTACTAGTAGTATGACCTTGGGCAAGTCACAACCCCAATTGCCTCAAAAAAAGAAAAAAGAAAGCCTCCCTCCTTTCCTTTAATTTGCCTCTAGTTACAGTAAGAAGATGCCTCATTTCAAGGATGCATCAGGAAAAGGGAACCCAGTTCTTTCCTTTTTATCTCCTTTCCTTGTGTAATAAAGCAAGCATACAATCTCTCCATTTTAATAAGGAACACTCTGAAAGTAGAATAGAGAAGGAAGCGGGGTTTCCACCCATGCGATTTTGTTAAGGTGATGGAGGCCTTCTCTTTTCTGTAGCCATGGACTTGGTTAATGGAAGAGAGAAAAGTTCTCTGTTTTCAGTGTTCATGTTAAAATATGAGGAAGCTAGAGCCCCTCCAAAGGAGGATGGCAAGAGGAGGGAGAGCATGTGAAAATATATCATACAAAAATTGGTGGAAGCAAATGAAGCCATTTAGCCTGGAGAAGAGAAAATGTCAGCAGGGCTTAACAGAGTCCTAGAAGCTCTACATTGGAAAGGAGCTCAGATATCGAGTCTGATCTGTAACTGAACAGAAATCCTTTCCGCCATAGTCTTAAGTGCTACCTTCAAATATCTGAAAAGTCTGTCATGAGGAGCTGGTAAATTATTAGCCTATTTCTGCTTGGCCCCATGGAACAAAATTAGGACCAGTGGGTGGAAATCAACAAACCCACAAGCATTAATTAAGTTCTTACAACGTACCAAGCCTTGTGCTAAGCTCTAGGGATGGAAATATAAACTAAAAAAAGACAATTCTGCCCTCAAGGAGTTTACATTATAATGTGGGAGACAACATGTAAATAAGTATGTCCATATAATGTTTACTGGGTATATATACTGATATGGACCACTAGGTGACTCCATGGTGGATAGAGTACTGGGCCTGGAGTCAGGAAGACCTGAATTCCAATTTGACCTCAGACACTCACTAGCTGTGTGACTGGTGGAAAATCATTTAATCCTGCTTGTCTCAGTTTCCTCATCTGTAGAACAAGCTGGAGAAGGAAATGGTAACCCACTCTAGCCTCTTTGCCAAGAAAACCCTAATAGGGTCATAAGGAGTCAGACACAACTGACAATGACTGAACAACAAGAAGATTAGATGAATGGATGGATGGATGGATGGATGGATAGGTAGGTAGGTAGATAGATAGATAGATAGACAGACATAGATGGATGGATGGATGGATGGATGGATGGATAGATGATACACACACACACATACACACACACACGGTACAGTTCCTGTCTCAAGGAGTTTATATTCTAATATGAGAGACAATATATAAATAGCTATGTACATTAGAGATATTTATTGGGTAAATTGGAGGTACACAATCTAAGAGGGAAGGCATTAGTGGTGCAGGAAAACTAGGAAAAGATCTCTTGCAGAAGTAGGGATTTGAGCTGAGTCTTGAAGCAGATTTTGGGTCAATATATAGAAAAACAATTAGAGTTCTTCAATAGCATCATGGATTGCCTTGGAATGTAATTAGTTCTCAGTCATTAAAGATATTCTAGAAGAGACTGAGTGAATACATGTTAGGAATATTGTAGAGAGGGTTCATCTGAAAGACAGTATTCATGAATCCTGAAGTTTCTTCCACTTTACATTTTGATTCTAAATGAGAAATATAAATAAACTCTACCCTCCAGTTTATCCTATCTCCAACCCAGGTGGCCAGTCTTCTCAGATCTAACTCACATATCCTGCCAGGGGAGGCACTTGCTAACAGCCTTACAGATTCTGCTCCCCATGTACTCACAGATGTGAATCACAGAGAGCCTTCTCTAATTCTCACTTGCAGAGTAAATCCTTGCCCTAGGTTTGCGTGTGTCTAAGATAGATCTAGAAAGTGTGAGCTGAAATTTTAGAGATAATTTGAACTACCAGACTCCAATCAATTCCTCTGTGTGGACTTACATAACCACCTCCCCAGGAACAACCATGCCCTCTTGCCAAGCAATTTTGTCTCCAGAAGATGTGATTGTGGAGTTAAAAACATGGGGAGAAAGCAGGATCAGCCCTCGCAGACATACCCCATCTTAGAACTCCTTCTTCACCCTCCTCTTCAATAATAGTAACGCTAATATCTGCTAATTACATATCTGATAATTATTCACCACTTTAATAAGATTTACCAAGCACTTTCCTCACAACAATTCTGTGACTATATTACCCCCATTCTCATAGATGAGGAAACTGAGGCTTAGAAAATTAAACAATTTGCCTAAAATGATACATTAGAGCCATAACTAGGAATTTTTCACCTGGAAGAAGAATCAGGAAAGGCACCCGCTCCCGTCTGAGGCAGGAAGATAAACTTGGCCCCCAGCACCGGAAAGCTGAGACTATTGACAATACTACCTACCCTGCCATCAGCATCTTGTGGACCTTTAAGCCAGTTTGTTCTAACTGTAGCAAACAGGGGAAAAGTCCAAGTTGTCTGTCATGGTAACGGTCGAGTACAAGAGACAATTCTCAACCTCAGGCCATCTAACTCCAAGGTTAGTAGTATCCTTTGCTTTACAACTGTATTCCTCTTAGTGAGCCACGCACACACTTGGCTGGAAGTACCTTTTGTCCCTCCATGTCCCTCCTGTAAATAGACTGATCTTCAGTAGACACTGATTTATCCAACTTTTCTGTTTAGGAATAGATATTCCCCCTTTGCTTGCTGAAAATAAGGGATTTTTTTTTAAAGAATGTTATAAGCAACTAAGGGAAAGATAACAAAATAAAAGTTTGAAGATTACAGAGCAAAGGAATTTTATTCTAGAATATTTTAGGGATCTATTCCTTCCATGTTTTCCTCCATGTCTGAATACTCTTCATTTCATGCACCCCTACTATTGTGAGGGAGTAAGTTTCCTCTCCTTCCTGTTCTTTTTCTCCCTAGCTCCCTAGAGGAAGGTAGGTGGGACAGTGGGTAGAGCTCTGAGCCTGGAGTCAGGAAGACCTGAGTTCATACCTGGCTTCAGAAACTTACTAGCTGTGTAGGGAAGTCATTTAATCGCTCAAGTTTCCTTAACTGTATAATGAGAATCTCACAGGGTTGTTGTTCTGAGGATCAAATGAGATGTTTGTAAAATGCTTAGCATAATGCCTGGCACTTAATGATGAATGGGTACTCTCCCTCTCATTTCTGTGTTCTCTCAAGACCATCAAAACAGAACAAAACTATTCCTAGGCTTTCTGTCTGTCTTATTTAACTTTTTCTATGACTCTTGATGACATTAGAGTTCTGAGAAAACACTTGCTCCTTTTCCCCCAATTTATCCCTACATAGGGGGCAGCTAGGTGGTGCAGTGGATGCAATACCAGTGCAGGAGTCAGGAGGACCTGAGTTCAGATCTCACCTCAGACAGTTGACACTCACTAGCTGTGTGACCTTGGGCAAGTCACTTAACCCTAATTGCCTCATCCTGGGTCATCTCCAGTCATCCTGATGAATATCTGGTCACTGGATTCAGATGGCTCTGGAGAAGAAGTGAGGCTGGTGACCTGCACAGCCCTCCCTCACTCTAAACAAAGTCAAGTGCAAGTCATGTCATCATTTCTCTGATGGCATGGTCTTCTTCAGCAACAAAGGACAAACACACACATCCCTACATAGTCTCTTCCAAATGATCAAATGTGTGTAGCCTTCTGTTTTTTAGATTTCTCTATTTCCCTTTCAAATTAGGCACTTAGTTATATTTTTTCCAGCAGAAATGCTTAGAAATCCTCCATTTCATTAAAAATCTGTATTTTCCTTGTAGGATTATTCTGTTTTTCATTTTAGTATTTATATTTAGCATTTATATTCACTCTGTGCTAGGAGGGTAGGGAACTGTTGTCCAATCTATGAGCTTCAGAGTGAACTGGACTTAAGGCTTGGTCTTTGAGGAAGAAATCTAGCCAGTAAACCCAAAGGAAAAAAGGCAGATTTTGACAATCAAAGTGTACCTTCCCCTGGGCAGAGCACTCCAGGCAAGGAGGGAGAGGACAGAAGAGGAGAGGAGAGTTGCTACTACTCACTGACAAGTTGTGTTTGTCCTTCATTCTTGAAGAGAAACATGACATTAAGATGATGACATGACTTAAAGAGGCCTGTTCAACGAATGGGTGTATCTCATTCAATGTGAGAATCTGATAAGACCTTAGCCTAAAATAGCCAGGGTCTCTCTCATTGCATCCTGGGCCATCTCCAGTCATCCTGATGAATATCTGACTGCTGGACCCAGATGACTCAGAAAGCGACGCTGGTGACCTTTCACAGCCCTCCCTCACTCAAAGTCATGTTATCATCTTCATGTCATGGTCCTATTCAAGAATGAAGGACAAACACAAGAACAACTATGCTGTTTTTCAAATAGGTTATTCTTGATTATAAATACTTGTGTTTTACTCTTTGAAATATCATATTCCAAACTCTCCTCCACTTTAGACTGGCAACTGCTAAGTCTTGTGTAATTCTATGATGTCTTGGTATTTGAACACTTTATTTTTGGCTCCTTGCAATATTTTTTCTTTGACCTAGAAACTCTGGATTTGGACTATTATGTTTCTGGGAGTCTTCATTTTGGGATTTCTTTTAGAAAGTGACTAATGTATTCTATTTTCACTTTGACCTCTGGTCCCAAGGAATCTAAACAGTTTTCATTTATGATGTCTTGAAATATGGTATCCAAGTTTTTTTTAATGGCCAGGATTTTCAAGTAGTCCATTAATTCTTGAATGATCTATCTTTAACCTGTTTTCCATGTCAGGTGTTTCTAATAATATATTTCTTACACGTTCTTCTGGTTTTTTCCAATCCTGATTTTATATTAATATTTATTGTTTCATTGCATTGTTATTTTCTGTTTGACTCATTAAAATTTTTAAGATATTCAGTCCTTGAGTGTGTTTTACTTCCATATATTCTAGCCTATTAATCCTCCTTCCCATTTCTTTCTCCCTAACTATTCCATTTTGTAGTTCTCATTTCTATTCTTTCAGGTTCTCTATAAGAGGATCCTTGGAACTGAGATACTCTTTTTTCCTTCTGAGAATCTATTTAGACTTGTAGAATTATTCTCTTCTTCTGGGTTTACTCCTTGGGTATTTCTCAGTCCAAGGTATGCCTTCATTGTATTTTGAATTTTCTTCCGTTTACTTAGCCTCATTGTCTGGGCTGCATTTATGTTTAGATCAGACTCTACTGTCTTATCCTTAGATGATTTGGGCTGGTCTTGCTTCGTCTTGAGTATGACAAATAACACTAGGTCTCACCTTCTGCAAGAATTGTCTGACCTTATATATCAGATCTTAAATTGTATTGTTAAGCAGCAATCATCAAAACCACTTAACCCTAGCTAAGAAATAGAGGGGTAGATCAGTAGAATAGGTTAGGTACATAACACACAATAGTCAAGGACTACAGCAGTCTGCTGTTTGATAAATCCAAGGACTTCAGCTTCTGAGACAAGAGCTCACAGCTTGACAAAAACTGCTAGGAAAACTGGAAAACAGTGTGCCAGAAACTGGGCATAGACCAATGCATGACACCATATACCAGAATAAAGTTCAAATGGGTACATGATCTAGGCATAAAGACTGATACTATAAAAAACTAGGGAATCAAGGAATACTTTATTTGTCAGATTGATGGAGAATGGAGGGATTTATGACCAAACAAGAGATAGAGAACATTATGAAATGCAAAATGGATTACATTAAATTGAAAAGTGTTTGCACAAACAAAGCCAATGCAATCAAGATTAGGAGGGAAGCAGAAAACTGGAAAAGAATTTTTACAACTAGTGTCTGTGATAAAGGTCTCATTTCTAAAATGTAGAGAGAACTGAGTCAAATTTACAAGAATACAAGCTATTACTCAACTGATAAATGATCAAAGGATGTGAACTGGCAGTTTTCAGAGGAAGAAATTAAAGTTATCTATAGTCACATGAAAAAATGCTCTAAATCACTATTGATTAGAGAGATGCAAATCAAAACAACTCTGAGGTACCACATCACACCTATCAGATTGATTAACATGACAAAACAGGAAGATAATAAATGTTGAAGAAGATGTGGAAGAGTTGGAACACATTCATTGTTAGTGGAGCTGTGAGCTGGTCCAACCATTCTGGAGAGCAATTTGGAACTATGTCTAAAAAGGTACATACCCTTTGACTCAGCAATATTGTTTCTAGGGCTATATCCCAAAGAGATCATAAAAATGGGAAAAGGACCTACATGTACATAAATATTTATAGCAGCTCTTTTTGTGGTGGTCAAAAACTGGAAATCAAGGGAATGCCCATCAATTGAGGAATGACTGAATAAGTTGTGGTATATGAATGTAATGGAATAACTATTGTGCTATAAAAAATGATGAACAGGTGGATTTCAGAAAAACCTGGAAAGACTTACTTGAATTAAACCTGAAAAGACTTCCATTAACTGATGCTGAGTGAAGTGAGCAGAACCAGGAGAACACTGTACACAGTAACAGCCACAGTGTGCAAGGGCTGTTTTAATAGAATGAGCCCTTCACAGCAATGCAAGGACCTAAAACATTTCCAAAGGAAAATGTCATCTACATCCAGAGAAAGAACTATGGAGTCAGAAGGCAGAATAAAGCAGACTATTTTCTCCTTGTTATGTTTTGTTTCTCTCATGGTTTCTCCCATTCATTTTAATTCTTCTATGCAACATGACTAATGTGAAAATGTGTTTAATAAGAATGTATGTGTAGAGCCCATACAAGATTGCATGCTGTCTTGGGGAGGGAGGAGAGAAAATTTGGAACTTATGGAAGTGATTGTTGAAAACTGAAAACAAATAAATGAATAAATTTTGGGGAAAAAAATCATCTGGTCTTGTCTCCTGTTGTAATTCAAGTGAATGTAGACAAAAGATTGGGCATAGGTTGTCCTGGATGCTGGCTTGGGCCTTGTTTCACATTGCATTTCATGTGTCATGTGCCTTACTATATGACCATGATTCCCTAGAGGAAGCCAAACCAAACTTCTTTCCTCATAGAATATGAGAATTGAAGGGACCTAAGAGGTCATCTGGTCGAATCTATACTTAAATAAGAATACTTTCTAAATTATCTTTGATAAGTGGACATCCAGTCTCTACTCAAAGACTTTCAGTGGAAAATCACTATTTTCTGAAGCTACCCATTTTACTTTTGGACAAGTCTAATTATTAAGTTTTTTCTGTATATGTTTATATATACATACATGTTGACATCCCTGATAGAATGTAAGCTTCTTGAAAGATGGAATTGTTTCATTTTGTTTGGTTGGTTTTTCCCTAACACTTAACACAGTGCCTGACACAAAGTAGAGACTTGTGGATTGATTGACCCAAAAAATGCCTCCATATAGCTTCTACCTACACTCTAGGAACAAATAAATATAAGCCAGCTATCTTGACCGTACTCATTCTTCTTTAAACTATGATGAGCAATCTTAGTTTCTTCAAAGATTCCTTGTATGACGGGGTCATCTCTCCCTTCACTATCTGAGTATTCTTCTCTGGACTGGGTACTTGAGTTTGTCAGTGGCCTTAAAATGCAGCCTCCAGAACTGAACTCAGTACTCCAAATGTGTTCTGGGGCTGAGCACCCTGGGACCCTTGTCTCGTTATTCTTGAACACTCTACCTCTCAAAGCCATACTGATTTTTTTGGACTACCCTAGTGAGTTCTCACTTCAAAACTGGCCACATTTCCTTCCAGGGTTTGTTTCTTTTGAATAAGGAATTTGTTATTAACTTTGAACAATAGAAAGACCAATTAAAGTTAAGTACTGGGGGTGGGGCAAGAATCTGGGGATTAGTCCCAGAGTCTAGATGAAATTACTGGGGTTCAGCCTTTGAGTCTCCCATTTGCAATTTTATTGGGTGTAAGGCAAAAAAAAAAAAAAATGAGTTTTTGCACTTTGGCCAAATTTGCATATGAAGGGGATCAGGAAACTCCCCTGAGGTTAGGCAGAGGTAGGGGAATTCCCTATGACTTATAGACTGACTTTTCTACACCCACTCATTGATGTGATCATTAGTGACTTGACAAATTTAAATCTAGAGAACTGACTGTGGCAGAGGCCTTCAATTCAAGAGCCCTAAGCAGCATTTCTAGGTGCAACAAGGAGCATGGGGTAGGGGAAATTCCTCTCGCTTCTCTTCCTGACATTGGTAATAGCATCTTGCAGCAAAAGCCCAGGACTATATGGTTTTCCCTCAGAGGGAATGAGTACATTGTTTACCAAACTTTGAAGGATGACTAACAAACATGTAGAAAAAAGTTCAAAGACAGACAGCTTGGTATCTGGAGCAGGGATCCTGCTTCATGGGAAACGGCCAGTCTCAGAGCCAAGACAAAATGGGGTCGCTCTTGTTGGTCCTAGGGTGAGGTTCTGATTTTTATGAAAGAACCTTGCCAGTACCCCAGCCAAGGATTTCAGTTTAGCCAGATATTAAAGCCTATAGAGCATTGTGCCGTACAGAAAGCAGGCCCAGTTAGGCCAACTGAGTGATGCACTCAGTGGAGAGATTATCCAATAAGTAGACCAAACCAAGGCATTTTTCACAGTGAGGTGTAAGGACCTACAGTGTTGAGGATAAGAGTTGTAACCTATGAACCTCTAATAAAGCAATTCTAAACTTGGCCAGTCTTTCCATTGATGGTATGAATGTGACATTACAGGAGAGAATGTTCCATTGTAAATCTTCTTACTGTAAATAATGTTAACTTGAAAACTTGGTTAAAGAAAAGACATCAGGCTAAAGGCATGCGTTATTAATTAATTAATTCCCTCTTAAATAACAGTCATAGCACTACGGAGTCAGAGGTTACTCTGACTACTTAGTACAGAAATCATCTGTCTTAAATGTACTTAAGTACATTTTGCCATGAGAAAGAAACTCTCTTAGTTGAACAAATCATAAATTCAGTGAGATGATAATTAATAGAGCAATGTCAGTTGAGCCTTGCGACTAACTGTATTTCCCTCTATCCTATCCTGCCCATTTATTCTATTCCTTCTTTTAACCCTATCCCTCATCAAAAATGTTTACTTCTAATTACTCCCTCCTCCCATTTGCCCTCCCTTCTATTATCTCCCCCACCCCCACTTATTCCCTTATCCCCTACTTTCCTGTAGGGTAAGAGAGATTTTCATACCAAATTGAGTGTGCATGTTATTTCCTCCTCAAGCCAAATGCAATGACAGTAAGGTTCATTCTTTCTCTCTCACCTTCCCCCTCTTCCCCTCCATTGAAAAAGTTTTTCTTGCCTCTTATGTGAGATAATTTGCCCCATTCTATTTCTCCCTTTCTCCTCCCAATATATTCCTCTCTCACCCCTTAATTTTATTTTTTAGATATCATCCCCACCTATTCAACTCACCCTGTGCCCTCTATCTATATGTGTATAATCCCTCCAACTACCCTAATACTGAGAAAAGTCTCAAGAGTTACAAATATTGGCTTTCCATGTAGGAATGTAAACAGTTCAACTTTCGTAAGTCCCATATGGGTTCTCTTTGCTGTTTACCTTTTCATGCCTCTCTTGATTCTTGTGTTTGAAAGTCAAATTTTCTATTCAGCTCTGGTCATTTCATCAACAATGCTTGAAAGTCCTCTATTTCATCGAATGACCATTTTTCCCTTTGAATTATTATATTCAGTTTTGCTGGAGAGGTGATTCTTGGTTTTAGTCCTAGTTCCTTTGACTTCTGGAATATCATATTCCATGCCCTTCAGTCCCTTAATGTAGAAGCTGCTAGATCTTTTGTTATCCTGATTGTATTTCCATAACACTCGAATTGTTTCTTTCTGGCTACCTGCAATATTTTCTCCTTAACCTGGGAGCTCTGGAATTTGGCTACAATATTCCTAGGAGTTTTTCTTTGGATATCTCTTTCTGGAGGTGATTGGGGGATTCTTTCAATATCTATTTTCCCTGGTTCTACAATATCAGGACAGTTTTCCTTGATAATTTCTTGAAAGATGATGTCTAGCCTCTTTTTTTGATCATGTTTTTCAGGTAGTCCCATAATTTTTAAATTGTCTCTCCTGGATCTATTTTCCAGGTCAGTTGTTTTTCCAATGAGATATTTCATATTGTCTGCTATTTTTTCATTCCTTTAGCTTTGTTTTATAATTTTTTTTGGTTTTTCATAAAGTCATTAGCTTCCATCTGCTCCATTCTAATCTTTAAGGAATTATTTTCTTCAGTGAGCTTTTGGACTTCCTTTGTCATCTGCCTAGTTCTCCTTTTCAGGGCATTCTTCTCCTCACTGGCATTTTGGATCTCTTTTGCCATTTGGTTTAATCTATTTTTAAAGGTATTATTTTCTTCAGCATTTTTTGGGTCTCTTTTAGCAAGCAGTTGACTCATTTCTCATGATTTTCTTTCATCACTCTCATTTCTCTTCCCAATTTTTCCTCTACTTCTCTTACTTGATTTTCAAAATCTTTTTTGAGCTCTTCCATGGCTTGAGACCAATTCCTATTTTTCTTGGAGGCTTTGGATGTAGCAGCTTTGACTTTGTTTGCTTCTTGTGTTTGTATATTTTGGCCTTCCTTTCACCAAAGTAAGATTCTATAGTCTGATTCTTTTTCTGGTTTTGCTCATTTTCTCAAAATTACTAGAATTTTGGGCTCTTTTTCAAGATACTTGTTTGCTTCCAATGGGGGTGGAAGGTGTACTGTCAGCCACTTGATCCCCCCACAATCTGTGGGGCTAGAACTCCAGAAACAGTCACTGAAGCTGCCCCTGCTGCTGCTGCTGCTACTACCACAGGCTCCTCCTCTGTGGGTTCCTCCACCACCCTGGGGCTGGGGTCCCAACACTCTACTCTCTCACACAGGTCCCACAAGTTTTTTCCACTGACCTTCCAATTTGTTCTTGGTGTTTTGGGGTCGTGATGTCTGGAAACTGCCACAGGTGCCCAAGATTTAGTCCCCCCAAGGCCTGCTCAGGTCCCGTCAGTGCTGGTGTGGTCCAGGCTAGACTGCACTCTGCTTTTAGCATGGTACAGTAGACATCTCATGGTGACCTTCCAGGCTGTCTTAGGATGAAGATTTGCTTTAGTCTGTCATCCTGTGGGTTCTGCAGCTCCAGAACTTGTTTAGAGTCATTTTTTACAGGTGTTTGACTGGGTTTAGGGGAAGAGCACTAGCAATTCCATGCTGTTACTCCACCATCTTGGCTCCATCCTGCCCATTGGGGGTTTTCTTGACAAAGATACTAGAGTGGTTTGCCATTTCTTTCCCCAGCTCGTTTTACATATGAGGAAACTGAGGTAAGCAGGGTTAAGTGACTTGCTCAGGGTCACCCAGCTAGTAATTATCTGAGGCCAGATTTGAAGATGAGACTCCCTGACTTCAAGTCAGGCTTTCTATCTTCACTGCCACTTAGCTGCTCAAGCAGAGATTATTAGAATTTAATTAACCAATTTGTATTTGAGAACCTTCTAGCCTAAAATGTGCAGAGTGCTAAATTTTTACTCCATAAGGGTAGTTCAAAAAGTGTACTATGCTAATATTAACAATTAACCAAAAGCAAAGGCCCCTCCAGTACTGTATATGCTCAGTGCATAGAGTGGATTTAGAGTCAGAAAGACCTGAGTTCAAATCAAGCCTCAGGTACTTATTAGCTATATGACCCTAGAAAAGCCACTTAAAAAAAAATCTCTGTCTGCCTCAGTTTCTTTAACTGTAAAATGGGGATAACAATGCTCTTCTCTTCCCAGGCCTGTTGTAAGGATCAAATGAGGTAATATTTGTAAAATTCATGGCATGTAACAGGAACTTGACAAATGCTTCTTTCTTGATTTCTGTCTTCTACATGCTTTTCCATTGTCTTGGCCCCCTATTTCTGTGTAGATTTCCACAGATCACAGAGTCAGGAAAGACCTCAGAGGTCATCTAGTCCGGTGCGTACCTGACCTAGAACCCTCTCTACACCCCCTCCCCCACCACAGGTGGTCATCAAGCTTTGACTTCAATGCTTCCAATGAAAGAGAACTCATTACTTCCAAAGGTGGCCCATTCCACTTTGGAATAGCTTAACTTATTGTGAAGTTGTGCCCTATCTCAAGCCCAAAGTTGTTTCCCTGAAAGCAGATATTAATCTAAGTCTCCTTTTATATGACAGGCTTTCAAATACATCTGACGGTGGAGCAGTTAACCTCTGCTATCTCTCTCCTACTCCTGCCACTTTCCTCGCTTTCATTACGTATCTGTACAATGGGAATAATACTTATAGTACTACCACAAAGGATTGTTGTGAAGCCCATATGAGATACGTATGTATGTAGCCCCTTGCCCCAACGATATGACTTAGAGAAAGACCTTGGAAGGGGTCATCTAGGTGGCACAATGGATAGAGTGCTAAGCTTGGAGTCAGGAAGACTCATCATCATGAGTTTAGATCTGGTCTCACACTTACTAGCTGTATGATCCTGAGCAAGTCATTTAGATCTTTTTGCCTCAGTTTTCTCATCTACAAAACGAGCTGGAGAAGGCAATAGCAATCCAATCCAGTATCTTTGCTAAGAAAATCCCAAATGGGGTCACAGAGTCAGACAGGAATGAAATGACAACAATCCTGGAAGAAAAGTTTTGGATGATCCTGGCACAGAGAATTCATTTGCTGTCCCTTCTTTATCTGGGGGTCAAGCATAGAACTCACAAAAAAAGTGAGTGAAAAAAGAGGGTAGTGAATTTCTTAATGGGTGCCTTCCTTCTTATGACCTTTTATTTGGACCTCCAGGAAAGGAAAAAAGTAGAATGTCAGATGTGAATACAAACCAGATAGAGACATGCAGGCACTTGAAGGAACACTGGCCAGAAGACATGGCGTGAGACCATCATGGTCTGGAACAGAGAGAGTAGCTAGAAGCCTTGAGGAGAGAACCACAGAAATGCCAAGATTGCCAACTATTGTGAATCCTGCTCAGCTGGTGAGCTAGGGAACTTAATTTCCCCTTTTAGTTCATGAGCCTGAGCTAGGTAGCACATATCCCTTTCCACCAGCAGTGAGAAGTGGAAGGACTCTTCTCTTCCACACCTGAACATCTGGTAGGAAGGTGAGAGGAGGTGTAGAGGATGATGGAAAGTGAACGTTCCCCTA
This sequence comes from Potorous gilbertii, assembly GCA_028658325.1. Classification (NCBI taxonomy): domain Eukaryota; kingdom Metazoa; phylum Chordata; class Mammalia; order Diprotodontia; family Potoroidae; genus Potorous; species Potorous gilbertii. Next base: position 137,801,756 of record CM053769.1, on the reverse strand, counting down.
AAAGTGTGTTTGATGTAGTTCCTTTTCAGTCTTTTAAAGTATAATAAACTAAGTGATCACAGTGTGCTGTCTTTGAATCTGAAATAATCAGATTGATTCTGCATCTTTTTTTTAATTGATCCTATTTACAATTGACCAGTTTTGTACCATACTTAGTTCAGAAATTCAGCTGTCCTGTAATGAGTTAAGTTTAGAAATCTAATTCTCTTGTTAATCACTGTTCTCTTCTTGTGTCAAGGAAATCTGTTAACCTTGATGAATGTAGGTAGACACCTGCGAGTCGGGTCTAGAGTGTTTGTTCCACCACGCTATCCTTCAAGGATGTCTGGTTTGTTATCCAAAGAAGTCTGGCCCACTATCTCTAACCTTGCAGGTGGACTCAAACAATAAACATTTTTTTGAGTGGTTCACTGGCACTTATATATTTTTTTCGCACTTAATAGTATTTTATTTTTTCCAATTACATGTAAATATAGTTTTCAAAAGATTTTTTTCAGAAGATTCTGAATTCTAATTTTTTTTCTCCCTCCCTCCTTCCCCTCTTCCTTCCTGAGATGGGTAAGCAATCTGATCTAGGTTACACATGTACAATCATATTAAGCATATTTCCACATTAATCATGTTGTGAAAGAAGAATGAGAACAACATGGGAAAACCATGAGAAAGGAAAAACAAAAAAAGTGAAAATAGTATGTTTGATCTGTGTTCAGACTCCATAGTTCTTTCTCTGAATGTGGATAGCATTTTCAGTTGAGTCTTTTATGATTGTCTTGATTCACTGTATTGCTGAGAAGGGCTGAGAAGGGCTGAGTCTATCAGTTGATCATCACACAATGTTGCCATTACTGTGTACAGTCTTCTCTTGGTTCTGCTCAGCATCAGTTCATGTAAGTTTTTCCAGGTTTTTCTGAAATCTACCTGCTCATCATTTCTTATGGAACAATAATATTCCATCACATTCAGCCATTCCCTCAACTGATGGGCATCCCCTCAATTTCCAATTCTTTGCCACTATAAAAACAGCTGCTATAAATATTTTTGTACATGAAGGTCCTTCACAATGAACATTTCTAAGTCACAGGAGGGAAGAAGGAGGAGCTGCAAGCTCTTCATTCCCAATTTCCAATTATATCTCCCCCCCCTTGCCTCAGCTCTGTACCCAATCTTATTGATTTCACCGTATATGATATCAAGCTCTTTTAACCAATCATAACTTGTTTCCTGCCTACCAAGTCCCATTCTTTGTCCTGTACTTTCCTAAAAAATACAAAAAGGGTAACCATTCCCCATTTAGGGGGACAGTCTTAGCTTTGCTGGTGAAGCTGAGATCCTATTTGGGGGTAAATTTGTACATTACTAATAAATTGTCCTCTGAAATTTGTGCCTCAGTTTACCTTGTTTTAACTGTAAGAAAATCTGTGAATACATGGTGATGTAAATTAAGAAAAAGGATTTTCACTACTAGGTGGGAGCTCTGAGCTAGATATAGAAGAAGGTTTTCACATTTTAATATTTTGAACAATATCTTTTTTCATCACCTGGGTTGGAGGTTCTTAACTTTTTTGTGTGTCTTGGTTCCCTTTAGCAGATTGCTGGTAGTTTGGATCTCTTCTCAGAATAATGGTTTTAAATACATAAAATAAGATACATAGGATTACAAAGGAAACCAATTATATTGAAATAATGTGTTTTTTTCCCAATTCAATTCAGGTTTACAGACACACCTCCCTCTAAACTCTATCCACAGACCCCTTGGGTTAAGAACCTATGCCCTAGATTAAGTTTGAACCTGGCCATGGAAGGATTTATTATAGTTGCTTTAAGCCTCAAGTAAGCTTGGTGTTGACAGAGCAACCAAAACAACTGAAAGCTGAGCTCCTTCTGGCTCTTACTCATACCTATACTAATTAGGAATTGACAAGACCTAGGCTGGCAGCTCAACTAGAGTGACCCCTGGTGGTCAACTCACATGTTGTACCCACTCATTAAATTCCCTTGTGGGATAATTAACACCGTACACATTTTTTTTCATAGGTTTAAGGAGGCAACACCTAGGGCACAAAGTAAAGGGGCTATGGGAGGGCAAATATTTACATATGTAAAATGCCTTAAAAATTTTAAAGTACTATATAAATGCTATCTATTATTAATATCATTACTACTCCTCTACCACTGCTGCTACTACTAGTACCATCACCACCACCATCACTACTATTACTACTACCACCACTACTACCATCATCACCATCACCAGCACCACCACTACCACCACCACTATAACTACTATTAACACCACTAGTACCACCACCACCATCACAAATCTTACTACTACTACTAACATCCCTAGCACCACTACCACCCCTACTACTACTACCACCATCACTACTACTACTTGTGGAGTAGTAACCCCCAATACACACACACACACACATCTTGTTTTATTCAGGTTAACCCTCCCTAGTTCTCCCCCTCCCCTCTATTCCTTCCCAACTGCTTTTTATAACTTGTCTACCCCCATTAAAATACAACCTTCTTGAAGGTGGGGACATCTTTGTCATTTTCAATAAATGCTCAATCTATCATCTATCAATTTACATACTCCATGTGGATGTTGCTTTTCTGCTTCTGTGTTCTTTGCTTTGTATTATTTTGTTTTGTCTTTCAGCAGCACAGCAATATTTAATGAGAAATAGTTGTATGGTTAGCCACAGAAGAGCTGTCCTCATACCCTCCACCCTACCGTGGAAAAGTTATTTAAGATATGGGCTAGGAAAATGGTCATTTCCATGTCCCATTCCTAGGAAGTAAAAGGAAACACTTCCCCTTAAGTACCAATGTTTAAAATGTGGAAATCTTTCACATGCAGGAGGACTCCCTTTGGAAGTGAGTTGGGCACTCAGGATTTTTATGATTGTGTGGGATGGCTCAGGTCCCTACTTTAATTACTCAGAGGCCTCTCAAAGTGATGACAGAAAGTTGAAGCTGGTATTCAAACATGTCTGGAGCTAACTAAATTCCATAGTTGCTCTTTGGGAGTAAGTCTGTACCAGACCAGGAAGCAATGGGATTCCAGCACTGAAACTATCGTGGGCAATTGGCGTCCCTTCTATGGTACATCTGCATCCTTCTCAACAGCTCTCTGATCAGTCTTCCCCCTCCCACCGAGTCCAAAGCAGCAAGGTTCCAAAGCTACTCACCTTTGCCTATAATAGGCTCCATTAAGCAGTATCCATCCCTGTATACCTACAGAGAAGGGATTCTAAGAAACTGTTTCCCCCAACTCTGACAGCCCTTTTTCAAACTCAGCAATCTTGGGTAGTCTAGGAGAACTTGACCTACCCAGGTCAAGATTGTAGCTCATACATGACCAGGCCACTCAGGTCAGCAGGACTGGAGCCCTCTATAAAAAGTGCCTGGTCGCTCCTTGTGCCTTTCAGCTATGTTAGGAGACTATTGTCTAGGGCTCCATTTGGGTCAGTGAAGAAGATGATACCACTTCAAGTCCCAACAGCTTCTCTAAGTGGGAGTCAACTAATAGCTGTTTGGCCAGCACCACTGGTTGGTCATTGACTTTCACAGTTCTTACCTTTATCTTCATCTCAATTGTTAGCCTGTAAGTTGCATGCAACAGTTGCTGGTACTGATGAAGATTGAGGGGTCTCCCTCACCCCCAGGTCCTTTCCAGATTCCTAACTTGTCTTCTTGGTTTTCCCAATAGCAACCTTGATCAGGTGCCTTGCTCCCCACCCTCTTGTCTTTGAGCTTGTCAAAGGCAGCATTGAGGTTGACAGTAACTCCTTATGTTGCTCCACCAACTCAAACTCTGCTCCACCTGTCAACATCAATAGGTTGCCATATTTGGGGCCTTCCATGAAAGTAGCAGAATAGGGGTCAGGGCATCAGATGACCTGGCTCAGATCTTGGTCTAAGGCTGCTGTTATGGCTTCGAAGGGGCATGGAGTCTCTATTTTGTATTTATATTTTTATATTATTGATATTATTCTACATTTCTAATTTCTACTTTGTTCTTAATTGCATTGTAATATTCTACAAAAGAGACAAAAGGGATTTTTCTATCATGCCCTAGGAAACTCTTCATGTTGTCCAACTTTCATCAACCCAGAAATTCACATCAAAGCAGTACGCTCTGCCTCTGGCACCCCTCTCTCTGAGAGCTCATTCCTGAATCTCCATTTCTGAAGTGTCCAGACCAGCCTTTCCCACACTTCCCCATCATGACCCTTGTGCCAAGTACCTGCTCTCCGTTCCTCCCACTCTCCTTAATTTTTCAATTTCCTTTTGTGTGTGATTAGAATGGCTAAGTCTTTCACAGCTGATCATCATAAAACATTGCTGTTTCTCTGTATGATGTTCTCCTGGTTCTGCTCACTTCACTTTGTATCAGTTCATGTTAGTCTTCCCAGGTTTTTCTGAAATCATCCTGCTTATCATTTCTTATAGCACAGTAGTATTCCATAACAACCATATACCACAACGTGCTCAGCCATTCCCCAATGATTGGGCATCCCCTCAATTTCCAATTTTTTGCCACCAAAAAAAAAGAAGTGCTATAATGAAAAGTACAGATTAAAACAACCTTGAGATATCATTTTATACCTACCATATTGGTTAAAATGATAGAAGGGTAAAGTGACAAATGTTGGATAGGATGTGGAAAAATTGGGATACTAATTCACTGCTGGTTGAGTCGTGAACTGATCCAACCATTTTGGAGAGCAATCTATCATTTTGGTCTAAACTGTGTACACCCTTTGACCCAGCAATACCTCTACTTGGTCTATTTCCAAAGATAATTGTAGAAAAAGGAAAAGAACCTATATGTTCTAAAATGTTTATAGTAGCTCTCATTGCTGTGGCAAAAAACCGAAAAATTACAGCGATGCCCATCCATTGAGGAATGGTTGAACAAGTTGTTGTGTGATTGTGATGGAATACTACTGTGCTAAATAATGATGAGCTCAATGAGTTTAGAGAAACATGGAAAACTTACATGAAATAATGGAGAATGAAATGAAAATACTGTACACAGTAACGTAATATTATTTTAAGAATACTTTGAGCAAATAAGTTATGTCTATTATAAATACTCAAATTAACTATAAAGAGCATATGAAGAAAGATGCTATCTGCATCCAGAAAAAGAACTGACAAATAGAAGCCTGCATAGAATAATTTTACATATGTATACCTATTTGTGTCTAGTGGTAGCCATCTGTAGGGTGGAGGGAGGGGAGAAAAAAAATTTAAAAAGAAAAACAAAATTACATGATAGATTTTGTTGTATATTTGAAAGGAATAGCAAATTGTGTATAGTAGAATTATAGTTTTATATGCAATCATCTTTTTATTGTACTATGTTATGGAAATGCTTGTTTTATTCCATAATTTTAAAAATTAAAGTAATTAAAAAAAGAACTGCCATAAATATTTTTGTATATTAGATCCTTTTTTCCTTTTCTTTGATCTCTCTAGATACAGACCTAGGAGTAGTATTGCCCTTTGGACATAGTTTCAATTGTTCTAGAAAATGGTTGAACTAGTTTAAAACTCCACATTAAAGTCCCTATTTTTCCATATGCCCTCCAACATTTACCATTTACCATTCCTTTTCTGTCATGTTAACCATTCTGATAAAGCGTGCAATGACACCTCAATTATTTTTTTAATTTTCTAATCAATAGTGATTTAGAGTATTTTTATGTGACTATTATAGCTTTAATTTCTTCTGAGAACTTCCTGTTTATATCCTTTGACCATTTACCATCTGAGGAATGGCTCTTATTTTTACAAATTTGGACCCATTCCCTATGTATTTGAGAAATAAGGCCTTTATCAGAGAAACTTACTGTAAACTTCTTCCTCCTGTTTCTAATTTTGACTTCATTGGTTTCATGTGTGCAAAACCTTTTTAATTTTAATTACCCATTTTACTTCCCATGATGTTCCCTATCTCTTGTTTTGTCCCACTCCATTTTTGTCCTGGGCCTGTTTGCCTCTCCTTAGGTTATCTGGTACTCTCTCATTTCTGATGGCTCATTATGTTGGTGCCAGACTTTGTTTGGACACTGGTTGACTTGAGCCTTGCTGTAGCTCAGAGCTCCCAAGCACAATTGATCCATCAGCCTCACCCTCCTCCAGTAGCAGGATTACAACCGACCAACTCTTATGATTATAAAACCAGGTGGAGAATGTATGTTGTGACAATAACCTGGGAAAGTAGATGGGGCTAAAGAAGAGAGGGCTGCTAAGTACTGGTAGGATCCTATAATAGGGCTGGACCACAGTAGATATGTTTTGCACATATAATCTTCCCTGCACTGTATCACAAATCTCTTCAGTCTCCTATGCTGTCTGTAGTTGCCCTCTTGGGACCCTGGGCTGGAATCTCTGTGACCCCCATTAGTTACGTGTTGATCACGTTTTACTTTTGAGCCTTTTCTTCATTAAATGGCAAGGAGTGGAGGAGAGTTGAAAAAAATTCTACCAATTTTTCAGTTCCACCAACAATGTAGGAGTATACCTTTCTCCATAACCTGGAACTTTTTTTAAAATATCAGTTTTTGTTAATATCTTTTTTTTTATGTTGTCAATTTCTCCCATTCCAACACCCTCCCCTTTTCAGAGAGCCATTTTGGAGCTGTTTCTTTGTTTATGCCTATATTCATGAGTCTACTAGATCCCCCTTTCCTTTATACACATGGTTATCTTAAAACCTACATGAGGAACTGCATTTACTGTGGGGGAAGCAATAAGTGGGGGGAGAAGATGTGGATGTGAAGGAAAAGTCAGCCTAAAAGGAAGAATCTAAATCTAAAACTTCCTGCATTAGTAGCTTATAAGTTTGACAAGCTAAAATAAAAGGGCAGTAGCATGATATAGTAGAAAGAGGGAAGGATGTGTTTACAGAAACCTGAGTTTGACTCTCAGCTCTGCTACATACAAACCTCATGCCTTGGGCTTTGCATCTCTGAGTTCATTTTGTTGTCTATAGGAGAGTGATAAGGACATTTCTACTTAAAAGGAAAGAATTTGGGGCAATAGCTGGACAGGAGCTCATGGATGGAGACGGCCATTAGTCTTAACCTTAGAAGGGACCCCCAACAAATCATGCCTACTGGGCACCAGAGACTTCCCCAAAGGAAGCCTTTGGAATTCAAAGTTTGGATGATTGATCATGGACGTGAGTGAGCTCCGTGCCATCTGTCTTGCATACAGGAATACAGCAACTTGGTACAGAGGTAGTTAATACCTCACACCCAGCCTGGAACTAAGAAAGGGCTCTGACCCAGATTGAGACCTTTTCCCTTTTTCCTCCTGGTGGTGGTGGTCCTGGGCTTCCTTTTCTCCCCATAGTCAGTCTATAAGAACAGGAATTCCTACAGAAAAGGTAGAGAAACTCACAGAAGAATATTCTTCTCCCTTCCAGATGCCAAGCTGATCATGATGGGACATAAGGAAAGCCAGTACCAATACCTTAGGACCTTGGGTTAAGCTCTACTTCTCTTTCTTTGAAGAATCATTCAGCAAACAAATCATCCCCCCTACCCCTTATCCCCAGCCAGAGACCCAAGGTCTGCCTGTAGATTAAACATCAGCACCCCACCAGGTACAAGTTAGGACGTAGAGAAGACACAGATTTTCAAATAATTTGCAATAACTTTATACTCATTTGACCTAGGCTAGTGGGTAATGGTTGCTGGGTAGAAGTCAGTGCCATATCTTATCTTAGCAATCTTTCCAGGGGAAAATTTAGAAATTTTCTCATTGAAATTCAGAAGGAAAGTCTAGAAATGATGGAAACCTCAGAAGGGCAAAGGGAAGGAGAGAAGGGACAGCAAGTCAAATACATGGTCTGCTAATAAGATTTGGAGCTAGAAGAGAGTCAGGCCTTTACTTGCAAGCAGAAAGCAAACTTAATGGGACAAATCATTGAACCAAAAACTGAAGATTAAGAGTCCAAGGCTCCAGAGAACTTGAGTCTCCACAGTCCTGCACAGTCCCATCACTTGTTGGCTCTCCTGCCTGAATTACTGGCCTAGAGACATCCTCTCCTAATTGGGGGCAGGGAGCAGAGACGGCAGACAAGGTCTGGTTTCCCCCTCTCAGGGGTTCTGCTGGGCTGGATCTTTTATTGAGAGGAAAGCAGAGCTGTATCCCTGGCTCCCCAAGCAAAGGAAATTATTAATCACAAGTCCTACTAGAAATAATGTGATACCAAGAGAGGGGTTTGGGCCTGAGCCTGAAGCAGTTAAAAGAGTCATTTGCAACCTAATCTAAGAGCTGCTTAGGTCCTGTACCATCACTACCATCCTCCCCATCTTCACTCTGACACTTCAATTGCTGATGCACAGGGGATGAGTCTGGTTCTCAGGGAGAACCGTTGGAAATTTGACTGACCATTGATGGGAAGGCTGCAGGTGGAGCCAATGCCCAACAGGCCTTTCTGTTGCTTAAATGGCATCAGTAGCTTAGCCAGGGAGTCGAAGGGTGCCAGGGGAAAGGGAGGATATGGCTGTCCCCCTGAACCAGGCTGGGGTCCATCTCCCAAGGACCAAACTGAGGACTCCAGATCTGTTCTGAGACAGGCACTGATCTACCCAACCTTCCACCTCAGGGGAAGAGCTGCCCCATTGAGAACATGAGGACAAGGACAAAGGTGGGGAGGTATGGGGCTGGGCGCAGGAAGGGTTGTCCACTCCAAAGTAACAACGGTGATCTGTTTTGCTGGAAAGTTGAACGGCACTTATTATCTGCTTCTATTTCAGAAAAACTGTCTTCGTTGGGACTCTGAGTCTTGCTCTCCTGCCGCACCTGAGGAGAGGTATTGTTAGGTGGCAGCCCCTGCCATCTCCAATAGGGTGTGGGGAGGGAGTGACATTGGACACAGAGACTCTTCTTCCCCCAACAGAAGTCGGTATACCCAGCCCAGAGAAGTAACCTATGACTTTTTCAACGTTCCCCTCAAAAAGAATGCTAGTTTGCTGTACCATGACATAGGAAAGACAGGCTAAGGATGTAGCCAATGAATTGCTTTTACCAAGGTTCTGATGCCTGGATATGAGTGCACAGTTGAGACCTTTTCCTGCTCCTCCATCCATAGGGATGAGGGGGTAATCCAGCTTTAGGGGAGCCCTTTATAGGGATGTAGTGGGGAGGTGCACCCTAACTCCATGGAAAGCCAAGATGGCGGCCTTGGTATTTGGACATCACCTGTTCCACTTTCTGAAAGACTCTCAGGAGGTTGTCCCGAAGCAGACCCTGCAGTTCCTTCTCACTCCAGCCCCGTCTCAGCAGCTCCTCAATCAAAGCAGGGTATTTGGAGACATCTTCCAGGCCTTGTGGAAACCTGCAAGTGACCAACTTTCACCAACGTGCCCATCTGACTTCCACCCATGGGCTTTCTTGGAGAGGTCTCCATGGCTACACAGTGCTTACACCTTCCTCTGAATTCCTACAGTTTAGCATGTGCTTGCTCATACTGACTGGTCTTTTCTGTGAGCGGGGGCCACCTTAGGGTCAATTACACCTTCCCCAGTGAAAATCATTGAGGATGGTGGATGAGCCAAGGAAGAATCCAGGCTTCACTTTCCTCTTCCTTCATTCCAAAATTCTCTTCTCTCCAGGGACAATGACCCAGCTACTTCTCACATTTCCCAGATGAGGAGGAATCCTTTTCCAGGCTCTGTTGCCTGGAGACCAGGAGCGGTATGGAGTCTGACCTTCAACCTTCCCATTCTCTCCAAGGTCAAACAGACCATCCTACAAAGCAGTTGCTACACGGTCTATATGCACCATCATTATAATCAATAAACATTTATTAAGGCTAATAGATGAGGTGGCTTAGTGGATAGAGTGCTAGGAGTGGCATCAGGAAGACTCATCTTTGTTAGATCAATTCTAGCCTCACATACTTAATAGCTGTGATCCTGTGTAAGTCACTTATCCTTATATCTCAGTTTCCTGAACCTTAAAATGTGGATAATAACCTACATCACAATCAGATAATATTTGGAAAAAGCACTTAGCACAGTGCCCAGCACATAGTAAGCACTGAATAAAGAAATACTCCCTTCTCCTTCCCTTCCCGTGCCTTGTGCTGAGCTTGGGAGGGATGTAAAGAATTGAAGCTATGATCTCAGCCAGCTTTATGTAAAGTTTATGCTTTTTGGGGTAGCAAAAAACTGGAAACTAAGAGGAATGTGTACTCATCTAGTGGGGAATGGCTGAACAAGCTGTGATTTATTGATGTAATGGAATATTATTGAGCTGAAAAAAAATGATAAAAGGGGAAGACACTGATGAACTGATAGAGAGTGAAGTGAGAAGAACCAGGAGGTCAGCTTATACAGTGACAAAAATATGGCAAAGATGAGTAATTTTAAGACCCTCAAGAACTCCAAGCAATGACCAACCATGACTCTAGAGGACCCAAAATGAAGTGTGCTCCCTGCCTCCTGCCAGAGAGGTGATGGACTCAAAATGAAGAATGATAAACAGATTTCTGAGCATGTGAGAAGTGGGCAGCTGGGTGACACAGTGGATAGAGTGCTGGGCTTGGAGTCAGGAAGAGTCATGACGAGTTCAAATCTGACCTCCGACACTTACTTGCTGTGTGACCCTGGGCAAGTCACTTAACCCTGTTTGCTTCAGTTTCCTTATCGATCAAATGGGCTGGAGAAGGAAACGCAAACCACTCCAACCTTTGCCAAGAAAACCCAAATGGAGTCATGAAGAGTTAGACACAACTGAAAAGACTGAATAGCAATAAATGTGGGAATAAGCTTTAATTGACAATGCGTATTTATTGTGAGGGTTTTCTTTTTTTCTTCAATTGGGTGTAAAAGGTAGGAAAAATGTGATTTTTGGGGGGGGGGCGGAAATCTAAATTTTTTGAAAGAAAGTTAAAATTTAGCTGGGGAGACATTGACTTGACAAAATAACCAGAACATCCAGCAGTATGGGATCAGAGAGAGATTATGGGTGCAGGTAATACCTGTTAAAGGCAGTCAGAGTAGTGAGAGGCACCTGTGATGAGAGAAGGCTTGTTCAGGAAGGGAGACCTGGACAAGGAGAAGGGAATTCCAGGTAGCACAGGAACGTGAATAAATGTGATAATGACTCCTGATGAGGTTCAGAGTTGGGAGAGCAGGTTCAGGTGTGAAAGAATTCACTTAGACCTTCTCTGGAGCCACTGGGAGCTTCATTGACGCAAAAACAGCACAGGTCTCCTAGCAAGAAAGCTAAGTGAGACTCTGCTATTTGGGTGAGTTATGCCTATAGAAAGGTTTCAGAATGATGAAGTACTTTTAGGGGTTTTTATGTGGGTTGAAGATTAGGGACAGGATGAAGAAGATGGATGATGGGATAGGAGGCACAAGATAAGGGAGATAGGGGAGATTTTATGACCCAGGGTGGTAGAAGACAAGGAATTTTATGGTCCAGGATAAGGGAGAAGTTTTATGGTATTTCAAATAAGGGGAAGAGACTTTAGGATGCCTTCAAGATAGAGAATAAATTAAGGGCTTCACACAGTATTGGAAAAGCAAGTCTTAACCCTTAGGGCACCATTTGTATCCTCATCATTCCCAAGGAAGCCATGCTCTATGTTTCCCTTGATGTATTTGAGTAGAGGGGAGTGGGCACATAGGAGAGAAGTCACAGAGAAACACTGGAGTCAAACTGTGGAATCCCTTTAATGGCTAATGGCTAAGGACAGTGAATTTTTTGTGTTATACAATGGGGTATCATGGAGGGTTCTTGTGCATGTGACCAGATGGGCAGAGTTGGGTTTTTTTAATTAATCTATGATTTATTTAATGATTAAATTAAATTAAATTAATCAATGTGTGTGTAGGCACACAATCAATGGTAACCAGTAAACTTTACGTCTAGGACACATCACAAAACGTTCCTGAGTAAGGAGACTAGAGTACCTTCAGTTGGGTAAGTGAAAGCAAGATGGGGAGGTGGGAAAGAGGAAGAGCTTGCCCCAACCTATCTATCCTCTGTCAGTTTTCTCCTTGGGTAATCATCCTTGACAACTAGATGCTAAATTCTATTGTTTCTAATTGTTGATGACAATGTCTCTCAAATTCAATATCCTCTAAATTTAGTTTCCTGAGGCTTAGTCCTGTCCTAGTTAGGGCTCTAGGAATCTGGATGAAAGGAGGGAGTGGCTTACATCAGGGAGACCAGGCTGAGGAATGACTGGGTGCAGGGATGGGGAGTCATCAGGCCTAATTTCAAGGAGACAGGAAGAGCAAAAAGGCGTTAGAGAAAAGAGGATGAGTCGGTTTGAGAGGTGCAGAACTTGAAGTAACAGTGGGATGGACATCCACTGCTAGGAAACTTCTCTAACCCCTCTCCATTCCAGGGCCTTCCTTCTAATAATTATTTGTTGTTCAGTCGTTTCAATAGTGCCCAATATTCTGTGACCCCATTTTGGGTAGTTTTCTTAGTAAAGATAGAGGAATAGTTTGCCATTTCCTTCTCTAGTTCATTTTATAGATAAGAAACCCAAGGCAAACAGAGCTAATTAACTTGCCCAGAGTCACACAGTGTCTGAGGCCAGATTTGAACTTATGAAGATGAGTGCTCCTGATTTCCAAGTCCAGTGCACCACCTAGCTGCTAGGTAACTTTAATTATATAATAGTACAATAATACATTATTTCATATATAAGGTATAAGATAGAGAATATACTAATGTATTATTTATTACACAATTACATGACAATTATATATGGTATATAATATATAATATAATACGGTATATAATGATATAGTGTATACTATATATACATTATATAATTATACATTAACATATAATGTATTATATAATTACATAATACATAACATACACTACATACTGTATCATTATATAGGATATAATGATATAGTAGGGAATATACTATAAATACAGTATAGAACATATTACACATATCATATAATTATATAATAATAAATATTATCATGTGGTCATTTAATTCTCATTTATTATTTACCCTGCATATAATTTGCTCTGTATATATGTATATATACACACATGTATGTAAACATACATGTGTGTATGTATACTTACATATTTATGTGTACACACACACATATACACAAATGTATACACATTTGCAAGTTGTCACTCCCGTTGGATTATAAACTCCCTGAGGTTAGGGACTGTCTTTTCTCTCTTTGTGTAACTCCAATATTTAGCAAAGTTCCTGGCACACAGTAGGAGATTAATAAATGTTTATCGCTTGTTTGGTTGACATCCAAAGGAAGACGGAAGGAGGGAGAAGAACTGAAATTCAGGAAGAAGTTACCATTTTTGGAGAACCATGAGTATAAAAGTGATCCCTGAAACAGTGGGAATGGGTAAGATTTACTAGAGAAAGTATAGAGGAAGGAGGTTGGGGGCTAAGGCCTGAACTCTGAGTGATCTGACTGAGGGTGCAGGAGAAAGAAAAGAGGTGAGCAAAAGAAATCAAGATGGCGGGAGAACCCAAAAGGCAAAGAGAAGAAAAATGTCCAGGAGGAGAGGGGGCAACCATGCAGCCTGATGCAGAGGGAGGTAAAGGAAGGTAAAGTCTGAGGGGATCCCGATCACGAGGTGACAATGAGGTCCGCTGAGCCATTGGCTGACCGCAAGCCCAGGAGCAACTCAATGTTAAACTGAATTTGGAAAGTGACATGCGACCTTAGAGAGAGAGAGGTTTAGGTAGAGTGGTGGGGTGAGAGGCCAGATGACAGGTCTGGATGACCCCTGGCTGCCCTTAATTTCTGGGTGTCTGAGTTGAGGAGAGAATGCTGGCTGTGGGTATAACCTAGGCTTTTGTGAAGTATGGAATTGAAAGGAACAGGTGAGATGGGGCTGACCACTGGTATTGTTCAGTGGTGTTGGGGCATCATTTTCTCCTGATTCTCTTCCTTCCTCTCTGACCCATCCTCAGTTTCCTTTGCTGGGGCCTCCTCCAGATCATGCCCTCTCACCACTGGTATTCCTCAGGGCCCTCTTCTCTTCTCTCTCTATATGACTGCACTTGGTGATCTCATCAGCCCCCTAGAATTTTATCCCCATCTCTATGTTGATGATTCTCAAATCTACCTTTTCTGCCACAAACAGCTGACCTCCAATCTTGCACCTCTAGTGGACCTTCAAGACATCTCAAACTAGATGTCTGGTAGACAACTCGACATGTCCAAAACAGACCTTATTATCTTTTTCCCTAAAGCCTACTTCCCCAATTCCTACTCCCCCATTACTGTGCCTTCCAGTCCCTTGTGCTCACAACCTAGCGTTCATCCTGGACTCCTCACTCTCTCTCACCCCCCATATCTGAGCTGTCCCCAAGTCCTGTTGATCTCATCTCTTGAACACACCCCCTTCTCTCCTCTGACACTGCCCCGACTCTGGTGCAGACCCCATCTCCTCATGGCCAGACTACTGCAGTAGCTGTTGGTGGATCTGCCAGCCTCAAGTCTCTCCCCATTCGTCCAACTTAACACTCAGCCACTTCTAAAGCACAGGTCTGATCATGTCACCTTCCTGCGCTCCCCTATTACAATGAGTAAATACAAAAGCCCCTGCTTGGTATTCAAAGCCTTTCATAACCTAACAAGATACACACCCCCCGCACGCACACACTTTTCCTATCTTACATCTCACTCCCTAACATGTTCTCTTCAATCCAGTGACATTGGCCTCCTCGCTGTTCTATGAAAAAGATACTCCATGGATGCTTCCTCTGGAATGTCCTTCCTCTCATCTCTCCTGGCTATCCTCCCTGTCTCACCTACAGGAAGCCTTCCCCAGCCCCAACTTCCTTCTCTTAACTATCTCTGACTTATCCTATCTACAGCATGTTCTTACTGTCTTTCCTACTACACTGTAACCTTTTAGAGGGCAAGGACTGTGTCTTGCCTCTTTTTGTTATCTCCAGAGCTTAGTACAGTGTGTCTGGCACATATTAGGCACTTCATAAATGCTTATTGATTAACTAATTGATTGATGATGCCGATGTATTTGATACCTCCTACCACAAAGGCCTTTCCCACCCAACCCAGATTGGTGGATTTGAAATCACAGGGACTAGGTTCAGATCCTAGCTTTGCCAGCACTACCTGTGGGACCTTGAACAAGTCACTTAACCTCTATAGATCTCAATTTCATCATCTATAAAATGAGGAGATTGGACTATGAGATCTTCCAGCTCTTGGGTCTTCTTTCTGAATCCCTAGCACTCAGCATTACTGACAAATAGTAGGTACTTAATGAATGTTTGTTGACTCTCCACTGACAGGTCCCCACCACATAGTTAACTCTAAGGAAAGAGAGATAAGATACTCACTTGCCAACACCATCATAGTCTCCTCCAATCCCCATGGACTCGGCTCCTATGACCTTCTTTATATGGTCAAAGTGATCTAAGGAACAGAGCACCAGGGGTTCTCAGCACAGGGGCAGATGGGAGGTCCATGACCCTCCTTGCCTCCAGATCCCTCTCCTCCCACCACGGCCAGGGGGCCAGGGGGCCAGGGTTGTGGCCCTCACCTGCTACTGTGGAGATGTTGGCCAACAGCTGGCACTGAATCACGCCTACAGAGAAGGTCACCATCACGATGCCTCCATTTCTTTTCTGTGGAGCCAGACACAACCACTCAGAGCAGTTAGTGAGATTGTCTTGGGGCAGGTCAAAATCCATTCATGCTTCCTCATTGTTCTTGTGTCCTATCCTCCTACAAATCCTACGTCAAGACAACCTTCCCATTCCCCACACCTCACTCATCCTCTCTCCAAGGAATGGGAACTGAACACTTCAAGCAGGCTAGAGACTTGAGGAGGGGAAGAGTCTGCAGGCAGCTGGGTGGGATGCTCTGCAGCAACCCTCAATCCGGATCGCTCCCTTCACTTAACCCTTCTGCGCCTCAGCATCCTGATCTATAAAATGCAGGATCTGGATTCTGATGATCTCTAAGAAACCTCTTAACTTTAAATCCTATGATCCTAAGTACTCTGCTCACTCTGGGGGTCCTTGGCTTCTGTATGGATTGTGATGGGTGGGAGAGAACCTATGAACCCAGGCAGAAGTGTCTGTCACACTGCTCCTTCCTCTCCTATCCCTTGGGCTCAAGGAGAGCAGGACCGTGGCCACTCCATGGATTGAAGCCTGGCCCTCTTGTGTGTACTCTATGACCACATCTGTAACATACCCTACTGAAGATAACAAGGTTGAGGGGGTCTAGGGATGGGAGGAAAGGGTCCAAAGCATCTCCAGTCCTGTATTTTGCAGGGCTGTAATGGCTCACCAACTGCTTCAGGAGTCTGTCGGGCACATTCCTCGAGTTGTTGCATACTGAGAAGGCAGATGAGTGAGAGAAGATCACCGGAGCCCGAGACACAATCATCGCCCTTGTGGCCGTGGCATCAGACGTATGGGAGAGGTCCACCATCATACCCAGACGGTTCATTTCCTGTATCACTGTCTGGAGCATCAGGATAAAGAGGGAAGCAGGTAGGGTTGGAGAGAGCAAGACGGAGATAATTTCAGTCCAACAAGCTAGGGAACGCCTTCAGGAGTGGATCACAGAGCCCCCTATGGTGAGGGAACCTGGAGGTCAGGCCATGCAAAGATCACCTGAAGGAATTGGGGGCATTTAGCATGAAGAGGGGACATGACAGCTGTCTTCAAGGACTGGCCAGGGGAAAAAGAGCTAGTTTTATTCTTCTTGGCACCAGAGGGCAGAGCTAGAAGCTATGGGTAGAAAGGACAGAGAAGATTTCAGCTCAGTACAAGAAAAAACTTCCCAATAACCTTGTTGATCAAAAAGTTGACTGAGATGCCTTTGGAAGTTGTGAGTTCCCTATCCCTGGAGGTCTTCAGAAGAACCACTGGCAGCTAGGTTCTTGTACCAGTTGCACTACATAACCTTTGAGGTCCCTGAGACTCAGTGGGCCCAGCCTCCCACTCCATTCCTGAGACCTCTTACCTCACCAAAACTACTTAGTCCCTTAACATATGGATAAAAATGATGCAGGCCCTTGGTGGAGCTCTCAGCCCTGTAAGACACATCAGAAGAACATAGCAAATTAGCTAGAACAGACACAAAGCCGGCATCTCTCAACTTTGAACATCCAATCAATTCCTCCAAATGATACCTTACTTCCTCTAAAAGAAGAAAGAAGGATACCAAGATTTTGAAAATCTTCCTAGAACCCAGGGCCAGTGTGGGCAGGGTCTGGGGAAATACTGAACTCGAACTCTCTGCTTACTCTGGCGATGACCTGGGTCCCCCATCTCCTGACAGAGAACCAGACACACTGATGGACATGGCCAATATGCTTGGTTATGGAATGCTTACTCTAGGGTTTTTGTGTTTTGCTGTTAAACTGGGGATAGAGGGTGGGGGAGAGAAAATGAAAGTCTGTTCATTGAAAAATGGAATTTAGGGTAGGAATTCCCTTCCCCTACCCCCACACAAACAAAACTCTTGTTATCCTTACCAGGGTGTGTTACAGAAATGTGTTAAAGTCATATAGCGCACTCCGAGGTCATAGAATGCCCGCAAGATGGCCAGGCTGCCATCCATGGAGTGTCCACCTTCCACTCCAATCAGGCAAGCCAGCTTCTGGGTCTCCTTAAGCTCTGGGGAGAAAGAAGAAGGATTAGTGGATCCCAAAGCAAAGAGTTGCTATTTTGGAGGGGAGGGGAGATGAGGAAAGGGGATGAGGGGAAGGGAACTAGGGGAACCCTTGGTTCCTTCTAATTCTCAACCCCCTCCTCAGGGTATTGCTACCAGTGGCTATGAGAAGCCCACCCTCCACCCCTACTGGCCCCAAGGGAGCTGACCCTTCTCTGAAGTAAGATCAGGGGCACTACGGTTTGCCCTTGGAGTCTGCACAGAGATTACGCCTACCACCATGACACTCAGGCTCCAAGGTCCCTTTGAGACACTTTTGGGTCAATGTGCCTGTATCTGGGGGATCCCCCTGCACACAGGGCTCTCATGTCAGGTCCTGGCATTTAGGGTAAGAGGGAAAGAGGCTGAAGACCTAGGGGCTCTCTGGGAGGGGTGGGTCTCATTCCTTCCCCCGCACCAAATCCCAAGAGGTGTAACCTTGGGCCGAGCTCACGAACTCCAATTCCTCATAAGCATTGCACATCCGCTTGATGACATCAATCTGCTCCAGGGTTAGGCGCAAAGCATCTTTGTCCTGAGTCTGGCAGGGGACATAGGCTGACCAGAACTAGGGGAGACATAAGACATGACACCCAGAGCCTGAGAGAATACCTGGAAAACCCTCCCTGAGCCTCATTTCCTTTCTCCCATTAAATGCCAGGCCTTTAACCTAGAAACCTGGTCTGAGAAATGAGGGGATACTTGAGGGTGAATCAGGAATATAGGGCTGGGAGTTTAAACTCACAGGGTTTGAGGACTCCTGGTTCCTTCCAATTCCAAAATCTAATTTATGATTCTCCTCTCTCTGTAAGTACCCATTCCATCCTTGCAACTCACATTGCCAGCCTGTCCTTCTAGCCCTTGCCTGTCACTATTGCAGCGACCTCCTAACTGACCTCTCTGCCTCAGATTTCTACCTACTCCCATCATCAACACAAATCTAAGATCTGGCCATGTCACCCTTCTATCCAATTAAATCCAGTGACTCCCTATGGCTTCCAGGATAAAATATAAATCCCCCGTTTGGCTTTAAAGTTCTTCACAGTTTTGATTACATAAAATTTAAACGTTTTTGCACAAATACAACTAAAACAGCTAAAATTGGAAAAGAAATATGGAAATGATTATAGAACACTGAAAGCAAAAATAAAATAATTAAGAAAAAAAGAAAATTGGAAAAGAAGTGGGAAATGGGGGCAGGGAATTTTTCAGTAAGTTTCTCTGATAAAAATCTCATTTCTAAGATATGTAGGGAAATGAGTCAAATTTATAAGAAAAGGGGCCATTCTCCAATTGAAAAATTGTCAAGGGATATGAATAGGCAGCTTGCAGGGGAAGAAATTCATGCTATCGATAGCCATGTGAACAATTGCTCTAGATCACTAATACTTGGAGAAATGCAAATTAAAATAACCCTGGGATGCCACCTCCCATCTATCAGTTTGGCTAAGAGGACAGAAAAGGAAAATGATAAATGTGCAGAACCAGGAGAACACTGCATACTGCAACAGCAATATCACAGGATGATTAACTGTGAATGACTTAGCTATTCTCAGGAATACAGCGAAGGACTTATGGAAAATGCAATCTACCTCCAGAGGAAGAACTGATGGAGTCCGAATGTAGATCAAACCATGCTTTCTGTTCAGTCTTTTCAGTAGTATCTGACTCTGGGTGACCCCATTTGGGATTTTCTTAGCATCAAGATACCGGAGTACTTAGCCACTAATTTCTGTAGCTCATTTTACAGCTGAGGAAACTGAGGCAGATGGGGTGAAGTGACTTACCCAGGATCATACAACTAATGTCTGAGGCCAGATTTGAACTCAAGAAGATGAGTCTTCCTGACTCTAACGCTAGAGCTCTATCCATTGCCCCACCTAGCCGGCCACTTTTTAAACTTGGCTACTCTTGTTTTCTAGTCTATTTTTTTCTTTTGCATCAGGGATGATATGGAAACTTTTTGCATGACTGCACATGTATATTCTATATTAAATTATCCTCTCAAAGAGAGGAGAAGGGAGAGAAAGAGAATTCTGAACTAAAAATTTTTTAAAATGTTAAAATTTTTTGTTTTCATGTGTTTGAGAAAATTAAAATCAAAATCAAATGTAAAAAATGATGATGAGCATAGTGTCAGAGAAATTTGGGGAAATTCGTATAAACTGAGGCAGAGTAGAGTGAATGGAATAAGAACAATTTATATAATAAGACAAATATTATAAAGATAAAAAACTCGGAAAAACTTAAGAACTCTGTTCAACCCAATTCCTGCCCACCTTTGGAGAGAGAGCTGATGGACTCATCAAATGATGCAAATTGAAACTTAATTTTTTTATGGACATGGCTACTTTGGGAATTTGTTTTACTTGATTCTCCATATTTTTAAGGGGCAGCTAGGTGGCCCAGTGGATAGAATGCTGAGCCTGGAGTCAGGAAGACCTGAATTCAAATCCAGCCTCAGATGCTTAGTTGCTGTGTGACCCTGGGCAAGTCATTTTACCTTGTTTGCCTCAGTTTCCTCATCTCTAAAATAAAGGGGAGAAGAAAATTGTAAGCGTCTCCGGTATCTTTGCCAAGAAAAGCCCAAAAGTGGTCATGAAGAGTCAGACTTGACCGAAATGACCGAACATGTTTGTCACATGTTTTGGTTTCTTTCTGAATGAGTAAGGAAGAGGCAGGAGGAAGAAGATTCAGAAATGAAAATAAAAGAAAACGGAATTTAAAAAAAATGATGCTAACAACAACTCACAGATGCTCATTTAAATCCTGGGGATAAGAATGAGCAATATAAACTTCAGATCCAATTTCTTCTCACATGTATTGTCCATTCTAGCAGGGCCTAGAGCATTAGACTTCAAGCCAGGAGACTTGGGTTTGAAATCCTGTCTCAAACATTTCCTAACTATTTCACCCCAGGCAAGTCGCTAACCTCCTCTAGCCTCACTTTCCTCATCTTTCAAATGAGGGAGCTGGAAGAGATTGGAGTTTAGATTATATGGGCTACACGTTCCTTACAGTACTATCTGTGAATCCTACGAACAGGCATTTATTAAACACCAAGTGTTGATATATATTTATATATTTTATATCTATATGTAAATGTATATATAAAATATTCAATTTATTTATAGATATAAAATATATATATTTATGACATATTTACATATCATATTTATATATTATATAATTTATTAAATTATATATAATATTATATATAAATATAATATGTAAAATATATCACATAAATAAGAATATATTATATCTATATTATATTTGAAATGTAATACAATATAAATATATTTTATATATAAATAGCTGGGCAGGGAATAATGGTAGCGAGTGAGGAGGGCTAGGGGGCTGGTCAATGCAGACCATATTTGCAGGTTATACCTGGGCTCCCACCATCCCTGCTTGAAGCTTCTGGATGTTGGTTTGACTTCTGTTGAAGGTTCTCAGGTTGAGGTCTTGAAGTCTGTTCCAATGAACCCATCTCAGGATTCCTGGTAAGTCATTGTGGCTACAGGAGAGAAAGCCAGTGATGAGAGGTCAAGAGTCAAGATCTGAGAGTGCTCAGGACAGGAGTCAGGGGTGACTGGGAGGAAGGAGAGAAATCCAAGGTCAGGGAGAACTGAGGGTGGAAATGAGAGTCCTCTGGTGAGAAGGCTTGAATGCAGTGACTTATATGATGCCCTAGAGAAGTGGTGTGGGTTATTAGAAAAAAGATTTTTCTAACATTTCTGACATTTTGAAGATGGGAGAAGTCACTTTATGTCTGGATTTTTGGTTTTTCATCCATAAAAATGGAAATAATGATAACAGCTAGCATCTATTTATCTCTAGGAGTTTTGCAAAGTGCCCAACCTACCTTATCTCCTGCAACCCTCGCACTCACCATATGAGATAGTTGATAGTACTGTCCCCATTTTACAGATGAGGAAACTGAGGCAGGCAAAGGTTCAGTGACTTAGTCAGAGTAGAACAGTTAGTGAGTATTTGAGACCAGCTTTGAAATCAGACTGCTAAGCTATGGTCCATCTACCGACCTTAAAAATGAGGCCAGGCCTCCCCAGCTCACTTCAAATTGCTACAAAAATGTAAGTTTCTTGTTGGAG
This sequence comes from Potorous gilbertii, assembly GCA_028658325.1. NCBI lineage: Eukaryota > Metazoa > Chordata > Mammalia > Diprotodontia > Potoroidae > Potorous > Potorous gilbertii. The sequence continues at coordinate 137,779,948 of CM053769.1, read as the reverse complement.
ATGAAACTACGCTCTGATTTGGGTCACTCAGGTCCAGCAAGGTCCCTGGTGGGGCAAGGGAAAGGCCCAGATCCTAGGGCGGATGAACTGGACTTGCCCATTGTCATGGAGACCCAATCCCTGCCTCGGTTTACCCTTGGTGCCTGGGAGGGTTGGGGTGGGAAGGAGGCAGGTACATACGTACCCATCGATAAGCGGGTAGGCTTTCATGAGGGCGTGGGCTTTGTCCCTTAGCTCAGAGCCAGCGCAGGGAGCTGTGCCCACCCCCAGCAGCAGCAGCACCAGCAGCTGCAGTCTCTGTGCCCTCTTCATGCCCACAAAGGTGCCCTGTAAATCCAGGGCAGGCCTCAGCCACATGTTGTACAGGGGAGGGATTCTGAGGTCCTACTGCGAAGGCGGGGCGGGCGAAGATGCTGGAAACAAAACAAAAGGAAGACGCAGCAGTTTCCCATCAGGCCTGGGGGGGCGGAGCCACATGGGACCCTGGAGACTTCCTGGAGACTGGGGGCGGTGGGCGGAGCGCTCGGGGCAGAGCTCCCTGGGCTAGGAAGGAAGGGGCATCAGGATCCTGCCCGCCTCCCCGAGGTGGAGTCTTGTGTCACTTTGTATCTCTTTCTCCTCTTGTGTCAATTACCAGAGGGTAGAAGGAGAGACCGAGCTCAGCTCCCAGACCCAACTTCCTGAGCTGTGTCTTTGTCCTGGCCTCAGTGTCCTCACCTGAAAAAACAAAGGGATTGAATTAGATGATGTCATCCAGTTCTGCGATTCCATGACTTTCAGGGCTCCTTCCCCCAAGGACAAGATCTCATCTCAAATGGGCCCCACCACCATGGAACCCAAACCCAGGCATCGGAGGTGCAGGGTAGAGTCAAGAGACCGTTTCACTGGGGGTCAGGAGATCGGGGTTTGTCTCCCCTTGGGTGAGATAGCCTCAATTTCCATCTTTTCAAAATGAGGAAGGAGGACACCGAAAACCTGTAAGGGCCCAGGATTCTAGCTGTAGTGAATTGTGTCTAGGGATGAGTCAGAGGTGAGGGAAACCCATCTCAATGAGCAGCATAGGATGGGAGTAGATATGGTAGAATGTGACCGTGGAGCCCTGTCCTGCTGGGGGTGTAGGAGGGTAGGAGACTTTGAGCTAAAAGAGACTTTATGGGTCAAGTCCTGTCATTTTACAGATGAGAAAGCTGAGGACAAGAAAGGTTACGATTTGCCTAGCATCACACAGCTAGTGTCCCAAGTGGGATTTCAATGCAGGGCTTTCTGACTCCAAGTCCAAGACTCTATCCATGTATTATGTTGACTCTTGGTAATTATTTTATTCATTTGTTTGTCTACCTATCTTTCTTCCTTCCTTTCTTTCTCTATTTGTCTGTTTGCCTATCTGTCTATCTATCTAACCTATCTGTCTAACCTTTCTACCTATTCTGTCTAACCTATCTATGTATATTTATCTATCCATCTAACCATTCTACCTACATCCCTATCTATCTAACCTTTCTACCTACCTGTCTACCTATCTAACCTTTTTATGTATCCATATTATCTATCTAACCTATCTATCTATCCATCTTTATCTAACTTTTCTATCTACCTAGCTACCTATTTAACCTTTTTAATGTATCCATATTATCTACCTACCTTCCTACCTGCCTATCCATCTAACCTTTCTATCTATCCATCTAACCTATCTAACCTTTCTATGTATCCATATTGTCTGTCTGTCTGTCTATCTGTCTAAACTATCTACCTATCTATCTACCCATCTAACCTTTCTGTCCATCTATTTGTCTGTCTATCTGTCTGTCAGTCTGTCTAACTTATCTACCTATCTATCTGTCTGCCTGTCTGTCTATCTAACCTACCTACCTACATACCTAACTGTCTGTCTGTTTATCTATCTAGTTACCTATTTATTTATTTGGGAGGAGGGAGGAGAAAACAGGAATAGACATGAGTAAAAGGTCTATTCTGTTCCAGCACCCTATCTCTCCACTACATATTCCCCACATGGTCCTTGAGTCTTAGATTTACTCTACAGGACATGAGAACATCCCTAAAACACCCAAGGACAAGGCCAGTGTAACCCTGCCCTCCCCCTTACCATAAATACACACACTTGGGTTGGTGAGGGTGTCCCCAGTAGAAAACCCCCTGACTGTAGGGGAGTACAGCTCACCTCACATCAGGCAGTGCTGTATCCAGTGAGCTCTCCCCAGGATCATCACCACCTCTGAGGTCAACCCACAATGGCCAATCACTGTAGTCCTGAGTCTTACCCTTTCCTCAGGTTAATGCCTTCTTCCACCCCTGACCCTATGCCAACATTTTCTAGTACATGTCTCTTCTCTGGGCCTGCTGAGTCCCTACTGTCCATCCTACTGGCCCTGCTCACCCTCTAAGAACCTGGTCTGAGACTCAAAGGTCAGAGGGCTACCATATCAGAAAGTCACCCTGTTACCACAGTTACATCACTGTCCTGTGTATTTCACCGGTGTTCTGGCCTGCATCCTGTACCTCTAGCCCCTGGGGGTCAGATGGCTTTGGTTTTAAGTCAGGGCCTTCCTTGGGCCAAGCCTCTCTTGGGCCTAGACCTCCAATTCTGGGGTTGGGGAACAGTTGGGAGGGGGTGCACTAGAACAGTGTTCTATAGAACCTAACTAAGAGCCTAAGAGAATCTTAGCTATGGAAAGGATATCAGGGGTCAACTAGTGCAGTCTGTACCTGAAAATGAATGACTTCTCCATTACCCCAGACAAGTGATCCTACACCTTCTGCCTAAAGACCTGTAGTAAGGGAGAACACATATTATCCCTTAAGCGGCCGGAAGACCTGTGTTCAAATCATACTTCATCTACTTCTTAGCGGTGTGACTTTGGAAAAGTCCCTTCACTTAACTTAACCTCAGTTTCCTCATCTGCAAAAGAAGGATAATAAAAAATAGCACCTCCCTCCCAGAGTAGTTACGAAGCCCAAATGTGATATCTGTCAAGTGCTTCATAAACCTTAATGTATTATACAAATGTGTGCTATTGTTAATTACTATTATAATTAACAATGACCTCCTGAGATAGCCCCATCTCAGATGGCCTTAATTATTACGAAGCTTTCCTTTGTATCAAGCATCAATCTGCTTCCCTCTAATTCCCACGTGCTATTGTGCACTCTGAGGCTAAGAGCAAATCGAATCTATTTTCCAGTTGACAGTCCCGCAAATACTTAAAGACATCTATCATATCCTACTTAGGTCTGTTCTAAAATGGGGTGCCTGAAGCTGGGAACAGCACTGAAGATGGGCTGATAATGATGATGGCTAGCATTTATTAAATGTATTATATATAGCATTTATTATATTTACATAGTATTATATATTTATTATATTTTTAAGTTTAGCAAACCACTTTATGAAAATCTCATTCAATCCTCAAAAACACTGGGAGCTAGAAGCTATTATTTAACAGATGGGGAAATGGAGGCAGTCTGGTTAAATGACTTTTCTCAAGATCAGATAGCTAGGGAGTAGTGGAGGCAGAATTCGAACTCAGATCTTCCTGACTCCAAGTCTAGTACCCTATCCATTGTGCCACCTAACCATTTCCCTCATTCTGGATCATAGAAAGGGACCTTGGAAGCCAGCTAGTCCAATTTTTTTTCATTTTCCTATCAGGAAACTGAGGCACAGAGGATTCGGGGGGTAGGCAGATGTTGTACATCAAATCTACCCTTATCTCCAGAGGTAGTCTGGTCAATATTTAACAGCCAGATTTCTGAAAGCCAGGGGTTAGATTCTAACAACTCTTATGCCAATGAGTCACCTACTATGTGCCAGGCACTTTGCCAAATGCTGGGGATACAAAAAAAGGTAAAAACCGGATTGCTTTCAGTCGAATGGGAAAACAACATGTAAACAATTATGTACAAACAAGATATGAACAAGACTAATTAAAAATAATCTCAGAAGGAAGACATTAGCATTCATTAGGACTAGGACGGACCTTTTTCAGAGAGTAGGATTTTAGCTGAAACCTAAAGGAAGCCAGGGAAGCTAGGAAGCTGAGATGAGGAGAGAATTTTCCAAGCATGGGACAGAGTCTGTGAAACGTATAGGGTCAAGAGACAGAGTCACCAGATCAAAGAATAATTAGTAGTTAATAAGGTATACATAAGGGCAACCAAGGGTTGCAATGGATAGAGGCTGGGGAAGACTTGAGTTCAAATATGTCCTTGGACACTTACTAGCTGTGTGGCCCTGGTCGAGTCACTGAACGCAGTTTCCCCATCTGTAAAATGGAAATGGTACTACATGTTCTATCAAATTCCACAAGGTTGTTGTGAGGAAGGCACTTTATAAACCTCAATTCAACATCATTTACTAAGCGTTCACTGTGTCTTTTTCAGCTCAAAAAATCTATGATTCCACAGACAAGGCCCAGTGATAGGTGGGTGCTGGAAATAACAAAGACAAGATGAAAAATAGTTCCACCCTCAAGGAGTTTATATCCTACTGGACGGCTACCATGGTTTCATAGATAAACAAGACAAGAAAATTCTTAAAAAGGTGCCATTTCTCAGTTCCCATGCATCAAAGCCTACTTTCAGATGCTTAGTGTTTGTGTGGTCCAGGACAAGCCATTTAATCTTTCTCAGCCTCGGTTGGCTCCCAGATGGAGAAATTTAAACTAAGAAACATGAAATGATTTACACAAGGTCTCACAACTAGCAAGTGTGAAAGATGACATTTGACTCTCTTGATTTCAGGTCAATGCCCTGGTCACTTATGCCATATCGAAGCTAATGGAAGGAACATCCTTCAGCTCTACTTAGAGAAAAAGGAAATTTTTGTCACATATGCTCTTCCCTTTTCTGATATTCTCCTTAATGGAAGCTTAATTTAATTAAAGTCTTAATTCAAAGACTTACTCTTTTTGTGTTTCAGTGTCTTTATCTATATTATGTTCCTGGACCAGAGTATGAACTTTTATTAAATGCTTTTCCATTATTTATTCCTTCATTTATTCAATCATTCAAGGATACTATAATAACAAGGTTAAATCCTCCCCAGAGACTGGCAGAACATAGAGCTAGAAAAGACTCTAGAGAGCATCTGGTCCAACTTGCCCCATTTTACACATTAGGAAACTGAAGCCTCCAGAAGGGAAATGACAACCCAAAGTCAACAGTAAGTTAATGGTAGAGCTGAGACTCAAACATAGAGTATGAAGGAAGGGTATGTGTCCCCCCCGATAAATTTCCTCTTTATCTATGCAGAGTTGAAGGATGCTCCTTCCATTAGCTTCAGTGTGATAAAAGTGACAAGGGAAGTAAAAAATGAACCTGAACTCAAGACCTCAAAATCCCATCTTACGCACTTGCTAATTACGTGACCTTGAGTAAGTCATTTCATTTTTCTTAGTTTAAGTTTTTCCATCTGTAACATTTTGAACTGTAAAAAGGAACACACATTAGGAATTCAGAGAAGCAGAGAAATGAACATCTATGTATATAGAATATATATAGAATGAACTATATATATGTATGTGTGTACATATACACATGTGTGTATACATACACACATCTATATCCATATATAGAATGAACTATTTTTGTATTGTGTATATATACACATATATGTGTATATATGTACATACATACACATCTATATCTATATATAGAATGAACTGTATATAGTTCACATGAACTATATATTAAATATACATACATACATATATGTATGTGTATATATGTGTGTGTGTGTGTACATATATATATATATATATATATATATATATATATATATATGTATATAATGAACTTAGCAGAGTCAGTGAAAATAATGCTGAAAGGTGGCCAAGATAAGATTATTTATATGACAACCAGTTTTGGTCCCAGAGAACGGAGTATGGAGCATGATTTCCCTTCACTAAGCAGAGAAAGGGGATCTTATGGGAGTGACATGTACAGTAAGCTGTCAGGCACAGTTAATTTGATCATCAATTTTGTTTAGGAAAAGAAAGGCAGGGGCAGGAGGCAGTGAGCAAGCATCTGGTAGAATACTTACAGCAAGGCACCTGCCAGAAATTTAACAATGCTACAGAGACTCCGGAAAAGATAACGAAAGAGAATCATTTGCAAATATACATGTGGAAGGGAAATCATCTTGCTGAGAAAGGTTTTTCGTAAAGTAATTGTTCCCAGAAACATGATGGGGATGATAAGGTGGGTGGTGGTAGGGGATGTAGACAAACAGTATGGCCTTCCAACTTCCAGTTACCCACTAGGGAATTGAGAGTAGGGGAGGGTGGAGGAGAAAACCAGTAGGAAATAGTAAGAAATAAACATAAAAAAACTAAAGCTATGACTATTCACTTTTGTTTGGGGTTTTCTTGACAGAGATACTGGTCTGCCATTTTCTTCTCCAAATTATGAATGAAGAAACTGAAGCAAACAGGGTGAAGGTGACTTACTCAGGGTCACACAGCTAGTAGGTGTCTTAGGCCAGATTTTAAATCATGAAGATAAGTTTTCCTGACTTCGGACCTGGCACTCAATCCACCATGCCACCCAGCTGCCCCATTATCCACTAGGTGAGTTTATTTGGGACTGAGAAGTATCCAAAGTATACCCAGCCTTCCACTGTTATTGGAACCTTAGCAGCTGTGGAGAGAGGCTCTGGATTAGAGCAGGGTACAGGATGTGAAGTCAGGAGACTTAGATACATATCCTGGTTCTGACATTCCTGGACAATTTGCTTCACCTCTGCCTCAGTTTTCACATCTGTAAAATGGAAATAATAGTGCTTTTTCATTGCCTGCCTCTCAGGGTTGCTGTATACGTGGTCAGTGCTTAACTAGGGTTAATTCTGTGCTATTTCTAGGCTCTAGAGGAAAAAGCAGGAAATCTAGAGGTCAAGTGACTGTGAAGGCACTTGTTTCACTAAATAATATTATTCTATAGAAGGTATGAATCAAGCAACAAATCATAGAAACAACTGGTCATTTCATAAAAGAAACCAGCAACAGTGAGTTAAAGTACCAAAGCTCTGGGAATGCAACCCAAGCAGCAACTCGGGGAAATTTTATATCTCTAAGCACTTGTATCAACAAAAGAGAATAGATGCATGAAATGGGCACCAAAAAACTCAGCTGGGAGCATCAAGCTGTTGTCTATTTGAGGCAGCCAGATGGCGCTGTAGTGCAGAGAGCGCAGGGCCTGGTAAAGTATGTCCATATGTTTACTGGGTAGATATGCTGATATGAACCAGGAGGTGACGCCATAGTGGATAGAGCACTGGGTCTGGAGTCAGGAAGACCTGAATTTCAATTTGACCTCAGACTCACTAGCTGTGTGACCCTGGGCAAGGTATGTAACCCTGTTTGCCTCAGTTTCCTCATCTGTAAAATGAACTGCAGAAGGAAATGGCAAACCACTCCAATGTCTCTGCCAAGGAAACCCCAAATGGGGTCACAAAGATTCGGAAATGACCGAATAGCAACAAAAAATGAGTTTAATTTTCAGGGTCTATTTTGAAAGTTAAAAGTATTCAAAAGATGTTGAATCCATCTATCCATCCAAAGAGACCAGTTTCTGTGACACTGCCCTCTCCTCCTTCTCTCGCTCCTTGGCTGCATTACTATCCACCTCCTGCTTCCTTAGCATGGACATCTATTTTCCTGGGTTCTGTCCAGGACTGTCTTCTCTCCTCCCTTGACTAAGGATTCTGAACCTGGAGTCTGTGAAGTCTTTTTAAAAAATATTTTGATAACTATTTTTCAGTATTATTGGTTTCTTTTATATTTTCATGTATTTTATTTTGGATTTTATTTTATTTTGCATTTTAAAATATCATGCTGAGAAGTTTTGACAGACTGCCCAAGGGGTCCATAATCCAAAAATGTTAAGAACTTCTAGTCTCATCTAAGTGACCTTATCTATTTCCACAGGTTCAGACATTGTCTGTACACACAGATGGTTCCCCAAATCATATACAGTTATCCTTGCCACATTGTGGAGGTTAGAGGTTTGATAACCCTTTCAGGGAAGTCTTAAACCTTAAAAAAAATGTTTTTTCTTAGGGGACGCCTGGCTCAAGCTAAGGAGGAAATGGTTCTTAAACTTTGAAGAATTCTTCTTTTCCAAGGGGGAATCTCTGTTTTAGTTTCAAAGCCAGGAGGGATGGATACTTCCCATTTAAGAAAAGGGTAAGAAAGAGGGGATAACCAAAGTGTGTTTGTGTATGTGTGTGTGTGTGTGTGTGCATGTCCATATTACTTTGCTTCATCCCTAGTGTTTAATGTCTGAGTATATATCTTCTTATTGTCACTTTGTTATATTTAATTTACTGATAAAGGAGAGATGGTCTCCAAGTTTTGCCTTAAATACCATCCTCCATTAGAGCCACATTCACCATAAGGGAGTATGGCATTGTGAACCCTGTTGTAGAAAGCAAGGGTGAGGAGGGGAATCCTGTATGCCCCCCTGTATCACTTGTACCAAATGTACCAACAACTCTGGGCAACCCACAAATTTTTCCTTAGCCATCAACTGGCTATCCATTCTGGTGCTTAAACCGGCCACCAGTTTGAATGCTGTGAATTGTCAGAGGGATTTCTGTTAGGAACTCCTGCACCTTTATTAGATTCATGAACCAAGGACCAGGTTCACATTCAGATGAGTTATGTGGCCCCATGGGGAGGGATTCCAGAAAATATTAAAATGTTAGAACAGCCTTCTCAGAGACCTCATTTCTATTTGCCACCCAAATATCTTAATTGGAAATTGGGCCAATATAGAAGATTCTTTTAACTTCTCCAACCTGAAAAGGTATCTACCTGACAAGATGAGGTAAAATTCACAAAGGAGAAAGCAGAGAGTTCTATTAAACTGAGGAATCCTCACAGTCATTGCTTTAGCAGGGACTCATGGAGGACATCCTACAAGTGTCCATGAGTCTAGTGCCTAATTATTTGTGCTTTAGTTTCTCTGTGTTGGTATTTTTGGTGGTTCTGTGTGGGGATCGAGAAAAAAAACTTCTCTTGTGACTGTGAAAAGTAAACATAGGCATAAGCATAGAAAAAAGTCAGCCTTATACATGAATTGGCCATGAATTTATTATGGATGCTATTATGCTTTGTATTACAGACTGTATTACATGCAGAAGAGCATACAGACTATGTTACATATAGAAAAGCTTATATACAAACTGTGTTATATACAGAAAAACTTACAAGGAGACTGAATTACATACAGAAAAGCTTACAGACTATGTCACCTACAGAAAAGCTTACATAAAGACCATATTACATATAATGTTACATACAGAAAAGTTTACATATGGAATGTATTAAATACAGAAAAGCTTACGTGAAGATTGTATTAGAGAAAAGCTTACAGATTGTATTACATACAGAAAAGCTTACAGACTATTATATACAGAAAAACATATATAGACTGTATTACATACAGGAAAGCTTACATGAAGACTGTATTACATGCAGAAAAACTTACAGACCATGTTACATACAGAAAAGCTTATATACAGACTATATTACATGTGAAAAAGCTTACATACAGAAAAGTTTACATATAGACTATTAGATACAAAAATACTTACATACAGACCATTACATACAGACTCTGTTACATACAGAAAAATTGTATAGTCATCCCAGGATTGGAGTATTTTTCGATTTCCAGAAATTCCTACTTTTTTTTTAATCTTGTGCAAGATACTTAAGACATAAGCAGGTATCAATTCGAGTGAATTATTTGTGTGTGTAATCCCACCAACTACCCAGATACTGAAAAAAGTCTCAAGAGTTACAAATATGATCTTTCCATGTGGGAATGTAAACAGTTCAACTTTAGTAAGTCCCTTATGATTTCGCTTTGCTGTTTACCTTTTCATGCTTCTCTTGATTCTTGTGTTTGAAAGTCA